>OW679194.1:39094112-39597815 GCA_940337035.1 Agriotes lineatus
AATCGAAACGAATCGAGAGCCAAAATTTATTCGAATGATTATTCAAATAATCATTCTGTTATTAATATCATTCGAATGCAAATAATTCGGTTATGAAAATTGTCCGGTTATGCCCATCACTAAAAATTTCATTAAAATCGCTCAAAGCGTTTTTAGAGAACATAAAAGGAATTAAAAAAACTTAACACCCTGTATCCCGGAAACGAAGCGTTTCCGGACCCATGTTTATTAGGACATTTTTGTTTGTATTGATGAGATCTATAAGTGGGTAAAATATTTTACTCATTTTTTTTAACATCCTGTATAAGTAAACTGTATGCAACTCTCATAGTTTTACAAATATCATCTACCCCCGCATCATTGAAGTCAACTTGCCTGTGAATCTTAAATTCGTTAAAGCCTAGGTAATTAAATTTTACTTTCGGTAAGATAAAAGTGGAGTTTGTTGAGTGATAGTTAGATTGAATTTATCGTTGTCACTGATGACAACTGTTAGCCATATTGTTTTTATTTAATATAGCTATAAGATCATTTTTTATTCTTACAATCATATACTCGCCGAAGATACGAGTTGGCATAGCATATGTATAAATATCTAAATTAATGACGCAAAAAATACCTTTCCTTTATATATTTTTTTAAACGTCATACAAGTAACAACTTATGTGACTTGATTGGCAAAGTAAAAGTGTTACTTTATGTGATTGGACATATAAAGTTGCTACTGTTGTTACTTTATCTGCCTAATCATAAATTGCTATACCTTTAATGGACGAGGCCATTAAAGAGGACGAGTCCAATAAAATATTATTACGTACGAGTTGCATACAATGCTTTGTGTTCGACTGCTAAAATAGAAAACGAAAAGAGTATAAATTTCGCATCTATTATGTGACAGCAAAAAATGGCATATAGCTGGCATGAGCAAATTTGATGTTTCAGATTTGTGAACAAAAGATTATATTGATAGATAAGTCAAATTTTCCGTTTTTATTGGACTAATACTATAAAGTAGCACTTTATGGACACTAAATAATTACGTAAACCAACTGTATATAGAGCCCTCGAACATAATAGTTATTTATGTTACCAGTACGACTTGGACGACCCGTATTTTATGGTCAAGCGAGCGCTGGTGGCTTAGTGGTAAGAGTGACAGACTAGTAATCACAGCGATCAGCGGTCTTGAGTTCAAACCCCGGGAGAGGCACGAGTTTACGTAAAAAAGCGTACAATATCGGTCCTTCTCAGGACTAACCAGGGACACCTGAAGACGAGAGTAGATCAAAACTCCAGAAACGTCGTGTGATATACACCCTAGACAGTGGAAAAAGTTCGATAAAACATATCATAAATAAGGCGAGTCCACCTTCGTGCTAGTTACATACATAATTTTATCTACAACCACTACTAATAGTAGGCCTTTTAGCGCTAGCTTGTTTCTCTAAAAGTGACGTTTTATAGTTTAGCGTGGTTAAAGAGATCAGCTGTTTACTTATAGCCCATGTGCTAAAAGTGAAGTGAGGTTATAACACTACAATTTCGAACTGGAAGTGAAGTTGTAAAGTTATTCTAGTTGCTTCTTGCGTTACAGGTAAAGTGTTTTTGAAATAATTAAAGCGTTATGTAATGAATACAGTCAGATGCGGAGTATTAATAATTACATTTCGTAACTGACTTGACAGTACTGGCTTCGTAAACATTCGCCCGCGCGGCATGGCCTACTGTTTATTATGACATAAATTAGAAGTGTCGTAGATGCAAACCTTTGTTAAATCGATATTTATGGATTAATAACAGTAAAATTAAGGTCGTAGATAAAATGTATGCAACGCGTGCTAAAAGTCGTTTATGCACGAGACATGAAAATTATGAAACGAATCCGAAGGCTGAGTTTCATATCATGTCGATTTTTAGTACTTGTTGCATAAATAGCTATTTTGTCCTACCGCTTTGGAAGCGTTTTTTTTTTAAATTAAAAATGTCAGTGTAATCGAGGAGGTCGGGAAAGGTCGAGGAGCAATGCCAATGAGTATTTTGATTTCGACCAATGGAAACACAACGTTAGTTTTTCTTGCTATGGTTATTACCGCTGAAAAGTAGAAGATACTAGTAAGAAAAAGTGGATGTTTACGATCTAAATTGATAGCATTTCGATGCAGTAGAATAAAATAGTTATTTAGGAGATACAATTATACCAGCTTCTTTGGTGGAGACTTTATGGAATAGAAAACTGATAAATTAATCGAGAATTCAACAGCCTTAGAAATAATTGACTTAGTTTCCGAAATACAGCACGTTTTCAGGTGCAGTGAGAAACATAAACTTTCTGGTATTGTATTCAAACAATAGACACACTGTGCATGTTGGCGAAAAATTACGAATTAAAAAGAGCGAAATTCTCTGAAACGTTTTTGTGGCGCTTCAATAATTATGCTATTTCTTTGGGTATTTCGCCACACTACACTACACTCTCGGAAGACAAATCTATATCCGTTTTCAACAATTAACCAATTAAATTAAAAATTAACTAGGAGAACTTGACTATTTAACTAGAGATCTATCAAAGTGCAACTAAGCTACCAGTACGCAGCTTGACATTGGCAACCGACTATTTGATTATATCATTACAAATGGATAGCCAATTATTATTTAAATCAATTGAACGTGTGGACATGCAATCGTCTTTTATCAGTAAAATATCCGCAGATTCTTTAATTTTAACTGCAGTTGATATCGATTCTTTAGATACAATGTTTGTGTTATGTCCGTATATTTTAGATTTATTAATCTGGTATTTCTTAATTCAATTGTTGTGTTTTTTAACCCTAACTTCTAAAGGTGTTGATGTCTCACCGATATAGTATTTTCCACATTCACAAGGAATACTATATACGTATACCATTCTCTGATTCTTGTTCTTCGTTTAACGGTTTCGTTTTTATAACGATCGACCGCAAGGTATTCATAGTTATTAATACCGTTCTAACGTTAAACCTATTTCCAATTCTTTTAAATTTGTCAGACATTTGTTTATTTATTTCCTCTACAGGCTATGAAGACCTAGGGCATGAATTTTATTATGTAAATACATTTTTTACTAAACTTAATCTCGTCCTTCTACATTTACATTTTACATTTAACTAAAATTCATGTGATGCTAGATTTGAACTAAATTTCACCACCTATTTCAAAGAACTGTCTGCACTATTTTTTCCATTCTTTTCTGTTTGTTGTTATTTCTTTCCAAGTTCTAACCTTCACCATTTTCAGGTCGGGCTCCGCCATGTTTATCCATCTTTTTTCGGCCTGCCCTTTCTTCTGTTTCCTATTGTTCTTCTACTTATGGCTAACCTTGGGAGCCTCTCTCCTCTTAATCTTTCTAAGTGCCCTAGCTACCTTATTCATTGTGGTTTGCGGAAAGTTCGTTCCCCACATTTCGTTCCCCACCTTTCGTACCCCACATTTCGTTCCGGGGATATTTCGTCTCCCCACATCTCGTACCCGGAAACTTCGTTCCCGAGCGAGCTCAATTTGTCTCCTAGATTACACGGTGTTGAAAAACGAGTACAGCGATCGGAATGCAGTTGGAAAAATGAAAGATATTTTAATTAATTTATTTATTATAATAAACTGATAAGAACTATATACAGTATGTCCCCGGATTGAGTTTACAAGAGGGAACTACATTTTATTTTTAGTTTTACCAAAGAGCATATGCTCTTTGGTTTTACATAAAAATGTTATAGGAATTATAATTCCTGCTTGGTTTGTAGAGAATTTTAAGAAAATTTACAGTTTTTCAAAAACAAGTCGGCCTTGAGGGTTAAGCAAAAATTATTTTCTTTTAAGGTAAACTACCTTTTTTGTTCATGATACGGCAAAATATTACTAGGAAAAGTTGTTCAGTCTGAGAAATCATGTATGAAAAATATTAGGAAGATACGTACTTAGATTAAACCGTCATTTTCTAACTGTATTCCGATCATTGCACTCGTTTTTCAACGCCCTGTAATCTAGGATACAAATTGAGCTCGCTCGGGAACGAAGTTTCCGGGTACGAGATGTGGGGAGACGAAATATCCCGAGAACGAAATGTGGGGTACGAAATGTGGGGAACGAAATGTGGGGAACGAACTTTCCGTATCCCATTCATTGTACCTTGGCAGTTGCAATTATATCTGGGTTTTTATACAACTCTACTAGTTGCTGGTTTGTTCTTCTCCTCTACCCTTTCTCGGTTTTTATCCCTCCATACAAATAAATAAATAAATATTGTCTTTATTTTCCTTTTCAACTACAAGCATAAAATAAAATAAAATTGAAAATGACAAAAAAGGAAAATCGCAAGGCGAAGTTCGGTCCGATGGTTATGCCATCGTCCGGTCTACCACTTAAACCTTGAAATAAATGTAAACAACTATTGAAAATTGAGAACGGTAATGTAGTATAACAATAAAAAAACGAGATTAATGAACATATACATGTTTTATAAATTAAAAAGAAAGTAAAAAGAAATTCATTCCATCAAAACATTCCCATAGATAGCACTGATAACTGCTCCACTAAATTGATTAACTCTCCAATAGAAGGCAATACATACGCTTTTTAAATAAATGGGGTTTCAAGATTTTGAATTCGACAGGAACAGAGTTATATAATTTATAAATATTATACGTAAAAGATCTCTGAAAGATAGCTGTTTTGTGTACAGGAGTGATGAGGTCCTTGTTCCTGATATTTATGTTATGAACATCGGTTCGGAAGGATATTCGTCTGTGTAAGTAAGGCGGAATTTTTTCCAGGATAATCTTGTGAAATAAACCAACCGAAAAAAGATTATAACGATTTCTCATATTTAGCCACATTAAATCTTTCAACTTGTGTGAAATATGTTCAAATTTGCGAATACCAAAGATATACCACAAACAGGAATTTTGAACTCTTTGTAAACGAGCTTGATATAGAGCAGTGATTCCCAAAGTGGGCGATATCGCCCCTTGGGAGGCGCTGGAACGATCTAAGGGGGCGATAGTAGCCTCGGGTGCATTTGGGGGGCGGTGAATAAAAATAAGGGATCGGTGAAAGCTTAAAGAAGGAAGAGAAGATAAGAAAATTTAGAAAAACCATTCGTACATATTTCATCTGTTGTAACATAGTGTAACATTATTTTCCAAATAAACACACAAAATGCAAGTTACAGATTTATTTATTCCATGAAGACTATTTACCATTATTAAATGTTCTTATTCTTCTTCATACCATTTGTTACTTTATTTATGCAGTCTGTTTATTCACCGTTTCTTTAATTTTACTTTATCATACCCTTTAATACACCATCCAGAAAGTAAATACCATTATAATACAGGGTTTTTATTATTCAAGTTTGCTTTTACTCAAAATACAGGTTACAAATTTAGAAGATTTGTTTATTTTAAAAACATCATTTTCTCTAGCAATAATAATTTATACAAAATTTCTATATTACAACATTTCATAATTGATTTTTTTCACGTCTGGGAGCAAAACACGGTTTCTCCGTTATCAAAATCGTGAGAGAAATAATGAATTACTCTCTAGAGAGGAGAAATGTCCCTAGGGAGTTTTCATTATGACTGAGCAACAAGAGCTCACAATTATGCCAAATTCGAGGTTTTCAGGTTCGGTTTTCCGTCACTTTTGCCACAAATTGACGCAAAACCTAACCTGAAAACCTCGAATGTGACATAATTGTGAGCTTTTGTGATATTGACTTACAGTGCCACCAACTTTAAAATATACCGTAGGCCACTAATTTTAAACTAATTGTAACTAAAATGTCTATAAATGACGTTTAAAAAATACAGGTTTTTCGTTTTAAATCTTCCTCCAACGTGAAAAGAAATACTATATGCAACTCGGAGAGAATGCTATTTTGCTTATTGCATAATCTACTATTTCAGATAATCATTTGAGTTTGGCTTTCACTTTAGTTATTCCGATTGTCAGTTAATACCTACAAATTAAAATCTAAGCTCTGATGTTAGCAAACAACTATCCCAACTAAATCAACTTATATGCTCGAACCTTTTTAATAAACTATTCACAGTTTAACAGTAACTGTATCTAATGCATCATTTATTAAACAATTCTCAAATATTTATGTTGTACTTTTAATGTATAAATCCCCCTTGCACTTTTTAATTCCTAATTAATTTATTCTTTCAAAATAATTTCCTACCTAGAAATACTCTTACAGATAATTATCAGTCTCAATATCTTTCTGTTTGTTCGCTTAAAGAATGTAGATTTCCAGGGGGCGCTGAGTAATTTTTTTTCTGAAAAGGGGGCGGTAGGCCAAATAAGTTTGGGAACCACTGATCTAGAGCATCAAGACAGGGTCCATAAACTGGAAGGCAGTAGGAGAACTGCGATAAAACTAATGAATTACATAAAATAGTTTTGGTGTTGACTGATAAAGAGGATCTATGAGGATAAAGAAGTTTTAAATTTGCATATGCACGCCGAATACACACACTCACTTGTTCTTTGTATCGAAAGTGATTATCCATAATTAAACCAAGGTTTTTACTTTTATCCACTATGGATATTTCTGAACCATTAATAATTAGGTTAATCAAATTTTTTACATGCGAAAAGTCATTTTTCCTTCCAAATAAAAGAGCAGCAGATTTTGAAGTATTTAAAAACAGCGAGTGTTTCAAAGAAGCTATAGCAATATTTTCTAAATCACTATTAATGCGCTCAAGAGCATTTTGCAGATTGTCTTGAGTAAAAGAATAGAGGAGTTGTGTATCATCGGCGTACATGTAAACATTACAGTTATTTATACATTTAATAAAATCACTGGTGTAGATAGTAAATAATAACGGGCCAAGGATAGGCCCCTGCGGCACACCCGAAGCAACATACAAACATCGAGACATCTGATCAGGCAATCTAACGCTTTGTGTTCGATTACTCAAATAATTCGACAGCAGAGCAATTGCATCTGGTGTAAATCCAATAAAGTGCAATATCGAACATAATGTTATATGATGAATGGTATGAAAAGCGTTACACAAGTCGAGTAAAATTAAGATAGTTTACTAGAATCGGTAGCCTTTAATATATCATCAGTAACACTCAACAGTGCTGTTGTACAACTATATTGGGGTCGAAAACCAGATTGGCACTCTGGTAATAAATCCTGCTGTAAGAGATATTCACTCAGTTGTGAGTTGATTACTTTTTCTAGCACTTTAGATAAAACAGGTAAGATACTGATTGGCCTAAGATCCTTATAGCTTTGGGGGTGACTACATTTAGGTAAGGGAATGATCAAAGCTTTCTTCCAAGGTTCAGGAAATACATTTTCTAAAATACAAGAATTTATAATATGTAAAATGTATTCGATTAAGAAACGGCAACACAACTTAATCATATGAATATTTAGTTCATCAAGACCACAAGATTTAGATTTAATTTCATTTAAAAAACGCAATATAGTGTCCTTGTCAACTGGATGAAAATGAAATATTGTGCCAATCTCGTTAACCGTATTTTCATATATAATGCAACTAGTGGGTTCTTGATTATCAAATAATCATTTCTGTTTACACGAGTTATATTGTTTGGCAATTACGCGAGTCCGAAGGACGAGCGTGATTGCCTGAAACAATATATCGAGTGGAAACAGAAATGATTTGATAATCAAGAAGACACGAGTTGCATTCGGCTAGATTATATCACGAGTCAATAAACAACGTTTGAATAGTGTATTTTAAATATTAAAAGTACAGTTAATGTGGTTGTTATGACAATTGTACTGACAGCAGGTAACGTGATGTGTGTGAAAGCGTGTGATTATCACCTATTAATCAGGAAGGTATGTGATTGTCAGTTGCTATGTACATTATCAAAAGTTGCATGCGTAACTATGCATTTTGCCGTTTTTCATTGGTTGATGTTAGAGGGAGTGGTATAATCATTATAATAGTTAACTAAATCTAGATAAAAACTTGGCTGGGGGATACTATTAATAAAGTAATCGTTTATTTCATTAGCATTATTTAAATCAGGAGGAATACTACTTACATTAGTATTTTTTAACTGTAAAAGTGGAAATGACACATAGAGTCGGAAATGACACATTGGAAAATGTAGAAGAATATGTATACTTAGGCCACACATTAAAACTAGGCATAGAGAACCAGACTGCTGAAATAACTAGAAGAATCCGACTAACATGGGCAGCTACCGGTAAATTACGATTCATAATTAAAAACCCAAAAATACCAATCAACTTGAAGAAAGAAGTGTTTAATATGTGTATACTGCCGGTATTAACATATAGTCCATTTACTAAAGGAAAAAAGTTCCAACTTCGTTGACTCAAAACCGATTTTGAACATTTTTTTTTTATTATTTCGGAAAAAGTCTATAGAAAAATTCCCCATAGGTGAGAAGGTGTGCTTTTTATTTTTTCAATTGTTATTAACAAATAAGTGTTTTTTAATATATTCTTAATTTTAAAAAAATATAACTTCTTTATTTATTTAAACCATTGCCTGACATTTGATAACATAAGGTTTTTGGGTTCACAGATTACGAATCTGGCCTCAAAATTGGTCTAAAAACAAAAATGGCGTCTACAAAATGGCGTCGAAGGTCTAATTTTTTATTTTCTTTTTTTTAATTTTTATTAGATGCCTAGGGGTTTTTGGGGTCGCTGATTACGAATTTAACATTAAAACTCAACTAAAATAAAACATGGCGGATCCAAGATGGCGAAAAAGCTTAATTTTTTTTTATTCGGACTTTAGTTTTTAGCTATACTATAGGGTTTTTTGGGTCGCTGATATCAAATTTTATGTTAAAATTTATCAAAAATGAAAAATAACTTCTTTAAAGCGGCAAAATAGCTTCTTTTCTGAATTTCTCACGTTGCCTCATATCTAGGGATTTTGGACACAGTAATTACAAATATAGCATAAAAGGCTAATTTTTATTGTGTACGAATATTAGTATTATTATTTAATAAGCATTATATACAAATAAAATTCTATATTGTTAAATTAACTCAAATTTAAATAGATTAAATACATTTAAATATAACATACGAATACATATAAATTCCAACGCCTAAAAATGTGTTTTCTACGACCTCTTTGTACAGTTTCCAAAAGATATTTCTGAATTAAAAGATTTTTCTGTTTGTGACCGACGGAGGAATGTTATTACATAAAAACAAATGGCAACTTGTTCAACAGTATTGTGCAATTTTAGATATATTAATTTTATTGTACGTAATTATGGAAAAAAACAAGTGTTTTTGTCGATTATCAGAAACATAGAATAAAATCTACTGAAAGAGACCGACGTCTAAAAACGAAAACTGCACCAGATATTCGATTTGAAAGAGACAGGTTTTTAAAGTTGTATCAAGAAAAAATTCTGGCAAATGTCTTTCATGTCGTTTTATTAATTTTTTAAAAGAAACTTTAGCTGCAAATAATATCCTTGCTCTCAAGCTGAAAGTGATGCTGATCGGTTAATAGTTACAACAGCTCTCAATGCATCAAATAAAAACATAGTCGTAGTATCAGAGAATATAGACGTATTACTTACATTAACAGCTTTAGTTTCATGCTGATAAAGATATATATTTTTTAAAACCTGCCAAAAATAAAGAAAATAAAAAAATATCTTCTTCTAAAAGCCTACAATTTGCGCATCCCAATAAATTGTAGTGAGCATGTTCTTTCTGTACATGCTTTAACTGGATGTAACACTTCAGCATGTTTTAACAGAAGAAAGAATCTTCTTGTTCAGGTGCTTATCCGATTTCGTATGTTTGCCATTAACACTTCACTTTATTGGTTGCAATCCTAGATAACTCATTAGATGATTTCCCATACCACGCCCTTAGGATTTTCAATCAAGATATTCTTCCGCGTCCTGGTCCACATTTGCCATATATCTTGCCTTGTATAATAGATTGTAGTAGGATGTACTTATTCTCATTCCTCATTATTTTTCCGAAGTATTGGAATTTGCGTATCTTGGTGTTGCCCATGATCTCTTTACTTTTTTTTCATTCTCTCTAGGACTTTAATATTTATTACACGGTCTTTCCATAATATCCGCAATATTCTACGGTATAACCACATTTCAAAGGCTTCGATTTTTTTTGTGATTGTTTCGTTAAGCGTCCAGGACTCGACCCCATAGAGCAAGATGGGAAAAATGTAGCATCTTAGCATGCGAGTTTTTGTGTCAAGGTGCAGATTATGGCTTTTGAATATAGTTTAATATATTGAAGATGTATAAGGATGAACAAGACGAATAGGACCGGCACCTTATTAAAGATCCACATGGATAAGTCCTAGTAAATGAAGCAATGGCTATGTTCAGGAAAGAATAAATTTGTCAAAATATTTGAAAATAGCAGTGATTTGCAAGAAACTGCAAAAATCTATATAAAACAATTTTGGTATAAAATGTATGCTTGCAATGTATGGTGCGAAGAAAAGTAACTGCTTAAACTCTTACAGAAATGTTGAAGTGATTGAAAGTTTTTTATTATTCATATACCGCAATGTAAATGAGGTTACAGACAATACAATACATAGGTATATTTTTTTAATAAAAACGTTTTGAATTTTGGGTTTGATTCTTTTATTAAGGCGTCTACTAAAAAAGTAGCGTTAATTTAGCATAATTGTGCCCTACGATGAATCCAGCAGAACAACATTTGAAACACGTGTATTTGCAAACACAGTTGTGGCTGGGAAACCAAGATATTTCAAGGGAAGATTGGGGTTGGAAATATGATACAGGAAAGTGTTTTCCAATCCTAATGACGCAAGAACCAAATCCACAAAACATCTTAAAAATTATTTTTTTGGAACTACAAAACTAGTTGCGGGCGAGCTTGTGGGTATAGGAAAAGTGGCCTTTAGGCTCAGCGGCTTGCGGTGAATGTGGCGGAAATAGTTGCCTTAATTCACGACCGACAGTGTCAATGGAACAAGTAGAGGAAGAAGAAAATAAAGCTAAATAATTTTGTTTTTTGTTTTTAAATGTATCTTGGGTTAATTTTAATAAATCAATTAAATTATAATATCTTGAATACTCATTTAACTCTTCTATCATTTGTTTCCACCATTTTTCAGACACCGGTTTCCATTTTTGATAAATTTTAACATAAAATTTGGGATGAGCGACCCAAAAAACTTCTAGGTATAGGTATCAGAAATTTAAAAAAATTACCCCTTTCCGCCATTTTGGCTCCGCCATTTTTTGTTTTAGTTAAGTTTTAATGTCAAATTCGTAATCAGCAACCCCACAACCCCCCCAGACTTCTAATAAAAATTTAAAAAAAAATAAAATAAAAAATTAGACCTTCCACGCCATTTTGTTTTTAGACCCATTTTGAGGCCAGATTCGTAATCTGCGACCCCATAAACCTTATGTTATCAAATTTCAGGCAATTGTTTAAATAAATCAAATAGTTATAAATTTTTCAATTAAGAGTTTATTAAAAAACACTTATTTGTTAATAACAATTGAAAAAATAAAAAGCACACCTTCTCACCTATGGGGAACTTTTCTATAAACATTTACCGAAATAATAAAAAAAAAAATGTTCAAAATCGGTTTTGAGTCAACGAAGTTAGAACTTTGGCAAGTTTTTAGCGTTTAGAAAATGGACTAATATGGAACTGAGACAATGTCGCTAACTATTAAATCAGCAATAAGATTAAAAACAACACAAAGAGCGATAGAACGCGCCATGCTGGGCATAAGCCTAAGAGACAGAATCACAAACAAAGAAATCAGAGAAAGAACAAAGGTAGAGGACGTTGTGGAAAGAATTGCGAAGACAAAATGGAGATGGGCTGGACATGTGGCCAGACAAGAAGAGGTAAAGTGGCCAAAACGTATTTTAACGTGGAGACCAAGAATGCACAAACGTAGCGTAGGAAGACCACCCAGAAGATGGGTAGACGATATAAAAGAAAAAGCTGGGAAGAATTGGCTACAATCAGCGCAAGACCGAAACGAGTGGAAAATGAAAGAGGAGGCATACGTTCAGGAGTGGACGATGAAATGCTGAGAAAGAAGAAAGAAGAAGAAAAGTTTTAGATCATTCCAGAGAGACTTTGTATCACTGTTACGTAATTTATATTGAAAATAGGCTTTTTTCTCTCGCTGTAATTGTACAGGGTTTTTAGTTTTTCTAAATCTCGATTTAGCTTTATTACGCAATGACATAACTAGTTTTAAGTTATACGCGACCCACGGTGAATATGGCCTAGTTATTTTAATAGTTATTACAGGTGCATGTTTGTTAAACAATTGCAAAATTTGAGCATTTAAATATTCTACTTTATTGTTGATACCATTAATATAAAACAAGTTATCCAGAGGCACAGTCTCTAAGTCGCTAGTAAATGTTTCATGATTAAAACTTTTATAACTTCTATAAGTACGATAAGTAGGTTTGAGTTTATATTTATCTGCAAGTATTTCACAATAAAGAAGCTGCGTAGCGCAGATGGGTAAGCGCCAGGCTTGCATTAAGCAAGTCCTCGGTTCGAATCCCGCTGGGGTCGGAATTTTTCCGTATCCTTGGCGATTGGAATCGGGCTCAGTGAGACCATTCACAGTTGGGCACCAAATTAACTGTGCTCTACTCAGAACCACAGACCTAAGAGATAGAGTAACAAGGTCAACACATCACCAAGACACACAACTCACACAATGGTTGCTGCGCAAGCACCAAAGGCGCGCTCCAACTCTGTATCCCGAATCCGGGGCAAGTTGAGCATTGTACCGCCAGATGCCAGCGCATAAAGCACCAGCCTCTACACCGCAAGGTAAATGAGGTTACAGATTATACATACATACATACATTTCACAATAAATAAAATCATGATCAGATATATGAACGTCGTGCACTCCAGAATTAACCAGCAAGGATGTATCAGAAGTAAGAGTTAAGTCGATAAGAGATGAACTATAATATCCGTTATTCTAGTTGGTTGAGTTATTATTTGATGTAAGTTTAATGAAGTTAACATGGCATTTAAATAAACAGAACTTGGTTCATTAGATTTTAACATGTCTGTATTTAGATCACCCAAACAGAATATCCTATCCGTGATCGACAGCGATATAGCGAAAGAGACCTCCACTTCATTAGTAAAAAGTCGGTAATCAGTTTGTGGGGGTCTGTATACAACTCCAAATGCCATAGCAGTATTGTTTAATTTTATAGATAACCAAAGTTTCTCAATTGAGTTACTAGTAGGAATTAATTTATATTTAAAAGTATCGCTCGTAATATCTTCCTTTCCCACCTCCTCATCTTTTCTTCTTCTTCTTTGTTTAGTACCCACATTTCACAAGCATACGTGGCTGTTAGGTCTTAAAGTAGAGTAGATTCTTTCTTTTGTCTTTCTTGAAACATACGTTCATTTCATAAGTGTTTTCAAGCATCCATACTTTCTGCTCCTCTTTGCAATTCTTCCTTGTATTTCTTGTTCCTCCTTCAATAGTTACACCTAGATTCTTTCGAAGTTGTATTCTTTGTTGTTAGTTATTAGCATCAGGTTTTTCTCTTCTGCTGGCCTTTCCTGTGTTTGTCCCATCACCATATACTTTATTTTGTCTTGATGTATCTCCAGGCCGTATTTTTTGCTTCTTGTTCTATTCTTCTTGTAATGATTGTTAAGTCGTCCTCTAAGGCCATACATTGATATTCGTTATTAAATATAATTTCATCCGTTTTTATTTTACTGTTTCTCATTATTATCTCTAGTGTCAGATTGAAGAGTGTTGTTGACAAAGGGTCTCATTGTCTCAACCCTTTTCCTATACCAAACTCCTGTGATACTTTCCCATTCCATGTTATTTTATTTTTTGTGTTTTGTAGTGTCATCTTCGTTAGTCTAATAAGTTTTTCCGGAATTTGTAGTTGGCGCATTCTTTCATACAGTTTTTTACTCGTATGCTATTATATGCTTGTTTGAAGTCAATGAATAATGCCTGTAGCTCTATTTTATATTCGTAGCTAGTTATTTGTATTTCTTTAAGTGCAAATATTGGATCCGTCGTGCTTCTATTGTTTCTAAGCCTGATTGATATTCCCCTAATGTTCTTTCAGTGTATATATTTAGCCTTTTTCTTATTATTTGTCCTAAAATCTTGTAGCAGGTGTCTAACAAAGGTATGCTTCTATAGTTTTCGCACAGTGCTGGGTCTCATTTTTCATATATTGGGCCTAAAAGGGCTTTTGCCCATTCCGTCGACATTTCTTCTTTTCGCCATATTTGTTTTAACATTTCACTAACTTTGTTTCTTAGCTGCTCTCTTCCTGCCTTAATCGTTTCCGATGTTATATTGCTTTCCCCTGGGCGTTTATTATTTTTCATTGTTTTTATTATGTTCTCTATTACTTCACTAGTTGGTTCTTCTATACTGAATTTTCCTTCTTCTTGTTGGTGTTGTTCTATGTGTTCTTCGGCTTCCTCATCATTTAGTAATTTTTAAAATGTTCTCTCCATGTCTCCAATATTTCATTATGTTCAGTTGTTAACATTCCTGTTTTATTTTTTAAGTAGGGCGGTCGATTGTGGTATCCCCTCTTTGCTTTCTTTACTTCTTGGTGAAACGATCTTATTTCTTTATTTCCTTCAGTTTTGCTTCATTCTGCTGTCTTTTCTTTTTTCTGCATAGCTCTTCCAGTTCTTTTCTGTTTTCTTTGTATTTTAAAATATTCGCTTCACTGTTATTGGCTAGTATTTGTGCTCTTACCCTTTTCTTCTCTTTTGCCTTCCTCTCGCACTCTTCATCATACCAGTCCTTTGTCCTCGTTTGATGTTTCCTCATTGCTATTATTTCTTGGTTTGTGTTTGCTATTGTTTGTTTTAGTTATGCTTCGTCGATTTCCCCTGTTATAATTATTTCATATAGTCTTTTATTCATTGCTTTTTGGTATTCTTCCGTTATTTTTTTTCCGTTAGCGCTTCTATCTCGTACCGTATTTTTTGTTTTGTTTTGTTGTAGCGTTTTCTATTATGTTTTTGCTTGTGATCTTTACTAGGAAGTGATCTGAGTCCGCTTCAGCTCCCCTGATGCTTCTTACTTTTGTGATTTTATCAAAGTGTTTTCTTTCTATTAAAACATGGCCAATCTGATTTATTACTTTACCGCCCGATGACCGCCATGTCCCTTTATGAATGTCCCTTTCCATCCCAAAGTTAACCAATCTCTGTCCGTTGTCATTCGATAAATCGTGTTTACCATGTATTTCTCTAATTTTCCTATAAATCTCTTCTTTTCCTATCTTGGCGTTGCAGCCCCCTAAGACAATTTTACATCATACTTGGCTAGTTTTTCATATTAATTCTCCAGTATCTAATAATATAATTCTTTCTCATCCTCTGTCTTTTCCTCTGATGGGGCATGTACAGTCGCGGAATTAAAAATCCGGGCATTTAAAATGATTCAGTGTATATCTTACTTTACTTTACTTATCACGTTACCTGGTGAAATTAGTCGAAGTGAAAATAATTATTTGCATATGACAGCATGTCTCATTGTTTAACTGTCAATTGCTAACCTAGAAACGCAAATCCCAATTTACATTACCCAAAAATTGCAAAAATCCTCTATAAGACTCGCCCGGATTTTTAATTCCGCGACTGTACATTAATAATACTAATATTTCGCTCCTTCCCTTTTAATCTTATAGAGCACATTCTATCTGATATAGGGTTAAATTTTATTAGTTCTTCCTTAAGTTTTTCTCTAGCAGAAAGACTACTCCCAGTAGTCGATTTCTTCCGCCAGTTTTGAATAGCATCATGTTCCCTATTTCTATAATATTTGTTCCTAGTTGTTTTGTGTCTTGTAGGGCCAGTATATCTATTTTATACTGGTTTATCTCCTTTACTACTTGCTTAAGATTCCCTGAGACGTAAGTTCCCCTTACGTTCCATGTGCCTATCGATAGTTTATTATTTACTTCTTTCTTGTTTTTGCATTCTATCTTATTGTTTTTCTTTTTTATATTTTTTCGTTTAATGATAGCTATGCTTTTTCTGTTTCGTTTTTGTTAACATTTTACTTAGATTTATTTTATCCCTTTTCCATAAATCGTGTCCTTGTTCATCGCCATGTCCCTTATCCTTATCCTGTGCCATATCTGTGTTTAGCAGGTTTTTGGGCCTGTTCGTGTTATTTTTCTAATTTATTCTTCGGAGCTTTCTCCCTCTGGTGATCTCTCATTTACAGTCCTTTTTTGGCTGGTACTCTCCTTCCTATCTTGTCTTTCTAATTCGCCCTCTTGCTCCAGTTTATTTATTTTATATATTTCATTATTTATTACTAGTTTATTGTATCTTACGTGTGCCTTGTATCCTTTGTCTCTAGCTTCTTTCATTTATGTTATCAATTCCCTCCTTTCTGCTTGTACCTCTTTGGAGTAATCCTCATCAATCCATATATCCCTACCTTTTAGAGTTTTGAATTTTTCATCATTATTCGTGTGGACTCTTTGGTTAATTTGATTGGTCATTTCTTTCCTTTTCCAATTCTTCTAACTTCGTCCAGTTCCCCATTTATATTAATATTACCTCCTATTTTTTGTATAATTGAGGTGACTTTCTCTTTTATTCCATTCTCATTTTAGTTTTCTTTCTTATCTCCTTCTTTAAATAACTTATTTTCTCATCCTGCCTTTCTATTTTCCCTTTTAGTTTATTTTGTCAGACATGCTTCGAATATAAGATATGGTAAGAGAGTTGTATTTTTGAATGTTATTTCTCTTTATATGCGTGTTACTGTTTGGTGTACCGAAAATGTTCCGAACAAGAGTCTCTGGATAACCATTATCTCTCAAAACATTCATAATAAATTCTTTTTTAAAGATTTCATTATTAGAGCAAACACCTTTGGCTCTATCGTACAGACTTTTTACAACACTTTTTTTATGTTTTTTTGATGGTTGGAGTTCAAATGTAAGTACCGATTAGTGTTGTTTTTCTTGCGGTGTACTGATTTTTCAAAAGTATAATTTGTTCGCGTGATTAGTGTATCAAGAAAGAGTAACTGGTTGTATTGTTTTGTTTCTAATGTGAATTTGATAGAGATTTCTTTACTGTTAATATGTTCAAGAAATATGTTTAATTTGTCAATATTATACATGAAAATTAAGTTAATTGATTGAGAACCCTTGATCTAAACAGACAAACTTTGTTAATTTAAAAATATTTACAATTCTAACCATAAATGATGATGGATGATATGAATTGAATCGATTAATAGAGATTCTGAAAATTCTATTAGCTTCTTCTTTTACAATCGAAATTCGGTAAAAGATTTAAAACTTTTATCGAAATAGTCCCACGAGCACCAAGCCAAATGACGTATAGTTAGTATTTAGTTAGTATTAGTTGTGGGGAAACTAATGCCAAGCAAGTAGGCCTTCATAGACCCTTTTCCAGCCCCGTGGACAAGGTCTAGGCATGCAGAGTACCAAATACCTTAGTCCTACGTAGAATTTTTCCGAGACTAAGGAGTTCCAACCCTAGCAAGGGATCTTTTGAATGCTACACATCGTAGTAACGTGGGATTCACGGCTTTACATCACTTCCGAATGATGGCATTCTGTAGAGGCTTTCATCCCCATTTTTTTTTATTTTTAAAGACCCCACCGGGATCGGGGATCGAGCTCTCCACCCTTAGATCAGTAGCCAGAATGCTTAACCACTTATGGAGCCCTGCCCAAATGACATATAGCAAGGCGGTCTATATTGTTCCAGGCCATGACACTGGGCCTATAAATGACCTTCGGAATGGCCTACCACAATCTGGCAACATGACTGCGCCAACCTTTAACAAAAAATTACTAGTTTTGGTCACTAAATGAGCAATCTGTCAGTGCACTATACCTGTCATTGTGATGCATGCCAGTTGAAAAAATCTATAAAATCACTGCCACTTACATCGCAGTGCATCACTTCACCGCAATATTCGATCTAAAAACAATTCCTAATGGGTAGGTACGTCATTTTCCATTGCAAGTAAATTGTTACTAATTTTGACATCATCTAAAACAGTAATTTTTTCAAAATAACTTGCCTGGAAGCTAGTGATATTGCAGTCAGAACAAGTCTCTTCATCTTATTATTTTTTATATCTGCTCTTTTAAAATGATTTTCACACACAACACTAGCCTTTCTAATCCGCCAGTGTTCTAAATGCAAAATGTCTTTCCATCTTTGTTCCCCCCTTCTATTAGATGGAAACTTGAACACGCTAACATATGGAGCAACTGATGAAGCGTGAGTTGACTTGCAGCTTGGTACGTAACACTTCAAAGGCATTTTTGGAACTTATATGAACTGGCTTGTCAAAATAGTGTGTCTTGGAATGGCCTACCACACTATCTAACAACAGAGTCAGTGCCATGGCCTTGAACAATATAGACCACCTTGCATATAGCATGTTCCGAAAACATAAAAACACAAACTGGCCTTTGATTTCCAAAACTTCATGAATGTACAATGGCTTGCAAAAACTCCCTTACACTTGTGTTTCATTGTATTAAGTCGATCTTGACTTTATGATTTGTCAGTTTCAAAAACTTTAAATGTGTAGATTGTAAACTATAAAAGTTTTATCGTTTCTAAGTTAAATGAAAGATATGCTGTAAGAGCAGTAGCACTGACTAAAACAATTAGGTTAAGGGTGTGACATTTACTTAGTAGCTGTCATAAATGTTATAATTACTTTTAAGGATATTATACAAATATTGTGTTGCATACTATTGACTGAGTGCCTGTTAAGTATTTTTTATTAAATTTTATAAAGTTCAGCCAAGAATGCCTCCAAAAATATCTACTTTCACACTGAAATCATGAGAAATATTAATTGTCATTTTTAAATTCAAACTCGCCTTCATGCAGGTGTTGAAACCTGCAAAACAAAATACAGAATCCCTAGTACAAAACTTGTATGCTAATTTCAAAAAAATGTAAAGGTTTTTGTGTTTATTACCTATATACAGGGTGTCTCACAAGGTAAGGTACAAAATTTCAGGACGTGTTTCTTAGGTAAATTCGAGTAGAAAATGTCTATATGGAACATGGTCCGCAAATGCTTCCTTTTCGAGATATGACATTTTTTAAATTTTAGTAGTAGGTACTAGAGGAAAATCTCTTTCATTAACAAAAAAAACATTATTACAATAATTGTTCAAAATGACCACCCCCGCAAGCACAGTCTCGCCCGTTTATAAATGTGATTGACGGCTTTCCGGATAACACAGCGGTTGTTTCTAATGTCAGGAGCAACTTCAATAATTTTATCAAGCTGTTCATCCCCAGTACGTGTTTTCTACACATACACCAAAGTCTTCATATGTCCCCACAAATAATAATCTAGGGGATTTAAATCGGGTGAGCGGTGTGGCCAAGAAACTGGGCCACCCCGGCCGATCCAACGTCCAGGAAAAGTGGTATTTAAATACTCAACCACATTTCTACCATAGTGCGGCGGAGCACCGTCATGTTGTACCCACATCTGTTGTCTTATTTGAAGCGGGATATCCTCCAACAACACTGGCAGTTCTTCTCGTAAATGTTGAAGATAAATTGGAGATGTCAAACGAGCGTCAAACACAAAATGGCCAAGTAATTGATCCCCTAACAAACGGCACCAAACATTAACCGAAAAGCGATGTTGGAAACTCCGTTTGATGGTTGCATTGGGATTTTCAAGTTGCCAAGAATGGGAATTTCTCGAATTATTAACGCTGTCTCGAGTGAATGTACACCCATCGGTGAACAAAATTTTATTAACGAGATTACGATGTGCGTGATCCAATTACAGAACTGCATACGAGGGTCCGGATCAGTGGGCAGCAAAGATTGCACAGGTTGCAAACGGAATAGGTACAAACCAAAATTATGCATCGTTCTCCATGCAGTCATTCGGCTAGCACCAGTGCGAACTGCTATTCTGCGGACACTAGTTGATGGCGATCTTTCAACACTATCCAGTATTAAATCATGGTCAGCTGCTGATGGACGTGTTACTGTAGCGTTTGTAAATGATCCTGTTGCTCTAAGATGTTAGAAAACTCTCCCGAATACTCTACTATCAGGTATTCTTCCATTCGGATACCGGCGACGGTATTCCCTCACTGATTTCCTACCACTGCAGTTCCAGTATCCATAGACTAACAGCATGTCTGCGAATTCTTCGTTTGTAAAAACAAACATGACAGTAGATTTTAAATTAACTGCGGAGTTCAATCAAACTGACACAGCTCAACTGTCACAATAAATAACAACATGTAGCACGGCCTACTGGTTGGCTAGAACATGGTGCTCCACCACACATTTATAAACGGGCTAGACTGTGCTTGCTGTGTAAAGATGGACATTTTGAACAATTATTATTTTCATATTTTTTGAAATACGGAATTTTCCAGTAATAACATTAAAATTTAAAAAATTCCATATCTCGATAAGGAAGCATTTGCGGACCATGTTCATATAGACATTTCCGACTCGAATTTACCTAAGGAACACGTTCTGAAATTTTATACCTTACCTCGCGGGACACCCTGTATGTCGTTCAAATTTTATTTTTCCATGGCTGGAACTATGTCCTCTATTAAGTGATTGACTGCAGCGTTTATAAATAAATTGTTTTTCTGGTTGCGTTCATTCGTTTCAAATCGTATCGTACGGTCCACTATTATCATATTCCACAATATATCACTCCAGTTACTATCAACTGCATACACTTACTCGTGACAATCAAAATCAAGGTCAGAAGTAGGCTTTTTATATACAGCCAGTCTTATAAAGGCCACTAATCTGACGTTAACTTTAATCCTTTGTTAAAATAAACAAAAGCACGTCAAAATGTATTTACTAATGAATAAAATGTCATAAGCATTGACGTTTTGATGCGCTTTTGTTTATTTTAACATCGAATTAAAGTTAACGTCAGATTAGTGGCCTTTATAAGACCGGCAGTTAATGTTTTATTTCATACTGATGTCAAAAATTACATTTATCTACGACAGTGTGTTAAATTGCATTTTAGTTGGCAGTTTTAAGTTTGTAAAACGACTGTTTAGTAACATGTTTTCATTAGTTTACGTCGCCAGTAGTAACGTTTTTAAAATATTTCATTAGACACGTTGTCAGTAGCAACGTTTTTAATAGTATATTAAAGTATGAGTGGATAACAAGGTCTTTAAAACACGCGCGAGTTTTCGAGCACGACGGCGTAGCCGGAGTGCTCGAAATAGAGCAAGTGTTTTAAAAACCAGTTATCCACGAATACTTTACGCTATTTTTTATTATACCTCCAATACTGGAAATAAATTACGCACTAAAAACCTAGAAATAATTTTTTTGGTGATAAATCGGAGGCCATAATAATATTGCTACTATAGTTACGAGAATTATTTACGTTGTTGTCGCGTCCATGTTCGTTGTTGCATTCAGTCGTTTCCTTGACAACCTTTAAAGCTCGGCGAGCTTTAATCGCCTGTATTCGCACGCTCAGGCGTGCTTTAAACGGCGATTCTGATGCAGGTATAATAAAAAAAAATTTAAAACACGCAAAATTACGACCGGTTGCTGGTAATCCTAATTTACATTTAAATATTTTTTTTAATATTTACCGTGTTTTCTAGATTCTATCGAAGATAAAATATTGTACGATACACATGCGTAAAGCATCTTTAGTCACTCGCGGGGCTTAAAACGCTCGCTCACTCGCGTTTTAACTCTGCCCCACTCGTGCATAAAGAGTAGCTTTACGCACTTGTATCGTAAATTACTATTTTCGGACTATTTATGGTACAAAAAATGGAACATTAAAGTAGGAAAGTACTTTAAAGTAAAATATTAAAGTTCAAGTACTTTAAAATTATACGTCAGTTGTTGACATGAAATTTGAAATAATTTACAACTTTTTATTTAAAATTGATTAAACTTTTAATATGAAATAAGCCGTTGTATTAAAGTAATGGTGCACCATCGAGCTGAGCCCACATATCGCGCCGGAGTGCGAAAGGAATATCCCCCAATAGGCCGGAAAGGTTTAAAAATTCTAAATAATTTTCTGTATTTAGCCTTTCAGGAAGTATAAAAAGACCAATCAGCTTGTTTCCAAGTATTCCTCCCCATACATTTACTGAAAATGAGGATTATCATGGCCTCGAACGTGTTCGTTGTGACAGTTAAAAATGACTTTTCTTGTAAATGTAGCTTCTACTGTCCATAACACATTGCTTATAAACAAAGGATTTCTTCTATGGGCTTCCACCAACCACTCACAAAAGGTAAATCGACGTGGATGGTTTTCATGCAATACATTTTGAACTCTTGTTTTGTGATAAGAATACAGTCCATCATCTTTTAAACTCTTATGTACACGAGTTTTAGAAACACCAGAATTTGTAGAAATACTCGTATACTAGTTTCTGGATTTTCAGCTACTGTTTGAAAAACGTTTTCCTCTAAGTTGGGTTTCTTTATTCTTGGTCGACCTCCGTTCATATCATGAGCTGGAATAGTGGTTCAAGTTTTTCTTAGTTTTCGATCTGCATATCTTATCACAGTATGAGAGGGGTGCCTTCTGTTGGGAAAACGTATAGGGTACACCCTTGCAGCTTCATTAAAATTTTCTTGCCAGTTACCTAAAACTCATACCACGGAGATAACAACATTAACTACACCGCACCAAAAAACTAAGCTGCACACGACAATGTCTTTGCAGTTTTGTATTCTTTCATGATAAAGATGGAATAGGTCGATTATTAAAATTAATTGAAAATAAATTAGGAACTGTTCGTAAACTAACGCCACTGTAAAATGTTTTGATAATAAATATCCTCTATTCATTAGAATATTCAACATTATTGTTCATAGTAGTCAGTTAAATACGTGAATTGATAACTATACTCTATTCACTATAGTCCCGGATTGTCAATGTCAAAATCCAATTAAAAACAATCCTTTATATCATGGTTAATACTTTTAAGTCAAGCTATGGGTAACTAGCAACAATTAATTAAGTTACTAATGTGAAAACTATAAATTATAGGTTATATTTCGAACTGACTTAAGCACAGATAAATAAAAGTTGCCAGGTAACAAAAACCCAAATCTTCAAAATTAAGGTTTTGCATTGGCCAACCTAGTAGTAACAAAAAAACCAATCGAAATTCAACAGTGCTACCATAAAACGTAATTTTTGACAATCCGGGACCATAGTGAATAGAGTATAACAGAAAATAACATTTATTTTGGCATAAACAAATTTTATCATGGCTGGTCTGTTTTTTGTCAATATAATGCAAAATATTTATTACAGTTTTTAAGCTATTTCTATCTTAAACAAGCAACAAATTCAAGTAAAGTAGTATCAAATTAAGCGCATTTCTTTTCTCTTTCGATTGATGCCACTATCAATCCTATCAATTCAAATGGCAAGCAGGAATCTACATATACATATTGGTGGTGGAAAATCTGAACATAGGTAATCAAACGTGTTAAAATACAGTTTATGGGCTCTGTATGGGTTAGGCAGAAACAGACCTATATGCGATTAACATCTGGCATCCGCAGACCCAAGTCTTGAATTTAAATATTAACTCTATTTAAACATTTGGCACCTACGTTTTTCTCAAACGTCATTTTCATCTAGTATTTATAATCATAATGCACGTTTTCGATAGTTGTTAATGCCGTGATGCTACAAATAATTTTAAAATTAATAGTTTCATGTTACATGGAGAGCTACAACTATTTTTTTCTACGACCACCACTAAAAGTAGGCCTTTTAGCGCTAGCTTTTTTCACTAAAAGTGACGTTTTATAATTTAGCGCGTTTAAAATGAGATCAGCTGTTTACTTTTAGCACATGTGTTATAAAGTGAAGTGAGGTTATAAAACTATAATTTCGAACTGGAAGTGAGATTGTAAAGTTATTCTAGTTACTTCTTGCGTTAGAGGTAAAGTGTTTTTTTAAATAATTAAAGCGTTATGTAATGAATACAGTCAAATGTGTAGTATTAATAATTACCTTTGATAACTGACTTTGACAGTACTGGCTCCACAAACATTCACCTGCGCGTCTAGGCCATATGATGATTATGACATAAATTATAACTGTCGTAGATGCAAACCTTTGTTAAATCGACATTTATGGATTAATAACAGCAAATTTAAGGTCGTAGAAAAAATATTGTATGCAACTCGTGCATAAACCTCAACTTTTAGCACTTGTTGCATAAATAGCTATTATTTGAAACGAACCAATTTAAAATGTTCCGTCATATTCCATTTTGAACAAATGCAGACGCGCATATAGATCGTTAACATTTTAGAAGCCCGCCTCAAACAAAAATCTGTTGACACGTCATATACACAACGCAACTATTCTGTTCTTTGAAGTCTAAAAATGCGGAAATAGCATTATTTAATCACATCAACGTGTTTATGTAAAAATTGGTTTTTGTTCGTCATGTAACTAAAATATAAATGGCCAGTTGCTAATGAAGTAAAATGACCGAGTGGAATTTGTCAGGATTTATACTACCGGCTTTAAATTTTTAATAGTTTTCAGTTTTTGCTTGCAAAAATAATCTGAGATTTTAGTATTACAAAATATGTAAATAAATATGTGAGCGAATCTAAACAGTCAGCGGAATCCACAACCATAATAGTGACGTCAATATCTTCCTTGTACTCGTTTGAAGCGTAGACGTAATAATCGGAGGGGAAATTTACTTTGCATATTTCGAAGAGAGTCAGTGGCGTAACTACCGAGGGGGCAAAGGGGGCAGCGGCCCCCGGGCCCTGAACTTCAGGGGCCCAACGGGCCTCCTGAAGTTTAAAGCCCGGAAGGTCCAAACTCGGTTCCCTATAAAGTTTCAATGAGTTCAAGAAAAACACTCGCTATTGTTCATTTTGCTTTGATGTTTATGTCTATGAATTAATAAAAATAATTGAAAAATGATAACCAAAAATACTTTGGCAAGAATAGGACTTACACTTGGCAATTAAGGGGCCCGGTGAAGATCACGGCCCCCGGGCCCAAAATTTGAAGTTACGCCACTGAAGAGAGTGTACTAGTATTTTAACACAAATGCGTAACTAAATGTTGAACGAAGTAATCGTAAATCATATATTCTGTAAATACATGATCTGCGGCTTTTTTAATTGTTAGAGTTAACAATTTCATTACTACAGTGTTTATATATGTATTCCTAAAATCGAATAATTCCTCTGTATTATGCTATTACGTCAGTTATGAATGACGCAATAATTTAAAGTAGCTACTGTATACCCCCATAAAAACCCAGCATTATATTTTTAAATCGAAAATTTAGAAGACAAATGCATCGTTCTTTTTTCATAATTCAATTTTAGTATAATAATTCGAGAAATTTCAACTTTAGCATAAGCATTTGTTGTGTTTTAGTTCTAGTACTTTAAATGAAATTGAATCGCATTAGTTATTGCAATCAACGGCGTTGGAAACCCTAACTTTAATTTTTAATTATTCATGTTAATATACTTTATGCTTTTCTTAAATAACTTTTATCCGGACCCTTCTGCTATTGGATAATGAATATACTAATGCACAATACGCGTGTACGATTATATTCTCTGATAAAGGTAGAATTCGAAAAAAACTCTAATGTTTGAGAACGATTTTATTAAGTTAAGCAGATAATGTTATTTTAATTAAGATTATTTAAACATTCAATTGCCGATGAACGCAAATTTTTTATTTAATTTTTGAACTTAGAAATATTGAACTACGTTGTACTCCCTACTGGAAGTTATGAGAAAACCTTTTGTACAACTTACCCATGTAATTTAAACAATGGCGTACTATTCTTTTGCAACAACCAAATATCCACACTTATAGTTACGTCCCTAAGTAATAAGAATTAGAATTATCGTAATATTTTTTTTTATATAGCAATATAAAGATCTGTATTATAGTATTATTTCTAACCCGTTTTAAATATTTTAAAATGTATTTAACTTGCGCTGAACTTTAATGCTTTGCATTTTTAAATTAAATCGTTTTCGAACGTGTTTAAATCCTTAAACTGTTTATAAATGGCGTGAGCAATAGCACCTTAAATTTTAAAGAGAAGATATATTTATTTTGACAAAATTGCTAAAAAGAACTGGAAAAACTAAATAAAATTCTTGGAAAGAAATTAATGATACATAATATCTACTATTGCGCTTGGAGATTTTTTTAAGAGACTAAGTACTGTGACCATCTTCATAATAGGCTGCTAATTAAATTTTAGTCACTGTAGTTTAATAATTTATTTAAAACTGAATATTTCTATATCAAAACCTAATTGCTCTTTCTTGGTCGTCAGTCCAGAGGCTGGTTGTCGCAGCTTTTCACTTTTCTCTATTTAAGGCCTTTATTTTCATCTCTTCACAATCACGGCTCTCTGAGTCTTGTAAATTGAGCTTAAGTTCAGTTTACCAATAAGAATAGACCGATGGTTAATAGTATGATTATTATGATTCGTGTTAGAGAGAGATCGACACAGAAGGAGTTGCCATTAAAATCTATATCAGTCTGCAACTACTATTGACAATTAGTAGGCAATCCACCATCTTGTCTTTACATTCTTTAATACTTGAATAGACTTACATACCTTTTCTGCTAATAACAATTTGCATTTTCTATAAGTACACAACTTGAAAGGTTTAATTTAGAATTTTAATAGTTATTTATGTAGCAAGGGCGTAAGAAGGCGTTTATGGCCCGCGGCGTAAAAATTGTTCGAGATCAGAGCAATATTGATATTTAGCTTGCTAGTCCACTTGCTACTCACACAATCTTGTCAGTAGCCGTCATATTAACCAACTGCCTGACTGTCTTATTACTAATAGCTTTATGGACGAGTTTGCTGCTTGATAAATCTGAGTCTCATATGAAGTTAGTGATGAAAAAGGTCAGCTCTTCCTTGTTCTCACATTAATATTGGGTTTTAATGGATTCAAATGATTTCTGATCATATTTTTCTTGTACTTTCTAAATAATAATTTTTCTTTTGAAGATGTTGCCTGACTTGTTTTTTTAATTTTTATCAAATAGGAATTTTACCAATGAACAAAGTAATTCGAACGATGTTGACATACGATACTAATATGAAGTGTCTCTTGCTCATAACAAACAAGCAAAACATACACGGTATTGACAAATTTTATAGGCTTTTAACATGTAAAATTAAACTATTGTGAATATTAGCTCCCATAATTATTTTTAAAGAAAAATAGCGAATAGATAATTTGTTCGACTTTAAAAACTGAATCTAATGCATAATTTTACATTTTTAAATATTTTGAGAATTTTCCTTGAAAATAAGAAAAACAATTTAAAAATTCACATAATTACTATTGGCTAGCCATGACTTTAACAACTACAAAAAATATGTAAAGGGATTTACACGAAACTTCTCTCGTAATAGCGTACCACATAAGAGTAAAATATCTTAACGTTCTTATTAATGCTGAAACAGTTAAAGGAAACACTTGGTGATGCAAATTACATCAATTTGAATATAAAAAAGATTAAGCCTTTGGGAAATTAGCGTGGTTTCAGCTCCTGGGAGCACTCCCAGCGCACCCGTTCGCTAGTCCAGTTCAGTCACGACGCCGACTGCGAGCATCATATTTTCGCTTACAGCTGCTTTATATAAGACGTGCTGTGCACATGTTTGTCCTCGTTACAACATTTAGCCTGTATCTGCTAGGTCTCATTTTCGTCAAGGGTAAAAACCTGACCTATATGCAAAATATTACTGTTATCTATTTTTGAGTTAAAGCAAAAATACACAACAGTTTATTTTTTAAGGTGCTCACTTTGTCTGACCGAAAGTATATTCGGTTTCGAGCCAGGTAGACATATAATTCGCATGGAAAAAATCGTCTTCCTCCAAGAAATACTTTTTGAGCTATACCGCCAACTGACAAACTGACAGAGACAGACGAAATTAAGACGACATGTTTTTCGTCTTTCAGACGACGGAAGTAACAACTGTAATTTGCCAAATAATACCTGTTTTTGACGTTTTAATCACGCTTTTGTCTAAGTCAATGATTGTTTTTAGTTTTCAAAGTTCTGTCAACTTTTAATTGGTGTTTCTTATTATCAAGAAAAATTATTGTATGTATTATCTGTAACCTAATTTACCTTGCGGTGTAGAGGCTGGTGCTTTATGCGCTGGCATCTGGTGGTACAATGCTCAACTTGCCCCGGATTCGGGATACAGAGCTGAAGCGCGTCTTTGGTGCTTGCGCAACCATTGTGTGAGATGTGTCTTGGTGATCTGTTGACCTTGTTACTCTATCTCTTAGGTCTGTGGTTCTGAGTAGAGCACAGTTAATTTGGTACCCAACTGGGAATGGTCTCACCGAGCCCGATTCCAATCGCCAAGGCTACGGAAAAATTCCGATCCCTGCGGGATTCGAACCGAGGACTTGTTTAATGCAAGCCTGGCGCTTACCCACTGCGCCATGCGGCTTCTTAGAAAAATGATTGTAATATTTAAAAATGTAACATGATGAATAAAAATCTGAAAAAATTATCTACTTACTATTTTGCCATAAAATAATTAGGGGAGCCAATATTTACAATGTTTGGCTTTACATGTTTAAGGACTACGTCTCAAATCTGAATCACCAGCTGTATCTTGACCATCATTCTCGTTTAAATATATATTTTTTGAAATTTAATTGAGTTTTCTTTCATACCACCAGAACTTTAAATTGTTACGGTTTTTCATTTCAATACAGATTTCAAATAATTCAGTTCTACAGAAACATTTATAATATCGCTCTATAGAATTTAAAAAAAATAAGTTACTTCTCTTCATTTGACTATAAACAGACATAATGCAGAGGGGAAACACAGGTAAACTATTAGGAAATAGTCATTTGTTTCACAAGGCCAGAAACTGAATTTTTCCGAATGCGAGTACGGTTTGAGGGCAGAGGCCGAAGGCCGAGGCCCTCGTACGAACACTTCGCAAAACAGTTTCTGGACATGTGAAACACAAAATTTTTTAGGCCGACAAAAAATATATGAATTAAAAAAAATCGGTAATTTGTTGTCCAAATATCGGGGCTAGATAATTTATTTTTCTTCTGTTGGCAATACATACTTATCGAACAATGTAAGGATTCGAATTTAAAATTGAAAATCAAGTATCTAGTAGGTATTGTTTTTTGACATTTATATTTATGAATTTGATGCCATAAGTAATCGGTGCACAATAAGTACAAAAAAATGGATGGTAATATACCAGAACATATTAAACAAGCAGCTGAAAATGCTATTCAAAACTTGCTACCTGAAAAGTCGTATAACTGGTGAGACTCACGTCATTATGACAGCAGATTCAGAATTCAGTGCTACCAACCGATTTTCAAATTTCAAAATTTAAATTACACTAGCTGTCATTTTCATGCCTAGACATGCAAAGAGGGTGTTTCTAGCCGATTTAGACGAATGCAAATTCAGTGTTTCTGGACGGAGGCCTAAAAAATCTAGTGTTGGCTTCTGTTTGAAATGATCTAGATAGTTCAGTATATAAGCTTCGCACATATCCAAATTGCCCAAACGAAATTGTACCTCAAATATAAAAGTTGATGATATGATAAAAAAAAATCTGGTGTGATACACGCACACAACTTCTTTTTACAGTGATCTTATAATTAGCAAAATAGTAGTTTATTTATCTAGAACGAAAAGTGACATTTTAAAGGACGAGAAAGTAGTTTACGTCCGAGGCGTCAGCCGAGGAAGGAATTACTTGCGAGGACCTTTAAAAACACTTTTCGTTCGTGGTGAATACAGCGATTTATTTCATACTGCAAGTTTAATGAATTTTAAATAAAAGGTTGTAAATCATTTCAAATTTCATGTCAACAACTGACGTATAATTTTAAAGTACTTGAATTTTAAAATTTCACTTTAAAGTACTAGGACTTTAATGTTCCATTTTTTGTAGCATAAATAAGTTTTAAAGTACTTGAACTTTAAAATTTTACTTTAAAGTACTAGAACTTTAATGTTCCATTTTTGTACCATAAATAATCCGAAAAATGTAAAAAAAATCGTTAGAGCCGTTTTTGAAAAAATAAAAAAAAATCTGAAAAATCACAAGAGTAAATACCATACTTCCGGTTATGCGATTTTCTTCAACAGTTTCCTATCACATCTAGATAGTACGCAAAACTTATATATGAAGTTTCAACGCCATACTTCTTTTCGTTTTTGAAATACTCCTTTATTGTAAAAGGAAGTAAAAAGGAAATAAGCCATTAATTCAAAATGATAGCCATTTAAGTAACAAGGAATGTAAGGACCTATTAACATTTGAGGTAGGCTTGTTCCCTACCGAAAATTTTAACAGGCGATACATTCCCAGTTATCTTATTATATTTTTTCCGGTGCTTATCGAAATTTCCCTAAATTTTTGAAAAAAGCGTATGGTTTGTCACCTGTCACCAGGATTAATTTTCTTGAGTCGTGTTACCTGTGAGTGTCACATGTCACATAAACACTTGCAATTATAAACAAAACGTCTAAGTCTGCATCTTGCGTTGCTAATTTTATTATTCTAGGAACTTAATAATAATATTAAGTTCCGTTGTCAAGAAAAAGCAGCAAACAAATATAATCACCGACTTACACGTTTTGTTACTAAGGCTGTATCACTGACTTACATGATCAGCAGCGGGATAAACTATTTTTTAAACAATTTCTCAGGCTAAGATGATGAATAAGTAAGTGGTTTACAGCCTAAAATTAATTTCAAACATACATGTCGTTTTAAACGTGCAATTTTTAAATTATTTTGTATTGTGAATTTTTTATTTTTTACAAAATTCTAGAACCACTTTTTCAGCACATGGTACGAACTTGATAGTTCTCGAGAAAATCAAAGCGAAAATAATTTATATCGACACTTTTGTTACCAAATATAGCCCTTCCATATCTTACTATTTTTCATTCATCACATAGGTAGTCTTATTCTCATTAAAAGAACGTTTGGATTTTTTAAATTGAATTGTTCTTACATAAAAAGATTACAGACAAAATAGTTATTTTCATAACAAGCGTCGAAAGTAGCAAATATCGTGCGAGTGTTGATTAGGCAAACGAGGGCGTAGCGTAGCGAAGCCCGAGTGGATCTAAAACACGAGCACAGATATTTGCACTTTCTAGCGAGTTATGATCAGAGAATGGTTTTTATTTCGTTTACCAAATTGATTGTTATATTGTTATTGGTACAATTATAAAAAATGAGCGCTTGTTGGGAAGCATAGCAACGAATAAAGCAAAAGCGTCTGGATTATTTGACTAACTTTGTGCCGTTACGATATGACTAGTACGATATGATATCGTGCTACTGCATGAAATTGTCAACTTTCTGTAGTAGGCTGTTGTCGCGATAATGCTACTTTCATATGTGGTCGTCTAAAAATATGTTTAACGTATTTAATAAAGAAACCGCACTATAAAGAAAACAACGTTTGCTTGATTGAATTACGGCTGAAGAGTGTTCAAAATTATGTATAAAGAAGTAAAAAATATCTTAATGTTGTTAATAATACTGAAACAGTAACAGGGAACGCTTCGTATAAAAGACGAAGGAAATATTGTAATCGCGAAAAAATCACCTTCTGAGATTTCTTCAGATCTTCACATTTCAGGGTCCCTGGATGACGAAAAACAGGTTTTCCCAATTTCGTCTGTCTGTCTGTTGGCTGTATAACTGAAAAATTATTTGTTGGAGAAATACGATATAAATGCATGCGGATTATACGAGAGATGTACAGTATTTATTGTCCGTAGCATAGAATACAACATTATTTTTCAACATATTCCCCTCAAACATGAAGACACTTATTCCACTTATATTCAAGCATATAGCAACACATTTCTTGAAAAACTCGAAGTCTTGATCACAGAAGTCCTGCACTGCTGCCATAGCGCGTCATCGGTCTCAAATTTTGTTCCCCGAAGACTCCCTTTTAGCTTTGGAAATAAATAAAAATCACTGGCAACTAGGTCAGCAAAGTAGGGTTGATGCTCCATAACTTCAAACCCAGCGTCATGAATTGCATTAATAGAAATAAGGCTCTTATGAACTGGGGCGTTGTCTTAATGAAAGAGAATTCCGCGTGACGGTTTCCTTCTTCTTTTTTCTTTAATGCAATCACGAAGTTTTGTAACTAATGCTGCATAATATTGATCAGTGATTGTATGGCCACGTTCCAAAAAATCTACCAGTAAAATTCCTTCGGCATCCCAAAAAAACTATACCCATCTCTTGCCCGTTGTAGCCTGTACACGAAATTTGCGTGGAAGGGGAGATCCTGGATGACGCCACTCATAATTTGTTGTTTGCACTCGGGATCGAAGTGATGAACCCAAGTTTCATCAATCGTAACAAAGCGATTGAGGAAACGTTTAGGATTACGCTTAAACAAGGCTAAATTGGCTATTGAAGAAGTGACTCTGACACGCTTTTGTTCGGGCGTCAATATTCGGGGTACCCATCTTGCTGACACCTTATGAAGCCCTAAATAGTCATTTATTATGGTTCCAATCGTACCATTTGAAAGGCCTGTTATCTCCGCTACACGTCTTGTTGTCAATCGACGATCTTCTCTGATCATGTCATTCACAAGATCAATGTTTTCTTGAGTACAAGCAGAATGCGGCGGACCAGTACCTTTTGCATGTTCGCAGGTTGTTCTGCCACATTTGAACGCTCGAGGCCAATTGTTTACTACTTGATAGGAAGGAGCAGAATCTCCAAGCACGCCAGCCATATCTGTATGAATTTCTTTAGATGTTAAACCTTTCTTTTGTAGGTACTCGATGACAGCATGAAGCTCACTTTTTTACATTTCTCAAAATCTTCGTGCAACCACTACTTTCAACTTGCACAACTTTGAAACTATTAAAACTCGACTAATCAAATTTGGCATAAAACCAAGAAAATTTCGGTCAAATATATAGAGGGTGGGTACATTTAAAAAATTAAACTTTGTCTATTTTTGCTTTAACTGAGAAATAGATAAAAGTATTAATTTGCATATAGCTCAGGTTTTACCCTTGACGAAAAATACAAGATAATTATTGTAAAAAAATGGGCAACAATAAGCTGTCGAATGTAATGCAGCCGCTGCGCGACACAGCTTCGTGACAGTATGCGATCGACGAGTGCGTTGGGCTCAGCCTGTTTGCTTCCCGTTGATATTCCTTCCGCAGGCGCTGAAATCGCACTGAGTTCGAATACTGGCTGCAATATTTTATTTACAAATTAATGTAATTTGCATTAGCAAGTGTTCCATTTTATTATTTCAGTTTTAAGGTCGTTAAGATATTTTTACCCCTAATTGCCTTTGATTAGCTCTAAATATTTCGTCAAGATTTCTTCTATTTCCGGATGATCTTAAAATTTATAGAAAGATTTTATCACCTTATGACTGTCGAGCATTAACAAATCGCATTTACAGTTGTGGTGTGAATCTAATAACATGGAACTGAATATAAAGAAATGTAAATCAATTGCTTTAGTAAAAAATCTGGTATGATACACGCACACAACTTCCTTTTACAGTGATCTTATAATTAGCCAAAAATTTGATTTAAAATTTTTAAGCATTTGTCAAAAATTTTAAAAAATTACAAATTTTACAAAAACCATACAAAATAGAGTGTTAGTTCAAGAGACAAATTTTCTCTAGAATTTTAAGCTGAATTAAAAAATGTAGTAATATACCGGGTGTTCTATTTAAAATAGGAGTTAATAAAAAAAATAGAAAAAAAAAACAAAATAAACTCATTCTAGAAGTATTCAACTGGAAAATCATCTATCTCACATCAATACACATTAAAAATGTAATTAAAAAGTGAAGTTTAAAAAAATAGTCAGAGCCGTTTTTGAAAAAATCGAAAAAAACTGAAAAATTACAAGAGTAAACACCTACTTCCGGTTATGCGATTTTCTTCAAAAGCTTGCTGTCGCATCTACATAGTACACAAAACTTATATATGAAATTTTAACGCCATAGCTCCGTTTTTGAGATATTCTGTTCACAGACAGACCCACAGACAGACACACAGATAGACACACTGACAGACCAATGAAAAAAAGTGGACGTGACTACCTCCCTGGACTTTCCCATACTGGAAACTGTTCATATCGTCTTTATTCAACAGTCTTTACAACATATCAAAATTTCAACTCGATGACTCACGTCTTCACCGTGATAAGCGTTTACACTTTCACGTAAATTGCGGGTAAATATAAAAGAATGTGTAGTTCAAAACGTGACCACCGAGTTTCTGTAGATGGCGCCAAGTGGACAAGCCGCCACTGTGCTAGTTTATGTATTATTTTCCTCAAAACGGCTGTAGCACCGAGGTGAAATTTTTTTAAGTACCTGGAAATTATATTTTCTAGGGCATACAAAATCGATTTTTATATTTTCGCGGAAAAAGATTCTTTGACGCAAAAATATAACAACCGTTAGAATAAAAAAATTATTTTTCAAAAATAGAGGGGGGAGGGGGCCGGTGCGCTTACATATATCCATGAGTGTAATATTTTTTTGCATATTCATATGCTCCATTATGCACTGAGCAATTCAGTGAAAACCCCAGCTACCTATCTTGTTTTGTTTATTAATTAAAGGGGTTTAAATTTTCAAACTTCAAAGCTTCGTAGAGGGCGCCACAGATAATTCATGAGATTCTTTAAAAACAGATCGATAGCCCTTTTCGGGGTCTATCAGTGTATGAAGTTTAAACAAATTCCTGTGGGCAGTTTTTGATAAATGATTTTTAGAAAATTTCCAAAATTTTGAAAATTTGTAATTTAGGCCCCTTAATATTTTTCAAAACACTTTTTATATCACCTCATGTTAGCCTTCATATACTATTCAGAAAAAAAAATCAATTGAATCGATCCATCCGTTTTTGAGTAATAGGGCGTTAAACTCAAAATTTTCAAAAAATCATAGCGCCCTTCATTTTAAACCTATCGAGTTCGAAAAAAAAACTGACAGATTTGTCTTATGACCCTCTATCGTTATCCGCGATAAAATTTTCAAAATTTTAATCACGAAAACAGTGATACCAAAAAAACATGCGTAACTTCCGCTTCCGGTTTCGGATTTTTTTGAAAAGCTTATTTTGTCGATGAATTTTCGATACACCAACGCATTCCAAAGCGCATCAAAATCGGAGCAATACTTTCGGCTGTAGGAGCGTCACCCACCCACACACCCACACACAGACAGACATTTTTTAAAAACCACTTTTTTGGGTTCCTAGATGCCCAAAACGGATATTTCTGTGAAAATCTCGATTTCCAAAATGTTCATGATTCCAAGACTTCCCTATACCTATGGGTATGGGAAAGTAAACATATGTTTTTGGGATCAGGGGACTCTAAAACGTGAAGATCTGTTGAAAACTCATTTTCGAATTTTTGGGGTGAATCCAATGCTTCCTTTATTGTAAAAGGAAGTAAAAAACGAAGCGAATCGTTACAACACTAGATACACAAGTAATTGTGAACCACTTGAAATTGTGAAAGCTATTAAAGATCTAGGTGTTATATTTGACAGCTGTTTAACATTTTTAGACCACATAAACTACATTGTGCAAAAGCTATGCGTATGTCAGGATTCATTAAACGAATAACCACTGACTTTACAAATATTAGAACTTTAACGGTACTCTACACAGCATTGATCCGCTCAGTTTTAGAATACAATTCTATTATTTGGGCTCCTACGCATAAGATGTATATTAGTAGAATCAAAAATGTTCAAAAGAAAATAGTTAAAACTCTTAGTCTTAGTGTCTTAGTTATAAATCTAATTTAGCATTTGATGAAACTAATTACACATTTTACCTACAGTATTTTGGATTTCATTTGTTACGCATACGTAGACAATATTACAAACTCTGATTCGCCTTTAAGATAATAATAGTATATTATGATACGAGTTTTATAAGAAGCATTTTGTAGCACGCACGGATTTAGGGTACGACGAGCGAAGCGAGGAGTGCCCTAAAGGAGTAAGTGCTACAAAATGCTTCTTATAAACGAGGTATCATACAGTATTTTATCTACTTTGCCACTTTTTTAAGCAAAAAAATGAAAATTTTTAGTATTGTTATTATAGCATCGCTTTGTGTCTATTACGATAAGCAAACGCGTATCGTAATAGCCTCAGTACGAACGCAAAGTAGATAAATAATATTATTGTATGCTCGCATATACTGGAATTGAGTACGAACGCAAAGTAGATAAATAATATTATTGTATGCTCGCATATACTGGAATTGTTTAATTTACGCATATCAGGTATTAATGTGAGAAATCCTTTACTTCTTCCATCTCATTTCCACAGAACGAATTATGGAGCGAACTGCCCTCTAAATAGAATTACCGAAGTAGTAAATACGTAAATTATTAATATGTTCGATATATCTCTATCGGCCTTTATAAAAGAAGTAACGAAATTTCTTAAATTCTAACTCAGTAATATGTGCCAACCCATTTACGTTAATGTATATTTTTAGACATTATTCCGATGTTTTATATAACATGTTCAACGTATAATTATGTGTTTATATTTTTCATATTTTATGTAAATGATATTATTGCCGTCAATAAAATTATTATTATTCTAAATATTAGTGGCAACTTCCACTTGCGAGGGAAGTTCTGAGTAAAGCCCTTTACAGGTTTTTCCTTTCCTGGTCTAAAAGACGAAGGAAGCATTGTAATCGCGAAAAAAATCACCTTTCGGGATTTCTTCAGATCTTCACGTATCAGGGTCCCTAGATGACGAAAAACAGGTTTTCTCAATTCCGTCTGTCTGTCTGTCTGTTGGCGGTATAACTCAAAAACTATTTGTCGGAGGAAGACAATATTTTGCATACACATTATATATCTACCTGGCATCAAACCAAGAAAATAAATTTTTCTTTATATTTGATTTAACTTAGCAATAAATACAAGTAATAATTTGTACATAGCGCAATCTTTATTCTTACCAAAAATTAGCCTCAATAGATACAAAATAAATATTGTACGATACAAAAAGGAGCAACAAATTAGTGCGTTACTTAATACAGCTGCAACGCAGGAATTCGAAGGGTCAGTGCTCCGTAGCTCAGGTAGAAACAGCCCATTCCTTTGCAATGTTCCACAAAACGTTGGGATTGCATACGCGGTCCGCATGCCCTTTGAATTCGACCACCCGTAACGTTTTTTTTATTTGAAAATTTATTTAACTTATAAGCGTGAAGATATTTTTACTACTAACTTAATTTTATTTTTAAAATTATTTAGTGTCACAATGTCAATGAGGTAAGTTCTGGGTAAAGCCTTTTAGAGATTTTTTATGTTTGTATTCTAAGTTAGCTATTAATGGGTTTTAATCAGTAAGTAAAAGAATGTCGTTTCAAACAAAAACGATTCGAGTTTTTTACTAGTCCAAAACGTTGCGACGACTGGTTTCTCATATTACGCTTAACGACACTCCACAACACTTAACGTTTTAAGAACAAAAACAAATAGGTCTCCATGATTCATCTTCCTGTCACTGTTCTAAAGTTCTTTCTATTGGATATGCAGAAGCGCACGCTGATATCCCAGTTTGCCTGTTTGGCTTATAATCTGATATCCGTATTTTCCTGTTTGGCTAACAATCTGGTATAAGTTTTTTTTTAATCTATCTGATAATTGCATATCAATATATAGGTAATACTTATTATTATACCGTTTGTCTGCTATCAATTATAAATGACTTTTAAAAGGTAACTTACTATTCCTAAAAAATGAATACTTCTGCAAGACGTTATGTATTACTCTCTGCTCCGACCATTTTTACTAATTTGCAATTTTCGCCGCAACCGCTAAATCAATCGCAACTAAACCAAAATGATATGAAAACTCTCGTGAAACTGCATAACTTGTGTAAAAACAGCAACCACGTTGGCGTTAAAAGAAAGTCGGAAAATGCAGTTTAGTGAAGATATCCCGCCGGATGGATGTTATCTTGAGAACAACATAGTTTAGCAGGATCATTTCTGCGCCACCTTGTGTGAAATGTGGAATATTAATGCAAAGAACTGAAATGCGTTTGGGTAAGATTGGTCGTGTTTCTTTGTATGTGTTTTTACTTCTAAGTATTGTAATCACGGAAAAATCACCTTCGGAGATTCCTTTAGATCTTCACGTTTCAGGGTCCCTAAATGACGAAAAACAGGTTTCCTCAATTCCGTCTGTGTGTCTGTCTGTTGGCGGTATAACTCAAAAACTATTTTTCGGAGGAAGATGATATTTTGCATACACATTATATACAGTGTGTCCAAGATCGAGTGGAATTGCTGATTTAAATTCTGCTTGAAAAATTTCAAAATGTCGAACCAGTCAAAAGTTATTTAAAAAAAACTAAACACTGTCATTTTCTTGTATGTTAAATACCTTTTTAAGTATAAGAGATACGAAAAATTTTTTATATAAAAGTCGCTGTTTTCGATGAGACCAATTTAAAATTGGTGTCACACAAAAATTCAAGATGGCTGCTTTTGAGGTACTCGTGTCAACTGCCTTAAGTTAAATGGTCGCCATATTGGATTTTTAGATTACTGAATATAATTTTTTATTCTCTTTTGAACGATCTAAGATAACGTATGATTGAATAAAAAATTCCAGTAAAATTGTTTGTTTTTGCATTTTAATCGAGTAGGCTTACATGGATTCAAACAAAAACAAAGAACGTTTATTTAAAAACAAAACATAATCCTGATAATCACATGAAATGATCAAAGGTCCCGGGTGGTGTAGCTTGAACAAGCGTCCACGTTCGATCAGCAGAGTTAAGCAACGCTCTCTCTAGTCAGAACTTAGATAGGAGTTCCACGGCTGTATCTCTCGGCGCCTCGTGTTACGGCTGTCACGGAAATGAGTTGGTCCCGGCGGTCATAACAACATCATGACTGTCGTTAGTGGGGTTGGAAGTCTCCATAAATGCACAGCGACGCCTATAATTGGTCTAACGGCTGTTGGCTGAGTGAGAAATAAATAAATAAATAAATAAATAAAATGCTGGCCCTTGTTAGCGGTGTTCGGTAAATAATGGGACACCAATTAGTTATATATTCCTTACGTTATAATAAATTGATTAAACCTAATATACCTTAGTACAAAGTCCCTTCAGTAAGAAGTTATAGTGCCTTGAAGTTCAATTTTTTATTTTTTTGTTAATTTCCACACATGTAGGGATATCGATTTGAATTTTGGTATACGTACTTACTATTATGAACTGCACTAATAGCAAAAATTTGATAAACTAGACTTGACTGTAAGGGTAACTTTACCTATCTTTCAAAACTTTTTTTAGCTCTAACTTCGTTATCTGTAACATTTTTTAAAATTTTAGGTTATTATTTGAAAGAAAATTGAGATACACAAAAATAATGTATTCTTCGTTTATAAGCGTAAGAGCAACCGTTTACTTTAAAATGCCCATCAAAGGTTTTTGGTTGTTATTAAGACGTGCAATTATCAAGTAGCCATGATCACAAAAACAATGGGTAATGATTGTAATCTAGTAAACAACAACAAGAAATCAATTAATGACATTGGTGACATCAGTTTTTTGTCTTTTGTGCTTACGAAAATGCTCCGACATAACGCACCTTTCAGCATTGAAGAATTAGTTACGTAGCTGCATTTTCTTAAACATAAAAAAACAAATTCTTATGTCACTAATGTCATTAATTGATTTATTATTGGTTTTTACTATATGAACATTGTTTTTGTGATCATGGCTATTTGATAATTGCACGTCTTAATGACAACTAAAACCCTTTGTTGAGCATTTTAAGGTAAACGGTTGCCTTTACGCTTAAAGAACTAAGAGTACATTATTTTTGTGCTTTTTAATTCTGTTTCTGATAATAACTTACATATTTCAAAAAAGATTACAGATAACAAAGTTATAGTTAAAAAAAGTTTTCAAAGATAGGTAAAGTGCATCTTACTGTCAAGTCTAATTTATGAAAAAAAAATTAGTGCAGTACATAAGGTAAAAATACATACAAAACTTATATTTTTCTACTCATGACATCGAAATCAGTCATTTTGACATGGATTCCGGTGGTTGAAATTGCATTTCAACCACTAAAGATTGAAATGTTCGGACTACTGGGATTTCAAACTGTTTGACATTCAATTGTTGACAAGAGAAATGTCACTTTATGTTTAAGTTTTTCTAAAGTGCATTAATTTGTTAAAATTTGTGAAAATTCGTAGAAAAAATAGTATATGCAACTCGTGGCTGATAAAATTTCAACCACTTGTCCCATAATATACTATTTATGTCTATTGAAGACATTTCGTACCTAATACATTTAAAAAAAAATAAAATGACAAGTAACAACCGTCAAGTTGAACCTGCAGCACGAGCTGGCATACATAATTAATATATTAAAGTATAAATGGATAACAAGGTTTTTAAAACACACGCGAGTTTTCGAGCACGACGACGTAGCCGGAGTGCTCGAAATAGAGTAAGTGTTTTAAAGACCAGTTATCCAGAAATACTTTACGCTATTTTTTTATTATACCTGCAATACGGGAAATAAATTACACACTAAAAACTTAGAAATAATATTTGTTGTGATAAATCGAGAGGGCATAATAATATTGCTACTATAGTTACGAGAATTGTTTACCTTTTTGTCGCGTCCACGTCCGTTGTTGCATTCAGTCGTGTCAGCAAATTAAAGATAGCGATGAAGTTATAATTTTACCTATATACCTTGTTTCCTTGACAATCTTTAAAGCTCGGAATGATTTAATCGCCTGTTTTCGCACGCTCAGGCGTGCTTTAAATGGCGGTTCTGATGCAGGTATAATAAAAAATTAAATTTTAAAAAATCTGTCAAAGGCTTTACACCGAACTTCCCTCGCAGGTGAAAGATTTGAAACTAAAAATTTTGAAAATATCAACGGCAAAAATAGTTTTTTAAGGTGTTCGCCCTTTGTGTTGGGTCCAAAATAAGCCTTTTTATTGAACTAATAGTTCTTGAATTAGAGCAAAAATAGGCAGAATTTTATTTTTTAAGATATTCACGCTGCATATATTTGACCAAATTTTCTCGTTTTCATGCCATGCAGAAGTATAATTCGCATGCACAATATCGTCTTCTTCCAACAAATAGTTTTTCAGTTATACGGCGCCAACAGACAGGCAGACCGAATTGAGAAAACCTCTTTTTCGATATCTAGGGACCATGAAACGTAAAGATCTGAAGAAATCTCGGAAGGCGATCGTCTTTTAGGCGAGGGAAGTAAAAATAGTGTCAAGTTGACTAGTATAATTGAATAATGAATTGCATAACTTTGTCCGCGGCATTAAAAAATAAAGTATACCAACACGTATAGGTATTTTTCGTTGAATTAAGAAAATTTACAATTTGCGCAAGTGTCTATTACAAAATATCGATATTAACTATTAGTATGATCAAGGAACAAAACAAAGGCAAAGGCTCTGAGGCGAAACTTGTTTAGTCAGCTTTTTACTTCCGCCTCCGCAGGCGAAGGAAATATTGTAGTCGTGACAAAATCACCTTTCCAGATTTATTCAGATCTTCACATTTCAATATGGCGAAAAACATCTTTTCTCAATACCGTCTGTCTGTCTGTCTGTTTGTCTGTTGGTCTGTCTGTTGGCGGTATAGCTCAGAAACTATCTGTTATGGGAAAACGATATTTTGCATACGGATTATATGTCTACTTGGTTCAAAACCAAATGTACTATCGATTAAATATATAAAGGGTGGGCACCTTACAAAAAGTAAATGCTGTCTATTTTTGCTTTAACTCAGAAATAGATAACGTTCATAGTTCATAGTTCAAGTTTTAACCTTTGGCGAAAATGGGACTGAGAAAAATATAAGGTGAACATCGTAAAGTCAGCCTGTTGTTTGTAAAGTAGATATAAGCGAATGTACTATATGTACCGCGTTAGCGGAGTGGTGTAGACGACTGACTGCAAATAGCACTCAGAGTTCGCCTAGTAGCGGGCGAGTTCGAATCCCATCATTTGCACCTGTTTTACTTCCCTCTACAGTCTACATAGCTCAAAAACTATTTGCTGGATGAAGACGATATTGTGCCTGCGAATTATACTGCGAATATATTTTCGGTCAAACATATGGTACAGGGTGGGCACCTTAAAAAATACTGGTCTGTTAATTTTTGCTTTAACCCAAGAACTGTTAGTTAAATAAAAGTAATATTCTACACATAACTCAGATTTTTACTTTTAAGGAAAATAAATATATTTTGAATATTTTATTTGCAAATTGATGAAATGCTCATTACTAAGTGTTTCCATTTAATGTTCCAGTATTATTAGCAACGTTACGATATTTATACCTATTTTGTACATAATTTAAAACACTCTTGTTTTTCTTCGATATTTTCAACATTTTTAGCTGAAACTTGCGAGGAAAGTTCGGAGCTTGACATATTTTTATAACTGCAACGACTGAGTACAATACGATGAATATTATATAGAACAAAGGTAATGGAAAAGATTACGGCTTTAGTTTCTATGAGAGGTATGCTAACTACATTAAATTATATTTACGGTGATCTATCACATATTGCTATTCGTATTCGTACATTGAAAATGCAGATGTATTTTTTACAATTTACATAAATAGTAAGTAGTGGACTATACTTAAGCTATAATGTAAAAATCAACAACTCTAAATAAGCCAGCATGCATATTGTCAGCGTACATAAATCAAAAAAGTAGAGACACTCATGCCAAATGTTGAAATCCGTCTAGAGTGCCTGGGACAGTAACTCGGGGGGTATTTCTAAGCTTGACTATCAGATGGCAGCACAAAGTTCTACCAATCAGAGCCAGTTACTGGCTCTGCTACCAATCACGATGCAATTACAGTGCCTAAAGTCACTGTAGATGCAATTACAGTGCCTTTATATAGACAGTGGCGACAATACAACTATGCCACACCCCGCCGCCATATTTAGGCAAATTTTTAACGGGTGTTCACTTAAATCCGTGATCAGAGTCGACTGTGATACGTGTTGTACGTTTGGCAGTACTGAAAACATTTGAGAATTGTAGGTTAAGATTTGCGTCAGTTTGTGTCAAAACTGAAGCAAAACCTAACCTACTAACCTCGAATTTGACATAGACTGACAATACACTTCAGTACTGCCAAAAGTATAACACGAATCACAGGTGATTTAGCCTAAACATGGCGGCTAAAACCACGTGATTTAGGGAACCAATCAAAAATAGGACACCCCATTGTCGCCACTGTCTATATAAAGGCACTGTAGATGCAATTAGAGATCCTGTATATAGTTTACTAAGAGTTGGGCAAACAGCATGATTTGACATACATTTTTGATCCAAATGAGATATTTGACATATGTCGAACGAAAAGGTTATGGGAACCAATCTTGCTAATTTGCTTTTGATGGGAGAGTTTTCAGAGCATTGATCATTCTTAGGATCTCTGGAACCGACTATTAGGAATATACGGCCAATTTAGTCAAGATTTAGATTTGCATGTGTGAAAATATCGGTCGTAATGTGTTACAAAATATGTAAAAACGGCACTTTTATCACACATGCCTTGTAAAAAGTGATCCAAACCAATCAAAATGTATCCCGTTGTTTGCCCAACTCTTAGTAACCTATATACAGGGACTCTAGATGCAATCCAGTAGCGGCGCCATCTGTTAGTACTATCGGAAAGTACCCCCCAGGAGCCGTTCAAGGTCATCCAAATTGGAATTTTGACATCAAAGGAACCGACGGTGAGTGTCCCTACTTGTTTGATTTATGTAAGCTTATATTGTTTTGTATACTGGTCTTGCTAAATTATTATTTAAAAAAAGATTTGACGAAAGTGCTTACCACTGAAAATCCACAAAATGATGGCCAGAAATTTCGGGTTTAATGAAGTTAAAGAAATTCACCTCACATTTCGGGAATCACTTTCTGTCATTAGTATACTTTAAAATTTTATAAAAAATCAAATAAAAACCAACTGTAGTTTTACTCGCCCCGTCTAAAAGATGAAGAAAGTATTTTAATCGTGAAAAATTACGTTCCTAGACTTCTTCTGATCTTCACGTTTCCGACTCAAAAACTATTTGTTGGAGGAAGACGATATTTTGCATGCGGATTATATGTCGACCTGCCTCGAAACCGTATATACTTTCGGTCAAATATACACACGTTGAGCACGTTAAAAATTAAATTATTTTTTTCTTTGATATTTTCAAAATTTTTAGTTTCTTCCACTCACGAGTTCCATGTAATTTCTTTTGGAGATTTATTTATATTACCGGTATTTTGGGATTTTAGAATAGGTACATTGGTACATATTTCAATAGCAGTATACTTACAAACCATATTCGCCATTTCTCTAAATATTAAATTCAACGTTCCAGCCGTAATGCTTTAATTTTATTTTATTGTTTGTAATTAAGCCTTTTGTACCCATGCCACTGACTACAGGCAGTCGAGGCACATAAAATAAATAATAATAAAAACCAATGTTTCAATATCAATGATTACATGTAATAACAAATAATGTCTACTAGGTACTAGAAATGTGGTACTTTTATGCATTAGCAACACTTTTCTGCGTAGCGACTGCTATTCTTATTACGTTTGGCAGTACTGAAGTGTATTGTTGCTGGCAATGTAAACCTATATGTCAAATTCGAGGTTAGCAGGTTAGGTTTTGCATCAGTTTTGACACAGACTGACGCAAAACCTAACCTGTTAACCTCGAATTTGACATAGACTTACAGTGTCACCAACAATACACTTCAGTACTGCCAAATGCATAACATCAACTGGAGCCGCTTATTGTACTTTACTACATAGGAACGAGTTCTGTTCAGCTTAGTTATGTTTTGATATTTAGTGTCATTTTTATGTAAAACTTTAATATTTGGGATTTCTTATGAAATGCGATAAAATAGTATACGCAACCCGTTAGAAAAGTGGTTTTACTGAACTCGTACTCAAACCAGTCATACTTGTTCAGTAAAATATCACTTTTCTAAACTTGTTGCGTAATATACTATTGTAAGTGTGCAGAAAAATTGATTCCATTTTTTGTTAATTCCGCCGTAATTATGTACTAATCACGTAAACTAAGTATATAGATTCAAGTTTGTAACGCAAATAAGATTCGGAGCTGGCTTAATTTGAAATGTAACCATTACTATTACACACAAACGCTTACAATTCATATATTTCCTTAATTATTCTTGTGCATTATAGAAAACGCAAGTTGGGTAAAAGTGTTTTCTACTATAGTACGATATAATATACTCAGTTCCAAAAAAAAGTGACGCAATTGATTTTTGACCTAACTTTCTTTCCTTTCCCTTTCCTAGTGGGCCGATTTTTATTTTTGTTTATTTGTTGGTAGGTAATTCCTTTGTCTCTCAAAAAAAAAAAGATAAAGAGGTGGAAATTCTTTCAAAGCCTCCTGGATGGTAGTGGAAAAACTCGAACCATGTTTTTTTCTTAATTTTTGACTCACCCTTTGTGTTAATCAAGTAATGGTATAGAAAGTGCTTACACTATATTAAAGATGCTTCCTTTACGAACATTTTGCTTTTTTATTCATTGATTTATCTCTAAAATTGTCCGAATTACTGCTTTTCTGCTGAAACCTTACGTTTATCCCACAAATTTATTTCATTGTAGGATCACATTGCCTTTGAAAAAACAGTTGCCGTTGCCATAGCAATTAATTTGTTGTATGCCTCCATATTTGACCCGTTGTCGTTGTGTCATTAAAAAAGTTTTAGAGACTATAATTACATAAAATGCTTCAAATAAATCCTGAACCAGTAGCAAGATTAGTTGCTCTTAGGGTTACTAGGGGAGGCAATACACGGTATTAAGCAGTTATCCCAGTTTATAAATTTATGTTTAATAAAAATGTTTTTTTTTAAATTCGTATCAGTTTATTTCACAAGAAAACTGTTTCGCGATAAATTCAGAAAATTGGTAATACCCAAGGTTTCAGCAATAAAGCTGTAATTTTGACAATTTTAGAGATAAATCAATGAATAAGAGAGCAAAATGCTCGTAAAAGAAGCGTCTTAAATATAGAGTGTAAGCACTTTCTATACCATTACTTGATTAAGACACAGGGTGAGTCAAAAATTAAGAAAAAAACATTGTTCGAGTTTTGCCAATACTATCCAGGGGGCTTTGAAAAAATGTCCACCTCATTATTTTTGTTTTTTGAAAGACAAAGGAATTGCCTACCAACAAATAAACAAAAATTAAAAATCGGCCCACTGGTTTAAATAAAGAAAGAAAAAAGTTAGGTCAAAAATCATGTGCGTCATTTTTTTTAACTGAGTGTAGTTTATTTGCATTGGTTTCAGACTAAAAACAACACATTACTAGGCTCTCTTTGTGCAATAATGTACGTTAAGGTACCTACATTTTTTATATCTCTACGTTGGTTTGTGAAAATTGTATATTGATATTGATTAAGATATCACATTTTTAAAGATTTTTTTGTAAAACAAGCCTGAACTATACGAACACATTTTATTTACAAAACGTAGTGTCCCATAAACATATTCCATACGCTTGAAATTTTGTCTGAATGCTTAAAATTTATTTCAACATATTGGCCGATATCCTTGTTTTTAAAGCTAATAATGGCACAGTCATAGTAAAATTAAGTAAAAAGAAAGTTATAACTTTATTTTAATCGAAGTGTGTTCAAAAATACAATACCTACTGTGCCCATGGTAGTTAATAATAGTACACAGCTTTAATTAAATGGTCAGAATTTGGTTCACACGCACACTTCTTGTTAGAAAAATAAAGGGCATCTCACTTGCATTTCATTTCAATTTAACATTAAAATAAAAATAGAATACAACTAAAAGCTCTCAATGAGAGCTCGTATTCGCCGCGCCTGCGATTTTCAAATCAGTTCAAAAATTCCTGACGTTCTTATAATAGAAGCACAACGGTTTTGCATTCTCTCTATTAATTCCTCTGCTGTGTTTACTAAACGTTTAAAATAAGGCAAAAGCCGTTAGAAGCGAAGCTGTACTGAAATATATAAAAAGCAGTAAAACTTGAAATGTCTGAAAGAAATTTAGACAAATTATGAAAAGAAAATTAAAAAATTATGAAAAAAATATTTGCGATACATTTTAGGTTATACAGGGTGTTATGGAAATGAGTGCAAATATTTTAACCAGTGATAGAGCTCACCAAAATGAACAACTTCTATTTATCGTTTTTCATTTAATCGTATATTTTCTCTGTCATTTATCTCTAGTAATCTAAGTTAAAGGTGAACGACACAAGTATATTAAATCTGGAAAGTTTTTGCACAAAAAACGTGCGGTCAATAACTTACCTACCTCAATTGATAAAGTACGTTGGTGAGACTAGGTTTTATCTACCTATGCAGTTTTTGTTGGTTTACATATCAAAGAAATGTTTTTGTGTTTTGTGCCATTAAATTAAAATATTATTCCATAGGCGGTATGCATTTTTAGAGTAAAATTGTTTGGAATTTTAACTCAGTTTTGAGGGCGTTTTCGAAAAAATGATAAATGGAAAAGTTGTTCAGTTTAGCGAGTTCTATTACGGGTTAAAATATTTGCACTCATTTCCATAACACCCTGTATAGATAGCCAGGCTTTAAGTGAACTTAGTAGTTAGAAGTTTCAAGAAAATGCAATTAGAAATTATCAGTTACAATGTAAAGAGGTTCACGTTGAGTTTCTACTGCGAGTTATGGGTAGTATCTACACAACAAAAAATTTTGCTAGTCAAATTTATTACAAGAATACACATACATTTCCAAATTCCACAAAAAAATTGATATGTTTCCCGAGAACAAAACAGCATTTTTAATAAACATTTGTGTAGTTACATCAACATAAACACTACACAAATTATCACGTTAATAGTTAATAACTACAAAATCTATTTGCGGTTTATCAGAATACAGAATCCCTCAAAATTTAAAGTTTAAGGTGAAGAGGAAACTGCGCTAGAAGTTATAATAAATTTTGAGCTTTTATTCAGACCGAATTGTGTTTCAGACTGATAGAAAAGAGACACAATGGAACATATAAACCATTAATATTATAGACAACAGAGTGTTCGATATACTACAGGAAAAAAATATATTGCTCTTCAAAACTCTACCCACAAAGCGCAACTTCTAATGATTTATTGTATACTTAACCAGCTTTTATAAATGCCCAGAAAGCTGAACCTTATTGCATTCTCATAGATCGTTTTACTCCCAGGTGTGCTTTCATATCAAGAGCAAAATGATTTAACTCAAGATTTTTTAGTTACAAACACATTATGTTTTATTTTAACAGATCAAAGCGTTCTCTTTTATGCCCTGGTCCGTCGGTCCCTGGGACAATTTTTACAATAGTCTGCTTTAAAATAATATAAATTATGAAAATGAAAATCCCTTTAGTTTGATAACACGTGATGCACCAAATTATAGTCAGTCTATAGAGAACAGATTTGTGGATCATAAATAATGTTATGGTGATTTAGAAATTAGCCAAAGTATGCCGATAAACTCCTTCAACAGAATTTGTGAAATTATTCCAGCATCAAAAAGAAAAAAAAATGTAGGAAAAGTTAATGACGTTTGCAGTTAACAAGAAGAAATTGTGAAAACATTTATGAGTTAATTAAAGCTAAAGACTATGATCAAGATGAACAAGGACAAGAAAGTGAAGAGAGTCTCGATATTGATATTGAAGATGAAAGTCCCCCGGCAAATCCAGTCCCCGCACGTAGCTGTCATAGTAGATGCTGTTTTCGCAAAGTGAAGTGCATTAGTTGTGTATCGCATGTATTTGTGGTTTTATTCAAGTATCATTTATATTCTACTGTATTCAATGCAAATGGGAGACTCAGATGCCGAATTGGCCCAATTGCCGAAATGAATTTGGCCAATGCTACAATTGAGCGAATTTAGGTTTTAAGCACAACTCACACGATCATTTTGTTGCTTCAAATTTGTTTGTTAAACACGTTCCGTGACGACATAGAACCATGTTTAGTTATTCCATCTAACTGGGTGGTCACACCATCAAATTTGGTGTATGCAATTTTTGAATCAGCTGTTATTAGTGAGGTTATGATCTGCTTTCAAGGCGCTATTTATTAATTGTTAATGTGTATTTTTGTTAAAAAATAGAAGAAAAAGTCATCATCCTTTTGTTTATATCTAGCGTTGTATAATAAGAAACAGAGAAAATCTAGGAAAGTATGGACCCATAAATGGTTACGAGTTACGATTGCATGATCAAGAACGAGTTGTACACAAAGAATTGATTATAGCTTTAAAAAATAATTGAGGATGGGCGAAAGAGTATTTTTAAAACTTTTAAAATAGTCACTTGAATACCTTCTTGGAAGATATATCCACTGATTGGTCAAGAAACGTCAAAATTCTGGATTCGTATTGGTCACTTTTTGACAGATGACAGGTGAATTGAATAGTCACAAATATAATTAAAAAAACGAAACATTGCGTAGAATTGCGTCAAACAGTTGCACTGAAATTAGAGCACATCCTATTTAATTCGAGATGTTTGATAAACACGATTGGTACCGTTACAAATACGTCATTATTGATGTTTGACAAACAAATTTTATACAACAAAGTGACCGTGTGTCCTACGCTCAGCGGCGCAGGAACTACTGTAATCATGGGGGGGAAAAACATTTTTTTTAATGGTTTAACATGACTAAGCTTTATGTTCGACTGTTCCAAAACCACTTTATTATTTAGAGTCCATAAAGTGCCACAGGTGGACTGTTCGCCTGTCAATGTTCAATAGTTATTATGAAAATAAATGTCAGTTTATTAAAATCAGGAACGAAGATTGTATTAGGTTACTGAAAACTTTACAAATAATAGAAAGAAATTCATCTTTAATACCTTACGGTAATAGATCGTTATTCTTGATATTAATAAAGCAATTAACCTAGAAGAAGCGCACTTCGAAACTATCAAATATTTGAATAGCAACTTGAATTTTCTGTGTGTAATATAAATGATATTGTAGATCTTCTGCAGTGCAGTCGAACGTAAAGCTTTGCATGCAGCTCGTACATAATCAAACCTTATTTGACTCGTCCTCTTTACCGATATGCTACGCTCGCTCTGCATAAAATACTCCAACAAAGTCCTATATTTATATACTTGATACATAAATAACTATAATAGTTACAATTAAGCTAAAATGCTTTTTTCTCGATTCCGTCTATCTCTCTGTCTGCCTGTTGGCGGTATAGCTCAACAACTATTTATTGAAGGAAGGCGATATTTTGCACGCAGATGATATAGCTACCTGGCATAAAACCGAAAACATCTCAGAGTAATATATACAAGGTGAGCACCTTAAAAAAATTTAATTTTGTTTATTTTTGCTTTAACTAAACGTAATAATTTGTACATAGCTCAGGCTTTATCATTATCAAAACTGGTGTCTTTCTGACGCACCAGAAACTCGGCTCGAAATATTCGCCTGGGGGCAAAAATTGATGTAATTCACATTTTTTGCAAATGGATGTAATTCGTGGGAGGGAAGTTCAGTGTAAACCCCTTTACAGATTTTTTCATATGGAAATGCAATCTAGGGAAACCAAATTACACTGTTTGCCCCCCCCCCTCCCACTATATTCTATGAGGGGGCAATCGCCCCCCTTGCCCTCCCCCCTGTTCCTGCGCACCTCCCTACGCTTAAGCTTTACGCAGTTCCCGGATTCCATTTCGTCAATTGAGCCAATTCGGAATCGGAGTTTAACCTATACAAGTTTCTTCACACAATCCAGTTAGGTAGCCAGTTGTAAGAAGATTAGGTAGCTCTGTCCTGCTTGTCAATATTCATCAAAGCACTGAAATGTTTTTCTGTCACATAATTGACGTCAAACTTATAAACTCGATTTTTTCTCGATTTTTGCAGTCAAACATAAAGCTTTCTATACAACTCGTACATAAACCGACTTTATTAACTCGTCTTCTTTATTGACCTTGCTCACAAAACTCGCTTTGCCGTAAAATAGACTCATCAAATTATGTACTTGTTATATAAATAGGTATCATCCAACACCTACTTATACTAATCATGTTACTATAGTTATTTCATTAGTCAGTCACAAGTGAGAAAAAAAAATAGAAAAGTCACTGAGAAATTATTTTTATAGGTACATTAGAACTAATCCAAGGTTTGCTTGTAATTTTTAAATTTTATTAACAGCATATCAAATATCATGTTAGTGTTGGATAAAGGTTGTATAGCACTACCTCTACGAGCATCGTGGTTAAACTTGTTCTTTCGTGACTAATATGCTACATTCCACACTTATACAATAAATAACTATTATCTACTCCAGTGGGATAAGTAACTCATTACGTCACTCATTTGACACTAGTTCCGTTAGATAATGAAGCTCATTACACCACTTATAGTTATGTAATGGTTTCATTACCTAACTGAGTAGTGTAATGGCTTCATTAGCTAAGTGCAATAGTTTCAAATGAATGTCATAATTACATTTATCTACTCCAGTGGGATAAGTAACGCATTACGTCACTCATTTGACACTATTTCAGTTAAGTAATGAAGCTCATTACACCACTCAGTTATGTAATGGTTTCATTACGCAACTGAGTTGTGTAATGACTTCATTACGTAACTGAAATAGTGTCAAATGAATGACAATGACATTTGCCTACTAAAATATTTTTTAAAATGACAGATCTGACATTTCTCTTAATACACTTTTCTCAATTTTAGGCAGTCGTAGATAAAATGTTGTACAATACATGTGTGATAATCCCACTTGTATAGTAAATAACTATTGCCTACTGAAATATTTTTGAAAATGACATCTGACATTTCTCTTAATACACTTTTCTCAATTTTAGACAGTTTTAGATAAAAGTTTGTACAATACATGTGTGATAATGCATCATTAATATACTTGTGTGCTTACATAAATCGTGCTACGCACTCGTTTGTAACTTACGCACACGTATATTAATGATGCTGTTATCCCACTTGTATAGTAAATAACTATTATTTTTAAATATATTCTACTTATCATGTTTTGAGATTTGTTACCTTGTCTAATCCTACGAAATGAATTACTATTTAATAGCATATTATGTTATTAGAAGTACTTTTACTCCGAATCGCGTATGCTATTTTATTTTCGGGCGCCCGAACTAATATAAATAAATAAATATTTAAAAAGTTACGATTATCGAGAATTGACGTCTACGTCAGATCCCGATAATCAAGAAGACCAATGTTAAAAATATTCGAAAGCTAATCAAGTCTTGAAGTACATACCTGTACTCCGCCGGCTGAAAAGTAGGTAACCAATTATACACCTTAGCATAAAAGTAACACAATTACCTTATCTGTCAAGTCAATAAGTTGTCACTTTTATGACTTTTGAAAATAATATATTTCTCGACTTAAAAGTTCTGTCGTTTTAGATCATATGACCGTGAAAAAATTAAAATTGTCGCCGCAGGTATTTTTTAGCGGCCTTTCCCAAAATGTCAATGTCTTGATCCTCTGTAGAGTCCCAGCACGCGCCTGTATCTTTGCCATCAAACTTGTATATCATTTTATTCTTTTTACCCATTTTCTTATACTTCCATATGCCACGTTTTCCTTGGATGATCCCTTTCTCTTCTTTCATGTGGTTGCCATTTATTTCTTCTCTTAGGTCATCTTTCATTTCCCATTCTTACCATCACAGATGTTTCACTACGATCGTTTCTGCTATGTCATGTCTACTTCTTCTATTCTGTGGATGTCTTATTCTGTTCATACGTGTGTCCGCTTCGCATCGTGCTCTTAAACTAGTCGCACGTGCTTTAAATGCTTACCTACTTATACAGTATACACTAGTATCATAACAGTACTACATTACGCAACTAGAAAAGTGGTGTTTTACTGAACAAGTTTGAGTACGAGCGTTAGCTAGTACTTTAGTGGCTATATGAGATTTTCTTCTCGGTTTTTAGTAAATTTTCTTCTTTATTCCATTAATCTCTTTGTATTATTAGAAATCTTGATATCTTTTCTTGGCCGGTCCTTTGTCGCTTTAGACGAGGCGTCTTTAATTGCTGTTACTATTGTCTGGTTCCGTGCTTCTAAATTATGTTCATCTTTTTAGCGACAGTTTTTTTTTTGCTTTATTCTTCTTCATATTCTTTCTTCTCTGCTGTTATTTGATATTTTTCCATACTGTTATTTGGCTTATATAGTACGTATATATATTTTTACTCTTGTTTAGAAGTTTCTACAGTTTCAAATATTCCAAATATAGAGTGATTTAATAAATTTCAGATCGAGTTGGACAATGTTTATACAGGGTGATTTATAACTTACGGAGGAGATTATTTAGGGTAGATAGATGGGACTAGAGTAAACAGTTTTTATTAACAACAATTTGATGAAAAACCAATAATGAAAGAGTTACAGTGGTTTAAATGTCTTAAAACAAGTTTCCCACTGACTGAGTACTGCTGAAATTAAATCGTTTTCCAGATATTTTTTCCAAAAGAACAAGATCTCTTTGTTTATTTGGAAACGATATTATTTCAAACATAGAGAAAAAAGACAGAGTGCTCACTCCAATGCTAAATTGTAAAACTAATTTCTATGTCAATGACATTATTAATTTTTAGTTTTTTTACGATAAAGGAAGTATTGGCTTCATTCCAAAAATTCGAAATTGAGTTTTCAACATATCTTCACGTTTTAGAGTCCCCTGAACCCTAAAAACATGTTTTTTTCTTTGGTCTGTCTGTGTGTCTGTCTGGCTGTCTGTGTGTCTGTCTGTGAACAGAATATCTCAAAAACAAAATGAGGTATGGCGTTGAAACTTCATATATAAGTTTTGTGTACTATGTAGATGCGACAGCAAGCTTTTGAAGAAAATCGCATAACCGGAAGCATCGTTTTTACTCTTGTAATTTTTCAGTTTTTTTCGATTTTTTCTTTAAAGATGTTTTTAAACTTTACATTTTGATTAAATTTTTTATGTGTATTGATGTGAGATAGGTAATTTTCCAGTTGTATAGCTCTAAAATGGGGTTCTTTTGTTTTTTTTTAATTTTTTTTATTAACTCCTATTTTAAATAGAACACGCGGTATATTATTTCATTTTTGAATCCAGCTTAGAATTTTAAGAAAAATTTGTCTCTTCAACTAACAATATTTTGTACTGTTTTTGTAGAATTTGTAATTTTTTAAAATTTTTGACAAATACTTAAAAATAAAAAATAAATTTTTTGTTAATTATAAGATCACTGTAAAAGGAAGTTGTGTTCGTGTATCACACCAATTTGATACTTTTCTAAATTTCAACGGCAACTTGCCTATTTTTTTTTATTATTCAGTAGCTCTCAATAGTTGCTACAAAAATTATTGGTCATTAAGAGGAAAAATTAAGAAGCCGTAATTTCTATTCTACATTTATTTTAAATTATTTTTTTAACTAAATGTGGTTCAGTTAACTCAAATATCTCCAATTTAAATTTAAAACATAAATTACCCACATAATTTCCGAGCAACTGTTTCTTATTTAACTAAGCTTTAACTGGTTGTAACTTTTTAGATATTGAGATTTTCTAAAAATTTTATTAATAAATCATGTTTATTTTAGTCTTCTGTATCTACCCTAAAAGTCTCCTCCGTACTTTATAAATCACCCTGTATAGTGACACAATAAACTAGATATGACATTTAGTTGATCACTGTATATACAGGAATAGATATACAGAGATACGTGTGTTAATTTTAACCCGTGGAAGAACTCACCACGTTGAATAACTTTTCTGTATAACATTTTACAAAAATCGTATCGTTAAAATGTAAAACCAGTACAAATTAGAGGACCTAGATGTCATCTGTCATTTAATTTTTACAGAGCCACTATACAGGGTGTCTTAAAATTGACGCCCGTGCTTCAGGGATTTGATTCAGGGGGCTAAAATAAATCGAAAATGAAGAGTGGAAAATTGTCCGATTGTCATTTGTTATCGAGTTATTGATGAAAATGTAAATAATAACTATGGCGATGTTAAAAATGTATTAATCGTTCTGTCGTATTGATAAGTTATTCCTTCGGTTTTGTGTGCTCACCTGTTGTGAATCCTGAAGATGTCGTAGCTGCTGTGGCGTCAATTGACGAAAATATGCTACAGAGCGTTCGTACTTCAATGATAAATCGTGCGAATGTTTGCCTTGAAGTAGGAAGCAACCTATTTGATCACATTTTGCGACAACAGATGTGTAATAGCTATTTATGCAGCAAGTGCTAAAAGTCGACGTTTATGCACAATTGACATGAAAATTATGAAACGAAGCCGAAGGCTGAGTTTCATAACATGTCTCGTGCATAAACGACTTTTAGCACGCGTTGCATACAATATTTTATCTACGACCATAATTGTACTGTTATTAATCCATAAATATCGATTTAACAAAGGTTTGCATCTATGACAGTTAGGGCCGGTTGCAGAAAGCAACGTTAAGTCTGGTGTTAGCTAACGCGACGTCAAAGTGAACAAAAACGAATCAAATCTCAAATGTTTATGGTAACTAATACATTAGTAAACAAAATTTGATGCGATTTTGTTCACTTTGACTCGACGTTAGCTAACACCAGACTTAACATTGCTTTCTGCAACCGGCCCTTAGAATTTATGTCATAATAAAGAGAAGGCCTTGGTACGCGGACGAATGTTTGTGAAACCAATACTGTCAAAGTCAGTTATCAAAGGTAATTATTAATACTACACATCTGACTGTATTCATTACATAACGCTTTAATTATTTCAAAAACACTTTACCTGTAACGCAAGAAGTAACTAGAATAACTTTACAACCACACTTCCAGTTCGAAATTGTAGTTTTATAACCTCACTTCCCTTTTAGCACATGGGCTAAAAGTAAACAGCAGATTTCTTTAAACACGCTAAATTATAAAACGTCACTTTTAGTGAAAAAAGCTAGCGCTAAAAGGCCTACTTTTAGTGGTGGTCGTAGATAAAATAACTTGTTTTCAAATATTATTCGTATTTAATAAAGTTTAAAGTTTATATCTTAAATTTTTGTTTTTAATTGATAACTCGATAACAAAAGACAAACGGAAAATTTTCCACTCTTTATTTTCGATTCTTTTAGCTCTCTGAATCAAATCCCAGAAACACGGGCGTTAATTTTGAGACACCCTGTATATATTGGTTGTCTGGATTTTTTAATACAAGGAAGAACAATATATATGGGAAGAACACGGAAATTTAGTAACTTTCTTTTTATCATGTTGGCAGCCTATATTTTGACGTAAAACCAACAACCAAAATGATTGTCAAATGTTATGTTTGAAATTGTAAAGTACGCCAATATACTGTCATCCTAGGCCAGGGGTGGCAAACCAATGGCACGCGTGCCACTGATGGCACGTGACAAAATAATTTGTTCACGGCATTAATTAAAAAATTTAGGTACCTAATCGAAACAATTTATATTTAACAATGAGTTGAACATGAAGCTTCAAGGCGCAAATAAAACAATTATTGTGTTATGATAGATCTCATTCGTGCTTTCGAGGCTAAACTGCAAGTTTTTCCAAAACTTGAAAAAAATCACCAGAGATTGGGATTTACACGAAAAACCAGACCAAGCAAAAGTCACTGAAGAGTTTAATTCGGTAATTAATTCTTCATTCAAAGAATTGTCATCGAGATTTTATTATATATCTTGATGTGGCTTCACTTGTTAAATTGAACTTTACCAAATTTGATTGGTTGGAAATTGGAGAAACTGAAATGCAGCTGATTGATTTCCAGTCTAGTTCAATATGGATTCAAAAATGTATCGAAACAAGGAAAGAGAATTAAATGAAATAGAAAGACTATCTGTATCAGGTAATATGAGTAAAAATTCCAATATCAAAATTATGAAAACGTAGAATTTAATTCCAGACACATTTAGCTGTCTGAAGAAGCTGGCTTTTGTTATCATAACAATATTTTCATCTACCTATGCCTGCGAGTCATTATTTTTAGAAATAAATAACATTAAGGACTCACTTAGAAGCCGTTTGTCAGATGATTCCAGTTTAGCTTGCATTCTGCTAAAAGTAACAAAGTATGAAGCTAATATAAGTTATTTAGCATCTAATTTTCAACAGCAGAAGTCGCACTAATTTTTTCTTTCATTTAAATAAACATAACGTTACTATTGCTGTACAAAAAATATATTTTTGGTTGCAAATAAAGAGTTTTAAGTTGATAGTATTTAGTTTTATTTTTTTCCCCATTAATCACTAAGTCAAGATTGCTTGATGGCACGGCATGGCCTCATTAAAATTTCTTTAAAAAAAAATGGCACGTAGATGAATACAAGTTTGCCACCCCTGTTCTAGCCTAATCTAAAAATTTAATATTGACGTTATTACAACTAGACAACTATTACTACTCCGTCAGATGACATACATGTTGGTTTCAGTCTCGTCTTTTTTGTCTGGTTTTACTAACAATATCTGGTACATTCATCTAAATTATTTAGCAGAAATAGCATTTTTTAATTATCTATCTACTTAATTTTGAAAATAGATGACGTTTTCAAACACTGTTGGGCTTTTCGTTTTGCACATACCTAAGTTAAAGTGCCATATTCAAAAACCATATGCACTGTAGCTCCAATTTTATGTTTCTATTAATACTTAATTTGTTACAGTTTGCAACTTCGTAGTGCATGACCGCTGCCTTAAAACCGTGGTGTCCCCGTGTTCCAGCATCGCCGCCAGCCTCATTAAGGTGGGTAACTGTTTATTTAACTTTTACCCTAAAGGACCACCATGTTATATATCTTTATATTTAACTTTATGACTACTTTATAACCCAATATATTCATATTGTAGAACCCGGTAGCTCATTGTTGGTCGGAGCCGTTTCACCACAAAAGGAAATTTTGCAGCGTTTGTCGGAAGAGGCTAGATGATAATGTGTCCATCCACTGTGAAAGTACGTTTTTTATACATTAAATGTTTAATCTTTAAATATTATTTTATAAAAATGATGTTACTTACCTACACTTTACCACCTGCATTTTAAACACTAATATGTGTAACTTAACATGGGTTTGAATAGTCTCAAATTTAAAATGCAGTTAGTTTAGCGTGGTAAATTTTGAATTTAGTGAAACTATCTCTTTGCCATAATAAATTTAAAAATATGCACATACTGTTACTGTTTTAAATAAAAAACGTCCATACCTACTATGGCATGGTAAAATTTTCAAGAAAACTGCAGAGCACTGTTTCTTATCTACTTAATAGGATTTAAAGAAACAAGTAATAACAAAAATCATATCAGTCAAAACATGAATTTGTTATTTGATCAATCAATTGCAAAGCTGTTTTAAAGTAAAACCAATATATAGTCTTCACATATTTGTGGTATTAATTTATGAAGAGTGTGATAGAAGTGTGAAGCAACCATGTATAGTATACACACTTAGTCTTGCCCTCTTCTACAAATAGCTACTTTTTAGTAGGATAGACGCACAACAACATTCTGAGAGCCATAAATCACTGGAAATGATTTAAGTATATAAACTTGCTGCAAATATCGGTACCAGACTTTTTATGTTTAATAGTAGGTAATTTAAATGATCAAAAATTTGTAGAAGACAATTATTGCAATTAAACAGAATTTCCATATGGTTTCAACATGACAGGCCTACCCCATACAAGAGTTTAATTACAAAAAAATATCCCAACTAATTTCTGTTACATGGCTTGCTTGTAGTCAAAATTTAATGCCAATGATTTTTTAGATAAAACGGTTTTGGGCCAACCATTGATATATGAAAAACAGAATCACAAAAGCTTATCATTTAAGTAATATCGATGTTCATTTAGAACCGTCGAAGAGCATGTGAAAAGCAGCATGGAAGATATATTAAGATTCCATAATACGTACTGTCATACTTTATACTTCTACCACCAGCAACCAACCTAGCAATATTATTATTTGTTGGTTTCTCAAGAAGAACTCTTGGTATTTAATTTTGGTAAAAAATAAACTATATATTATAAAGGTCTCTCATCCAGTGCTCGTTTACAGCAGCTGTCAGTAAAGTAATAGTGGCCAATATAATGAGCAACATCCATTAAAGGACATGGCACAGGAAGGAGAAGAAATTGACTTGACCCTAAAGATTCTGGGCGTAGGGAGTTACTATAAGCACCTGCCATGGAACTAACATGAAGAAGTAGCTTGAAATAACTTAGTACAGCTGCACTTTTAGTAAAATTACTTGCAGCTGTACACCTTTAACATTTCCAGTCCCAACAACAGACTTGAGACAAGTGGCTGCTATCGCTTATCAACAGATTGTCACACAGTCTTCGTGCTAGTATTGTCACTATTATTTTACAACTTTTGAAACTTTTACGTTACCACAACAGATTAAAATGTGTGTATCTACTTCTATATTGACTGCTTATCTATGGATTTCTTCATTCTTTTGTTATTGCTTGCTTTGCTAATTCCTATTGAATTGTAGATTGCCACAACAAAAGTGCAGCATATTATTGTCAAATAATTATTGCAAATTTATTGAAAATGTCATCAATATTATGCATACCCAGAAACAAAACACTACACTGAATCACAATTTGTAAAAAATGCTTAATACAGGGTCCGGCAATGAAACGGGAAGATTTCGTAAATAATTTTATTGTTGAAAATTTATTTTTTTTATAATTATTAATACATTAATGGGAAATAAAAGAGTAGCCATTTGATTTACAATGTTAAAAAAAATTTTTTTTGAATACTACATCTGCCAAATGTCCTCCGTTGACATTTATGCATTCTTGGAGTCGAGCCTGAAAGTTTTGCATCACTCTTCGTGGGGTTACCTAAAAACAAAAGTGTGTGCAACTGATCCACCCAGGACAATCCCGGCCCTCAAACAACGAATTCGTGACAAGATTGCAGCAATACCTGTTGATATGCTGCGAAGAGTGATGCAAAACTTTCAGGCTCGACTCCAAGAATGCATAAATTTAATGTCAACGGAGGACATTTGGCAGATGTAGTATTCAAAAAAAAATTAACATTGTAAATCAAATGGCTACTCTTTTATTTCCCATTAATGTATTAATAATTATAAAAAAAATAATTTTTCAACAATAAAATTATTTACGAAATCTTCCCGTTTCATTGCCGGACCCTGTATAATATATAGTATGTATATACAAGGCTCAGGAACGGTGCAGGGGTGATAGATATTTCTAAAATTGTGAGAGTTACATAAAATTTACTTACATGAAAGTTATAGGTACCTACCTACTAAGATGGTACACATTACTAAAATGCTTTTGATTACACAGGGTGGCTCAAAAAATGTGACAAACAAACCTTACTCCTTTTATGTGGAACGCTCTATATTTGGACAGCTTAAAAGTTTTGCATTGAAATGCTAATTATTTTAATATATGAGCTTGTATGGGTCTAATGTCAACTGTTCTAGAGATGTTAACAATTTTATACAAAAGAATGCTGAATTTCGGGCGGCTGCTATAAGTAGAAGAAAACGATTAAATAAAATAAAACATTACCAATATAGTATATTATGATGCTAGTGTATAAGTATGCCTTTAAAGTATGTGCGACGAATTTAAGAGCACCACATGAAGCGGAATGCTTTTAACGTCGCTAGTGCTTTAATGTCACTTAAACACTTGTATCAGAAATATAAAAACTTAGTTGGGTGACACTTTTTCCGTCACATTGTGTTAGATATTCTAGGTTATGTTGACATTCAAACTCACAGCAAATCATGTTTTAATATAGTATTAAAACACGCCACCAATGGCAACGTGCAAAAAAGACGTAATTCGGGCGCTAATATGAAGAGTGCTACAAACGTCACTTTTGACACTAGAAATTGTGCAAAAAGTGTCATTTTGACATGATCGTAGAAAAAAGCATGTTTTGGTGAATTATCTTTTGAGCTTAAAGTAGTGTTCTGGATATTAATTTTATACAGAGTGATCAAAATTGGTGAACTTAATAATTTCTGACTTTTTAAAATAGAACACCCTGTATAATCTTCTATTTTTTAAAAGCCCTTTTAATCAGTGTTTTTGCACGATAGAATGATTTTACTTAGTTACCACGTTTCTTGTCAAATCATTAAGTTATGCTTACCATTCTAAAACGGTATGTAAAAATTCGAAGGTTAGCAGTCTGCGTCAAAACTGACGCAAAACCTAACCTGCTAACCTCGAATTTGAAATAGGCTTACAGTGCCGCCAACATATTATTCTGTGGTATAATGTCACCTTTTACTGACGTTTGAAGAAAAATACATTTCTATCGTGCAAAAAACATCATAAGCATCACGAACAATGAGGAATTACCGATCTCAGACAATAATTGGAGTCCTCCTTCTCCAAACAATTGTCTTCAATCGGTAAAATGTCCTTACCGTCCATACCCATACATTCAACTGCTTTTCGGATATTGTAGTTTGAACTTTTGGCTCCTTCAGATGCTCTCTTTAAAGAGATAACAAACAAACATTGTTAAAATGCTAATTTAAACACCTTAACTCTCTGAGCACAATAAAAATTCAGGTTTAGAAAATAAAAGAATTTTAAAACACCAAAAACGAAATGCACGAAAAATTAAATTGAGTAAATTTTGGTAACTTTATAGTGCTTGAACACCTATAGAACAGAAAGAAAAATATTTGAACATTTAACCAAATTCCGTATAGGATTTTGACATATTCGTTTTTTGTTTCTTTTTAAATTTGATAGCATAATATGGAAATGGATTTATTCATGCGTTGCTCGTTTTTTGTGTTTACTATTTCTTGTATCAACAATTACTGAATTGTTACTTCCTTTGACGATAAAAGAAGTATTGGATTCACCCCAAAAATTTTAAATTGAGTTTTCAACTGATCTTCACGTTTTAGAGTCCCCTGAACCCAAAAAACATGTTTTTGTTCATTGGTTTGTCTGTGTGTCTGTCTGTCTGTGAACAGAGATATGATGGCATTGAAACTTCATATATAAGTTGTGTGTATTATCTAAATGCGACAGCAAGCTTTTGAAGAATATCGCATAACCGGAAGTATGGTGTTTACTTTTGTAATTTTTCAGTTTTTTTCGATTTTTTCAAAAACGGCTCTAAAGATTTTTTTCAAACTTTTCATTTTGATTACATTTTTGATGTGTATTGATGTGAGATAGGTGATTTTCCAGTTGAGTACCTCTAAAATGGAGTTCTTTTGTTTTTTTTCTATTTTTTTATTAACTCCTTCCGGTGTATTATTACATTTTTGAATTCAGCTTAAAATTTTAGAGAAAATTTGTCTCTTCAACTAATGCTCTATTTTGTACGGTTTTTGTAGAATTTGTAATTTTTAAAAATTTTTGAGCAATACTTAAAAATGAAAAATCACGGTTAAAGCTAGACCCATACAAGGACATATTAACATGAGTAGCATTTTGACATTCTATTTTTAAAAGAGTAGGTTTAGTTTGCCACACGTTTTTGAGCCACCCTCTATAATTTCAAATATTTTATTAATGTTCACCACCCTTGTACCTACAACTTATATGCCATGAGTAAATTTTTTGTAACTCTTTTTGTAACTTCCAACTACCACATGGTTGTCGGACTATGCCATCCAATCTATAAAAAAAGCCCCAGCTTATAGCCCTTCATTTAAAGATTTTCGGCCCAATAAACTATTTTATTATTCAATAGTATACTTTCATCTAAATTTTGACAATATTACTTTGCTAATTACAGTCAACTGTTTCGACTATCAAAATTCAACTTTTTTATTTTTAATTGAACATCCTACATATTTTTAGATATTTTGATGGGATGTTTAATTCTCTTTCTTCTGGTATAACATAAGTTAGGGTTTTCATGAAAAATAGTGCCAAAGCATTCTAAAAATGTATCAAATCTATATCGCCATGGAAATTCGAATTTAAATCTAGAAGTCTTAGAAAACAGAAATAAACAAAGAACAATCTTTGCTGATGATTGTTTTTATTAAGTCGATTATTAAATGCGTTTATACATCAGGTTTCGTTTAACGAAAAAGTTGATATGCTACAGATTTATTATGAATGGCGTAAAAACAGTGCAGCATTACAAACGTATCGCTTACGATTTCCTGAGAGAAATATTCCAAATGGAAGACTTTTTAGGATCTATCTCCTTTAGATTTTTTCCACTGGAGCTATTTTAAAGATCACATTTTCCTCACCGTGCCAGAAGATACTGAAGAGTTAAAAACCCGTATAAGAGATGTGGCTAACTATACTCCAGCTGATATACTACTCCGCTCAATAGAAAGTGTAAAAGGTGTCAACACTGTACTGACAATAATGGAGTACATTTTAAACGGTATATTTTTGGGTTTAATTTCTGTCACATTCTTTGCTTTTCTTTGTAACTAGGTTTAATTATTTGTTTTTAAGGTTACGTTTCATAATATCAATTTATAGCAATTTTCATTTTTGTTAAATAAATTATTATTGCTTATAATGCCGAAAATGGTGAACTACATCATTCATTAATGATCGACTTAATAAAAACAATCATCAGCGAAGATTGTTCTTTGTTTACTTCTGTTTTCTAAGACTTAAATTTGAATTTTCATGGCAATCTAGATTTGATACATTTTTAGAATTTGTTGGCAGTATTTTTCATGGAAACCTTAACTTATGTATACCAGAAGAAAGAGAATTAAAAATCCAGTTGGGAAAGCGTTAGGCTTGCATTAAGCAAGTCCTCTGTTCGAATCCCTCGGAAGCCGGAATTTTTCCGGGGCCTTGGCGATTGGAACCAATCGGGCTCGGTGAGACCATTCACAGTTTGGCACCAAATTATCTGTGCTCTACTCAGAACGACAGACCTAAGATATAGAGTAACAAGGTCAACACATCACCATGACACACACCGCACAAAAGGCTCGCTCCAACTCTATAACCCGAATCCGGGGCAAGTTGAGCATTGTACTGCTAGATGCAAGCGAATAAAGCACTAGCCTCTACACCGCAAGGTAAATGAGGTTTAAATAAAGGGCTATAAGCTGGGGCCTTTTTATAGATTGGATGATATACCTATAGTATTAGCAAAAATACATTGTCGTGAACATTTCTATTAGTTTTCACTAATAATCAAAATCGATGTGGTGCAAGTTTTACGTTTTAAATATACAGGATGTATCTAAAATGGTGGAAAAAACTGCAACCGGCAAAATGTTGGATTGGTCTTGAAGACCCCTAACGAGATATAGATAAAAACTTTTTTCAGGTAAAGTACCTTTTCTGTTTTAAATATGTCAAATTACCATCAAAAGTTGTTCAAAATGTAAAATTATGGTCCCAAAATTGAAAAATTATCGCAACCACTGATTTCTTAGAATATGTAACACAGGAAATGAATAAAAATAAGTTTGTGATAGTGGTCTTTGTTGATTTAAGAAAGGCGTTTGACACTGTAAACATCGAAATACTACTGAATAAACTCCATAACATGGGCATAAGAGGAATAGCACATGACCTATTAAAATCATATTTAGTCGGAAGAAAGCACTACACAACTGTAAATGGAGTGGACAGTGACGAAGTGGAAGTTAAAACAGGCATCCCGCAGGGATCGGTCTTAGGGCCAATTCTTTACCTTCTATATGTGCATAGCCTAAAACTGAGTGGATTAATAGCAAGGTATGTCACTTTTGCTGATGATACGGCTCTGGTGTATTCGAATAGCGATTTGGAGCAACTGCAAAATACCATCAACCAGGATTTAAAAATTTATTCACAGTGGCTGTGCTTTAATAAACTAAGTGTTAATTTGACTAAGACCGTCTACATGGTAATAAGTCAAAAAAACAAAAAAAGGGATAAAATAACAATTAAATTTAACCATGTAAATCTAACAGAAGTGGACAATTACAAATACTTAGGACTACACATAGACAACAAATTACAGTGGACAAATCACATATCCTCAGTGACAAAAAAAATTGCCTCAATGATAGGTGCGACAAGAAACTGTTCTAACTACCTAAACACCGAAACTAAAAATATAGTTTATCACTGTCAGATCGAAAGTACTCTTAGATACCTGATTCCCTGCTGGGGAAATGCTGCTGGCTGCCACATAAATATGCTACAACGGATGCAAAATAAAGCAATAAAATCTCTCTTCAACATCAACCGAATGACTCCGACAGTGCAAGTATATCATCAAACAAAATTACTAAATATACAGGACTTAAAAAATTTAGAACAAATTAAACTTATTTTTAATATCTCTCGTGGTGAAACAAAAAGTAACTGCCAACTAACAAGAGTGGACAATGTGCACAGTTATAATATACGGTCACAGTTACAATTTCGCAGTGAATATCGCAAAACAAAAAAAAACACAAGATTCCCCCATATACAGAAGTCTACAAATATATAACAAACTACCTACAAACATTAAACAAATTAATAATAAAACTACTTTTATGCAGACAGTCAAAACTAAAATCTACACCAATATGTGATATGTAAAAAATATGAAATATGTAATTAGTCATAATATATGTGATATGGAATTTAAATACTTAGTTAATTAGAAAACTGACATTTAACACGTATTGTTCAATATTATAAACTAATTGTAGTATATATTGTTAGGTTGGGTTTAAAAATATTAAATTTCATTTTATTACTAAGGGCCTAGGCCTCGGTACCAGTTACTTTCTTGTAATTGTTTTGAGGTCAGAAATAAAGATTTATTTATATATATATAATTTTTATGAAACCGTGCGTATTAGATGAAGTACTTTTGTTTTTTATTAAAGCGAATTTCTTTATTGTTATTATCTTTAATTATTATAAATTGTAAATCGGGTGAGCTATCAGACATCTGAACATTCTAGTGTAGTATGACAAACTTTGGCCTCACACCCAAGGGCATTGCGATAGCCGCCCAACTAAAAACAATTTTAATATTTCTTACCTTTGTGGTCTATCGACGGAATTAACAGAAAACAAGCGCATTATGAAGTGAACCTGCACCAAATTCAAAATGTCAAGCAAAAATAACTCAAATGATGACATTTATCCATAGTAATTAAGTTCTCTCATGTAATTGTGAACATCACAAGTCTTTGCTCTTATTGATTGCTAAATAATAATAATAATAATGAAAATCAATGACCACTTAGAACCACAAGTCATGGTAGTTTATCATGGGGAACAGTCCTAACTTTCCCAAAATACTAATCCCCTATCTGCTAAACATCCCAACACTTCCCCACCTATACAAGAACACATCAAAAAGTATGTCTTTGATAATAATACTCTGATTAGTCAAAACGAAAACGAACAAAAATCACTCAACAAAGAAAATGCCAACGATAGCGTTATTACTGAACCCAAAAACGACCAATAATCTGGCCCATATTTGTTCACGATGCTTTAAATTACCAGGAACTAATCACCGATATTAAGTTAAAAAAAAATTAGTGATGAATTTGTAACTAGACCAGTCGACAAGTACATTAATAGCGGGAGCAATTCCGGACAAGCTGGAATAAATTTTAATTTGTTTTTTTGAGACTCAGAAAATACATATTAATTTTGCACCCCTTGACAGGCCCGGATTTGACCGCCATGCTTAAAAAAAGGACAAAATTTTTATATTTTTTCTAATATTAGTGAATATCTCGATTACTATCAACTTTTGAGCAAAATACGTAGTTATCAAAATTAAAGAAGAGTAAATTCTCTACAAAAAATGTTTCCTGCATTTTTTATCATACATTCGTTTGTTTCGAATTCATAGGTCTCGAAATATATTTTTTTCGAGCATATGCTTTTTTATATTATTATTGACGTTCGATGCGACAAAAATAACTTTTTTGTACTATATACGATTTCTATTACTCATGTAAAGAAATGATGTCGCTTACTTTGTACTCAGTTTCACACCACCTAGAGGTAGAGTACTCAGATCGTTTTTTTAAGTGGTATCCCCAATAGGCCTAATCCACTATGCAAACTTCAAGTTCCTTTTGAAGTTGATGTCTCATCAATTTTTGTTTTGCGTTTTTAATGTTGGTGGTTGTTCAATATAATTCTCAATATCATCCTGACTTTCAACATCTGTCTCATATTTCGGATTTGGTTCATAATCTTCCGAATGTTCTATTGATTGTTCTATATCGATATGCAAGTTCTCGTCGTCATCTAATTCGACCACGTCCACAGTATTTAAACAAGATTTGCCCTGGCAGAAACCACGCATTACTGAGCAATGCAAACCTGCTTTGCGACAGCTACAAGCTACATTTCACCCTTTGGTGCATTTACAAGAAATGGGTTTCAGTAATTCTTGGAGAGCTGCGTCTTGCACAGTGGGAATGGGCATTAACACATTCTTTGAGTTTCTCCATCCCCAGTCTAAAGCTGATTTTTCGTTTCTATACCATAGCTGAATTTGGTAACTAGATTTGGTAAATCTTTGTTAATAGATTGTACGAAACAGTGGTGTCTATATTTGTTCAACGATTCATATTGTTTTGATCCATGCAGAAGAAGAAGAAATTGTTCTCCCACTTTATATGTATATTTCCTCTGAAGACGCGTTTGGGTCTTTGAAAATTTGAATAGCCTTCTGTAAGTCTCTCTCTTTCCGTAGAAATTTAACGAACTTCTTTTTCCCCTGCCTGTATAATGCGGAAACAGTATCACAGCCACTAAATGGATACATCCGGCTTGACTCTGAAATCTTCGTTCGTTAATCGTTTACACATCATCGAGATCATTCGACATTTATTCTTCAAATTTGACAAAAAAAAATCCCCTGGGATACAGTTGCTATAATTTTTAATTAAAATGTATTTCTGCTGATGAACGAATATTCAATCGGTGAAGTCGCTCAGCAGTCTTGGTGCTTTTTGCTGCAGCATCCTCCGGGTATCCATCAAAAACTATTACTGCATTCGTTGAGTAATATCTTGTTACATACTTGACATATTTATCCAAAATCGCACAATAAGATTCTTGTTGATGCCAGATAATTTTATGTGTGGAGTATAATCCCTCGTCTATCACATGAAGAGTATTTTCAGAGTCTAGTTGGTTTTCAATGGGTAGAAACGCATCGTACAGGGCTGATTTGTTAGTTTTATGCGTTCCTATCTCATCGAAGAGTGAAAGTGGATATAAAGCTAGTTCGTATTGAAAGTAATTTTCTGTTTCTCAGATCTTCTAGATAGACTTTTTAATTTTACCAGAGGTACTTGTACTGGTGTTATGTTTAATTTTCATAGAAACTACATTGAGAATCTATAAAGGCATGTGCATATTTTCAAGAATGCTTGCAATTAGAAAATTAGCAAATGCCCTTAGAATATCTAGCTTTCGACGTATATAACCTCGAAACAGGTAATCGCACAAGAAACATGTATAGAACATTTCTTGTAGATAATTTACTCTTCTTCAATTTTGATAATAATATATTTCACTCTAAAGTTGATGCTAACCAAGATATTTACAAATAATGAAAAAAATTTACATTTTTTGCCCTTTTTTTCAAGATGGCGGCCAAATCCGGGCTTTTTAGGGGGTGCAATTTTAAGAGAGATTTCTTAACATAAAATCAAATAGATTAAAATTAATTCAAGCTTGTCTGAAATTGCTCCCGCTAACAGCTATTTTAAAGGACTTATCGACTGGCCTATACTGGAATTGGAGGTACACAAATTAAGATAATGCCTAACAAAATTGAGCATTATCGCATTTTTACAGCTTACTTCAATAGCGAAAACACATCAAATACCACACCTTTCATGATTCAGAATCCCTTAATATTTCTGTAATTATAAGAAATTTACCTATTTCATTAACAAGTGATGAAATTCTTAATGAATTAAAAAGTCTAAAATACTCTGCTATCAGTGTAACTCATCTACTTAACAAAGAGAAGAAGCCAATACCAATCTGTGCAGTTATACTAAACAAATCTGGCAATGCTAAAGAAATACACAAAATTTATGTAAATTAAATCCAAGATGTTAAAATGCAGGTGAACACCATTTTTCTAAATGCCCACAACCAAAATCTAACCAGGTTAAACCGCAATGTGTAAACAGCTGCGGTAAGCACACCATGAATTATGAAGGATGTTCGTGTTAATTTAATTAAAAACCATCAGCCAATTCCTCGCCCACCCTTTCAATCCAACTCTCAGAAAACTATGACAAAACCATTTAATATCAACGATCACGTATTCCTTATCATATGCAAGTAAAGCCCAGGCAAAGCCACTTCTTAACCATTATCACCATGTCAATTCCAATGTCAATGTTAATGAGATTATACAAAAACTTTTCCAGCTAATCGTACCACATCTGGGGTCAGTAAAAGACTTCATTTTAACGTTATTTCCATTAATTCTTCAAAATGTTAACAAATAATAACAAAGCATATTCTAATCTAATTATCACAAATTGGAACGCTGATGGAATAGTTCGTCAAAGACAAGTAATTAATGTGCCATCGAAACCCATCTGATTCCAGAATAGATTTTTGAAGATACTAGGTTATACTATTTACCGTGAAGCAGAATTACCCTAAAAGTCTCAGGAGAAGTTGCTAGCCAAAAAATCTATCAACACCTGCCACTTGCAATTGCCGACAATCACTAATATCGAAGCAATAGTAATACTGATTAAGTTACAAAACCAGCAACATCCAAAACTAATTTGTACATATAAACAACCGAATAAGAGGCTACTGGTTGATGATATAGAGAATATGTTCTGCAATAATACACCAACCTTACACGTAGGCGATACTGTGCAGGGTAAATAATTCTAACGTTTCATTCTGTGCTTGAATCCCACGGCATTCAAATTTCTCCACCACCAGACCATACTTATACCCCATACCATGCTAATCATCAATCTGGCATCTTGGATTCGCTCTACACAAAAATATCACCTCTCCAATTCACCAACAGGTACTTCCAGAGCTGGATTCTGATCATCTGCCAGTACTTTTCGTTCTTGGCCAACAACCAAAACATAATCTTAAGTCACCGAAATTAATAAATGGACGAATTGACTTCGAGACATTTAGTAGCTAAAGCCAAAACAACTTAACAGTTCCAGCAACATTATGCATTGACGAAGACATTAATAAGGCCATAGACATATTAATTCAATCCATCAAAAATGCAGTAACTAATCAGTGGTCGGAATGTAAACTTTGAAGAACCGGAACGCTGTCGGGGGGGACCGGGGGTATGCCCCCCGTGTGAATATTTTGAAACACAGGACGCTAGGAGCATAGGAGCATATACTGCAGCCTGATTGGTTGCCTGCGAGCGACCGAAACGTTAGAAGGACATGACACATGCCCACATGCCGGCGCTCAAAGCCATATCAGCTGATCAGCTGTGGTGGATGTTTATGGTTTGTTTCTCGTGTTTTGCAGTTTTCATTTTAAAACGCTTTCATTCTTTCAATGCAATTGTACCTACCTAGTTATTCATAATAGTGATACACGAGTACCTATACATAAAGTAAGAGGCCACATATACAGCGAGAGTGTTAAGGCTGGAATAAAGTTCTTAAAATGTATGTAGTTGATTTTTAGCAAAAATCCTCGGACACGTCAACTTTTGTTCTTAAATAGTCTTCTTTTGACGTATATTGTCTTTTTCCTGTTGCGTCCAGTGGCGGCGCAATAGGGAGCTACTTGAAAATTCTACATGACAACCTAGTCTTTGTGATACATCAGAGTGCTCTATTAGAGACCTTTCGATTGATGTATCGCAAAGAGTAGGTTGCTATTTAGAATTTTCAAGTTTCCCCCTATTGTGCCGTTCTTGGGCGCAACTGGTAAGTCAGTAAGTGCAATATTGGTCAAAAGATGCGTATTTAAAAATAATAGTTGACGTGTCCCAGGATTTTTGCTAAAAATCAACGACATAAATTTTATGAATTTTATTCCAGACTTTACACTCTTACTGTATATGTATATCAGAGAAGCGCCGAAAAAATCTGGTTTAGATTATTTTATGTTGATTAACATTTCCAACAATCAAGGTGTCTCCAGTAAAAATGTTAAAATAATGTTTTGTGTATACCTACATATTGCTTTGATACAAACAAACTAACTTCTACGTTATACCTCATTCGATAATTTTAGTGACTGCGACAATTATCGCAATTTTCAAATCGTTAAACAGTGCCAAGGTAGCACTTCCCGCTTATATTTCAGCGCACCAATCAGGCTGCAGTATATGGTCCCATGCTCCTAGCGTCCTGTGTTTCAAAATATGCCCCCCGTGTTAGACGCAGGCGAAAATTTTCGCGGAAAATAATAATGTTGATAATTTGTGTTTTTTCCGTCAATAGTCGACACAAACCAGTTTAATTTAATATTTTATTTCAAAGTGAAAAGACCCTAATTAAAAAAACAAGAACGGTATAAATACAACAAAATAAAGTTTATTCATTTCCTTCTAGAATAACTCAATAATAGGCAATAAAATCAAAATAATTCAACAAAATTCAAAACTCTAAATATTGTAAGGTAACATAACAGATAATACATTTCGCTCAATTCATCGAGAGCATCAGACTATTGCGCTAAGGTTGCTGACAAATTGTACCGATGCAATCATTTTGTGAACGCCGCTATATTTGCCTCTTTCTTTTCCATCTCTTTTTGGAAAATTTTTCTCGAAACGGAAAGGATTTTGATGAAATTTCACGAGACGGAATGACTCTTGATAATATTTCACGAATCGGAACGACGTTCCGGTCCGTTCTGGTACATTCCGACCACTGAGTAACTTCATCCATCACAGTTCAAAAATTGAGATGTCCACCCAACTACTTGATACTCCCGCCTGCCATACACCAATTAATCAAAGACAAGCATTGAGTGAGAAGGAAATAGATACTGACCAGAGACCAAATTATAAAACTCATTTGAATTATTTAATCCATAAAATGCAAAGAGAGTTAGAGCAACTTAGAATTCCCACATATGCCAGTTATATTAAAGAACTAGAACCAAGAGACTAATGATATGGCGAGCAATGGAAAGCATTCTAAGACGGCAACGCTACAACCTACATTAAAACAGGATAACACGTCATTTGTATATTGAAAAATGTAAATTATTTGCAACATATTTATCAAACACTTTCACGACCCGTAGTGAACAGCACGGTAAAGGCAATATTCAACAAATAGCATATGAATTTGATAAATTTAGTTCATCTATTTCAGAGGTCATAGAACTGATTACACTTGAAGAAGTCAAAGATATAATTAACAAGCTGCCAAATAATAAAGCTCCAGGGCACGATTTAATTCTGAATATGGTACCAAAAAAAGTGCTGGTGTACTTAGTGTCGGTTTTCAATGCATGTGTCCGATGTGGTTATTTTTCAAAGAAGTAGAATTATGTGAAGGTTTTATTATTTCACAAGCCAGATACAAAGACCTCCAAAGTTTCACATTACAGGCCAATAAGCTTATTACCGCCTATCTAAATTTTTTAAATAGGCTATAAACAAAAGGTTATCGGCGTTTATTAACTCTATAAACTTAATACCTAAATTTTAATTTGAATTCTGAAGTCACTATTCTACTGTTCATCAGTTAAATCGTATACCGAATATATTGAGAACGGATTTGAACACACAGCAATGTTAAACAAGCGTTTGACAGAGTATGGCATAAGGGAATAATTTTTAAACTAGTTAAGAATAACACACCCAGCTACCTTGTATACATCATCAAGTCTTTTCTTTTTCAACATCCATAACCACTGCAACTTCTGAAATTAAACCAATAGAAGCAGGTGTACCACAGGGTTCTATACTAGGACCACTTTTATTCAATATATCCATTCACGACATACCTGAACTGGTAAATACCACACTTGCAATGTTTGCAGATGACACGACTATATTAAGTCAAAGCTAAGACATAAATACCTGAATTAACCAAATACAATTACTAAATGGATTAGGAAATGGAAAATGCAACTTAACCCATTAAAATCTGAAGCAAACATTTTTACTCTCCACAGATTAATCAATACCCCCAACGTGCCAATTAACGACCACTTTATCCATGAACGATATGGATAGTTAAGTATTTTAGATTATACCTCAACAAAGGCCAACGTGGGGTTATCACATTAATAAGAAACTCAATGAGGCTCATGTGAGATTAATAAAATTATATCTATTGCTCAACAAAAAGTCTCCATTATAAACTGAATGTGGAACTCTCATTTACACTACCACTATCCTACCTATCCTAATCTATGGTTTCCCAATTTGGTGTAATGCCATGACACGCGAATAAACAAAATTCAAACATTTCTAAACAAAATACTCAGAATAATACTTAATGCTCCGTGGTTTATTATGAACTCATTAATACACTGAGAACTGAAAATAGCAACCATCAAGGAATTTATTACTAAATTAAGCAAACGTTACAATAAGAAATTATTATTGTACCCTGCGACAAAGTCCTACCCCTTGGGAAGAAGAAATATTCACACACGCTTGAAACGTAAATTGTGTCAGAATGTCCTGCTATCTGAAGAAAGTGATGAAAAAAAGTGTCAACAAAACCCTTTAGTGCGTAGCAAATTATAGTGATTTGTGTTACTACAGCTATGGATAGCAACGATTTGCTGAGCTAGCTTAAACTATATTGAAATAAATATTAAAAATAAAAAAATAAGCTAATATTTCTGAAATTTTGCATAGGACCATAATTTTACATTTTGAACAACTCATAAAGACCAAGATTTTAGTAGATTTTCTACTCAAAATTTTACAAAAAAATATCACAACGTGTAGTTTTTCTGCCATCTAGATACACACTGTGTAGATTATATAAAACAACTAGCCATACCGCAAAGCTTCTACAAATTAATTAAAATAAGCTATATGGTGATTATTACATATTACATGGTGTTATTTAAAAAAAATTTTTATCTCAAATTGCAAGCAGAAATGTAACAAAAAAAGTCTTGGCTTAACATTTGCGTAGTAATTTCAAATTTAACTAGTCAAATTAGGTACAGGTATGCCTAACTATTACTACAGGAAAATGTCCTTACCCTGCACTTAGTTCCTCAGCAGTGTTGATTTATAGACCTTACTGAATAGTACATTGGTGTTGATCTCTATATCAAATAATTAATATTCTGCTTAAAGTATTATTATTATTAAACGTTTACAATGTATAACATTAACACTTTTGTTTTTCCTATTTTTTATAGTATGCGACTACTTTGTGCACACAGAATGTCAGGACTTTGCAGTGGCAGACTGCAGGGAAAACGCTACATTTCTGCCAGGCAAAAACCTTGCATGTGTACGGCATGAACACCATTGGCGAGAAGGCAACCTGCCCAGCAATTCAAAATGTGCGCTTTGCAAGAAGACCTGCTGGACATCTGAATGTTTGTCAGGTTACCGTTGCGAGTGGTGTGGGATGACGGTAAATTACTTAGAATACTTTTACCCAATAAAATATTAATGAATATAGAAGCAATTTTTTAAATTCAGTTCTTGTTTTATCAATGAACTTGTTTGGTTCGGTGATCTCATATTTTAGGGGCACCCTATGTACATATGTGACTACTGGAGAGATATTGTGCACATTAAACTATGTTATATGAATATTAATTATAAAAACTGAACTAGTTCATTAACATACAAATTTTAAAACTCCACTAAGTTTGCCAACAAATAACTAGAACTTGCCCACAAAAAACAAATAAAATTGAATTTCTGCAATTAAAATTAATCAATTTGTAAAAAGGAAGTACCATTTATGGTGTACACATTCATATATTTTATTAAAATTAGGATTCATGAACTTGTCTTTCTTCTCTGAAGCAATATAAATTTTATTAGATTTACAAAAGGTGATAAATTAATAATCTCTTGACATTTTCAAAATTCGCTGTAGAAATTTAAACTTTGTAAAGTATGTGTATTACTACTACATCAATTAAGAAATAGTATAGTGCAGTGAAATTTTTACTCCACTAGAAAATATTTGCTCTTTTAATTGTAGCTGAATTGAGCAAAACAAGAAATCAACAGGACGACTGACTGTTATAACTTAAAATATTTATCTTCATCAGTGTTGTTATAGATATTAACGATACAAGTTTGATTATGAGCATCTTAACTAAACGAGTTTGATTGCCAAACGAGGTTGTGAGCCGAGTTTTGCGGTAATCATACGAGTTTTGTTATGTGCTATAAGCGAATGTGTATTGTTGAATATTTTATCTCCATCAATATGCTCTGCTTCAATGTATTTTTTTATATAACAAGAGTGCGGTAATGAAACTCTTAACAATACTAAAATTAATTTGGTTAAGAGTCTATAACAACACCGATGAAGATAATAGACTATTAACCAAATTATTTTTAGTATTGATAAAAGCTTCATTATCGCATTGAGTGTGGTAATGGATATTACCGCACTCTTTTTATACAAAAAAGTACATTGAACCAGAATTTATTGATATAGATAAAATATTGAACAATACACGTTTGCTTATGGCACTTAACGAAACTCGTTTGATTGCCGCAAAACTCGGCTCACAACCTCATTTTAGCAACCAAACTCATTTCGTTAAGATGCTCATAATCAAACTTGTATCATTAATATCTATTAATTAAGGCATTGCCAATTTGACAATTTTTATTTTCAATTCAAAATGAAGAAAATTTCGAATCAATCGAGAACACTTATTTTAAATGTTGGAAAATACTTTGAAAATTAAAAAAGTACTCATCCTTGAGCAATTGAAAAAGCTTCAGATCATTAAAAGCTAACAAACAATGCGTTATACAAATTGAAGAAACTTGGAGAGCTTCAAATAGAGAATGTACCAAAAATATATCACAAAAAGTTGCTGTACTTAAACCATAGTCATAGTCATGATATCATATATGAAATATATTCTCACCGAAAACCAATTAAAACAAAAAATATTCATGAGCAACTACAACAAGAGTTTTCAGCTATTCATTTTCGTCAATAAGAAAGTGGGTAATACTTTAGAAGAGAAAACAACAGATATTACTTAATGGAGCTGCCCAGTATTAGATTTTTGGACTGTTACAGAAAGGCAAAACAAGAAAATATCTTTCAGCCAGTAGTTTTAGATGATACCTAGGTATTCAGCAAAAGTAACGATATAAGGATTTGGCAAGATGGGGCAAATTGGGCAACGATTTGAGATACGTAATAGTTCATGCTGGAAACAAAAACGGTTTCATCAACAATGCGTAATTAATATTTAAATGCAATAGAAAGACTACAGTCTATCACAATAACATGAACACGCAAAATTTTTAAAATTGATTTAAAACAAAATTTATCCCAAATTTAGAACAACCATTACTATTAATCATGGATAATGCGAGCTACTACTGTCATCTAGAAGAAGAAATTTTTAGAAAAACACGGACTAAAAAACGTCTTTTATACCCAGAGTTGCGGACATCAAGTGTTATGAATACCAGCTTACCATTGCCACGGCATGATCGGAAGCAAAACAAATATGACGAGGAAGTAAAACAAACAAATGGTTCACATATAGAAGTACTGGCTATATGGAACAAAGTTATTGAGGGGATTCCAGTTGAACAGTAGAAAAACCACATAAAGCATACCGCAAAAGTAATTGAAGAAGCTTGCCGAACTGAATGTGCAGTAAATATTATGGATATTAAACGATTAGTAATAAATACTTCTAAGGACTATGGTGAACATTTGGAATCTGAAGATGAAGATAATATGGATATGGCATATTATTTTTCTGATAATGAATGATTACTTTTTGTACAACCGTTATTGATTACATATAAAAAAGTAATTTTTCCATGTAAACCACTTGTTTTATATGTTTTCAAGTACGTTTTTACTAAGTAAATAATTCATGTTTTTCTCCAAAAGAAAAATGTTTACGTAGTTTCTTCCTGTGACGTATGCATTTTATTAGTGTCACAATTAATTATAAAGTAGAACACATTAAGTTTGAATTTGTACTTTTTTCGAGTTGCAACTTTATTGTATTTTTTATAACATCGAGAAGTTTGAGTTATAATTTGTTATAAAACTGTGATATTTGATGAATTAATAATAAACGTGTTTAATAATTAAAATTAGAGTAATATTAAAATAAGAGTTGGGACATGTGCGATGCCCGTTTTTCATCGATTGGATCCAATCTCATGGAGTATATGTTTTTATCGGTTTCAGGATATTAAGCCTTTGTTTACATATACAAAAGTAGGCTGGTAACTAGATCATAACTTATCTGTAGGGTTAAAGAATATTACCCTACATGGTAACCATAACCATATAGCAACCGATAAACTATTGAACAAATCACGGATGTTATGAATCATAACTGCCTTAGAAGTTTTAAAATCCTCGCTCTACGAGCTCGGATTTCAAAACATCTGCGGCAGTTATGATACTCATAACATTCCTAGATATGTTAATAGCTATTACACAATTTGATAACTCGTTTTTCAAACTGGATTACGAAATATTTAACTTTATTTGCTGTCACTATGAAAGGCTGCTCAGCACTTAATTGTAAAAATAGAAGAAATCCTTAATTGTAAAAATAGAAGAAAACAGGCATTTTCTTTCCACAGGTTTCTCAAAAAATCAACACAAAGAAATAATGAGAGAAGAAATTCTTAAGTACTGATGGATCTCGCTTGTATAATCAGTATTTCACAGAAGACGGCTGACAAAATTTCAGTGCAACAATATCTATGAGTTCCGAAAGATTATAGAAAGGTATTAAGACCAAGTTTTAACTATACTAAACTTTTGCCGATTAATTGAGCTTCCAAGGGAAAGAAAACACAAAAATGAAAGTTTAGAAAATATTTTCAATCCTGATCAATATAGAAAACTGAAATGTTTAAAATTTGAAAGTGGAATCTTACAGGATGTACATACCTATTTACATATTTGAAAATTATATGGATTACTATGAATCACTAAGAAAGTAGGTAGGTAGGTACCTATAATTACCCTGGACGAAATGAATGAGTGCATAAATATGCTGCGTGTCTTCTGATAAATTTGTTGGACAGATTACTGTCTGGAATCATACTGTGATTGCTACTTGTGCTTTAGTGTTTATATTAGCTGAATCGAATTACAAGCGTTGGAAGCAATTAAAGTTTAAAATACCTAAGATGTAATGTATATGTAATATATTTACATTAGTAAATAATAAATGTCAAAAATAATGACAATGTGAAATCAACGAATTTATTGACATGCCTCTTGTCGAGCTCGCATTATTTGTCAAATCAAACAAAATTGAAGGTTAATGAGCAAAAAACCTTTGATGAAAAATCAAGTGGTTTTTGACATTAGATCCACATGTCCCAACGCTTATTATTAATATACAGGAACTCCAACAAAAATTAAAGATAGGTAGTTGTTTTTCCAGTGGGGTAATATTTTCACTTCATATTTGCACAGTAGGAGGCAATAATTTAAGTTTATTATGTTGCTCTTCAGTTAAATACTGTAGGTACAGTAAAATACTGATGTCGTATAAAACGCTAGGTTATGTTGCCACTTATAGTTTTTTCTGAAGTGATTTCGTTCTGAAAATGTATACTTAAAATAACAACTGTTATTGTATATGTATAGATATTCAAATTCCAAAAAATCTAATTTCAATTTTTAAAAATTATGGAGACTAACAGCCAGATTCAGCTGGCAACAATGGATTCTGCCAGAGGGCAAGAAGGATATAGACTGCTAAATAAACACTGAGCATTAGTTGACTTAATGTACTGTGAACTCAAACAAGGGTTTGTGTAGTGGTTGTGTTCTTTGGTGGCTTGTGAACTTACAAGCCACCCATGATTTGGTCCATGTTATTAGAGTAACTTGTGAACCCATATAAACTAACATTTTACAAGACATTGCAGCTTGCATCATCAGAGTCAAAGTTGCTCTAACAACCGTACATACACTCTCAAACAAAAAATTACAAACAATTGCGAACAAAAAAATGGAAAAACCAATGTTAATTTCCGCATTTCTGATATGATCTTTGATTTTTACACCTAACACCTTTCGTAAATATCTCATCTCGCTTGTAGTCTACTTTTGTATTCTTTAGTTACCACCCATGCAGTGTTGCCACATTTTTTCTGCGTAAGTCGCCATCCCAGTTATCAGATGTCGCCAAATCTATCTAAAAGTCGCAGCCCAGGAAACAATTTAATAATAATAAATAACGTACTTTTTTTTTGAAAGAATGTTTCTTACTTGATTACATTACACATTTTCTTCAGAAATGGCAGTAAAATAATGTTACTTGCAAAATAATAAATCACCAAATTTGCGACTTGCAACTTTGTAAGAAATCGTGTCGCACAAACTGTTTTAAATTCACCAAATTTGTGATAAATCCCGGAATCTGGCAACACGGCACCCACGTTTCACTCCCGTAAATCAGCATCGACGCAAACACGGTTTTAACCACTTTTATTTTTGTTTTACGTGTGATTTCTCATTTACTTATAAAACTTTTATTTAGGGTGGATAATATTCTGTTTGCGCTGGAGATTTGGTTATTTCTCCATCAATTTTCCTATTTTCTTCTACTGTGTGGCCTAAGTATTTATAACAGCTTACTTGTTCTAGCTCTCCACTATTATTCTAATTTTTTTTTGTGTGCAGATCTTTAGCTATTACCATCACCTTTGATTTGTTAACGTTGATTTCTAAATTTTCTTCCTGTAGTGCGGAGTTCCATATGTTCTTGTTGTGTTGCAAATTTTCTTCATTATTTGATACAATGTTAAATCATCAGCATAAACTAGATTTAAGTTTTATTGGGTATAATCTATAGTATCCCTATACTTGATTTTTAGAATCTTTTATACATTTAGGGCCGGTTGCAGAAAGCAATGTTAAGTCTGGTGTTAGCTAACATCGCGTCAAAGTGAACAAAATCGCATCAAATTTTGTTTACTAATGTATTAGTTACCATAAGCATTTGAGATTTGATTCGTTTTTGTTCACTTTGACGTCGCGTTAGCTAACACCAGGCTTAACATTGCTTTCTGCAACCGGCCCTTAGAGCTTATTTCTTCCATTAAGATTATGAAAAGGTAGGAACTTAATGCTTTCCCTTGTCTGATTCCTCCTGTAGGTACAAACTCTTCTGATTCACTGTTTTGTTTCTGATTATGTTACATGTTTTTTGTAAATGCTTTCTATGCGTCCTATTAAGTTTTCATCTATTTTTTTGGTTCTGAGAGCATTCCATATGTCTGTACGCCTCACTCTGTCAAATACTTTGACTATATCTCTAAAGCATATACTAATTGATTTTTCCCATTCTATAATCTTCTCTATTAGTTGTTTAAGAGTAAATATAGCATCATTCATGCCTCTTGTAGGTCTAAATCTGTATTGAACATCGTTTATTTTATTTTTTCGACGACTGACATCGAAAGTAGATTTTTCTCACTGTCATTTGACAACAGAAAGTTGACATTTGCCGCTGAGCGTGCGTTTTCATCTTTTTGCCGCTCGCCGAGCGTTTTGGGTTTCCGCGTGAACAAAATAGGTAGCCACGTTCGAATGTTTCCTTGACAACGCCCGTCATTTGTGGAAATAATCGCGTCACATGTCATAGACTGCGCGAGTAATGTTAACTTGATTGTCAATTAATTTTTGCGATAAAACGAAATTTGATATTTTCCTTTAATAATATGCTCAGTCGTCGAAAAAATAGTATGTATATTTCGAGCTAAAAGTGCGCTTGCCGCTTTTGCATGATTGCTGGTTTCGACTTCGTCTCAACCAGCAATATTCATGCGCAAGCGGCAAGAATGCACTTTCAGCTCTTAACATACAATATACTATTCTATGTTTATTCTTAATCTGCTTTCTAGTATAGCCTGATAAATTTTAGATGGAACACTGATCAATCGTCACAATTTTTGGAGTTCTCTTTTTGTGTCTTGGGAGGATTATGGCAATTTCCCAGTCATATGGTATTGTTTTCAACTTCCATACTTTATTTATAATATGTAGAAGTGCATAAAATTCCTTTTTTCCCATAATTTTTATATTCTGGGGCCTATCGTAACCTGCTGCCTTACTCGTTTTCAGTTTCTTTATTGCCATTTCCAGTTCAATTCTCGTAATTTCATTATTTCTTAATTCTGGCTTTTTGATATGTTCTTGTATTGCGACATTTAGTGCATTTTTTTGTTTATTTTTATCATCAGTAAGTAATTCCATGTAGTGTTGTTTCCATCTCAGCATAATTTCTTTCTTATTTGTTAGCATAGCACCTGTTTTATTGTTTATTTGAGGTAAGAACCAGTTTTTCTTTTAACGCATATTTTTCAAAAGCACAGTTTTTAGTTACTGTTGTAATTTTCTTCAATTTTGTTACTGAATTTTTCTCATTCTACTCTTTTTACTTTTAAAACTGAATTTTTTTCTCCTTTTCTGTTTATACACCTTGTAATCTTTTCTTTTTGAATTTCAATATTTTTTCATTTTTCTTTTTCCTTTCTTACCTGTAATTTTATTTCCTCATGCCACCATTTTACCAATTTTAAACATTGTAATTATGTCTTTCATGTAATACTGACTTAACAAAATTTTATATTGACAATTAATTACTACAATAAAACTGCAAAGTGGTGACTTTGATCAGATGACATGAAAAAGATGTATCTACAAAATATAACAATTAGTGGTTCCATTTTTTTGTCTGCAATTGTACCTACCTATACATAATCACAGTCTATAAAATTGTGATATTATGTATTTATTTTGATTATGTAGTAGTTTAAAGCTTACGATTATAATGGCAGCAAGGCTTTACAGTCATTAGTAGTACCTAACAGAGTTAAATTTAATGGGGCTGGAAGAAGTGCTGGATGTTTTCAAAAGGAATGCTGTTTTACCTATACTGTTTATATCAAGAAAAATCAGAACAATAGTATCATAACATTATTTCGGTTATCTCATGCAGACTAATTAATATCTGGCATTCCCTTCTAGAGCTTCATGCTGGACTCTACTTTGTTTCCAAGATAATTTTATCTAATTTTTGCTGTAAAAAGTGTATAAGAAGCAAGAAACACCTAGTAGTAAAATATAAATTAATTATCTAATTGTAAAACAGTGCTCCCATTGCATTTGTAAACTGTAAACTACTAGTTGATAAAACAAAATAATTATACTGAAGTGTTTTGTACTTTTTCTTAAATACATTTTGTATAACTCTTTACTCTTCAGAGTTGAATTATTTTTATAGTCCTGTATGTAATAAGAATTACTGGTCATTATACAGGCTGTTTGTAAATCGCTAAACAGCTCGTAACTTCGTTCATAATAGAGATACCTACCAAAAAACCTTTTTTGTTTTAAATGCCAATGTGTAGTCTACAAATTGTCATAAAAACCAATTTAAATTATAGCCTCCAATAGAGATACACGACTTTGGTTTTTTAAATGGAACCTTATATATTTTAAAATATTTTAAATCAGTGCTAAAAATACGTTTTTGGCACTTTTTTTTGTTAAAAAAGATTATTTGCCTAAAGTAGGCCATGACTTACCCAAAATCACTAACAATCGAACAAGAAATGCAAAAGAAAGTCTACCTGGCTATAAATATAAATATATTTATATTCTATAAAAAATTATTAAATAGCTCACATGCATATACTATAGCATTATTTATTTAATGTAGTGTCATGCTGCGTGTCATATGAATGTTCCACCGGAATGCACATTTGGTATACTGGAACCCATCTATCTGCCACCACATGCTATTAGCATTCCACGTACTGAAGTTCCAATGGAGGCAATAATTGGGGTCCAGGTGCGGCGCAAGGAAACCCCGTCTCGTGAGTATTCATGCCGTAAGTGTTATTGCTGATAATAGTTAGCCTTTTGGCACAAGTCAACACTTCAGTTACCTTTTAGAAAGAAAAATTTGATTAACAAATTATTTTGTTCAATTTTTTTTAATCGGCTTGTATAATTTTATTTAATTTTTAGTTTAAGCGTGATAAAAAGGGAATGATTTTGCAGTCTGCAACAATGATAATAATAATGGGAGTACAGTATCTTCAGTCCTGAAGCGAATTTCTGTACTTTTGACCAGCGGCTGCCCGGGCAGTTGTCAACCCGCTTCACCTCCTTATTTTCCAGGTATACCTGGTTTGACTTGCGTTTTACATTTTTTTTAATTTAATATTTTTAGTTCTTTTAATTTTTTTGGTTGTTTATTAATTTGTTTTTGTTTTGCAAAATTAAAACTAGAAACTAAATTGCATACAATAACAAAGGTATTAAATTGGAGGCAGTCAATGAAGTATTTTGATAATCATCAAATATAGTTAATTGAAAAACTCTAAATAGTTGTTTCATTATTGTGATTTATGATAATAACGCATTTGCTCTTGCTTCTTTTGTCCTTTGCCAGTGGCATGTAATCAATCTAATACAATGGTTTTAGGAAGTTTATAAGCCCACAAAGAGTTATATTTTAGCAGACCACTATGTAAAATAATATTTTGTACAAAATTGGTTTTTAAATGTATGTATGTAAATAGGTATAGTGTGTTTATTTTATTGATGGTTGTGAAAAAGGTGATGTTTCTTCTTTATTACCTTATTTGTTGCTGACTTGTGAGTCACCATTGAAGACTATCGTAAGAAAAAGGCAAGCTTTAAAAATAACAACGACAAGCTGTAGAATCATGCCGCATTAGTGAAGCATCGTCAAGTACTATACCGGGTGACAATGAGACCAGGACCATGTCTCTATCTTTGTTAAAGTATGTTTTTTTTTCTATAATAACTGTCAAAGTGTTACAATGTTGGTAGATATGTGATTAAAACGCTAGGAAATTTTTATGTCTTGTGTTGGTAGAACTTTTTCAAAATTATGGTTATGTGTCAATTTTGAATGTCAAAGTTTCTTAATTTAAACTCTTGACAAATTTATTTTTTAACATGGAATCATCATCATCAATAAAATCGGTTAAAAAAGAAAACCAAGAAATATTTTAATTGCAAAAATGAAGCAAGCAATATCAAATTATGACATATCTGTCAAAATGACAAATCATTTTTTTAGTGGAAGAAAAGAACTAAAAATCTATGTACCAACATTATTAAAACTAGGGACCCTGCAGAAATGCAACTTATCTCCTAGAAAGTTGACCTTGAAAATTATTATAGAAAAAAAATGTACTTTACTTATGAATGCATTTGGATGAAATTTGATACAAGGATACTAGACATAATTTTGAATTGACATGCAAGTATAATCAAAATGGCCAACTTTCGGTTTTACCGGAAATAACACTAACTTTGATTTTTTAAATGGATCACCCTATAGATTTTATGTTTTTCGCAATCTACGACTCAAATTACATACAACAGTGTTGCCGAATTTGCTTAGGTATTACACAGAAATATTAAAAAAATAATTAATTATTCTTCAATTTTAAATAAAGATAAAGTAGTGCATGATGCATATCGTTAGATTGGTAATTAAATTTGCTGTTTAATGGCAAGATGGTGCCATTTAAAAAAAGTGACTTTCTTAAAAATCGTGTTTAGCAAATTGTTTTCTTTTATTAAGGGTTTGTTATTGACTTTATTGATAAAATAGCTATTATTAATATTAGTTGCGAGTGTCAATTAGAACCGAAGCAGGACAATTGGGCGCCGCCGTCTGGGCGCCGCCGTTTCAGCGCCGCCGTTTGGGCGCTGGCCGTTTGGGCGCCGGGACTTTTGGGCCCCGCCGATTGGGCGCTGGACATTTGGGCGCCGAAATTTAGAAACATTAAAAATAGTCCACGATTCTTCTGTAAATATTAGTTTTTGCAAGAAATTTTAAATGACATTGTTCACGGTGTAATAGATTTGATATACAGTGTTATCCATTAAGTGTGCAACAAATGGGACATTTTTTTATTAGTTGTACAACCGAACTTTAAATACCGCCAGGAGTTAGTGCATGTTCGATAACCAAATCAGATGCATTTAGAATGGCTCCAAGTCAAACAGCATACAGGGCAGGACAAAAAATATGAAATTTGTTCAAAAATAAAGTTACCTTATTTAAAAAAATATAGCAAAATTTTATTGAGAAAAGATATTTAGAATTAAAAGTTATGCTCAAATACAAAGTCACGGCCTCCTATTCGAATTTTTTTCTTTTTTTGAAAATTTTGTATTAGCCCTGTATGATACATATTTTAATTATTCTGATTTTATACGTATTTAAAGTAGCCACAACCACATTACTTTTAAATAAGTTTTAGCAACTTGAAGCGTATTTGTAAAATTTACTTGTATTTATATTTTTTTAGGTAACCGTCCACTTCATGTTTGTTGCAACGATATTTAACAGAACTTGAGAATTTCGCAAATATTCTTTTTAACAAGGCAAATGCTTTACTAATAATAATTACACACAATTAAAGCCTACAATTTTATTTCAAATTCTTATGAAAATGTTTCATGTAGAACAAAAATTATCAAAGCGTCTCTGTTCCGTTCATGTGGTAAAATAGTTTATACTAATGACAGTTACAAGAAGACATTATGTGGATTTATTAAAAATAATTAAGCAACATTATTAGAAGTTTCAAACTATTTGAAAATGTATACTACTGGCGCCCAAACGTCCGGCGGTCAAAGGTATGACGCCCAAACGGCGGCGGCCAAGGGGCGGCGCCTAAACGGCGGCGCCCAAATGTCGCGTACCGTAAAGGAACATATTTTTTCAAGTCACAACCTATCGTAAAAAATAAAAGTTGAGAAAAATATTTTTGTTTGAAAAAATTTAAATTTGGTGAGACTATTTATGTAATTTGGCTTGTAGATTCCGAAAAACATAAAATATACAGGGTGATTCATTTAAAAAATCAAAGTTGGTGTCATTTTTGGTAAAACCGGAAGTCGGCCATTTTGATTATATCTATCGGTCAATCATAAATTATCTCTAGTATCTTCCTATAAAATGTTATTTAAATCGATTCCTAAATAAAGAAGATATAAGCATGGCCCTGGTCTCGTTGTCACCTGGTGTACCTGCATAATAAAAGCTCTCTTAACAGATGTCTCCTATAAGTAAACACTTCCAATAAGTGGACATTCTGTAGGATCCAAACTGGAATATGCAGATTTAAATTTCATCTGCTAGAACTTTTTCAAAATCTGAACCATCATCTCCCTTCTGCAGATAGGGTACTCTCTAAGGTAGACTTGTCAGTACCGATTAGCTCTTGATTTTTCGGAATTGACTAGATCGGATTTCTTCTTTTTATTCAGTATGCTGATTTATGTTACAACAGCAAACATTTATGTCAGTTTATGAGCTGATATCTACATCAGTGGTTGCAAAATTTTCAAGTGGGCTTGGAAACTGAGCAAATTTTAGTATTAAAAAAGAGACCTATGTGTAATAGAAGTTTTTGTAAAGTAACATTTTCTGTCTTTGAGTTTGCTAGACTCGGATTTAATGTTATTTTGCGGGTGGATCTTTGCAATACCCAATTTTATTTTACCTTTACCATACCAAGTATGACTAACAAACAATTACGTAAAAGGTTAAGTTATCAAAATATTTTACTCCTGCCTCTATTTGCATCTGATTATTAACTAATACAATTGTAGATAATATCACTGATTATTTTATTTAGCAGAAATGATGGGTAAAATGAATTGCAGTGTTAAAAAAAGCTTTTTTATGAAATGATAAAATATTGTACTCCAACATTTGAATATTATTTTTTCATTCAAATATTTCCATCACCATAAAACATTGTTGGGTTATTAGTAGTTTTTCTAACATTGCGTGGTAGATGGATATCATTACGGTATTTCCAGCGAGAAGTATCTCGGAGGAATTTAGCAGTGGAGACACGGGTCGCTATCGGGATGAAGAGTACACACAGCCACATGCCGGAGGACGGGACCGAGACAAGCAAAATAAAGAGAGGGATGATCGTGATGAAGGTCAGTAGTGTCATAAAATGGAGTCTTTCACTACTTTTATAATTTACAGAAGTAATCAAGGTGTATGATGGCAACAGCTCACTTAGAAGGCGCATTTTTCGGACTGTTGTGGTGCCAAGACAGTCTCCACTAAAACAAGTTCTCGTATTAGCACTGCGGGCACACCACATTACTAAAGATCCAAATACTTTTTACCTCACTGATCTCTACTCTCCGGATGAGGCACAGCTGCAAGATCCGACACCTGTACTGAATTTACATCGCAAGGAAGGGAAACGGCCCGCTGTGTTTCTTCGATTCAAGTATGTCAGATATGATTAGTTCTAATTTTTCACAATTATTTCAAGTATAACTGTTGTAGGTTGGGTATTATAATAACAGTTATTATTATGTTTCTTTTTAAGCCAACCTTTCAATTTTGTTTAACTTAATTTGCAATGACTATCATTAAAGCCATGTTTTTTCGTTTATCCTGTACTGCTTGTACCATTTAAATGAAAAGTGTAATGAAAAGTTAATTAAATGGTCCTAGGCACTTTAAAAGTAGGTTTTAATGCTCCGATTTATTATTCTTGAAGGACAAATTTACAAAATCTTTTCCTTTATTTTTATTCCATGAAGAGATACAGAAGAAAAATATACTGTTGTTTCAAACTTCTTAAACGGTAACGGTGGTAGCTAGCAACATGTAAATAATATATTTTTATATTGTAACAATTTTTCATTTTTATTGATAGTCTTAAAAAATACTAAATATGGTTTTTCAATTTACTCGAGCCAACACATTACAGTTCTTATAAGGACGTAGCTCTTTGGTTTTTCTCTGCTCAATCAACACGTATATGCACACACTTATTTACACATAGAAAAACTTACCTACTGATTTATACAGATCTGCCATTTCTATCAGAAACTATACAGCCTAGCATAAACCTGTTACTGCTTGCAGTAGCAGGTATATAAATGTAACTCATGATAGGAAACCGGGCAAACTAGCTTGAAAGCTGATAAATTGGCAATGATATCTTATGTATGGAAGCTTTTCATTGAATAGTGCAAGACGTGTATCATACCAGACACTAACGTAACAATCAATGAACAGTCCTAGGATATGTGGGTAAATACAAATTCTAGCAGTGTATGTCCTCCAAACCATCAAAATACGACTTTAAATATGCTCTTAATGGTTATTTAATATGAACAGTCAAAAGCATTTATAACTCTTGAATAAATTCTGCAATATACAGTTTTGCAAGTGTTTCATTTATTCTCGTCCGCAGTTTATAGAAAGAAGAATTCCTCAGGAGTCTATATTGGGCCCTTTCCTTTTCATAATCTAATGAATGTTGTACCAAACATTTTTAATAAAAATATAGCTACAATTTTGTATGTCGACGACACAGTTTGTATTAAAAAGGAAGAGTGTCCAGTGGCGATCCTTGGGGAGGTCATGGAACAAGCTAAAAATTGTTTTTTTTTGCAAACCAGCTCGTACTAAATGATAACAAAACTAAATCACTTGTGTTAGAGACCAGATTTTCATTTAATGGAATTAATATTCCTGAAGAGCAGTCTACAAACTTCGTAAGAATAAATATATAAATGTTAGGCTTATATGGAAAGATCATGTTAATTAGCTGTGCAAAAGACTGAATAGTGCAGTGTATGCAATAAGAAAAGTCAAATTACTCATTAACCAATTAGCAGCAGTAACTACTTATTACCAACTTTTTAAATCGATTATGAGTATATCTGTCTGGTGCTCAACTGCTCACATGCATTTAAATAAAACTTTACTAATTAAAAAAATGCAGTAAGTGCTGAATTGGCGGAATCTTGTGTGCCAATATTTAAAAATTTAAACATGACACTTTTTTCATTGATACTTACAACATTATCCTACGTTAAACAAAACATCCATAAGTATCCGGTTATGGCTCAATCGCACATTTATGGCACCAGAAATAAAACTAATTTTAAAATTCCACAAACACATTTACTAAGAATGGATAACAGTATTGATGTCAAAGAATATAATGTTTTGCTTTTTAAAGTGCGATGTTTGAACTGTAAGAAATATAAAAAACATTAAAAAATACTTACTGATAACTAGAGCTAGGATAGTTAGGCAAATTGCCTTTTTATAATAAATGGAAGGATAAAGGCAGACCCAATTTTAAATCCGTTTTAGAATGCGTGAAATTCAAAAATGCAAATTTTATTTGGCCATTTTTGCCTTTATGAGTCTTCTTTAGGATTCTGCCTTTTTTGAGGAATTTCCTATATTTCTTGCCTTTTGGTGTCTTTTAAGGTATATTAAATTAAAACTTTAAGAAATAATTTTGTTCTTAAATTTTCAATTTAAAAAAAATTGTACTAGCAATTTTCCAAGAAAAATTCACAGTTTAAATTTCTGAAATAAATTGTAGAAAGTATTATTCTCAATCACTTCAAGGCAGAGGTTTAGTGGGTTTTACCCTTTATTGTTACCGGCTGAAAATTTCTCAGAAGGTTTATTTTCTTGAGATCAATTTTAAGGCTAGTATTTAGTAACTTTAAAATCGTCGTTCGCCACATCTAGGGATTTTTGAAAACGCCTAAATATAGGCAACAAGCTGAACGGCTATTGCCTCTGGCAATGGCCTGTTGTAGATTTGACCAGTGGAGATCGTTAAGCCTATAATGACAAGTTAATCTGACAGCGTACCTCATTACGAAAAGTTCGGTAAGAAAACAGAATGCAAATACATTCAACCGTAAATATAGGGCAACGGGAAGTTATAACTGAGAATATCCCTTATGTATATTTGAAAAATTTTCCATAGCAACGGCGATGATTAATAATCGGAAATTTATTGAAATTTAGCGGGAAATTTCCAGTTATGTCACTGTCATCAAAGCATTTAGAGACAACAAAGCTGTGAAAAAACAACAAAGTCAGTAGGCCGATAATGATTGTTGCTATGCTAAAATTTAAAATGCATACAATCTGAAAACAACATACTATAGAATAATTCATTCACATAAATCAATGGCGTTATAAATTAAATATTTATGCTATTTTGAGAATGAATACTCGTATACTATTTTTAGCCGTATTGCCACATTGTAGTTAAAGAATAATTACTTATGAAGACCCAATATTGCTAGTTGAAACGTTTACAACGACAAATTAAGCTTACTCGACGTGATGCTAAAACCCAATAAACTATCAATTAACATTGAAGGTAAAAGGTCAATTAAATGACATTTATAAAAAAAATGCATGGTTATATTACATTCGAATTTTTGGTTTTTTATATCGTTATTGTTATTCCTTTTTTTCTTTGTTTACTTCTTGCTGATCTTTTATTTCATTATAATATTCTGCACTCACAACATTTATGTACATAAAGGTAAGATTCTTATGTGATCAAGTTTTTTGTCTCGTCTAAAACTCTGAGTAATCAATATTATGGTATATTTTAATAAATATTAAACAATTTATTGAAAACTAACAAAAAATCTTCTGCGCCGTACATAAATAGATACGCTTTGGATTTAAATTCTTATTTACAGTATTATGTTGGATGTTAGCTACATGTAAAAACGTATACATATTTATTTCATTTTTAAATTCAAATTTTTAAAAATCTGAATTTCATCGTTTAAGGTCATTCTAAATCCTCGTCATGACCAATCACTATAAAATTTCATGTTCTTCTTATTTTCAAAAAAATCACTGCGTAATAATACGTATTTGTGCGATAGTGTTAGGTATTTTTGGTTTTTGTTCATTGGTCTGTGTGTCTGTCTTTTTGTGTGTGTGTCTGTCTGTGAACAGAATATCTCAAAAACGAAAAGAGGTATGACGTAGAAACTTCATATATAAGTTTTGTGTACTATCTAGATGCGACAGCAAGCGATTGAAGAGAATCGCATAACCCGAAGTATGTGTTTACTCTTGTGATTTTTCAGTCTTTTTCGATTTTTTCAAAAGCAGCTCCAACGATTTTTTTTTCAAACTTTACAATTTTAATGTGTATTGATGTGAGATAGGCGATTTTCAAGTTGAATACTTATAAAATGGGTTTCTTTTGTTTTTTTTCGTTTGTTTTTATTAAATCCTATTTTTAAAATTAAAAAGAAATCATGACTACTATTTCCAAATACAGGGACAATTAAATATATTAGTGCTTCTTTGTTGTATGGTCACCACTTGAAATTTCCATAGAAGTAATCTATAGAGATGCAATTTTTTGGCAAAACAAAATGATACCAAAACTACAGCAATTTTATACAATGGCGTTATTACCAGAACTTGTAGATCCCAGAAGCATAAGGAATCTGCCAATTCGGGAAACTTTTTTGAATAACTGACAGTTTTTAAAACATTTTACATTCCAAAGAGATTATTACTTGTTCTGATTCCTATTTTTATCTTAACATTAATTAATTAGGTACTTCTTATTTTTATTTTATTATTAATTTAATTAAATATATAGGTAATTGTGACAATTTATTTTTTTTTATAAATGTATGTGTTTGCATGTTAGTTAATAAAAATTATTTTTTGCATCTATCTGACTCGTACGTTTTGTTTTTATTATAACGACAATAATTTTTGTGCATATTTAAGTGCATATGTTTGCTATTTTACGTGCATATTTTCCAACTTTTAAGTGCATATTTATCCTAAGCCTGGTTATAAATAACTTAACTATTAAACTTCTTTATATTGTAACAATGAATATTTGATTTTCATGATAAAATTGAAATGTTTGTAAATAAATGGTTTGGCGTAACGAAAGCAGAGTATTTGGTGAAAAGTGAAAATTTTAAACAATTATACTGGTGTTGGTGTGATATAATTTTACTTCTAAAGAAGCTATCGAGATAAAATTATCCGCAGTAAAAGATTTTAATATAAACCAAAAGTAAATCAATGTAAAATGTAACAGAACAAACCTTTACATTCGAACTGCTAAAGAACGTCTTTTACCTATTTCTCGGAAGTACTTATGCACTCAGAAGCGGTGTGACACAAACGTCATGTATGAATCATCTCTCAACGCTTAGTTTATAGAAATACACTTGTTTGCTGTGTCAGTGAATTTTTAATTGTGTATCTACAGTTCTCAGTTTGTTATACCGTACCGTGTACATACACAAAAATTTTATTTTCAATAAAATAGAAAAATAATTCATAGTAAGCTAATAATCTAGCTATCTAAGCAGAAAACAGTTATTATAAAACAGGACAGATATTAGAGTCTTATAATGATGTTTCAAACTGATATTAATAGCTATTTATATATCTAGGGAGCAAAGGTATTAATTTTCTCCCGCGTGTGAATTTAATGCCCGACGCGTTAGCGATTTCTGTAGTGACATTTTGTCTAATTTCCAAATCAGCATAACATTGTAAAGCTTTGGTGTGAAATCCATGGTGACATAAACACAAATGCGGGAGCAAATAAATATTGGCTCCCGCCGGGAGCAAATAAAAATTGGCTCCCGCTGGTGGGAAATGACAGTTTTGTTTCCTAAAACTAGGGCGCAAAAGCCGACTTTCTATACAGTGAGTAGAAAAAATTAATTAAATGATTTCCTGTCACTGAAATTACTTACACATATGCTTGTCTAAAAGTTCGTTTTCCTATTTTCTTGTTGGCATCTTTTTATTTATCTTGCATAATTTCTAATCGTGTTTAATGCTGTTCTCGTAGTCTGTAGCAATAGATTTATAATAAAATCTAAATAAATCAAAAATAAATAATTTAATTAATAAAATAGATATTTTAATCATGACTATTAATAAATACTATCATTGGATGAATTTTCAAGAGCAGAAAACTAAAATTGGGCCCAGTTTTAAAATGTCTCAAATAGTATCAATAATATCGAATAAAGTACTAAACTGAACCTTGAAACTTTACGTTCAAAGCACGAAATCACCACCAATTCTTTGTGCCTTCATTTTAATTTAACTGAACTATCAAATCGTAGAACGTTACATTTGTTAATTTTTCTATTTAATTTAATTACGCCTCTACACTTTTATCACAAATACAATTCCGACTGCCTGATTTAAGGACCAGTTCTCAATTTTCATTTTTATACCCGCTTTCTAGGACTAACGTGCATTTCAAATCGCCTATTTTAGCAATGTCAAATGCGTTCAGTAAATTGGAGGTAAATATTGATATATTTCACTCAAAAGTGGTCAGTTTCGTGCTCCAATTTCCAACAGAAGAGATTTTGTACTCGGGGAAATTTTTTATTATTATATTATAATATGTGGATTTAGGCGGTGCTTTCATTTTATTTTATTTTATTATTACAGGCACTGTTTCACTGTTGTGGTGTTATGTTATAGTTTAGTTTAGAAGATAATCAGTTATTTTGTTTTATTTGATTTAAGTCTTAGCGACACTAATTTAATTACTAATTTTTTTATGTTTCATGTAATTGGGAATTTAGTTCCCGTTGGAAATAAATCTATTTATTATTATACAAATAAACTGCAGTTTTACTTTTAAAATTTTAAACAAACTGTGAGTATAGCCGCTCATTTATTTGATGTTATCTTAATCGGCTTACCTAGCTTAACTGTGGCGAATCATATCTTTTGCTTCCCTCATCTAATGTGGTTAGATGGGTTGCATATCTTTAGAAATCATTTTTTGAATAAGAATGTTTCAGATTGATACAAATTATAAGATTTTGGATTAAGATTAACATTCTTCAAACTTTTTGGTAGCTATCCTGATGGAAAATAACAATCTGAATGCACCGGCAGAGCAAAAATTCTGAAATTTGAATTAGTTGACCTTATATTTTGAATAATAGTTAGAAACAAATATAATAATTTCTTAAATTCTATTTAACTTTTTCAAAATTTGGGGTCGCGGGGGCATTTATAAGTAATATAGCGACATGTGAAATAGTCGTCATTTATTCCATCTGTAATAACAAAATTGTAATTTTGTTAGAAAGTTATTTCCATTATTGGATAAATACCGGTATACGGCAACTTACTAAATGCAAGCCTTAATGAGGGGTCTAGTATTGTCAGGAGAGTTTTCTACTGAATCAGCCAGTTTGTCACAAATTTTGAACGTGTTAACATTGTGATTTGTGAAGTGCATCGACTGTATTTCTCAGTCTCAGTCTTTGAATTTTGCCTTTTTTACTTTATTTTTGCCTTTTTAGTGCGTTTTTAAATCTTTTGTTTTGCCTTTTTGCCTGCCCTTTTCGAGACTTTATTTTGCTTAACTATCCTAGCTTTACTGATAACCCCTTTTATAATATTGAGGAATTCTTTGAATCTGTGCCTCGTTCATTGGATAACAAAGATACCTAACAAGTGTTATACTATTATGTTGTGCAATGTGAATGTTAGATTTTTGGATATTTTTATATATATATGTTATAGGCAATTTGTATAATTCAGTCATTTTATATAATGACTAGGCAGTTTATACAATTTCATAAATTCCCTACAATACCAGTCCGTTTGTTTAATGTTTGTTGATATTAAACATAATGCCGGTGAAATTATCGCCATTATATAGAATGCCTAGGTATTTTATATGACCGCACGATTGCAGGCAATACGTATATTATGTTTGAAGTTGGAGGTTATGTTAAACAAACGGGCATCGCTGATTCTCATCTCTAGGCTGTGTGTCATTCTAGATTGTTTAGGTTAGTTCAGCCTTTGATCGTGTATGTTATATACAACCTTACATGAGTTGGCCTGTCTCCAGTGATGAGTTTACCGGTCATTGCCTGATGCCGGTGATGGGTTCACCTGTCATAAATACCTATAAAATTTGCTAGGGTGTGGTGAAAAATGGTCATAAAAGATGCATCTCATAAACAGCCTAACTTTGCTAGGCATTATAAAAAATGACTAAATTATACAAGTTGCCTGTAACATATATAATGACGTTTTTATACCTTTCACTTTTCATGTTCAGTGTTTATTGTACAATTATATTATTGATGTGTTCAAAAGATTTAGTTTGGTAATGTACTAAATAAATTATTGATTGAGTGATCCATAAACACAATTACTTCTAAAAGACTTAACAAGAGAAACAGTATAGGTAGCTTCCGCCTTTACGAGTTAATTTATTTCGATTTCTCTTTCGTAAAATATAAATTCATAAAGTGGAAAGTCATTTTTAACAAACACAATGTAATAAAAATGTCTTCTAGTCCTAATATTTAATTTTTAGCGTTGAAAACCTTGATAATTTTAAATACAGGATAATAAAACAGTCACCCTCAAAGGTTCAGCACTTGTTGACAGCTGTGCCGCTGTGGTTTTTTGATACATCATTTAATAAAAATTGTATAGCCAAGAATACATAAAATAGGAATTTGTAAAGTCAAAACCATGAGGGGAGATTTTTATGTAAATCTACCTATCTATGAAAACAATGAGAAATGACGACGATTCTTAAATCTCAAGTAGTGTAACTTTTATAAGTATTCTGACAAAGTGGTGTTGAAATTAAAAGATATTTGTAGTTTTACCAGCGATTTGGATAGTGAAAAATGGGTGGTTTATAATTGGAACACAGGAGCGTTATAAATTTTTTGACTAAAGAGCGAAATGGCCCAAAAATTATCCATGAACTGCTGTGTATGGTGTACCAATGTAAACAGATTAATTTTAGCAGATTCAAATTATTGTTTTTAACACAAAATGCTGCTCTAAATTTCATAGACTGTTAACCTTTTCTTTAAACAAAGATCGATATACCTCTAAATTACAGACCATAAAAAGCATCGTTGTGTACAATGATATATTTTATCGAACAATGATTTCCCTTGTAAAATTATAGACAATTTGATTAGAAAACAAAAAACAAAATTGCACGTTCGAAATTCCACAACTCCAGTCAGTCTTAGCAGTGAAGGACTCAAGTACATCAAAATTCCGTTTTACCCGGCTACAAAGGGCCTAGCAAACATTTTTAAAGAATCAGGCCATAAAGTTGTGTATGGTTCAAACAACAATATTAGAAATTTGTTGGGAAATCCAAAAGACAAACTTAGGACTTTAGAGAGATCTGGAATTTACGAAATTAAATGTTTCCGTTGTGATTATAAATATATTGGGCAAACACGTCGTAATTTTTTTACTAGGTTTAAAGAGCGTTTAGCTCATTTTAGATTGAAAAATAAATGTTTTTTATTCCATGCAATCTTTTCTTTCATACCTAGGTAGATTACAGAAAAATATCCCCTCGTATTATAATGCAAATAAACTAAACCTACCTATCTATGTCAAACTCTTCTGACTAAACTTGGCGATAATAATCTTATATTTAGTTAATATTACTAATCAATTACAATGTGACACATTCTATAATAGAACAGTAGACTAACAGTAGAGTAAAACAATCACCACAATAATTTTTTAGTTGACACAACAGTGCAAGTGTGTGTAGATAGATACTTCAGTTCTCATATGGTATTTATAGATAAATATATACAAAATATTCTTTGTGATAAATAAGGCCTAGACGACATCATTTGGCCCATCCATCTCTATGTAAGAAAATGATCTACATAATGTACTTAATACAAAAAAATCAAAATGTTGGCTACGTTTGTGTTACAATATACAAAAAATATTCTTTTACCAAAAAATAAGGAATTTTATTTAACAAATACAAGGTGTTCAGGTCTTCTTATAATTTTCTTGATAACTCATACAACGAGAAACTTTAGTTATTTCTAGGTTACCATTGAGTAACTTCGTAACTTCGCCTGTCACTCTCTTGGTAAACATGCACCCACAAATCATAATGGATGCGGGGAACTTGACTTTTCGCTTAAGACAATCTGAGTGAAATGTCTCATCTCCTGTTCTAATTATTCTACTTCTGTTATCCCCTATACACACTTCGAATGTCAAATCGGGATTAATTGCTCCATAGAATAGTGTTCCACCTATCTTGAGACCAACCTGTGTGATTTTTGGCTCAAATCAATTTGTGCTTCTTTTCAATTTGTCAACAGTGTCTTCTCTTTTGCCTAGAAATGTTGTGATTGATTACGTCAGACAGGATGCGCTTGTACCTATGCCTTGAAACCGATTTGTGTGATGTTTTATTGCATGTTGTTTGTGCAAAACTTTTTCTGTAGATTTGTTTTATAAATTACACAGTTCACCAAAACTACGTCACAGATCTTACTTTATTAATTTTTTTAAGAAATGTATATCGGCAACACCGACACTCAACTTTTCTCCTTATTTGGTTTTTCAGCAATGCAATCAGTAGTTTCATATAATAGAATATTGTATACCTAGACGGTAAAGTGGCTATTTTCCAGGACGAAAGAAGATATGGACAGGCGATGCGTAGCCAAGCCTGGTCACTTCTTGAGGCCTGGAAAACCACTTTACTGCCATTGTTTAGATATTATTTTTTATCCTACATCAGAAAGCAAGATAAACGTAGTTTTATTTAATAAGTAATACAAACACATAAGGTAGTGGTACCTACCGGTAGATGATAACTTAACATGACTGCGCCAAAGGAAAACGTCTCAAAAATCTGTTACTCAGCATGAGTCGAAATTTTACATGAAGAATATTATTCAAAGTATTTAATTTTTAAATTAAGTTTGTTTTTGTGAAATTGTAATAATTAAAATAAAGTAACAAATGTTGAAATGTACCAGTGCATGATATGTATAAAAGTATTGTGTACCAGTAGCTGTTAACTGTTGACCCAGTGCATGACAATTGCTTTTTAAGTTAAGAAATTACGTACTTAGTTAAGTACATAAGTAATTAGTTAAATGAGTTCATTAAACAAAATGTAATTTAACTAATTTTTACTTCCTTTTACAATAAAGGAAGTATTGGATTCACCCCAAAAATTCGAAATTGAGTTTTCAACAGATCTTCACGTTTTAGAGTCCCCTGATCCCAAAAAACATATTTTTTTCATTGGTCTGTGTGTCTGTTTGTCTGTCTGTGTGTCTGTCTGTCTGTGAACAGAATATCTCGCGTCTGTGGCTATTTCCACCCATTTACACCACTTTTTACCATAACGTTTACTCGAACTTGTGATTCGGTTACATTCAATATCTTTCCTGGATAGTACTCATGTTCCTATTTTACAATGACAAAATAATATTTTTTATATGTAGTATTTTTTTCAAAATTTCCGATTTGTGTTCATTATATATTTTCTTATTTTTTTGGTAGTGCTTTTTCTTCAGCTTTTTCCTCTCTCTTTTTTTTCGTTCATTCAATTTCTCTTCTTTTTTTCTTTTTTCATCTTTTTTTTGTGGTATTCTTTTCATTGTAACGAAGTAACCACACTAGGAATTTTTATCTTTGATCTCTTGGGCTTATTACTTTTTGGTACTTCAGGCCAAAATAAGGCCGATTTAAAAGGAAATGGAATGTTCAAAGGAATTTTCGGAATAGTTTCTTCTGGACTTCTGTTTAAGTTTCTGATATTACTGTTTCCATTTTCATTCTCAATATCTGTTGATCCCTCTTATTTTTTGTGTAGTTAATTTCACTGTCTTTATTATTAATTTCTGTTTTCTCTATTGCCTCTACATTAACCAAATTCTCTTCACCAAATTTATTTTTACCATCTTCCACATCTTTATTTTACTCATTATTTTGTTCTTATATATCTTATGACATACTTTTATCTCCCTCAATATATTAACTTTTCTTGGAACTGACGTCTCTATCTCTTGTATCCCATTTTCTTAATTAATTTCTAAAGTTGAATATGGAATACCATATTTAATATGTGCGCTATTAATAGATAAGTCTCCCTTTATTTCTTCTAAGGCACTATCTACCGTCGATTCGGAATAAGGTAAAATCTTATTTTTTTCTATTTTCTTTTTCTTCTGTTTCTGCATGATTCTAGCAACAGACAAAATTCAGTTAATTTTAAGTCGGTTTATTAAAATTTATTTATTGAGTTATAATTAAATATGTGTACATTTTGTAAATTAAATTCTACTTATTTAAGTATTAAAATGTTCCTTTCCATAGGGCTTCAAAATACTACTGCATTATCATATATTAGTACCACGAACTTTGGGCTGCTTGTCCGAGTAGGTATTAATATAACATCAACGGGGACATGCCCTCAAATCAGTGTACTAGTAGATGATACCAACTTTTTTACGGTTAGAAATGTATTTATCGGTAAAAGAATGTATTCTAATTAACGAAAAAATAACATTATTCTACTCACACAAGTAATACTTACTTAGCTTGATAAAAAATAAAATTTCAGCATACGATCCGTGCACCTTCCTCTTAACCAACATTAACAAAAGATACCGGTAACCACAATGTCAATGCAACTGAATTTTGAAATCACTGTTGGTCAAACAGAGGCCGTTGAAAAAATTTAAACCATTGACAGAAGTTGAATGATGTAAGATGTCACCGCAATCAAGGAATAAAATTTTAGGCGCTTCGTTTACTTAATTTAAAAGTTTATATTAAATTCTTATCATGTACTGGAACATTACCACCTATTGGGACATCTACCTTAAATACATAAGGGGCAGCTGTGAAAATTCAAACATATGATTAATATGTTGGTTGCACTGTAAGTCTATGTCAAATTCGAGGTTATCAGGTTAAGTTTGCCATCAGTCTTTGTCAAAATTGAAGCAAAACCTAAGCTGCTAACCTCGAATTTGACATAGACTTCAGTGCCACCAACATATTATTGGTACATTTGAATTTCCACAGCTGCCCCCCCGTATGGATTTTTTTTATGAAGATACGATATAAATGTGAAGAGAATAATCAAGGGTAATACCACAAGTAGTGGATAAATTTGACAAATATTTTGCAGTTTCCATGTAAATGATATATATATTGATCTTTCATTCCTTATCGCTTTCTTTCGAAGTTCTTCGATTCTTTTCTCATGGTGAATCACTCCATATATTCCCTTGCATGTTCCCCTTTTGTTATAAGTTGCGTCTTGCTTTCTTTATAGTGTTAGCCCATTCTTGTCTGTTTCTTGTTAGTGTTCTCCAATCGTATATGCTTAGCCTCCTTATATCCTCATGTGCTTGATTTTCCCATTTTATTTTGGGTCTTCCTCTGCATCTGTTCTCCATTGTTTTCCAATTTGTTATTTGTCTTATTAGTTCCTGTGTCTTTCTTCTTTGTAAATGTCCTAACCATTTGAGACGTCTTTCTTTTATGATGTTAACAATATCTTCTCCTTCCATAATGTCTTTTATTTCATGATTCATTAGTATTCTAATTGCTCCTTGTACCGTTTTAGGGCCTATTATTTTTCTAATTATCTTTCTTTCTATTATTCTCAGTCGTTCTTGGTCTTTGGTAGATAGGCACATTGTTTCTGCACCGTATGTGAGGACGGGTCTAATTGCAGCTTTATATATCTTCACTTTCGTCGATTTACTTAGTGTTTTGTGTTTCAGCAGTTTTTGGTACTTCCAATATGCTCTGTTTCTTGCTTGTACTCGCTCAGTTAGTTCTGTACTTCTGTCATTTTCCCCATTTACTACTGTTCCTAGATACAGAATATTTTTTTTACAATATAAAAACGAGGCACAAAATAGCTGATTACTAAATATAGCTGCGACGCAGGAATACGAGAGGTCGGTCCTCCGTGGCGCAGGTAGAAATTGCCCGGCCCCTTGCGTTATCTCACTAAACGTTGGGGCTGCACACGTGGTCCGCCTGCCGTTTGAACTCAATCACCAGTAACGTCTTTTTTTATTTGAAAATTTATTTAATTTATTAGAAACGTGAAGATATTTTTACTCCTAACTTAATTTGATTTTTAAAATTATTTATTGTGACAATGTCGACGAGGGAAGTTCTGGGTAAAGCCTTTTACAGATTTTTTGCTTCTCTTTCCAGTTTTATTAACGCTTTCTCTAGGCTTCCCTTATTCCTCACTAACAGAACTATATCGTCAGCGTAAGATATAATTTGTGGTTGGTAGTGTGCTGTAGCCTTATTTATTGCTGTAGATTTTACCACTCCTTCCAAAATGATATTGAAAAGTATTGTTGATAGGGCATCCCCTTGTCTCACCCCTTTTTCTATTTTGATGGTTTCTGACATTCCTTCATTTGTTATAACTTTTGCTTGCGAATTTTGCATCGTCATTCTAGTTAGTCTTATTAGCTTGGCTGGTATATTCATGTACTGCATTTCTTTTGTTAATTCTCTTCTGATAATACTATCAAATGCTCGTTGAAAGTCAAGAAATAGTATGTAAAGTTCAATTTGATGCTCTTAACTTTTCTCGAATGTTTGTGTTAAAATGTGAATGGCATCTACCGGTGATGTACCTTTCCTGAAGCCCTGTTGATGTTGTCCTATCTCTTTTTCGGTGTGCTTTGTTAGTCTATTTTTTAACATTGTTGTTAGTATTTTATATGCTGTATTCAAAAGCATGATTCCTCTGTAGTTTCTACTATCAGTTGAGTCCCCTTTTTTAAAGATTGGCGCTATCAATCCTATTTTCCATTCAGATGGCATGTTTTCTTCTTGTTAAATTTTAACTATTAAACTACGAAGCCGTTTTAGCAAGCTGTCACTACTTTGTCTGATTAATTCGTTATTGATTTCATCAGGACTGCTGCCTTGTTAGATTTAAGTTGCTTAATTACCTCTGTGAATTCCTCGTAAGTGGGTGCTTCTTCTTCATTATCTTTGTCATCTATTATTTCTGTGCTGTTCTCTTCCTTGTTGTCTTTATTTGAATAGAGTTCTCTAAAGTATTTTTCCCATGTTTTCTTATTAATTTTCCCGGTTGTTTTTTTTTATACCGTGTTGTTTAATGTATCTAAAAAGTTTTGTGCTGTCTTTATTATTCTCCTCGAGTTCTTTCATCTGTTCGTTAATCCAGTTGGTTTTTTTCTTTTTGCACAGTTTTCTTGGCGCCTGTTTTAGCCTATTGTATTCTTGTTGTTAATTTAATCCTGTTCATAACCATCTGACTCTTGCCTTTGTTTTTACCGTTACCTTGTCTTGGCATTCTTCATCAAACAGTCCTTTGTAATTTTGAGGCTTCTTTGACCTATGGTTACTTCAGTAGTTGCAATTATGCAGTCTCTTAGAGTTTTCCATTCTTCTTCTATGTTGGTATTATTGACTGTTGACAGGGTTTCTTCCATCCTACCTCTGTAACTTTCTCTTATCTCTGTGTTGTTCAGCTGTTGTAGATTCCACCTCTTTCTCTTCTCTGTTATTTTTGTTTCCCTGATTATTTTCATCTTCATTTTTACAATTACAAGTGATCGGTATCATCATCTGCTCCTCTAAAGGATCTTACGTCATGTACAATTCTTTGTCATTTTGCAATATCAGAGCATGATCAGTTTGATTTCCATCTGTTCTGCTTGGTATCATTTACGTTATTTTGTGTTGTCTCTTGTGTTTGAACCTTGTGCGTATTATAAACGTATTTGATAATGAGGCTAGATTACATAGTCTACTTCCATTGTCGTTTGTGCGCTCATGGATTGTTTCTTTTCCTGCTACTTTATCGTTATAATCTTCTTTTCCAATCTGTGCGTTGAAGTCTCCTAATATTACTAATATATCATTTCTGGGTATTGTTTCAATTACTTCTAGTTTCTCATAGAATGCCATTTTGTCTTCGTCCTTTGCTTCGTCGGTGGGAGCGTAAGTGTTTACTGTAGTTAGATTTGCTTGTTTGTTTTGCATTTGAATATATGATATTCTTCCATTTATTGCTTTAAAGGCATCATTTTTTCTCTGAATTTGCCATTTATCATGAATGCAGTATCATTTTTTCCCTGTTTGTCTTCCCCTGAGTAGTAAAATGTAAAGTCTTTCTTGTCAATTCTGCCTTCTCCTTTCCATCTTACTTCCTGGAGTGCCAGAATTTCCATATTGTACCTTTTCATCTCTTTTGCCACTTCATTCATTTTACCCACTGCTAATAATGTTCTAACGTTCCAACTTCCTATTCGTATTACATTTCTTTTACTTTTCTTACTCATTGTCCTCTTCGTTGCGGTCGTTATCTGATTTTTTTCTGCTTCTATTATGTTTTGTGCTTGAATTTCCTTCCGTTTCCTCTTTCTAACTTTGGGAAGTTTTTTGTCTGTTCGATGGTATGAGTTTCGTCGTTCCACTGCCAAAGTTTCTCTTCTAACCACATTTTTTTTAATCCTATCTTTACTTTATTTCTTCCCATCCTCACCAAATCAGCTTGTTTTTAATTTTTGATTGGGTTTTTTGTTCGTGCTTTGTTATATCATTGTCTATATATATTTTCGTGCCTTTTAGTGTACTTTCAAATTTTACTACCACAAAAGGCCGTTTATTATATGAGTTAATTAGTTTAGTATCCTTAACTGTTATTTCTGTTTGCAATTTGTTATTTAAAAATTCTTGAACCTCCCTGTTAATGTTTCCATCCTTGAAGTTTACCCCTTTAATTGTAACGTTCAGTTCCCTTTTCTTTTTCTCCCATTTTTCGGTGTTCGATTCTAAAAATTTAATTCTTTCTAGTATCTCGTCTTTTGATTTCATCAGATCTTGTATTTCTTCCTTAAGTGTGTGTTGTTCTCTCTTTAATTCTTCCATTTCTGTTCTTATTGCATCTAATTTTCCCTCAATTCTAGTACTTCTTCATTCCATTCTATCTAGCTTTTCACTTATATCCTGTAGTATTTTTTCCATTATTAGTTACTGCTTGGATTCTTTAAATTCCACTTTTAGTTAAAACAGTACGCTCGTTTAACAATCATACATTGTTACCGCGTAACAAATTTTAAATACGGCTCTGCTCTTTATTTGTTTTTAAAGGACACGCTTATGTGCCGTCAATGTTTCTTATCGGTGACCCTCGATATGGGCGATGTATCTAATCCGCACCGTGTGCTGACGAGCACTTTGTGTCACGCTATTTCAACCTCTATTACCGAGTATATTACGTTCACTTCTTTCTACCGCACAAATCTCGCTTTCTGAATACGTTTTAAACCACTATTGCGTTGATTTAGTGTAACTTAAACCAAAGTGCACACCTTCTGGTTTTAATTTATTGAATTTCCACTTTAAATCAGCCCAAATTACAACCGGATTTATATGCGAACACTGTCGACCACAACCAGAAAATATCCCATGTAAATTATTGTGTATAAATTTCACGAAACAAAATCATATCAAAAATGTTATTAGCCGAAGGTGAGTGGCATTTAAATGTGATTTTGTTGAGTGAAATTTGCAATAATTTATATGGAAATGGCAAATATTTTTTAAAAATGTATCCACTTCGAGTGGTATTTGGGACGACTATTTAACAATATTAATACATAACAACTAACTTCATTAAAAAAAATCCAGCAATTAGTATAATTACTCATTCTCAATTAAATTCAGCAGAATACTTCGAAAACCCAACATTTTAACATTTTTTATCTTCATCAGTGTTGTTATAGACTATTAACAAAAAATTAATTGTAGTATCGTTAAGAGCTTCATTACCGCACTCTTTTTACAAAAAAAATACATTGAACAAGAATTTATTGATGAAGATAAAATATTAAACAATACAAGTTTGCTTATGGCACATAACAAAACTCGTTTTGTTAAGATGCTCATAATCAAACTTGTATCGTTAATATCTATAACGCAAGCCAATCTTTGTTTAAGCAGTTTGTTGATGTTTATTTTTACGTAACCTAGCGACATCAGTAAAGCAGAACATTGTTGCTAAGCGATATTTTGCAACAAGACTACTTTGTTTTTGAGTAGGTACATCGTTTTTCGGATATTATGCATGGTACCCAATATTCAGTGATATACCGGGTGATCATAAATGGTTGTGATTTTTTTTCTTAGGTTGGCGCTGTTAATGTTGCTTACCCTGCTGTCAATAATTTTGGTGGCACTGTTAAGTCTGTGTCAAATTCGAGGTTAGCAGGTTAGGTTTTGCGTCAGTTTTGACACAGACTGACGCAAAACCTAACCTGCTAACCTCGAATTTGACACAGACTTAACATACTGTTAACCTCGAATTTAACATAGACTTACAGTGCCAACCTAAGAAAAAAAATCTGATGTGATACACTCACACAACTTCCTTTTACAGTGATCTTATGAATAGCCAAAATTTTGATTTTTAATTTTTAAGCATTTGTCAAAAATTTTCAAAAATTACAAATTCTACAAAAACGGTACAAAATAGAGCGTTAGTTGAAGGGACAAATTTTAAGCTGAATTCAAAAATGTAATAATATACCGAAGTTAATAAAAAAAATAGAAACAAAACAAAAGAAACCCATTTTAGAAGTATTCAACTGGAACTGTTCACAGACACACAGAGACAGACACACACACAGACAGACAGACCAACGAAAAAAACATGTTTTTTGGGTTCAGGGGACTCTGAAACGTGAAGATCTGTTGAAAACTCAATTTTGAATTTTTGGGGTGAATCCAATACTTCCTTTATTGTAAAAGGAAGTAAAAATCACAACCATTTATGATCACCTGGTACTGTTCTTTTTGGTTGAAGAAAGCAAATGTCTGCAATATGATTGGTTTATATATTATAGTGTTGAATAGTCAAGGGTAAAACCACAAGCAGTGGATATATTTTTGACAAATATTTTGTCGTTTCCATGTAAATTATTGCGTTTAAATTTCACGATACAAAATCACATCAAAAATGTCACGAGCCGAAGGCGAGTGACATTTAAATGTGATTTTGTTGAGTGAAATTTGCAATAATTTCTATGGAAATAGCAAAATATTTTTAAAAAATATATCCACTTCGAGTGGTATTTGGGACGACTATTTAACAATATTAATACATAACGATTAACTTTATTGAAAAATAATCCAACAATTAATATAATTATTCATTCTCAATTAAATTCAGCGGAATACTTCCAAAACACAGCATTTTAAAATTTTTAAAACAAGCCACACAGTTTGTTGGGGTTTAGTGTTACATAACCTAGCGATATCACTAAGGACAGAACATCGTTGCTAAGCGATACTTCGCAACAAGGCTATTTATTTTGTGAGTACGTACATTGTTTTGTGAATATTTTGCATGGTGCCCAATATTCAGTGATATACTGCTGTTATTGGTTGAAAAAAGCAAATTTCTGCAATGTGATTGGCTTATATGTTATAGTGTTGAATAGTCACTTGAATTCAATTATCTCCATGGAAACTAGGGTAAATAATCTCACATTATTATTGGTTGTTAGTTATAGGGACATATACAACATGACGTTTCTTACATACAGTTACATTTGTTCCATAGCGTTACTAGTTTTTTGGTGCTCATAGTATAATAGCTATTTAAGTACTAATAAGGAATGTAAGGACCTATTAACATTTGAGGTAGGCAAGTACAAGCCAAGGCGCAGCCGCGATACATTCCGAGTTATCTTATTATATTTTTTCCGCTGCTTATTGAAATTTTTCAAATTTTTTTTTAAATTGTTTTGTCACCTGTCACCAGGAATAATTTTCATGAGTCATGTTACCTGTGAGTGTCACATGTTTCATAAACACTTGCAATTTATAAACAAAAGGTCTAAATCTGCATCTTGCTTTGTTAATTACAATTTTTATCCTAGGAACTTAATAATAATATTAAGTTCCGTTGTCATGGAAAAGCAGCAAACAAATATAATCACCGACTTAAGACGTTTTGTTACTAAGGTTGTATTACTGACTGATCAGCAGCGGAAAAAACTCATTACTTTGATGTGCATTGCATTTTATGTTGATTATTTGCCAGAGGAAAAAGTTGTTGGACAAGCCGCTAAATTGTTTTTGTTTTAGTAACAGTTATAAAAATCGGTATGAGCATTTTTGTTTTATTTCGAAAATTTAAATATTTTGTAAATACCTACTCTATAATGGTACATTTAAAAAAATTACATTTTCAACAGTAACAGCTTGATGATCACGTAAATCATCACTTTTCAAAATGCTTGTAAACTCAATGGATTTCCCATTACACTCCCTCAGTAATACTTCGTAATTTCAATCCTGCATATAAACTTGCACAGCTTCTATGTTTTACAACATATTGAATAGGTACAAATTGCCTGAAATTTTTTATATAACGACAAATAATATTCTACTTTACTATAGTGCAATTTTTGAATATTATAGTCTAGGTTTTGAAAAAACTCCTCAACAACCCATTCAATGGTGAGAGCCGAACCCAAAAGTATATATTAGATATTAGTTTGCAATAACACCACATGCGGCACTGCAGACACAACTATTTGCTCGCTACCCATGTGTATCTATTTAATTAATGAGCTATAGGTATTCATAGATAATATTCTTAAATTATAGTATTTAGCACTTGATCATGATTTTAATGTCCTCATTTATTCCACAGAGACCGTGATAATGATAAGGGTGAAGTTCGTGTCTATCCGGGTAAACTGCAGGTATCTCAGGCATTCTGCACCGTGCCTGTGGATTCCAGCACAACAGTAGCTGATTTAATTCGTGAGTCTTTAAGGCGTTTCGGCTTACAAGAGTATGGTTGTGAGGATTTTCGATGTAGCGAAATTCTTCTGGATAGGGGAGGTATTGACACAATATTTCTGTAATTATTTTATATATTCTTTTGGTAATATTTATGCAGTTACGGAGAGGGTGTTATCATGGAACGAGAGGCCTTGGGAAATTATGAAGCAATTAGGACGGGATAGTATTCGGCAAATGGAACTTATGCGTTTTTATCTTCAACTTAAACAGGATCCTCATGGTCCTAACGTAGCTCTGTTTGTTGGAAATTTACCTCCTAACCTTTCCGAAAGAAATTATGAAAATATTTTAACCGAACTCCTTGGTAAAGGTAATATACAACTTTTCAAGTTTCTCTAAACATTGAAAATATTTTTATTTACAGAAAATAAATTTTCAAAAATTGGTCCTATCTATTACGAGTATGGATCAATGGTTATAACATATGAAGATGCGGAAAAAGCAGTTAGAGCATTCTATATCTTGAGGGAATCTAGATTTGAAGATAAACATCTGCTGGGTAAAAAGTTACTGTAGAATATGTTGTTCATAACATATTGATGTGCTCTCTTTCAGTTATGCTACTGCCAAATTTAGAACCATCAATGATTCCTCAAGGAGTTCAACCACTTTTAATTTTTGTAAATGTGAAATCAGGCGGCTGTCAAGGCTTAGAATTGATTTCCAGTTTTCGAAAGCTTTTGAATCCATACCAAGTTTTTGATTTAGATAATGGAGGCCCATTGCCGGGATTATACGTATTCAGAAATATTCAAAACTATCGAATATTGGTGTGTGGCGGAGATGGTACTATCGGTTGGGTATTGCAATGTTTAGATAATGTCGGACAAGATTCGCAATGTTCTTCGCCAGCATGTGCCATAGTTCCATTAGGCACAGGTTCGTTTTTTATTCCTACCATTATTTTCAGTATTAGAACGAGTTTTCTTTTTAGGAAATGATTTAGCAAGGGTGCTACGGTGGGGTACGGGCTATACGGGTGGGGAAGATCCTTTAAATCTGCTTCGGGATGTAATTGACGCGGAGGAAATTCGATTAGACCGTTGGACGGTGGTATTTCATCCTGAGGATAAGCCGGACGACGGCAACAAGCAGGTCAACTCCTCTGGTAAGAAGAGGCAAAAACTGTCCAAACTGAAACTGACCAATGAGCAAATTAAAAAACAAGGTCAATCCAGTGTGTGTCTTGATGTTGTTTTGCTGTAATCTAGACTAACGTGGATATACATGATAATGCTTGTTACTTCGCTGTTGGTATGCTGACAAATCCACTGTATTTTTTTTTGCAAAATTGTTGTTTTTGAGTGCAGCTATCACCTACTTTTTTTGAAAGCAATCACTGTGTACCTACTACCTATATTTTTGTGCTTTTTGAAACCAAAAGTAAAATTACTCTAAACCACATTGGAACAATGCTAATCTTGTCATAGTCTTTGCTGAAAATGGTGGAATAAAAGAATTGCTTGATGTCAGTGCGTTTATTTGTTGATAGTTTTTAGTGTGCATTACTAACTCTGTAGAACTGCTGAATGCTACCCTAGCATTTTGAGCAGCTTATCAATGTTACTTTGTTGCCAGCTTTGTATCTTTTTTTGACTATTTATCCAGTATGCGTTAAGTTGTTGCTGCCACTTTTAAAAGTAATACTTTTAAAGTAACATAAAATAATTCTTTCTACTCTAAAAATGTTTTAATAATTACGTTCAGAAGTGCTCCTGCAAGAGGTGAATGTTTTATTTTGTCAGCTTATAGATTTATTCTAAAAATTACCCCAAATTTTGTACAAGTCATGTATATGCAACATCATTTTTTAACTTTCCTTTGCATGTTTTGTTTCATAACTAACACTATATGTTTTCTCCATGTTTTGTTCTAGTATCTCAGTAGTGTTTTAAATACTTAATAGTTTTTAGTGAAATGATAGACTTTCAAATAAACATTTAAAGTACCTTCATATTTACATAGCATGTTAAATTGTTTTTGATTTTTGTTTCATACATGTATAAATAGTTTACGGCAAAACAACATTGTGTTTAAAGAAATATATAAAAGCATAATTAAATAAAATGGTCTAAAATATCAACAATCAAAACGGGCTTTCTTAAAAAGTAGGTAGTTTATTTTTAATTGTGCAATTAATTAAGTATATTAAATGTAGACAAAATAAGTTGTACCAATATATGTACTGTTTCACTACTATTTTTAAAATGTAAGAAAATGTAAAAACCAGAGGACATATATTAGTAAAATTTTATTTTCAATAGAAATTAAAATAATTCGATTAGTAGTCCATAAAGAAGTTACATCATATTTGAAGTTGCTTTGTATATGTACAGTTGTAGGAGCATCCACCAGTGAGGATAACTCCCAAATCTTCGTAATGAACAACTATTTTGGAATTGGCATCGATGCAGACCTGTGCTTAGACTTCCATAATGCTCGAGAAGAGAACCCTAATAAATTCAACAGTCGACTGCACAACAAAAGCGTGTATGTGAAAATGGGGTTGCGCAAGATGGTTGGACCTAAGATGTGCAAAGATTTACATAAAGAAGTTCGCTTAGAAGTTGATGGGAAACTAATAGAACTGCCGCAAGTCGAAGGCATTATTATTTTGAATATTTTAAGGTGCTTAATAAAATCTCGCAATGTAACACCAGTAATCATACGGAACTAATGTTTAGTTGGGGTTCTGGTGCAAATCCGTGGGGTCCAGAAAAGGAAGATCAGTTTTCTAAACCTAATCACTGGGATGGGATGCTGGAAGTAGTGGGAGTTACTGGTGTCGTTCATTTGGGACAGATTCAATCTGGCTTACGATCAGCAATAAGAATAGCTCAGGTGAGTAGCTCAAGTGATCAAATAATTTTTATTTTTCATGTTTTTTTGTTTAGACATGTTGGAACTAGCACTTCTCTGTGAAGTCACTAAATGAGAATGCGACTGTTTTTTGTTACAGGGTGGCCATATTAAAATCCATCTGCATTCCGACATTCCTGTACAAGTAGATGGTGAACCGTGGGTGCAAAGCCCTTGTGATGTGGTAGTGCTGAAGTCAGCTCTAAAGGTTGGTGACTCTTTGAATTTGTTGGCTACGTGTGTTTCTGTTATTAGCGTAGTATCTGTGTTGAATCACTTTTTGTATCCATTAGTACAGTAGTTTTCCTAAGACTGCCGACTATGAACTTGATTTAATTAGAATCTATATTAATATAGTAATTGCATGTAAAGCCAAATGCAGCTGTTTCCCACCCTCCCCATACCAGTATGTTTACCCCTACACCTTAAATGGTAAAACACAAATTCCCATGTCTAACAGTGTGTTATTTTTATTAAGTGTATATTTTTAACAACTTCAGCACTTTATTAACAAGAACTCGGTTACTTAATCCTATATACTATTATTAACAATCAACTGAGCATATAATTTAGGAACTAACCGTTTCAAATGTTTATATCACTAACGATCACAGCACTTTACTTTTGTAGAAAAGTTTTCGCTTATTTTTAGAACTATGGATATCATCCAATAATAAAAATTTATGGTAACTACAATATTATAACCCATTAACTCAAGTTGTGAACAAACTATTTGAAAGTTTTATATATTTTAATTAATGCATTTAAAAGAATGTTGCTTTATCTTTGTATCCGTGGATATGTATTTAAAGAGTAAACTGAGACAAAGTTTTGTATTTACTAATACCGATACTTATTACCTCATTCTTAAATATGATAATTAAATTAACAACATAACTGTCAACCATACATTTTGTTGTTAGAACTAAATTTGGGTAAATCATATTCATTCTAATAAAAGTAGACTTATATATTTTGATGAGACTGTGAAATTCGATATATACCGTGTGTCCACAGGAGTACGCACCATAGAGATAAGATAATGCTAATAGAATATAAATATCAACCAGTGTTATGACCACCGTCCCTTTTCTTGTACCATTTATAACAATATTGTTTCATACAGTGGCGAGTCAGAAGCCAGAAAACAACGTTTTAGTGTGCCGGCGATCACAGCACTATCCGATCTTTTTATTCTATTTGGTTATCCCTATGCTGCGTCTTCCTGTGGACACACGGTATATTTTGTGTTATTCATTGAGAAAAAAATTTTTTTTTTGTTAAAATGTATTTTATGAATTAAAATGCTTCCATAAAAATCGTAGTTTTACTCACTGGATAGTTATTAGAGAACGGAATATATGCAGCCCATTATTACCAAAATATGCTCATATATATGCACCCTATTTTCTAAATATATACAAAGAATATACAGAAAATTTTAGAAATATGCATATGCCATCCCATTTACTTGATACAGAATTTAAAAACGTTTTAATTAATAGTCAATTAATCATCAACCTATAATAATATTTTAAAAAGGGAGAATACTTATTTAATATTTTCCTCATTTTAATAATTATTACACTGATTTATATCAAAATTAGGCAATTATTTTTTTTAGTAGACAATACAAACGAAATTCGTAAATTATAATCGTCATAAAAATTTTCAAGAAGAAACTTATGTCTTCTGTCTGAAAACAAGTACCTAAGTATTAAAAACTATTTTTCTGCATCTACAGATGTACAAGGAGCATTTACAAATTTTGCAAAGTTAGGAACTACCTACATCAAGGTCTTCAACTAATTCATCATTCAAAATTCAATTCAAAATTATTTTTTTCTAAAATTTAAGCACATCTTTAAAAGCTTGCTATTTGTCGTACGTATTTAATTAAAATTTATTCCACACATTTTGGTCACTTCTTAAGAAAATAATTATTTACTTATTTTCTTCAAAGATTGTCAGAAACTACAACTTTCACGTTATTTTTTCATTCCGATTATCGAAAAGCAACCATATGCAATTTCCCCACAAAAATATAGATTTTATGCTATAATATGCACGCAACTGCTAAAATATGCAAGACATGCTCAAATATGCAACATATGCATTAATTAATTAGTGTCAATTAACTGTAAAAGTTTTAATTCGTACACATTTTTAATCACATGCTAAGATATGCATACATTATAGAATATGCAGTTTGGATAAAATCCTTTCTCTAGTTATTATAAAATACTGGAATAGTTTGGAATTACCAAAATAAATTATATTAGCATAGTACTTGCACTTTCATCTAACGAGATTAATTAAAACATTAAAGCTTTCTAGCATATTTTTGAACGGTATATTTAGTATTATATGTAATTGTTACATACATGTATAGCAAAGATATTAAAATATGGAAGCTTACAAATATATACATTAAATTTACATTGTATTTTAAAGATATGTATTCATTTCAATATGAAATGATAATCATTCTAATGCCTTTTAAATATTTTTGTATGGAAATTATCATTCTAAATTGATTTTAGAAATTAGAAAAGCAACTGTGCAGTTTCATCTACTCGAAAGTAAAACTTAAAACAAAAAGTTGCCTTGTTTAAACATTTATCATTAATAAAATATATACATTTCTTGTAGATACCATTTTTATGTAGCTATGGTATTCACTTCAGTTACAATAGGTTTACAAAGTCTAGGAATATTTTAATTTCACATAATATTAATTCAATGTGTACTGAACACTTTGCAGTTACCTATAGTAAATTCTTTAGTGCCTGTTATTTATACATTCAATTATTTTACATAATTTTGATATAACTTCCGGTATTGTTTTGTTAAATAAAATTATCTCTAACACTATAGAATATTTGGTTTTTTATATTATTTGAAGTATCTTGAGGATACTACTTTTCTTAAAAGCTATAAATATTTTAGTATTTTAAAAAATGTTAGTGTCATTATAAAACTTTGACGTAAACATTTCTAATTTATCTTGTTGCCAACTTGAGTAAATGGATAATGGCTAACCTTTTTCTTATTTATAATTTTAATTATACATATCACATATTTCAGTAGCTAACAACACCGCTTTTTAACACTGTACATATATCAACCTACAGACGCTGTTGATACTTGCTAAGCAATCAATGTCTAGTATGTTAATATCCACTTGCATAGCCATTATACAATAATGGATACAACCGATTACTTGGTACAGGCAACCATGTTGAAGAAAAATAAGTTCAAGCGTCGGCCTACCGAACCGAGCATTCTACCTGCCAATGGGGAGGGGGGCAAGAGCACTGATGATTAGAACAGACACCCTGTACCTGTTTATTCCTCGTCCCATTCACATAGTTTTTATTCATTTTTTACAAGTACATTTATACATTTTTTTTATAAAAAAATGTCGCATGCACTTTGCTCGCTTATTTACGTCAACTGGCTTTTACTACGATCATTTTTAAATAGTGCAGTGAGAGAAATGACATTATTTTTTAATGCGTGTGTTGAGTTTGTGTATTAAGTTGCTTATACCTAATGAGAGTGTATGTGTGCGCAACCCTCCCCAGGCGACCATGCTGAAGAAGATGAAAGGAAAGATGAAACGGCGCAACACAGAGCCGAGCATGCTCGTATCGCCGGGAACGCAGCTAGCGCCATTGCCTGCCAACGAAGGAGACTCCCCTACTGACCCAAACAACACCACTTTCTAAGGTTTCAACTTCTTAGTTATAAATTTTCGTTTCTTTTGGTTTTATTTTAGTGTGTAGGATATTCTTACTAGCAAAGCTCGTCAATGAGCGTGGATTTCAATTTTTTATTTTGTTCGCATTTAATAAACGTACTATAAAATGTATATTTTAAGATAATGTTAAACTGTAATGATAATTACGTTATAGTATGGTATTTTACCAAACAGTATGCTGGAACCATATATTGACAGATTGTTATTGTCAGAATATAGCGTCTGTTTAGTTTATATAATTTTAAATAGTTCGTTCGAAGAAATACGCACGTTAATGCCAAGGACATTGAAAATGTGTTATTCCGTTTATATATTTGTATTCAAAAAGACTTTTGTTACGGTTGTTACTATTGACTTATGTGCAAACAGATGCAGAACGGTTTGTATTATTGTAGTGCAGATTGTTGCTAACGCACACAACTCGACCAATACTAATTAGATGAGAATAAGGAATAATATTTCGTTCTGCATGTTTTCAATTTGAATTTAATCTCGAACGACGTCTCGTCGTCTTACCGACAACACATGGGAAAGTGTATCACTATATATCACGCACACCCTGACGTGACACGGATCGACCAGCACTCTGGAAAAATGTACCTGGATAGTAGCATGAAGTTTAAATGAGACGAACAGATTGGCTTAATTTAATCTAGAGAAAAACGAAAGAAAACAAAGCGAAAGGCAAAGGCACGGAGGTAGGATACAGAAGCACGTTATGCCAGGACAGCATTCCAGGAGTGGTCGATCGCCACTGAGTGGCATTTAGATTATGCAAAGATCTAGTCGCCCCTCCCTGTAGTGGAAGCAATTCATAGAAGGTGCAAGCGCATTGAAGGCAGTGTTGGGCTTCCCTAACCAGAAAGAGGACGCACAACGCTGTCGTTAATCTGTCGTTGGTGCAAGGGGCTCATTTCATTGCGTGCAGTTTTCTGGGGCTCACCACGTGATGAATTAGCATCTCCGACAGATTGCGAACTGCAAGATCGATACCTTAATTTAGCTATTATCTTACTTAATTGATGTGCTATGTTTGTAATTATATTTCCCAACGTATGTAAATGAACAGAATGGATCGATGTGTTCGATGCTTTCTGTCATTAGATGAACTTTATTGTGCAAGGCATTCAGCTGGTTGACCCTCGGATTTGAAAATGTCGTCGTAGTTATCTACCGGGGGCCTTTCCTTGGATTTTTCCACAACAAAGTTTCTCTGTTACATAATAAGATATGAAATGTATGTATATGTGATTATAGATATATTTAAAAATTGTGAAAATATAGATATATTAAATGTATCCCATTGAAATTTCGTTTATATTGCTTAAAGTAGACTTGATATGATCACATAACGTTGCTCTTACTCAGTTGATATGGAATATTTCTCACAGTCAATAATAGCTACCTATGGGACACCTCTAAGGACATAAAAAAATACAGAAAAATCAATATAAATATTCATTTAAATTCTACACAGCAAAAGAAACTAATTTGGGAACATTTTCTTCAGTTCACTGGACTGGTATTGGTGACCATGTGGCTATTCGTTGTTGGAATACAGTTAACAGCACTTGCCTCTGAAGACTGGTCTATAAGGTAGAGTAACAAGACTACACACAAACATATATAAACGTTACAATGTCTATAATGTAGAATAACAAGACTACACACAAACATATACAGATGTCATAATGAATTCGGCTGCTCCAAAAACACAGTATCCAACATTTTTTGTGAAATTGAGCTGAATGTTCATATGTAGATAGTGTGTTGTCCCGCATCTTTCTAGCTAATCAGATTTGAGCTATCTATACTGGTTACCTATTTACAGCTACCCATAAACACAGTATCTACATGAATTTCTTCTGTTCTCCCATTCAAAACACAGCAAGTCATTATAATGTTCAAAAGAACCAAAGAAAACACAGTTACTGTGTTTTAGAAAAAACACTTAGAGCAAACTTCTTTGTCAAAATTCTGTGTATCACACAGTATCTACGAGATACTGTGTTTTGTTGCAGACATGCTCACTCAACGTACCTAAAGTACGTTTTTTTTCTATAATAACTGTCAAAGTGTTGCAATGTTGGTAGATATGTGATTAAAATGCTAGGAAACTTTTATACCTCGTGTTGGTAGAACTTTTCAAAATTATGGTTATGTGTCAATTTTGAAAGTCAAAGTTTCTTAATTTGAACTCTTGACAAATTTCTTTTTTTAACTTGGAATCCTCATCATCAATAAAATCGAATAAAAAAGAAAACCAAGAAATATTTTAAATGCAAAAATGAAGCAAGCAATATTAGATTATGACATATCTGTCAAAATGACAATAATTTTTTTAGTGGAAGAAAAGAACTAAAAATCTATGTACCAACATTATTAAAACTAGGGACCCTGCAGGAATGCAACTTCTCCCCTAGAAAGTTGACCTTGAAAATTATAGAAAAAAAATGTACTTTACATAACCTTAATTTCTGAGTGTTTGTTATTGGTGTGCAGGGCGGTAATTCATAAATTTTGGTTATTTTTATTGTTTTTGTATTTGTTTAAGTTGTCCAGCATATCTTTTTGATAAAAAAAAATCGTGTAGCTATCGTAAAAAAAATAATAAAACTGTTCTTGTAGATACTGTGTAGAAAATGAATTTAATCCTCACTTCCGCCCACCCATTGGATTTCAAAACACAGTACCTACATTTTACCATGAAACTTTAGGGTTGTAAGATTTTTGGTCAGACAGTAAAAATTATACCTTAATACAGACTGCAAATATATGGGATTTAACTTTGGGAATGCATGCAGAGTGTGGGGCCATCGATCTAAAGTGTTTCCTTGTTTCCCACAATTTTACTCATTATCACATACTGTGTTATTCGGTGGAGCAGCCGAATAAAATGTGTTCCTCAATATAAAGAAGCTTAATATAAATCCCATTTAGTTCATTAGCTTAGTTGCACTTCCATTCTATACAAAAGATTCTGGACATCAAAAGACAGACATTTTGGTTATGATGCATAATTGTAAATTATTTTATCTACGACCACTACTAAAAGTAGGCCTCTTAGCGCTAGCTTGTTTCACTAAAAGTGACGTTTTATAGTTTAGCGTGGTTAAAGAAATCAGCTGTTTACTTTAAGCGCATGTGTGGTATAAAGTGAAGTGAGGTTATAAAACTACAATTTCGAACTGGAAGTGAAGTTTGTAAAGTCATTTAAGTTACTTCTTGCGTTACAGGTAAAGTGTTTTTGAAATAATTAAAGCGTTATATAATGAATACAGTCAGATGTGTAGTATTAATAATTATCTTTCATAACTGATATTGACAGTACTGGCTCCGCAAACATTCGCCCACGCGCCAAGGCCTACTGATTATTACGACATAAATTATAACTGTCGTAGATGCAAACTGTTGTTAAATCGATATTTATGGATTAATAACAGTAAAATTAAGGTCGTAGGTAAAATATTGTATGCAAAGCGTGCTAAAAGTCGTTTATGCACGCGACATGTTATGTAATCCAGCCTTCGGCTTCTTTTCATAATTTTCATGTCTTGTGCATAAACGTCAACTTTTAGCACTTGTTGCATAAATAGCTATTTTCTTAAGTTGTAGAAAATTACTTCTAAATCAAGAACCTCAAGTATGACATTGTTGGACTATACAAAAACCGGCAAAATTAACGCATATTTTTGTTTCAATATTTTATTGAGAAATGCTATTTAACAATAATACATGTCTGTAAGATGAAAGAAATATATTTAAACATCAAGTAATCAGCTGATAAAATTGTTCTTTTCATTTTAAAACGATTCTCATACTGTTTTGCTCAGTTTTAAGTTCCATCATTATTTTAAGTGTGATTATTTCCTTCATATCCATAATAATGCGTAATCACCATGGTGTCTGTCAGTTTAATAATGACTAAAATTCAAACGTCAAAATTTAACCGCGGTTAAATTTATGTCAAAATTTAATCGCTTGTGCATAATTTTAACATGATTCTTAAAGGTGCTTCACCAACTGAATTTCATCTATTTATTCAGGAAATAATCACGCCGAACATCCCGCGTGCATGTAAACTAACCTGAATAAATTTTGACGATTTTCTGTCAGAATGTTTTGCTCTGAAGAAATATATCTCGTAAATTTTCCGCTTCAAAATCCCGAGTGCTGCGCACTCGGGATTCTTGTTGAGCGGCAAATTTACTTGACAAATTTCTTACCAAAACATTCTGACAGAAAATATCAAAATTTAATCGGCTATTTTAATGCACTTGGGATATTACTGTTGATTATTTCCTTCATATCCATAATAATGCATAATCACCATGGTTTCTGTCAGTTTAATAATGACTAAGATTCAAACGTCAAAATTTAACCGCGGTTAAATTTATGTCAAAATTTAATCGCTTGTGCATAATTTTAACATGATTATTAAAGGTGCTTCACCAACTGAATTTCATCTATTTATTCAGGAAATAATCACGCCGAACATCCCGCGTGCATGTAAACTAACCTGAATAAATTTTGACGATTTTCTGTCAGAATGTTTTGCTCTGAAGAAATATATCTCGTAAATTTTCCGCTTCAAAATCCCGAGTGCGCAGCACTCGGGATTCTTGTTGAGCGGCAAATTTACTTGACAAATTTCTTACCAAAACATTCTGACAGAAAATATCAAAATTTAATCGGCTATTTTAATGCACTTGGGATATTACTGTTGATTATTTCCTTCATATCCATAATAATGCATAATCACCATGGTTTCTGTCAGTTTAATAATGACTAAGATTCAAACGTCAAAATTTAACCGCGGTTAAATTTATGTCAAAATTTAATCGCTTGTGCATAATTTTAACATGATTATTAAAGGTGCTTCACCAACTGAATTTTATCTATTTATTCATGAAATAATCACTCCGAACATCCCGCGTGCATGTAAACTAGCCTGAATAAATTTTGACGATTTTCAATCAGAATGTTTTGCTCTGAAGAATATATCTCGTAAATTTTCCGCTTCAAAATCCCTCGTGCTGCGCACTCGGGATTCTTGTTGGGCGGCAAATTTACTTGACAAATTTCTTAGCAAAACATTCTGACAGAAAACGTCAAAATTTAATCGGCTATTTTAATGCACTTGGGATATTACTGTTGATTAATTCTTATTGGTTGTTTTTAATAATGACAGTCCTAAGTCATGATAATGCAATTAGAGTGACAGTGTTGTTGGAAGAAGGAAGAAAACAAAATTATGTTGCATTACTGGTAGGAGTTAATCAATCTACAATTTTGCGACTTCAAAGACGATTTAGAGAGACTGGTAATGTCGGTAGAAGACGAGGACAGGGTTACAAGCGGGCGTCATCAGCTGTAGATAACCGGTTTTTGCAGTTAAGTTTTTTACGAAATCACAATCTTATACCTCCAGACCTCAAAAACAACCTTGAGACCACAAGAGGTGTAAGAATAAGTGAGAGAACAGTGAGGAGAAGGTTAGCAGAAGCAATCCTTCATGCTAGAAGCCCTGCAATATGCCCCATTCTGTCCAGATGGCATAGGACGACTCGATTAGCTTTTGCTCGTCAGTATGTAAAGTGGAGAATAGAGAATTGGGTAAAAGTTCTAGTTACAGATCAGTCATGGTTTTATTTAAAGGGTGCTGATGATCATCATAGAGTGTGTAGAACAACGCCAAATGTGTGATTACTGAGAGGAACAAATTTGGGGGTGACTCAATCATGATTTGGGGCGACATTTCAAGCTCGAGGAGGATGTACAAGATATTGAGGTAAGCAAAATTAATCACACAAACTCTTAGAATATGCAAGCTACTAGAAAATTAGTTAGAAAGTTTTGTTCTCCAAGCTCCTTTCTTTCATCTTACAGACATGTATTAGTGTTAACGGCATTTTTCAATAAAATATTCTGAAAGCAATACAGGCTAATTTTATCGGTCAGTGTATTTATAACTGAAAGTACTCAATAAATTTTTGGTGAAAAACTTCAACAAATCCTTAAATTCTGCTTTCTGTATATCAAACTTCAAATTTATGTGCGACATTAAAAATATGCTTTGAATATGCTTTGTAAATGCAAGCAAGCATAGTGGAAAAATATACACTAGGTAGCTTCTAGCGCTACTAATCCTGATACTTCAACAATTTTATTCTTCTGTGCTTCTTGTATAAGTTTTAAACTCCACAGAAGTCATTTTGGAATGGCAGATTCAAGATAAAACAAAATAAAATAAAAGTAATACATAAAGAGCAACAATACAGTCTAAATTCAACAGTAGTCATTATACGGCGAAGGAATTCAAACAAGTTCTATTCCATATAAAGGCCAGTCAAAATTTGAAATAATATTAAAGCTCCATGTATTAGATGCTATAAAAGAGTTCCATTGTCTTAAAGTAGCATTTTCATTTGATCTGCTCAAGCTGTTTTATCTTTGTTTCAATTCACGGGTGCGCGTGTAAAGGGGGATAAATCAGAAACTGGTGAAAATAGAATTAAGTTGAAAATCGGTATATATTAGTGTTCTGCAGCTGCGTGCAGAAGGGGATAAGTGAAATGTATAATTTTGTAAGTGTTAATCAAATGTGCGTTGAGAGTTAGTTCGATAATATGCCGCAGTCGTTCGTGCAAACAGGGATAAGTCTTGTTATCTTCTTTTACACATTCAGTCTCCCTGAATTTTGTGTTGTGCAAAGGGAGTTAAGAGTACTTATCTCTTTTAGCGCATGCAGTTTTGTGACTTACAGCTTTTATCGTGTATGCACCACAGCTGTAGCGTGCCCATTCTTGTATTAGCTTTAGTGAGGTTAACATTATTCTAACGTGTTGGTGTGTAGTGTTATTGTTAGCAGCTGTTTACAAGATATTATCATGTCTTCTAGAAGCAAGAGCATTATGGAAATGCTGAAAAAAGACTATTCTACTGAAACCGAAAGTATAGATGGGTGTTAATAGTAGATTATATTATAAGTGAGAGAAATGCATCATTATTTGCGAGTGAGAATTTTGAATCGCGAGTGCCCCAGCACGAGCGATACAATTTCTCACGAGCTTATAATGGCATTTCGCTCACGTGTGATATACGACGTTTTATCTTACAGTAGCAATTCATATGCCTAAACAGTTTGAGCCGTCAGAATATGTCGCAAAACAGACAATAGATAGTTACAGTAGCACCTATTACCAAACATTATACAACTGTTTTCAGTGACTAAAATTAAGTTTTACTCACTAGTGAGTATAAAAATCGTTTATACTCACTAGTGAATAAAACTTCATTTTAGTCATTGAAAACAGTTGTATAATGTATGGTAATAGCTGCTACTGTAAGATAAATAATATTATTCTACTATTTTATGTTTGAATAACATAACCTAATAGTGTTGATAATAAATAATGAATTTTACATTGAAGGGCCTTATGCCCCTATAGCTGTATTAGGATGTGATATACAAGAACTACCAGCTGCTTTTGATACGGGTATGTAGGTTTTGTATTGCAGTCAACCATCTTAATAAAGAAGAGTTTTGTCTTTTTCAGTATCTACCGAGCTTCTAACCTTATAAGCTGATGTACAACAAGAGATACAAGTACGTCTTTTTTTATTGCGGTTTAACAATTTTAGCAAAATAAAATTCTACCCTTTACTCCATTTTCAGGCAATGATGAAAATCAAGTTGAATCGGTAATTGATTTTGACTCCGATGATAGTGTTAAAGATCCAGATTATGACTTAGAAGAAATTGAAAACAATTAAAAAATCTCAGATTCTGGAACAGAAGAAGTGAATTTCGTATTGCGAAAAAAAGCAAAAATTGATTGAGATATCCAAACTTCTACATACCACACTGTATTACATAATACCTAGTGTACATGAACAAGATGAAGAAGCAAGTACTTCAAGTACAGACAAAAGACCAAGAAGTGAAAGAAATCGTAAACGCCATTTGAAAGGGGATACTCGAAAAGCTAGGGGGGAGAGAAAAAATAAACGAAATACCGGACAAAAGTATACAACGTCAAAAGGCAAAATTGTACTCGAACGAAAGGCTAAAATTTTGGGTCCCTGCAGGAAAAAATGCGTGGATCGATTTTCCCACGAAGCCATAGAACAAATTTTTCGTGACTACATTCACAAAAAAACTGCCGATATGTCAGGTATTACGCAGTTGGATCAAAGAGGGAAGCATGAGCCTCCAAACAAAAAAAGTGTCGAATGGTCCAAGTAGACATGCAACAGTGCCTACCCACTCCTTTTATTCAAACATCTCTAGCATTTTATAAAAGGCAGCTTTGGACATCCAATTTGACTATACACGGCTGTGACGAGGGACAGGCGTATTGTTACATGTGGCACGAAGGACTAGCTAATAGAGGAGGTAATGAGATTGATTCGTGTGTCTTTAAGTATCTTATCAATCATATAGATAAGAATGTTAAACATGTTACCATGTACTGTCACATGGCCGCAATGTGCGTGGTAGCCCTACAGAATTCCACTAACTTAGAGATAATTGACCACAAATTTTTGGTTCCGGTCATACCCATATGGAAAGTGATATGGACCATAGCGTGATTGAAAAGAAAAAGAAAAAAAATTAATTGCCCAATTGAACATCCACACGATTGGATGCAGATGGTAAGGCAAGTAGGAAAAAAGAAGCCTTTTATAGTCAGTAAAATGACAATTGAAGATTTTTTGGACTTTGCAGACCTATTCAAAGGTCCATTAATTAATAGAAAAATTAGCACTGGGGGAGCCAATCACAACTGGAGACAAATTCGATGGCTGCGCTTTCCCAAGCGAAGTAAGGGCATGTTACATTAGAAGGTATCTCTTGAAGATGATGAATTATTAAAAACAGTTAGTTTTAAAAGACGAGGAAACTCCAATCAAGAGCTACGACCCCGTAATGGCTATAGTGGTCCTGTGCCTATAACTGTAGACAAGAAACACAACCTTATGGAGCTTCTACGTTACATATCGCAAACATGGTATAACTTTTACAAAAACTTAACTACCTGCGAAGATGCTGTGAACATTCTTCCTGACACTTTTGAAGATGGAGAAGAAGCAGATAACTGAATGTTTGAAATATTGTTTTAGTGGCGAAAGGTCAAATACTGTGTTTTAGGGCAGTGATTAATGTAATTATTTACTTTACCACTCAATTCTCAATGTATTTTTTATGAGTTAACATTACTTTACTTTAGATGACGTTGTTTGTTGACAACTTAACATATTTAGTTAAATCGTTTAATGTTCTTTTGTTCAATATTGCAAAAATGTTAATACCTTTATATGATGTCTTACCTGTATACTTCGTATGTATATTTTTTGTACAAAAGGGTTAAGTCTAATTAAATTTCGTGATAAAAGAGTCAAGTCATCAATAATAAAACTGACTTAAGTTATCAATTATCTGGATAAATCATCAAATAAAGCACCCCAAACAACCTGTATTAGCATGATTTTCCAAGTATGCAATTTAAAAACAGATCTGATATTTCTCTTTAAACGTTTAAACTGTGTTTTCTCAGTTTCTATAAATTTGACGTATCCCCCTTTATACATGCACCAGTGAATTATTCAACAAGTGCACCATTATCAGTTTATTTTACTCCCTTTGGCAATTAATGTTAAGAGTCTTCATTATTACTATTGACAGTTCACTTTGAAGCAATAATTCCAGAATAAAAAGTGACCACTAAAGTCAACTTATTAAACAGATTACAGTATAATTACTTGCTATTGCTCTGTACATATCATGTGTCCACAGAAGTACACACCATAAGGATAACATAATGCTAATATAGAACAAAAAGATCAACTAACGCTGTGACCATTGCATACTAAAATTTATCTCCTAGCTCGTAGCTTGCCTCTAGTAGTTCCCATTTTACAATTTCACAATTTGTACTTTTCCTTATACCATATATTTGTCCATATTTATAACAAATTCATTAACTACTTGTCAAAGATAAATTCACAATTGCAAAAAACTGTTGCAAGTGACATTTGTTTGCATGATGCAGCGAGCCTCTGAAACCGAACATTCTAATGTGCAGACGGCCAACACCACCTTGAAACAAGGCCAGAGAGCTCTGACATCATAAGCTCATGACTACACCTAAAGTAGGTGTGTAATGGACGCGATGTGAATTGGTTGCACATTACCATTGCAATTATTAAATATAATTGAGCTTTTTGTAATAGACAAGTCACTTAGTGCCTTTGTGAATTCTTTGTGCTGTGCATGTGAGTGAGTTACCATCAGGTTTCTACCAATAGATGACCGTTACAGGTAGGACATTGTTACCTAATGGTTTTAAAACAGTTGCCGGTGTTCAATTCCTGTGGGTTGAGTCAATTATACAAACGAGAATAAGGTAAGTATTTCTTGTAATAGTAATCAATTGAGCAAAAGAAATAAGAGTTGAAAACTAAGTACGTTAACAAATGAATAAACAAAATTTTGATTTTATATTTTATTATGTCGAATAAATGTTGTGCAAAGAAGAATTTTTAGCACATCAAAAGTCCACATCTTATCAAAATTATGACGAGCTACTCATTCTAAATTCATTACAAATTTCAGGAGGTTGGTTCAAAATAAATTAAAAATAAAAGGTTACGATATTTAAATTAATATACATATATCCAAGGGCCTGTAGAAACTTACTTTGTTGTTATAAATAATAATTTACAAGTTACAATATTTTATATTGCAAAGAAAAAATATCACAGTTTATTTCAAATAATTTAAATAAAATTAAAGATTGTCTGCAAGCTATGTGTGGTGTATGGGAAATGCCTACCCCCACTCTACGGTGCTTAAGTAAGCGGCGAGTTTGCCACTTCTGTGGTAACTGCCTTTAGGGTAAGTCATAAGTTACTAATGTCTGTACATAACTTGTAGTGAAAAAACAACCTAAAGATACAGCGTGTTTTAATAGCAGTTTATGCGACATTAAAAATGCAACAGTGGCAACGAGGTAAAAGTGAATCGGTAGTGTAAAAAAAATGTTAATTTGACGCGAGAATTAAAATGGCGTTAATTGGTTTGTTGTTAGAATTCAATCCTATCGGAGACGCTTGGGTGATCTACCAAGAACGTTTGGAACAGCATTTTAGTGCTAACCAAATTAGTGATGTCGGCCCTACGAAACGACAGGCCACAACACTTGTAAGTTTAATCGGAGCAGAAACATATCGGCTATTGAGGGATTTCGGTTTGCTCGAACTACCAAAAAATAAAACTTATGACCAACTGTGCCAGTTACTGGGAAGTCATTTCAGCCATAAAGTATCAATTTATAGGGAAAGAATAAAGTTCTATTTGGCGACGCAGAAACGGGGTGAAAGCATCATGGATTGGCAAGCGCGCATTAAAAAAACTTTCTGTAAATTGTAAATTCGAAGATTCATTGGACAGGGTTTTAAGTGATAAATTCGTGACTAGGATGCACAATGGTGCAGTATTGGACAGTATATGTGAGGACGAATATTTCAGTGACAAAACTTTAAACAATTTAGTTAAAACTGCGTTGTGGAAGGAAGCCAGCCTGCAGCAGAGGAGTAGCAACAAACGCAACAGACCACCAGAAACGATAATTCCAGGAATCCGAGCAAAGGGACACCTAAACCAAGATCGTCTAATGGTCAAAACGATGGGAAAGCCGCCCGACGAACTGGAAACGTCACTTTTAGTGAAACAAGATAGCGCTAAAAGGCCTACTTTTAGTAGTGGTCGTAGATAAAATTTTTTATTCAAAATTTCGTCAAAATTGAATAAAAACATATATACGCTACATGAATTAAACATTTATTAACTCAAAGATTTGATCTCACTCGCACTGCGTGCTCGTGAGCCCAAAATCTTTTCGTGAATAAACGTATGTTTAATTCACTTGGTGTATAATATTTATTAATACTGTTGGACTTTCAACTTTTAATTTGGAATTTTGTATGTATATTAAAAATCGAAATAAAACTGCAATTTCTTCACATTTTATTTAACTTCTGATTGGCCATATTTTTGCTTGAACCATATTCTTGGTATATTTTTTGGATTTGCAATTATACGTATTGTGTGTGATCTTCTTTATTCTATGAGGAAGAGCAACAGACAACACGTAAGCACACCCAGCAAACTTTTATGAAACTTTTGTGGTAACATGCTTTCTGAAATTTTAATGTATTTAGAACAGAAAAAGTAATCCGCCTGAAAAAAATTATGTACCGCATATCCAGGAAGACCAATACGACATTTTAATACTAAGAATTGCTCTACCTGGGGCTTATTCAACATTTTCTGAACATTCTGTGTATAGGATGTAGCCTTTCGTTGCTTTTGCACTTTTGTAATAATTCATTTGTTTTTTTAAATTTTTATTTTAATACAGTTACAGATTTACAAAAATTATACATTCTACTACTAGGTTTACGAAGAAATCTTAAATCGAAAAATACATCTCTCCATTTCACTTGGTGGGTTCCTACAATATATCAAATCAGTTCCAGTTTAATCTGACTTTTCCGTACCTTCAGTTACATTAAACAAATTATCAGCTATTTCTAACATTTCTTTCTGAAATTCACAGTGCCTGAGAATGGCTTCGCTTATATATTCTTCTCCTAAATATGCACCAGCAATACTTCCCGTCATACTAGCAATTGTGTCCGTGTCGCCTCCCAAAGATATTGCGTACTGAATGGCACGTCTAAATGTATTATCCGTCTAAATTGCAAAAATTGAGTTAACACGATGATACTCTCAAAAGCAAGCCTACCTTGATTCCAGGTATTTCAGTCTGTGCTCTTAAGAAACAATAAATTGCAGTTGGTACTGAGCCAAGGGCTGATATGTTGTTCCCTAAAGTCAAAATAACATCCGTATCAGTTTCATCTTTATATTCAGCTTCTAACAATCTCTGCACTTCCTTCAGTTTCGCTTGGTAGGGGTTTACTTCATCAATGTCTAAACTGCAAAATTAAACATTGACTTTTACCTCAAAAGCTAATAATGTTTCATACCCGTCCTCTTCATCCACTTCTACAGCTTTCATTTTATCGATGAGCTGATTAGTGAAACGATGAACATCGAGCTTATCCACTGGATCGGTCAATAGACTTTGCTGAACGGCGATGCACTGCAGCAATGCTCCATCGACGCCAGTTTTGTGTGTATGCGTAATCTTAGTTGCTTGTGTAGCAGCCTCGATCATGCCCTCATAGTTGTTGTAGAAGTGCAGTGCTAAGGGGCATACTCGCATTGCACCCCCATTGCCGTACGAACCCATCCCTCCGAACTGCTCCCGTGCAGGTTTGTAGATGTCCTCAAATTTACTGCCACGAAGTTTGGTGAACACCTCAACCACATTTTGGCCATATCCTCGCCTGGGCTCAGAGAAATATTCCTTTACAAACAGGCGTGCCATAAATTTAAAGTCGACGGCGGGCTTATCAGTTAAACACTTCGCAACCGATTTTGTCATCGCAGTATCGTCTGTGTAGCACTTTATTGGGGCTGTAACATAATATAAAGGTTACGAATTAAAGAGCTTCTATTATAATTACAAAATGTGTGCGTTTTTGATTTTTCATAAAAGTTTTTTTTTCTACCTATACATTTTAGGATACCTTGATTTAAAAAGAGACATATTATTTAAAACAGCAGGCTGCAATGGTTGGGACATTTAAAAAGGATGGAAAATACGAGGGTCGTAAAAAACATTGCATGGAAGAAAGCTGAAGGCGTGCGGAAACGAGGTAGACATGGGAAGAGGCAATAATGGAAGACCTAAGGGAAAAGGAAATAAAAGATTGGAAACAGAAAGTAATGAACCGAAAGGAATGAACAAAGATTTTAAATAAACGCTAAGGGCCTCAAGGCCTATGTTGTCAGCGTAGATAATAATAATAAAACAGCAGTAAGTATTTACATAAAGTACATTTTTTTCTATAATAATTTTCAAGGTCAACTTTCTAGGGGATAAGTTGCATTCCTGCAGGGTCCCTAGTTTTAATGATGTTGGTACATAGATTTTTAGTTCTTTTCTTCCACTAAAAAAATGATTGTCATTTTGACAGATATGTCATAATTTAATATCGCTTGCTTCATTTTTGCATTTAAAATATTTCTTGGTTTTCTTTTTTTATCCGATTTTATTGATGATGATGATGATTCCATGTTAAAAAAAGAAATTTGTCAAGAGTTCAAATTAAGAAACTTTGACATTCAAAATTGACACATAACCATAATTTTGAAGAAGTTCTACTAACACGAGGTATAAAAATTTCCTAGCGTTTTAATCACATATCTACCAACATTGTAACACTTTGACAGTTATTATAGAAAAAAAAACGTACTTTATATATTATTCTAAAAAAGTAACGCAAAAAAGATATTGCGATAGTATTAATTAATGAATAGCTGTAGTTCTGTGTCAAAACTATTTCCGCTGTTACCAGCTTTAGACAATTTTCCACAAGTCAATTCAAAATGTTTAAAAGCACCGAGTTGATAAACCATATCAACAAACATTTCTTAATGTCATGGAAGTGTACATATAAATAGAATATCTAAATCTAACACAAACAAATAAACACAGATAGACTAATAAGAGGAATTAGTGATTGTAGAAAGTTTGCTCCGAGAATATGGTTTGGAAGTGAGCAAAGGACTAATTTAATGAAAATTAGCAGAAACAAAACCTTTCAGTAGAAGACTGCAACTTTTGATTTCTCTTAGAAATAGACCAGTACATTCATTACTTGCTAATACAATAGTTTTTATGCTACTTCCCTGAAATTTGCAGTTGTTAGCAATTTTGTGGCTCAATTTCTTACCAATCAGGTTGCATGATTATTGAGAATTTGAAGTTTGTCTTAAATGGTTAGAAATATCGACTTCGCACAAGAGTAGGGGAGGGTGTGGTACCTAGGGACAAAATTTGGTTTTCATTTTTCTGTAGTCTTTCAAACGGCGGGTTTTTTAATTTTTCCACATATACTCCTTCATTAATATTGTAGGTTATATTAAAAGAAATTCTCAGCTCTAGCTTTAATAGTTTACTAGTCAGATTTTTTTTTAATTTGCAGCCTGTCCCCAGGTACATCACCCTGATGTACCTAAATACTAACTGTGATGTACCTAAGAACAGTATATCGAGAGATATAAAAAAGCCATATTTAAGAGAGTTTTTATTTATTTAAAGACATAACCATAAATTTCCAAACTTAGAATAAAATATATAAGCTCATTACAAATTTAAATCAAAATTAAAGTATGAATTTCACAAATAATTAACTGATTTGTTACAAGCTACTTATCCGACATGGTATCCAGCGAATGACACAGGAAATGTCAATTGTTTTTCCGGTCTTTCAGTTCCTCCAACAATAGTTGGAGCAGGAAACTTTAAAGTGATGTCCTCTATGTTAACTTCAAATAGTTCTGCGTCTTTTTCAATTTTAAATTTATTTGAATCGAGACACTTTTTAAGGTATGTCACAACAAATACTTCATGCTTGTCCCGCATCTCAATTATTTTTGCAACATAGTGATTTACAATCTTTTTCCCAAGGAATTGCACTAAAAAATATAGTCATCAGGTTTCAGTTCATCAGTATTTAAATTCGCTTGAAGATCTTTTGCGAAGATTTCGAACACCTCCAGCATTTCTTCAAGATTATCACTGCTATCCTCACATAATTTCACGCCACTTTCACTGAACTCTGAAGAGTTACTATCCTGTTTAGATGATTGTTTAAAAGCTTTCGACTTATTTAAATTCATCTTTGGTTTATTTTGACACTTTTGTTTTTTGTTTTCTCTATTTCAACTTTTTCTGGGGTATCAGTGAGGATTCGGGATTTTCCTTTAGGGCTACATTTCTTAGTTTTTTTCCATGCTGCAGCCTTGGGGAATGGCCTGATTTCTTCAGGGGACACTATTGTAGGCGTGTAAGAGGGAAATCTGATTGATGTTGGTCCCTAATTGGTTGTTGATGACTGATCAGTTGTTGTTGGCTGATCCAGGTTAGTGAATGTTAATAACTGGCCGGGTGTAGAAGGAAGACTGGATGTTGATAGCTGATTAAGTGACGGCGAGGCTGATAATAGAGGTTGAGCTTGGTTGTCTTGTCAGCTGACTGCTTGTTTGTTGGTCTGGTACAGTTTCAGCAGGATCGGGACGGTCAATGACATTGGTAAGTTCTCATCATCTTAGAAGATATCCTTGTTCAGAGGGTAGAGACCCGTAACTTGGAAGCCCTTTACAATATTTACTGGGGTGAAAGCCTGGGTAAATGCTTTTCCAGCAAGTTCCGTAATATCATATATAGTGACCGGTTTTCCTTGATTACCCGGAGTCACCATCCAGCCTGTAACTACTTTCGAATAAAATGACTTAAATGGGTGAAAAGTCACTATTATTATGCCGGAATTTTTGGCACAAGAAATTGCTGACACTGAAATATGGCTCTTATGGTTATGTAAGACCAAGATAACTGGGTCCTCAGGTGATGGTTTTGCATGATTGATGAAGTGTTGCAAATACTCTAAAAATATTGTCACGTTTGACCACCCTGGTGATGCAGCAGCTCCTTTCAGCCTGGTGGGGCTCCCTTCAACATATGCTCCTTAAAGTGCACAAGTGGGAAAACAAACATCAGTGGTACACTACTTCCAATTGCATTAACAGCCGCGATCATGATTACATTTATTCCCCTCTCTCCAGAACTCATACCACCAACTGCTTTCACACCTTTGGAAAGATTATGAACTGTAGAAATACCTGTCTCGTCTACATCATAAATTTTTGCACGAGCAAAATTATGACAAGCATCACTATAGGTAGTTGTGAAAAAAATTAGCCACATTCTCCCTATTGAAAGAAGTTGCATTTGAAAGGCTCGTCAGTTCAGGTTTTCTCAATGTTAATTTGCTACTGTGACGAGACCTAAACCACCTTGCCTATCCCTCTCCAGCACATTTATAGTTGTCCCATTCAGATGGATAATTAATCTCATTAGAAGGCTAGCTTGCATAGCTCAAGAAGAGTCAGTCCGTAATGTAGAAACGAACATTGTTTTAAGTGCTCTATGAGGATTTGTTCTTGTTCCACACTGAACACTTTCTTTGTATCATAATGGGTATACTCATGTTTCCTAACCTGAATTTTTGAATGCTGAAACAATGCAGACTTGGCTACACAATACTTATCTTCAGCAGCACAGAAAGAAATTTTATTTTTCATAATGTCATTTATAGCAGCTGCAATAGCTTCTCTGTTTGGCTGAGGCCTTTTTTCTTCTCCTTACTTCTCGGCATAGTTTTTAAACAGAAAACAAAATTAAAAGAAAAAAATGACATACCTAGAGACATAATAACATAATGTCCCTAGGTACATCACAGCACATGGTTTTGTAAAAGTGGTTGTAACATTTTTTAGGTTAGGTTTTAACAGACAGAAACATAACCAAAAGTAGCTTGATTTATGAGCTATTTAACCATTATACACACTGCAGATTAACATAATGTATACTTAGGTACTCTATGAAAAAAAGAAAGTGAGGGTAAAAACGTACTTTCACTGTCTGAAATCAAAAATTTTTTGATAAAAACGACAGGTGGTCGTCAAACATAAACACTTCAACATCAGAAGATAGGGATCAGAGAACCAGTTTAGCCACTACAACAAAACTTACCCCTTTCCCCCTCTGACCCTAGGTACAAATGTCCCTAGATACAACTACAGTGCCTTTATATAGACAGTGGCGACAATACAACTAAGCCACACCCCCGTCGCCATATTTAGGCAAATTGGTAACGGGTGTTCATTTAAATTCGTAATCAGAGTCGCCTGTGTTACGTGTTTTACGTTTGGCAGTATTGAAAAAATTCGCCATTTGCAGGTTAAGATTTGCGTCAGTTTTGACACAAACTGACGCAAAAGCTAACCTACTAATCTCAAATTTGACATAGACTGACAATATACTTCAGTACTGCCAAAGGGAGTCTTCCATGTCGTTTATGTGGTTTTGTACTTTTTCTTTGTAGCTTTCCTTGTTGTTCTGGATTTGGTCTGTATTTATTATTACATTCTTCTTTGTTTTCATGTATTTATTTCTGCTTTTTATCGCGTTGATAGTTATCTTTGCTCGGATCATTCTATGATCGCTTCCTGTATTGAATGTATTCAGTACCGTTACATCTTGGATGAACTTTTTGGAGGATGATAAAATGAAGTCGATTTTATTTTTAGTTTTTCCGTTTCGGCTGATCCACGTCCATTGTCTTTGGGGCTTTTTGTTGTATAATGTGTTCATTGCATATAATTTTTGTTCTTCTAAAAAGTTTGCCAGCATATCTCCTCTTGTATTTCTCTCACCTATGCCGTACTTTCCAATGTATTCCTCATTCACATCTTGTTGATGTCCCAGTATCGCATTAAAGTCGCCCATTATGATGTCTTGTGTGCTTTTGTTCTCTTGTCTTGCCCTTTTTATATCTTCATATACTATCTCTACCTCATCGTCGTCATGGGTAGATGTCGGAGCGTATACCTGTATTAGTTTAATCGTCTGTTTGTCTGTTATTCTGATCGTTATGTATGCGACCCTGTCTGAGATACCTTTCATACATTCAATAGCTGGTAGTACATTTTTATTGATGAGGAACCCTACGCCCCTCTGGCTGTCTGTATTGTGGCCTTTGTAGAATAGTGCATTTCCTGACTGTAGCATTACCAGACCTTCTCCTATTCTTCTGACTTCTGACAGACCGACTATGTGCCATTTGATTTTTGTTGTTTCGTTTTTCAAGTCGAATAATTGGTCTTTGTTTCTTAAAGATCGACAGTTGTAGGTGGTGATCATGAGCTTTGTATGATGTTTCGCCAATTTCTTACCTCCCCCAGAATCCTTGAGGCAGACTGACTTGTTGTCAGTGCGGGAGTTTGGTCTTTTGACCTTACCCGCATGGGGACTATCCGTTTGTGTGGACATGGAAGACTCCCAAGATCTGAATCGGATGACAGAGAACATAAAAAATGCGATGATAAAAGCAACAAAGGAGATAACTCAGAAGAAAACCAATAGAGAAAGCAAAATATCAGACGAAACAAAGAAGAAGATAGAAGAAAGGAGGCAATTATATCAAACAGGTCAATATGCTACAGACCAATACAGACAAACAAGAAAAGAAGCACGGGCAATGATACGGAAAGACTTAGAAGAATACTACACAAAAATGACAATTAAAGTTATCGAGGAGAACAAAAACCTGAAATGTTTGAAAAGAAAAGAAGAAAGACACCAAATTTTAGCATTAAGGGATGAAAGTGGCACAGAAATAAGAAACAGGACAGAAATCATACTAACAACACAACAATACTACGAAAACCTATATACCTCACAAACAACACGGCCCACACCGGAAACAGAAAAGAAAATAATGAACGTGGGATCAGAAGACTTTCCGGAGATAACTGAGGAAGAAATTCTACATGCCCTAAAATCCTTAAAAAACAGCAAGGCACCAGGAGAAGACGAAATTCTGGTAGAAATGATCAATGGAGCACAAGACATAATAGTACCGAAGCTGAAACTTCTGTTTAACCAATGCTTAGAACAACAGGCTATACCAGAAACATGGAACAACGCGATAATAATAATTCTATTCAAAAAAGGAGACAGAATGTTTTTAAAGAACTACCGACCCATAAGTCTATTATCCCAAGTCTATAAACTGTTTACGCGTATAATAACAGACCGAATAGAGAGAAAATTAGACTGCTACCAACCCGTCGAGCAGGCGGCTTTTCGTAAAGGATATAGTACAAGTGATCACCTACTAACGTTGAAAATACTAATGGAAAAATCAACTGAATACAATTTCCCAGTACATATGGCTTTCGTAGATTACGAGAAAGCTTTTGACTCCGTGGAACACTGGGCAATAATGGACGAACTGGATAAAGCACGCATAGACTACCGCTACAAAAACATTCTAAAATACATATATCAACAAGCGACGGCTACAATTAGACTCCATGAAGACTCAAACAAAGTATCTATTAACAGAGGAATAAGACAGGGAGACACAATATCTCCAAAACTGTTCACCCTGGCCTTAGAAGGTGTTTTTAAAAAACTAGATTGGTCAAATGTAGGAGTTAACATTAATGGTGAACGGCTCTCCCATTTAAGATATGCCGACGATGTGATCCTAATCGCCGAAAAAGAAGAAGACCTCACACAAATGTTACTGGAACTAGAAAGGGAATCGAGAAAGATCGGACTGAACATGAATCTAGAAAAAACGAAAATACTGAGCTCTCAACAGATACAGGTTACAATTAAAGGAAAACAGATTGAAAATGTTCAACAATATGTATACTTAGGACAAAAGATAGTAATTGGTAAACAAAACAAGGATATAGAGATTGAGCGACGAAGGCGACTAGGGTGGGCTGCGTTCGGAAAACTTTCACACATACTGAAAAACAAAAAGATACCACAACACCTGAGAACCAGAATATTCGACTAATGTGTGCTTCCTGTCATTACGTATGGAGCACAAACGTGGACCCTCACACAACAATTAACAAATAAACTTAAAACAACGCAGAGGGCAATGGAAAGGTCAATGTTGGGTATCTCACTAAGGGACAGACACCGAAATGAATGGATTAGGCATAAAACTAAAGTCACTGACATTATTGAAAGAGTCACTAGTCTGAAATGGGACTACGCTGGACATGTTGCCAGAATCCAAGACAACCGGTGGAACAGTAAAATCATCAGATGGAGACCGTGGGAGGGAAGAAGAAGAAGAGGGAGACCGGTTATGCGATGGTATGATGATATTAAAAAGGTGGCAGGACTAAGGTGGATAGACGAAGCACAGAACAGAGAGCGATGGAGGAGAAGAAGGGAGGCCTATGCCCAATACTGGGCGCAACAAGGCTATTAAAAAAAAAAAAAAACTGCCAAAGGTATAACACGTATCACAGGCGATTTAGCCTAAACATGGCGGCTGAAACCACGTTATCTAGGGAGCCAATCAAAAATAGAACACCCCATTGTCGCCACTGTCTATATAAAGGCACTGTAGATACAACCAGCTCCCCTACTTTTCTTTGTATTTTTTAATGTAGATTCTTAAAATAAAGTTAACTTTTAAAAAGTTAAAATCGATGAAATTTAAACTAAACAGAATTGCAGGAAGTCCATTTTAGTACCTTTGCAGCTCAGTAATGTTACTATATATGCAGAATATTAGCACGATTGAATAAACTTTATCGAAGACATGCTAAAAATAAGAAATAAAAAATTAAACTTGAAACAGCTATCGCTTGCTTAATATATAGTTTCCGAAATGTTGGTGCAAAAACTAGTAGGGGAGTGGGGGACAAAGTGGATCCTGGAGGCAAAGTGGAATTTTCAAATAATTTTTAAATTGGCGGTGCCATCTATAAGACGATAGACTTAATACAATTCATTACGGCTACAAACCTCAGTGCAAAAATTTTTTTGGCACTTTTTTTGCAGGTCACTAACAAAATGGTGAAAACTGTTATTGTATGCAAATTTTATAATATTGTCTGGTAAGTAAATAACATAATTTGAATATTATTTAAGAAAATCTATTCCTCCCTAGTTTGCCACTTGTGTTATGGTATGAGTACGAGCCCAGAATCATATCATTTGGTCCAGATACGTAAAGCTCTTATATTTGCTGGTGTAATATTTGGAGTTAGTCCCAAATTTGGCTATTCTGCTATGGATCCTGTTGTTTTATAGTTTCACAATATTTCATACACCATAATACGATAATTGCAATTTTTTGGAAACTACTAGAATTAAGCAAATTGACAATAGCTATACCAAGTACCATTTTTGCAAAAAGAATACAGACACCAGACTGTCTATATGTTATTAAACAACAAGCAGCTTATTTCACTTCTACCAAAACATGCTACAGTGAACAAAATAATATTTTGATCACATGGGGCAAATGAAATGAATCGATAATTTATTTTTAACTAGCTAAACCGGCAAACGTTGTTCTGCCTAAAAATAATTTGTCTCTGAAACCCGGTTTCACCACTATAGAGTTTTAATTTTATGTCCCGGGTGGTGTAGCTTCAACAAGCGTCCACGTTCGATCAGCAGAGTTAAGCAACGCTCTTTCTGGTCAGAACTTGGATGGGAGTTCCATGGCTGCTTCCCTTGGCGCCTCGTGATACGGCTGTCACGGAAATAGTTGGTCCCGGATGTCATAATAACATCATGATAGTCGTTAGTGGGGTTGGAAGTCCCCATAAAATGTACAGCAACGCCTATAATTGGCCTACCGGCTGTTGGCTGAGTACCAAATATAAAAAAAAAAAAAAAATAAAAATTTCATTTCCACCGTCTTGGACATAAAAATAAATGCCATTTTCGCAATCAACGTCTCAAAAAACCTCAATAACGACACCCATATCAATTTTTAGGTTTATTACCCAATTTGCTTATTTGTTTTACGAGTACTCCTACGAAGTTTCAAGTCGAAATGTCTATTTAATATTATTTTTCCATGCAAAATTGGAACCCTCATTTTACCCCTTTAGGGGTTGAATTTCGAAATATCGTTCCTTATTCCTTGTATACATCATAGCTGTGACCTACCCGGCGTTGCCCGCTAAAAGTTGACAAATATGGCGATCGTCGTGTACTATTATCCATTCTCAAAACTCGTGAACTGTCAATGTCAAATATTTGCTGAGTGTACATTGAAATTTGGACCATGTTTTAACAATTAATAACACACTTGAAATACAATACACTCCATTTGATTAACAACCGTAAACTGACTTTTGACCGCGATTAGAAGTTAATTTAGCTCGCTTCCAACTCTCAAACGACAGCGAAAACGAACAAAAATGGCCAAAGATAGTACACGATGTCGATAGCGCCGCGACGGCTATCCCCGGCATTAGGGCCGCTTTTATATTCAGCCGTCATAGCAAGTTACATCTCCTTAGTACAGTCTTCTTGGGTGTGGAGATGCATGTCTGGGGCAGGTGTTGGTAGACTTTATTTTACAGAAGGCATAATCAATGCTAATAAATATATTGATATTCTAAGCCAGCATCTGTTACCTACCATTAGTGAGACATAAAGTTGTAAAAGGTATAGGTACATATTAAAAAACAAAGCAAAGCCGTTGTCGTTATAATATTACTAGTATGATATAATATACTAACGTGTGATATTTTTACTTTTCGAAAGTAACCTGCTGCATTGATATCTCTATTTTCTTAAGCAGTCGTGTAAAAAAACCTATATTGTATAAGTATATTATTATTGTATGAGTAGGTGTATATAGTTCTGATTTTTTAATGTAACTTACCAATAAAAAAAAAGTAATAATATGATTTTTACCTTTAAAATAAGGTCCATCCAACTTATCAAAATATTTCTGCAAAACCAATCGTCCGCCCGAAGACATGGATTCGCCTTCAAACGGCGCGCCAAGGCAGTCGCCGATCAGGGCACCCAACAGACATCCTCTAAATTTACTCTTCAGCAAGATGCTATCGATTTTTGCCATGACTGCTCAGGCCCCAGGTAGTTAGCAACGACAAATTTTAAGCTTAATTAAGTAATTCTGCAAAGCACCAAACTTAGCAGCCTACGTGTTGCCAAAAAAAACTACCAGGAGCTTTACTGTTTATTGCGTTTTTGCGTTCAGGTACAACTTCACATTCGACTTCCGACAACATGACGCGCGCAAAGTCACTGCTCTACCATATGATCAGTCCTTCAGTCACAGAAACCTAACCTCTAACCTTTAAATTGCGTCGAGGTGCTATACTGGGATTTACAAATTTGTTTTTTTGTAGTACAATAACAACTAGTTCTCATGGCACTTATAAACGCGAGGGGGCTGCTAAAGTGTGGGCAGATAGTAACCGAGACGATACTCTCAAACAGAAGGTAAGATTGTTACGGCTCAAGACATGTTTCATGTGTAATTGTGCTGGTTCTAGATCGGTTGCTGTTGCGGCTGCCAGGAAAATTAACGGTGCAGCCACGGATGAGAAAAAGATACCCGATGCCCCGGTCCCTCCAAAGACAGCCCCTAACATAAATGAAGAAATAGAGAAACTGAATAAAGAGATCGCCGAGCTTAACTCAAAAAATAATGACTTGGTTGTAAGTTGTGCTGTTAATAACTATTAATACGAAAAGAAAATGAATGGTACAACTGCTTTAAGAATGTGCACTATAAATTACTTTGTAAGTGACAGATGAAATCACAAGAAAATGAGCGTGAAGTTCAGTGTAATTGCAGCCCATTATCAAATGGAGCAAGAATAGTGTTATAATTTTGACGAAGTACAGTAAAAATCGTTAATCTGTACTCTGTGGATATTGCACAATATTTATCGGCTATTGCAATATACATGGCAAATCGAACGCATCGACAAGCTTTTCATTAATTTTCGGAATTTCACCAATATTTTGTAAGGTAATGTTTATAGTGCAATTCATTCAAACTGTGGTATTATTAGCCTATTTATAATTTTTTTAACTTAAAACCTGACAAATGGTGCTGTATTCCTATAAAAAGTTGTGGGTCTAGGCCGTCGTAAATTTTTTTTGGATATACAGTGTATATGCTAGGCAATTAAAGTTTATTATACAAAAACAAGTTTTTACACAACCGCAATTGTAGCTATATTGCTTTTTTATTGTTGATCACCAGCGAATATTTTATTTTAAATTGGCAACCGCCGTGTGATTTAAGGTTTCTTACCAAACTATAAATTGTGACTTCACCGGCGGGACGATAATAGGGATAAGGTCTAACTGAATGACCTGTGATGTATGGATATAAAAATAAGTCAATACGCAATCACTAATAGATATAATACACGGTTGAACATTTTTACCCTCTCATAAAAACATCTTGCACTTTAACGATAGGTATTGGTTCCTTTGAAATCAAAAATTCTATTAACTAAATTACCTATTTTCAGATTTACAGCAAAATAAGTACAAAATGCAAATTCATTGAGATATAAGAAAAAAATACATTCAAAACAAAATGATTAAGTATTAGACTTTGGTAGTGACGTATAAATTACCCAGGTATTTATTTTTAGGGGCAAATGCTTGGAGTGTTTATGGCCTGATTTACAAATATAAAGCTAATCTAACCAGTATGATTGATTGATAAGTTAAGGTGCTCCATTCAAATTACATAAAAATGTAGAATAAAATAGCTGCATTGAGACCATACACTGCCCAAACGTTTTTATATAATTTTGTGATTTTTTTTAACCATATTAAGTAGGAATTTCGGTGGGTACCCTGACCGACCCGGGTAATAGTCAACCCGGGTATATTTGCAGGACCCGGGTACTTGACTACTAAATTCTGTAATGTCCAGAACGTCTTAAAAACAATAGAAATATGCTCTAGAAAAACACAACAATGCAGTAATAACAAGAATCAAGCCATCTCATAACACACATGTTGATTCTAGTTTCATATAAGGCAATAAATCCGCTTCACAGAAATATGCAACCTGTCAATAGTACCATTAAATCAGGTCAGTATGGGTTGAAGTAACATAAACATCCTCTGTGTGATGTTGATGCTGCTACCAGTTTCAGATAAAAAGTCACGTACTTGAATTTAATAGCACTGGAAGTGTGAAAATATTTACGACGACAAACGACTTGCAGTTTGAATTGACGAGTAGGTACTATTTCAAATTGGTTCAGTTTAAAACTCGCGGTGTTAAAATGCGTCGAACATAGAGCGTGAACATTGTATGAAACTACAAAAGTACAAACAATGTCATCAAAAAAATCGCCTGTATGGAAATATGTATTTTCATTCGCCAGAAAATAATAAGGCAAAATTTAAAATCTTCGGGTACCGGAGGGTACCCGGGTTTGATTTTAGACCGGGTACGACATCCCTAATATTAAGATCAATTGTTAATATGTAATGGGTGTTCACATATTATACCTATATGAACATTATGGCGCACTCTAGAGGTATAATTTATTTGAACACACGATATATTATAACACGATTTATGGTTGATGGTTTCTTTATAGGTCGAATTAAAATATTAATTTTCTTTTAAACGTATCAACACTGTTGACCATGGCTCTGGTCTCTTCAAGTTTATGTCATTATGTTTTTTTTTATTTATCAATTCATATTTATTATTAATCTTAAATTAGCATTAGATGAAATGGTTTGCGTTCACTATGCTCTCCATGGGGTCGCAATACATTTTTCATAATTCCATTGAGAATTATTTAACATTGCCATAAAAGCTCGTGCAGCATTCCACTTTTTTGCGTTTATTAGCTACCCTTACCTCATTGGTCACTTGAATATGATAGGAATAAACTCCCAAATACTTTGAACCTTGTTGGATAGTTTATCTACTTAAGGCTCTTAACCCTCTCCTTTTGTTGTACTGCTGGGTGCTGCTGTCTACAAAAGTATAGACAAACTTTAATTTTCCAATGAAAAAATTTCTACCTCAGCTATACAACTTAACTAAGGGTTTGTTTCTCTGCTGAGCAGGTGCCGTGTGCGTGGAATGCATGCACAGATGGCAGATCTTTTGGCAGGTGGGCAGGTGCAAATATAAAAAATTACAAGACTTGAAAAGTTGTATAAATCTGGTAACTTTTTTAACTCTGATCTAGTGCCAGGTATCCATTCTAGGCAGTAGATCATTTCGGATGTTGCTAATACTGTTGCAAATATTTAATTAATGCAAATGAAGAGCTTATTATATGGATAAAAATTAAAGATGACTAATTTAAAAAAGTATTCTGCTATAGGGAGTGGAACCTACCGGCTGGGTGAGAGCCAGATAGCCTAACCATTAGACCATTCCGGATACTTACAATTGGTCATTGCTGATTCTGGTCTAATGTTGAATTTGTAATAAATATTACTTAAAATATAAATCTGATACATTATTATTTGTAAAAATAAGTGTATGTGTAGATATAAACTACAATTACATTTTTAGTTATAATATATCAAGGAATCATTATTGTACCGGAAAAATTTTTGGGCTTTTTTAGTAAACTTTCGAGGCAAATCTGGAGTGATAGCGAGTCTTGACTTCAAATTTTACCTGCAAAATAATGAGACCAAGATATATTCGATCAGACTATTTCCCAAATAAGATGACACGGAAAATAATAACTCATTTTAATTACACTTCAAAAAATTTAAACTGTCAGACCAATTGTCAGGAAGTTTATTAAGCTTTCTTGTTTGTATTTTAATGTTCTTTAATTCAAATTTCTAATACTGCACTACAAAGTTTAAATTTTCCGCCATTCGTGCCTGTTGCATGTTATTCAAAGCTAGCCTTTATAGCCCCTCTATTTACAAATAGTAGCGACATCGTGGGACAAACCTGATGCAAACATGAAAATACAAAAAGTTACTAAACGATACGAGCAACCGCGGGATATTTAAAATGTCAGTGTAAGGCAGTGAAAAAAAAGCTATTTGTTAAATATGTGACATCAAATAAGTCATCAACCAACATCATGTAGTGCAGCATTATCTTTATATGTAGTTTGTGTAGCATTTTCTTTATTTGCAGGCTGCACCAACAGTAACTCAGGGACAGCATTATGTTTCAGCATCTTACGCCATTTGTGAACCATGTGAAACTGCAATTTATGTTTTAAAGTATGTGTGTAGTCCGCAAGTTTGCAAGGAAGTCCGCAAGTAAGTCCGCAAGTCCTGAAGTAAGTCAAATTACCACTTTCTTCACAAACTCTCAAATCGATCGCGTTTTGTACGTGATCACGTTGAATAATATTCAACCACGCATTTTTCCTACTTTCATTGTGCGGTATTCTGAATAGCTGAAATCCTTTATTGCCATTATTTTTACATTTGTCGACACAACACTCTGGCATTTCCATGTCCTTGACTTCAAATTAGCCGCCGAAGAGAAAAACACGACAAATGTCAATGTCACAGGTTATGCAACTTCCTTGTCAATTTTTAAACATGCTAGGGACTTTAAGGGATACCAACGTGATTTTGCCCCAGCGGCAACATCAAACGTTGTCGCTACTATTTGTAAATAGAGGGGCTATACTAGCCTTGTTCACAACCTGACATCTTGCTTTCAATGCCTGTACTATATGCGCGCTATTTGTGTGAAAATTCTATCAGGTGTCTACAAAACCAGCACAAATCTCTGACAATTACCATTGTAATATAAATGACAACCGCTTGTAATATTTTAGAAAACACTCTCAAAAAGTAAACGTCAATGAGTGCTTAAATGAAAGATCAAAATTCGTATTTTCCTCTCTTCTGGTACAGTTTCTGTCTTCTATGTTGCACAAGGAAATTTTACTGTTGAATGGCAGAAATACAAATGGAAAATGGCTACAAAGGGGTCGATATTTTAAATACAATTTTACAAGGCAAGCGAATCTTTTACCATTTATAAGATAGCTTACGATAATCAGCCAACATTTGTCTTTGAAATTAAGTCTTGTTTAAGTCTGTACGGCACGTGTAACTCGATAATAAGTGTTTTCTATGTAGCAATCTGTCTCTGTTATTTCAGCATAAGCCAAACGCCAACCTTAATGAGAGTGCTTTTGCAATTCGCCGTTGCCTTCTGAGAAGAATGCAAAATGTTGTTAAAAATCATACCCACATTTTCATTGTTCCTAGAGGTTCTCCTCCTTCCAGAACTAGTTTTTCGCTGTATAAATATGGAACCAGTATTTATAAAAAAAAATTGAAATAGGACTCTACAATAAAGGATTTTTCTTGAGTATTCAAAACCTTGGTAGATATAATTACTATACCAGTTTGTAGGGCAAATATGGGATATCGTTTTTGCATATAATTTTTTTTTCAGGTAACTGATAAATAGCTTGTAATTTCGGTATATTTTCTTTTGAGTCTTATTGTATAAAACGAACATGAAGTCGTCCATGTTGCGCTACGCGCACTCGAGTCGCACGAGCATGCGTCACTAACCTGACATTAACTTTAAATCGCTGGTAAAATAAATAAAAGCTCATAAGAACGTTCGCGCTTATGACATATTACTCATTAGTAAACAATTTTTTATGCGCTTTTGTTTATTTTAACAGCGAATTAAAGTTAACGTCAGATTAGTGGCCTTCATAAGACCGGCCGTTAGTGTGTGAAAATTGAAACAGTTATCGTTGACAATTCTATCCGCGAATGTCAAATCAAATATCCGCGAACGGCAAAGGTGCCCCTCGTAAAATCAAATCAGCGAACCGCAAAGCCGCGAATGTCAAGGTCTCACTGTATATCTTTAATAATATAGTAATTATTTTATTATGGAATTATCAATTAGCCTGAGAAAAAACGGTGTGTAAATCACGCACGTGTGTGTCAAAGTAGTAGAATAACCGTAAAGAAGGCGTTTCTGTGATTCGATAGAGCGTGAAAATGTGGTTTGTACGCAAGGAGTGCAAAAATTAAATTACAATACTACAAACAGTTGATGCAAATCCTCATGTTAGTCAGTGAAGCTTACATATGGACTTGAACATTAGCAGAACTATTATAAGAAGAATTTTGAAATTTAATTCATTCCACCGTTATCATTCTACTTTAGTTCAAGCTCTAAATCTTAACGATCATCCATAAAAGATAGAATTTTGCGAGTTTATGCAAAATCAAATAAACGTACAACCAGGTTTTTTAAATTTTATTATGTTCAGTAGAGATGGTCGAATCAACTCACGCGAGTGATTCGAATCACTTGAATTGACTCACCAAACTGATTCGTTCATACTAACGATTTGAATCAGATGAGTTGTGTTGGTTGCATAGCACCTACAGATTCAATGACACTTTGTTCGTTCATTTGGATCGTTTGCTCATTTTCAGATTCTTGGAATCAACGATTTCTACACTTTCAGACAGGTAGCTGAAAAACTTGTTACAGAGAATTATGCATAGGACTACAGATGTATTGTAGATTTGCAAAAATTTGCCCTTACAGCATTACAGACAATAGAATGCTGACGAATAATTACATTACCAAAATATTTTCTTTTCTCAGTTCTTATTTTGTGCTATGAGCGTCAGCTTCAAGTTTTGCAATTTGAATTTTTGCTCACTTCACTCATTGAAAACAGAATGAAAATGTCATAAAAATTTCACATTTTTCTAAAAATTATATTAAGATACATTTAAAAAATCAAAAATCTGTCATTGACTCAACTCAAAAAGTCGCCGATGCAACCCATGAACGCAAACCTAAATGAGCGACTCGACTCGAGCCGAGAGCCGACATTCGGCCTCGTTCAGGTTGGAGTTGTTTAATCTGAAGTGAGTCATTGGCTCGAATCGTTCACTGAATCGAGTCATTCATTGTGTACGTCTCGGTGAAGAATGACCCACCTCTAATGTCCAGTGTCGTAAAATATTATTGCCAGCCTTGGATCACATAAAGTATTTTCTCCGACAACGATATTTTTAGTATCTTCTATATGAAGTGGATAATTCAAAATGTTCTCTACAGTCTTTCTCTGCCTCTTCTATAACGTTGATGTTTTCAGTAATCTGCTCAGACTCCCTTATTTTCGTGTTTTGATTATTATTATTGGAAATTTGATTTTTGAATATATCATCTCAGTGTATAATCTCTTCCATGCCGTTCTCTGAAATTTCTTCAAAATCATCTGCAAATAGAACATCAAGTTAGTAAATAATTGAATGCTCACCTGGAGAATATCGTGTTTATTTTCTACTAACAATGATATCAAATCATTCGAGCTGCCATAATTTTTTGAAAGTTTTTGGTCGAAGCTTCTACTGCTAAATGTACAATACTTTTCCTTTTTACAAAAGCACATTTGTATTTGTCTTGTTGATTGAGAACTTTAGGTCTCTCAGTTATTATCACCTCAACATTAGTTCCTGGTATGATGTTTGGCTCAGCATTTGCATCACTGGTTGCTTTATTATTGAAAAAAGTATTGTTGATTCACAAGATTTACATGGAATAAATCCATCTTTTTATGTTATCTTATTTCGACAAATTTATTTTAGGTTATAACGGTACTAAAACGGAGTTGGAAATATGTACCGCAAAATGTCACTAATTTGAAAAATCGAAATATTTTTGAATTCTAATGGGATCCAAAGGGATCCAACCAATGAAATGCTGTTGCCGCGTTTGCCCTACTCTTATCTAACTATATACAGGTACTCGAATGGCTAGTACAGTGACTATGGCTAGCTTTGAATAACATGCAATGGGCACGACTGGCGGAAAATTTAAACTTCGCAAATGCGAAATTTACAATATGGTAAATCACGAATACGAGTGACAGTGGATGGTTATTATTAGAGCACGGATTTCTAGCTCTTTTCGTATATAATAATTAATAACTGAACAGAAACGTTCAGAACAAAATACGAATTATGAAGAAAACAATTGTTTAAGAATATTTATTTGTAGGTTGAAAAAGAATATTTTTCCGCAACCGTCTTAAAAGTCATTACTAGTAAAATCTATGATTGAAGTAGAAGTTTCTCTTACTGTTATAACAGTTTATTATTTATTTTCCAGAAAATTTGATTTTAATTGAAGTTAGTGCATTCAGGAAACTGATTTTTGTCTTCTTTTGACAATTTTAGAGTACTCGGGCCTCACACTGAAAATCGTCGGGAGTTATTTTTGAGAAAAAACATTTTTTGTAATTTTTTCGACTAAGAAAAATTTATTTGTAATTTTTTCTGCATTTAGTAGGGTGTTTGGTGCCTCTCTGAAAATCGTTCGAAGTAATTTTTGGGAAAAATAATATTTGTACTTTTTTCGACATTATGTTTTCATAGATGTTTTATAAGAATCAGCTAAATAGTTTCATTATCGCGTTCAACACAAAACTGTTTTATAATAAGAATCCATTTTGAAAGGCTAGTGTTCAAAAATGTAAATATGACAAAATATAACAGTTTTTAAAATAATTTGATAGCATCTTGTAGCACTGATAATGATTAAATTAATCCATTCAAAATATTTGAATAATAATTTATTGTTGAACTAATTTTAGTGATAAAAATTCAATCAATAAGTGCATTTTCGTTTAAATATCATGCAACCGCGTACTATACAGCTGGTTGAGGAAGAAAACAGAAATAGTCTTGTAGCAGAATACCTGGCTTTCGCTTAGGAGACTCGGGTTCGATTCCCGGTACTGAAAACTTTTAAAAAAATGTAATTGTAGTGTATATCTTCACGTACAATTATTACAAACAATAATGTAACAGATAAATTTTTTTACGTAATATGTACTTTCTTGCTTAATTTATTATAGATTCAGTATTTGGATAGAACCAGTTAAATATGATTTGGTTCCTGTTTATTATATGTGTCTGAAATTTCACAGATTTTCTGTTTAATTATAGTGACTGAAAGGCCAAGAAACTTATTTTACTTAAAATTATCTGCACCAGCAAAAAACAACTGTCTGTGGCTTTTACGCACATCTGCATAGAACACCTGTTCAGCAGAGAAACAAACCCTTGTATAAGTTAAATAGTTGAGGTAGACATTTTTACATTGGAAAATTCGAGTTTGTCTATAATAATGTAGATAGCAGCATCCAGCAGTACAATAAAATGAGAGGAACAATTGTGGGTTGTTTCTTATTTAAAACGCCAGCCTTAATGAGATATATGAATTAACTGCACTAGAAGTACCCTTGACTAAAATTTATCAATGGCTACAAAATAACCATAATAAAAAATAATCGATGATTACAATTATACAGTTATCAAGCTATGTGGCTAACAAACTTGGCTAAATTATCGGGTTAACCAAACCAGGATCAAATTATTCAGGTACCCTTATTCACATAAAGTCAGTTCACTAGGAATTTTTTCTTAATCTGATAACCGAATAAGAATTTTAAATATGAACACTAGTCTGGTTTATGATTTTTGAAATTTATGTAAGAAACTAGATAAGGTGAGATTGAAAATGTTAAGATGGATGAATGTAGTTATGTAGCAGATATATACAATCATCAGCATTTGCTGGATATTCTATTATTCATTAACATTTCAGGATAAATATAAACGATCATTAGCAGATGGTGAAAATCTAAGAAATCGACTCACAAAGCAAATAGCAGACGCAAAGATATTCGGCATTCAAAGCTTCTGTAAAGATTTGCTGGATGTGGCGGATGTGCTCAGTAAAGCTACAGAGAGTGTTCCGAAAGAAGAGCTTTCAGACAAAAATCCACATCTTAAGAGCTTATACGAAGGGCTAGTGATGACAGACGCACAGATGAAAGCCGTCTTCAAGAGACATGGATTAGAACCCGTAGATCCTTTAAATGAAAAATTTGACCCTAATTTCCATGAGGCTTTGTTTCAACAGGTGCTTGATGTTTAAAGCAAGAGAATTTTTCCTTACACAATTTTTGTTTGCAGGAAGTCCAGGGTAAAGCTCCAGGGTCAGTAGTGGTAGTATCGAAAATTGGATATAAATTGCATGACCGAGTTATTCGACCAGCATTAGTAGGTGTTTCAAAGTAATTAGAGAAATTGTGAAATTGGTTGCTTGTGCAAAAAGGAGATAACGGACTATACGACTTCTTATACTTTTGTTGTAGTTACTTTTATGTTTGTTTGTAATTGGCAATGTAATTAATATACAGTAAAATAAACATCTCTTTTTGTACTAGATTAGCTGATGTTTTTAGTTATTGCAGTGTTCTAGTGAATATATGATATATGAACCAGGAGTGAAAACGAACTTCTTCACATATATTTATTTATCAACAACTACTTTACATCGCTATGGATAACCATTTATAACATTTACAACAATAGCACCGTCTGTAAACATACAGTGGCTATATACAAGACAGTGTGGTCATAGGGATGTCTTCGCCGCTATTGGTCGACGCGAATATCCGCCATTAACAGGCAAAATATTTAGTTACTTTTAAGTTGTTCTCAAAGAGGTTGGTAGAACCTGTTCATTTGGTTATGGAAGAAAATAAAACCTTTCATATCTGACAATTGTAAATTGTCAGTGTCAAATAATTCATTAGCGTCGCAAGCGGGTCAAATTTTATCATCTATTGCCCTGAAAAACTAATATTCTGCACAGTATTTAAATGTGACAATTTATAATTATGCTATTGTTGTAATAGCACAAGATGCGTTCGACTTGGAATATATGATAAAGAGATTACGTCGGTGCTACGATAAATGGGGCCTTAGCATAAGTTTAGAGGAAACGGAGTATTTAGTAGTCAACTCGAAAGCACAATATGAAGTCTTAATAAATGAAGATGTCGCAGTAAGACAAGTAGAAAGGTTTAAATACCTCGGTGCTACAATACAATCGATGAAAAAGGTTTGGGAACAGAAGAGATCAGAACTCGAATAGTACAAAGTACTTAAAATCAATTTGATGGGACAAAAACAAAAAAAGAATAGGTAAAGTAATGGTAGAGTCGGTGCTATGTTATGGCAGTATGAGGTATGGACTGTAACAGCGGAAATGAAACGAAGACTAAACACAGTTCAAATGGACGGAAAAGCGCAAAGGTATAGAGACGAGATAGAGTGACGAACGAGGAAATAAGACGCAGAATGGAGGCACCAGAATCAGTTGTGGACAGAATTGGAGAATGGAGGAGACGACGTGGCTTATGAAGATCTTTAAATGGTCGCCGCCGGTTAAGAAAAAAAGAGGTAGACCACGAAAACCGTGGAATGAGGGTATTCGGAGAGCCATGGAGGAACCTGGAAGAAGACCAAGCACAGAACAGGGAGGTTTGGAGACAGGGAACAGGAAGACGGCATTTAGCTGTATTGTAAACTATCATAACTGAAACCAGTTGTAAACTTCATGTAACACCTTAAAGCACTACGAACGAACGCCAATGAGAAATGTCAATGTCCAAAAATAGCACTGCACGTGTAGCTAACATCAACTAATTAAAATAACTAGCGCCAAAATAATGACCACTCAAAAATGTTCGATTATTTCGAAATGCACTGTATATCTCTACGCTCAAATTTGCCTGTTAATGGCGGCCAACAATCGTATGGCCACACTGTCTTGTATATAGTCACTGTATGTAAACAAAGCCTAAGCAATAATGTTGAAATGTTTTTATTGGCGTCAAATAAAATTTGCTCAGCATAATGATGTTGATCAGCAACCTGTGTATTTTTGGAATAGTCTATACTGAAAAACAAGACCGTGGAAATAGTGTACTTAAATTATTCCAAGAAAAACTGGGTATTAATGTAAGTGGTGAAGATATTGACAGGATGCATGGCATCGGCAAGAAAAATGGCAAAGATAGACTGATAATAGTCAAATTCATCTCTTATAAAAGAAGAAGTGCGGTGTTTAAGAATAAAAGCAAATTGAAAACCTGCAAAATTAGCATTAAGGGGGATATTACCAAACACTGTGTTAATCTAATAAAAATGGCATGTGACTAGTTTAATTATAAAAACGTCTGGTTTTACGATAGCAAAAAAACCAATTTAGAAGTACAGGCAGACCTAGCGGTTCGCGGGGGTTACGTTCCAGAAGAATGCCGCGAAGCGCAAAACCGCGATGCGCAAGTAAACACATAAATGATAAAAACGGGGTTAGATTCCATTAACTAGATTTATTTATACTATGCAACCTCAAAAAACCAAAACTTTTCTGCGTTTTTTGTCTTGCAAATCTGAAGCAGAAACTTTACGCTTTGACGACATGGTTTTCCGTGTTTTAAAAATTGAACTCAATTGAATTTTCACCAGAAACGCTCGTTTGAATTAAAATTCCATACGTAATGTAAGTCTGCCACTTGAATCTAGAGCTCGAATGTCCATTTGTTTATTCAAGTTAGATTAGATTTAGGTTCTACGACAGCCTTTTGCTGGCATGCACACGTCAGCCCTTTGGGCTTTTTGTTCTGTCGGGAGTTTTCAAGTTAGCAGGCCGACATCCATATCTTTTACGAGACTTGCAATGTGCCCTACTAGCTTGCAGTTGACAATAGAGTTGAGGCTTCGATCGAGTTGTCTTTTACACTCTAATGCTGGGCATTCAAAGAGGATGTGATAGGCTGTTTTATCATCCTCTTGGGATAGTCTGCAAACAGGTTCATCTCTATAGATATTGATCCTGTGCATAAGTTCTCTGAATGCTCCAGTGCCTGTTAGTAGACTGACTACTTGCTTGATTGGAGTTCTGTTCAGTCTCAACAGGGTTTTGGTGGTTTGTGGATTCGGAGTTTTTAGCAATCTTTTGCAGTGTGTTGCTTGATTGTAGTTTCTCCACCTTAGTTGGTGTGTGGTATTGACCCATTCATTAATGGCTAAGCGGGCTTGGTTTTTCTGAATGCTTAGACCAGGTTCTGGACCGATCATTGCATTACGGGCTGCTTCTTTTGTGAGCTTGTCCGCCTTTTCGTTTCCTTCAATACCTTGGTGAACTAGAATCCAGCATAATTTTACTGTATTTTCCTGGCTCAAAGTTTGAAGTTTGGATTTGAATTCCTTGACCAGTCTCGATGAAGTACTGAAAGCGTTTGACGCTTTCACTGCTGCCTGACTGTCTGAGAGAATGTGTATGTCTCGATTGAGCAGCTTCTTTTCTATGCTGATGTTTGCACATTCGTTAATAGCTTGTACTTCAGCAAAACTTTCCTAGACTGACTTTTCGTTGGTTCTAGATTTGGTACTGTACACACCGGAGCCTGTACCCCCTTCAAACTTAGATCCATGTGTAAAAAATGATGTTCTTGTTTGTTGGGGTTGGTAGTTGGTCCGGATTCCAACTTGTAAGTATGTACAGTAAAGTTCTTTTCAAAGTCATAGACAGAACCCATTTCTAATATTGAGTTGTTGATGTGTGACATGATCTTGGCATGTCCTACCTAGATTATTAGCTGTGGTCATCCAGTGACCAGTACTTTGTAATCTGTAGGCTGCCATTTTGGCTTCACCTTTCAAGAAGATGTGCAGAGGTAACAGATTTAAGACAGCATTCAGTGCTTGTCCGGAGGTGCCTTTAAAGGCTCCAGTAATGCACCGATTAGCTAGATATTGTATTCTGCTGGTTTTGTGGATCGCAGTTGCTTGTTTTATTTTGGGCCATCAGGCGATTATTCCATATGAAATTATTGGTCGGACCATGGTTTTGTACAGCCAGAGGGTCAGTTCCGGTTTGAGCCCCCACGTACTACCTATAGCTCTTTTCCCAATAACTAATGTTTGTATGCACCTGGTGATTGTTTTGTCTAAGTGGGAGCTCCAAGTTAGTTTGGAGTGGATGGTTAGACCTAAGTACTTAACCTCGTTCTCCCAGCTGACATTTGTCTCAAACAGTTTTATGTTGATTCTGTTTGTGATGTTCTTCCTATGAGTGAAAGCGACGAGAGTGGCTTTGCTGGGATCAATTCTAAGATTATTCTCTAGACACCACCCTTCGGTTATCTTTAGTGCTGATTTCATTACATTTTCTACGGTTCTTTGGTATTTACCTTGAATCAGTGTGACAATGTCATCAGCGTATCCTTGAGTGTAGTAGCCTTTGTTATTGAGTTGGATCAGCAGTTCATCAACTGTGAGACACCTTAGGAGTGGAGAAAGAACTCCTCCCTGTGGACATCCCCTTGTCGCCTGCACTGTCTTTTCCTTGTCAACTAACTTGACTTTTACAACTCTAGTGTTGAGCATTGCCATAGTCCATCTTATTGTGGTGTTATCGATCTGATGGTTTGTCATTTCTCTTTCAATAGAGTGGTAGGAGGTGTTGTTGAAGGCACCTTCTATGTCTAGAAATGCTCCGACTGCGTACTCCTTGTACTCCAAGGTTCTCTCAATTTTTCCCACTAGTTGGTGTTGTGCGGTTTCACATGACTTCCCTGTTTGGTAAGCATGTTGATATTTGTGAATCGAGAATGAAGTTAGGGCTTCCTCCCTCCAGTATCTGTCTACTAATCTTTCCAACGTTTTAAGGAGGAATGACGTTAGGCTGATAGGTCTGTAAGATTTGGCTTCTGCATAGCTGCTCTTATCAGGCTTAGGGATAAATACTACTTTAGTCACTCTCCAGGCTTGAGGAATGTAGCCGAAAGCAAGACTTGCTTGGAACATGTCTTTGAGTGGGTTCAGCAGTAGATCTATCCTTTTCTGCAGCATTACGGGTTGTATGCCGTCGTTTCCAGCAGATTTGAAAAGACTGAAGAGGCTAGTTGCCCATCTAATCCTTTCTTTGCTGACTATTCTCTTAGCTGTTTTCTAGTCTTCCCTCCTAGGGGTATGATTGGGTTCAGCCAGAGTAGGTTGTTCCACTGCTCCGGGTAGGTGAGTTTTTATCAAAAAAGATAATGTCTCCTCTTCCGTTGTAGTGTATTCTCCGCTTTCTTTTTTAAGAGTGCCTACTGGATTCATGGCTTGCTTTGAGATGATTTTGTGGAGTCTAGCTGTGGATCGCGTGGTCTCCACTTCCTGGCAAAATTTTTTCCAGGCTGCTGTCTTAGCTGCCTTAATCTTTTTGCCGTAGTCTGTGAGAGCTTTGTGATAGTTCTCCCAGTTATTTGTGGCTTTAGACCTGTTAAACAGACGTTTGACTTCTTGTCTGGTCCTCTCTAGGTCTTTATTCCACCAATTTGAGTGTTTTTTTGCTCTTTGCTGACTTGGGTCTATTAGAGGACAGCTACTCTGAAAGGAGTCAATCATGGCCTCTTTGAACCGGTCAACGTTTAAGTCTAAAACTACTTTATTGGGAGATCTGAACTGTAGGTGTTCTATCTTGTCTTGTAGTTTTTGTTTATATAGATCCCAGTCTGTCTTTCTTGGGTTGTAGTACACTCCTTGGCTTACTTCCCGTTGAGACAGTTCAAAGATAATATAATTGTGGTCAGAGAGTGATGGTTCGTTTGAAACTTACTATTTATTCACTGATTGGCTAATTCTCATAGTGGTTAAGGTAATATCTATAACTTCATGTCTAGAGTTATAAAAGGTTAGAGTGTTACTTTTATTGACTACTACTAGATTGTTAGTTAAGATAAATTATAAAAGTGACTCACCTCTTGTGTTGCAGTTGGTGCTGCCCCAAATGGTATGCGTCGCAGCCTAGGAAGAGGTCTAGATCGTCACGGGAGGCAGATGATACTAGGTCCTCTAGTTCCTTGCTAGGTGGTGGGTCCCTGGAATCGGATGGAAGGAAGGCGAGGCTTATAATGGCTTGGTCACAACCTTCATTGTTATTCCATTTTATTTTTATTGTGTTTAAGTCTCTAGAACAGAATTCCATTAGTGGTAAACAGTCTAGATTATTTCTTATAAGTATACATGTTCTAGGACTTGCATGATTATAAATAAGTTTACCTTTAGCACCCCCTAATCCACGGACTTGCCCCTTAACTATCCATGGTTCTTGGATGAGTGCTAAATCGATGTCATCTGCTAGCAGCTTTCTGCTTAGATTTGCAGTGGTGGAGGTTAATTTGCACTAGTTTCAGGTACTTCTTTCCTATCCTTGGAGCGGATGAGGAAAGTGACCTTGTTGAGTTGACCTTCAAGTTATAATTTTACAATTTATTTCAGGTCCAATTTGGTAATAAGAGATTCAAAGGAATAGGCTCGATAAGTGTGTTTACAAGTTTGTGATAAATAATGTTATTTAGGTGTTTATGACATAAACCGCATACGTCTGCTTTACACAGCTGGTGCTACGCCGCCCAAGCGATCGATAACTTCGTGTAACACTCAACGAGCCGAACACGACGCCGTTGCTAACATACGAAAGATCTCGCACAAAACTTGGCGAATATGGCACCGCCCTGATAAGAAGTGATCTGGCTCACATGATAATTTGGGCAAACACAGCAAAGCCCAAGTGAGGGAAGTGATTAGATTAAAAACGAGCGACGCCACTTCGCGACAACAATTTAAGATGCGAAGGGTACATTTTTAACGGTGCACATGATTTCACATCAAGTTCGGCCACATGCAATTTTACTGCGACCAAACTGGCGATGCCGCCTTACAGCACGTATGCCAAGAGTTCAGCAATTATTCACATGGTTAGGCGCAAAGCTCGCGCACAAGAAGTTAGTCACATGGAGTACCGCGGCACACAAATACGCCCCCGCGAAGCGAGCGTACAAGCGGAAGCAACACCGCAACAATGGTTATGATTGAATGGTTACAAATACCTTAGTTTTATTGGTGACGGCCCAAGAGATCGGCATGCGGTCCAGCTGGCGGGAAACAGGTTGCCTGTGGCAATTAATTCGCCGCTAAAACGGCCGACGGTGTGAATGGTCTGGATGCGCCCAAAATGGCGACAAAGGCTGGCGCTTCAACAAACGCCGCTACGACGGCAAAGCTAGCCCAATCATGTCCTACCTCAACGGGATCCTCGCACAACGAGCTAAAGGGAACACTCCCTTACGTGACGACGTAGAACCGGGCATGGAATTCCATCACACCTACGCCTTGGCGTAATAAGATTGCCGCTAAACGACACACACCTCCCTTGTTCAATGGCCTGAGTTGAACTGCCGAACAAGAAGCGTTACGACACCCGAAGTGGCGTGAGCCAAAACGGCGTTACCACGTGACTCTCGACAGCCAATGGCGATGCGCCCAATAAAACAAATACGTTCCGGTGACAAAGAGACCGCGAGGCCTCGCAGTCGCACCAACAGCGTAATTTCTAGAAGGTTCGGAAATCTTGCGAACGTTAACACCCGGCTGTCAAAGTACCAACAAAGGGGTGCCCCAGATGACGAGAAATACTGCGCGCTTGAGGCCAAATATGTGCAAAATCATTATTATGGAATTTGGCGATGAAGCCAAATAAGTAACTAAAAGGGTTTAACATACGGGCACGCTGCCCTAAAGCCTAGGTGGCTAATTAAAATACGCGGTTACTCGAACTATTCTCCTTAGCATAGAATTTCGGCTTAGACCGTGTAGTATTTGTATATGAACACCTAGCATTTTCTGGCTTAATGTGCCTTGCACCTTGTGAAGTCGAGTAAAAACCCGCGCGATGGCCATGCTCTTTGGTGGCTCGTGTTGTTTGAGTATCTTGAGAACGAGGATACTTAGGCAGATTTGGCTGTTTGTGCATCCATATTCACTAACGTTTCGCAAGACCTTGCATCATCGGAGTGAAAGTCGCACTAAGAACCGAAGGTCGGTGTGGAGCTATTTATAGTCCTCTGTGCCAGGCGCGCGGAGTGGTGTAACGCCGGTTGGTCAACATTTTTCAAAATTCATATGTTTGCAGACGATACTTTAGTTTACTTATCCGGGTGTAGTAGTGAAACTATTATTGAAATGTTAAATAGTGAATTAGCTCTGATCTGTGAATGGTTAGCTAACAATAAATTATGTTTGAATATTGACAAAACGAAGTGTATGTTGATAGGTAATCAGGTAGAGAGTTGGCATAGCAGTAGAAATTGTGATGTAATTATGAATGAGAGGGTCATTGAGTGGGTAGATAAGTATACATATTTAGGGGTAATTGTAGATTGCAAGTTAAAGTTTCACGATCATGTAGATCACATAATAAAAAAGGTGGCAAAAAATTGGAATAATTAATAGGGCGAGATATGTACTCTCAAGGAAAGGTAAGGAACTGTTGTTTCAGACTATTGTTATGCCTAACTATAAATATTGTTCCACAGTGATATATTTGTTAAAAGAAAGTTATATTGATAGGTTACAAGTAGGTAGTTTTTAATAAATGTATGAGAGCTGTTCTGAATCTAAATAGATATGCTAGCATAAGTGATATGTTATGGGAGTTAAACTGTTTAAGTGTTAAAAAACAAATTTTGTGTGATGTTCTAGTATTTATATATTGCAAAGGATGCTCTCTAAGCTCTACGTTTCGGATGCCAATAAATGTAATATTTAATAAGTTAATTTTAATGTGCCCTGCTTAAAGTTTTTCTGTGGGTAAATTTAAGCTGTTTAAAAATGAAATGTAACACTCAATTACTCAAATAAATGGTTGCATGCCCCTCTTTATATTTTATTCAATTGCAATTATTTATTACGCTAGCTTAATGAGAAAACATAAGCTTTTTCTCAGGTTAGGTTCCGAAGTTGACTATATTTTTGATCTGAAATTTACTATAGCCAGCAATTCTAAATCAGTAGTTTAAATACGCAACGTTCGTTCAAATATTCACAATTTCTCAAATTACACAAAATGTTCGCCCAGTGCAACAGCGATTCTTTGAACGTTTAAACCCGTGAACATATGAGAACACATCAGGTAATTATTCAAATTTTCACGCTTTGCAACCATTAACACTGTTTTGTTTTAGTAATGACGTAGGGCAGAGGCCGTCTGCTCAATTGTTTCTTGTCGCTTGGGATTTTTGCTAAATTTGCAAAATTTGATGACGCCTTGCTTATTACGCAAATTACGGCGGAGCTGGACCCCTGGAAACGAGTTAATTCTTTTCGGCAAGGTTTGATCTCGTATTTTGCTGCTTTTCCCCAAGCTTTAACACTTAAATCGCAGGCATAACCCTACCTGGTTTGCTGGCTTCGCAGCTGGTTGGGTTTCCTCCTGGAGATGCTCGTCTGGCTGCAGAAGGTGGTTGAGACGTTCTTTCAGACTCGTACTCTGTCCTGGGCTGCTGTTCTCTGGTTTCCACTGCCTGCTTTGCTCGTAGATGGGCCTCGAAATTTTGAAGTGCTTGCTTCCCATGTCGTCGTAGATAGGATCGGAGAATTTTAATTTTTGTGTGGCGGAAACTTCCACCAACGATACCACATAAACACTGCAATGGGCACAATAAAAGGCAATACTTTTTAACTTGTACAATGCTCGTTAAATAATCAAAAAATATTTTTTCAAAGTGGAGCACAAAACTGATAAACTTGTAATAGGTAATTCTTAATTCAATTGTTCTCTTTTGTTTTTTTTTAAACAATATGGCATCTAGTTGTTAGGATATGGTGTTATGCTTATGTTAATGGAAATCAGGTTTGATAATTAATGGACATCAAAGGAAATACATTTGAGTACATTTTTCTTAAAATCTAGATTATTGTCTTTTTCTTATAACTAAAATTGTCCTATTGCGTCACACACACATACGTTTTATATTATTTGGTCACTGCACTGCTTTGCATTATTTTTATTAATTATTTACGCACTGGGATATTAGAGTTTCACCATGTTCTCCGTTTGCTTCCTTTCCTGTGGCTGCTTCTCGAATTGCTCTTTGCAAGGTTCTGTTATCTTTCATCGTGCTTAATTCACCTTTCAGATTTCTCACAATTTTCACTATGCTTGGCTTTACTGAAAACTACGCTCTTTTTAAAATGCACATCACAAACCTTTTGTGTCTGTTAATTTCCTGCGGTCTGGCTTTACATTATGCACAAACCTATTCTTTTATTATTTTAATTTATTTAAAAGTCAATTTCGAACCCTGTGAAAATAAGCTTTGCCTTTGCGTTCCTTTCTCGACTACTTTACTGTTTCTCGCATCTTGTGGCCGCGGCGGCGACGTCACAAGACGTACCTGCACGCTTCAATCTCTCAAGCCCCGTCTTACATCAATCTTCACACTGAGAGGCTTAATCTGAAAAAGAACATGCACAGGTCGAACAATAATAATAAGTCCCTTAATCAGATATTCGTCTATTGGTCGACTTCTTTACAATCGTGCAGCGTTCACGCCGCCAAGCTTATTTTAAATCCTAAGGTATGCCCCAGCTGGAGGAAGCATTAATGCTACTACACAAACATGTAACCGGCCGATGTTGGCCCGTTAATTTACATAGAAAAGATCAGTCACAAATAAGCGCCCTAGAGGGACGTTAGCTCACGACAAACGTATCAATCGCCAGCGAAGGCGACGAAGGCACTATAAATGACAGCAAGCACAGCGTCGCAAAGGTGAGCGACGATTTAGTTAAATGCTAAATTAGTTAGGCACGGGGCCCGCACAACTGCAAGGTTTGACCAAATTACGGCAAATACAGCGTCGCAAAGATATGCGATGAATTAGTTGAATGTTTCAGTGACTAGCCACGGGGCCAGCATACTTGCAAGATTTGAATGAACGACAGCCAGTGCCACGTCGCCAAGGCATGCGATAAATTAGTTTAACATCTAATAAGCAAGACACGGGGCAAGCGCACACATGAAATGTTTCTATTACTGATAACAGGTACAGCGTCGCAAAGGGATGCGAAGAGTTCGTTAACTGTTTAATCGGTCAAGCACAGGGCTCGTACACATGCAATACTTGAGTGAATGATGGCAATTTCTTCGTCACAACGGTATGCGAAGCTTCAGATCACCGCAAAGGCCGTGAATACACAAACACGCCCACGCGGGCTCACAAGCGCAAACTCGCTCGCAGGCATGACAGATGATATTTGTACAGGTACCTTATTTCGCTGACGGTCCTTGAGGATTGCGTGCGGTCGGCTGGCGCTTACATCCGCCTGTGGCACCTAATTAGAAGCGGGGCGATACATGGAGCAATAGGCAGTGATTCCGCCTAAGATGGCGTCGATCAGAATGCGACTCTCACGAGAGCAGCAACAACGTAAGTGAGACCCAAAACGTCCTGCCGGGATGGATCCTCGAATTGTCGAGTTAAAGGGGACAGCCCCTTACTTGGAAAAGCAGAACTGGGCGCTCGAAATGCCCATTACACCCACACCACGTGGTATAACCCACCACAAGAACACACACGCGACCTGTCTTTTCTTTCACAGCGCTGCCCGAACTCTGATCTGCAAGCAGCCGAGTGACGCCAAGCGTCCCCACGCGGAGCAACAACCAATGGAGAAGCGGAGTCTTCGGCAGTTCAAGCCGGTTTTTCGCGCGTCGAAAGGGCACGCGTTCTATAAAGGGTGACCTAAAAATGGCTAAAGCCAGACTGATACGTCCATACACAGGGTGCTCGGATTCAAATGGGAAAGAACAGAGCTGGTATTTGTGAATATTTACTATGTGAAGTTAAAAATGCCGACATCCGATTTGAAATACAGACAGGCTGTACTGAAAGTTTAAATAATCTACTTGATTGCTGAGAGCTGCAAAATGGCTTAACAAGTAATTAGCGAAGGCAATGTTATATTTTAAATTATATTCTAAATTATAAATTAGTGATATATTGTAGCAGCAAATTTATGAATATTTAAGTATGTTGGTATTTTTGGAATCTAATTAGCCTGTGGCTACTTTGCAATAAATAAATAAGTAAATAGTTGGAAGTTTAGTTGGTTTTGGTTTTAGTGTATTAGAATGAATAAGGACAATAGTAAAAAAGTCAAAGGGAGCACAGAAAAAATAAGTGAGATAAAAACGCAAACTGAATGAAGAAGCAAGGAAGTGCATATCTCTGTACACAATGTTTTTGAAGCCTATCCCGAAAACTGCGGATTCTGTTTCTGTAGTGCATCCACTTCAAAGTATACAAAACTCATACAGATACACAGGAGAAAAACAAAAATGTGAACGAATTCTGTGAAGTTATTATAGCTGCTATAAGTAATAATACTACACTCAAATCATATGAACGTGAGCAAGAATCTTCAGAGATTAAGTTTGACCACTTTGAACGATGCAATGTAAATTAGTTATACATTTTTTCGAATACCACTCAAAAGAAAATATTTCATTTAATGTTAAAAAACAGAAGCTGCGTGGCGCAGATGGGTAAGCGCCAGGCTTGCATTAAGCAAGTCCTCGGTTCGAATCCCGCTGGGGTCAGAATTTGTCCGTATTCTTGGCGATTAGAATCGGGTTCAGTGAGACCATTCACAGTTGGCACCAAATTAACTGTGCTCTACTCAGAACCACAGACCTAAGAGATAGAGTAACAAGGTCAACACATCACCAAGACACACAACTCACACAATGGTTGCTGCGCAAGCATCAAAGGCGCGCTCCAACGCTGTATCCAGAATCCGGGGCAAGTTGAGCATTGTACCGCCAGATGACAGCGCTTAAAGCACCAGCCTCTACACCGCAAGGTAAATGAGGTTACTGATTATACATACATACATGTTAAAAAAGCTTTTGTTTAATCGAATAAAAATTTCAGGCAGTGGCTTACCTACAGTTTTAACAAAAAAGTGTTATTCTGTACAGTTTGTTTGGCTTTTGGGGATACCAGTGAAACAAACAGTTTTACACAAGGTATGTCCGATTGGAAGCACGTATATTAAAGAATTGATGAACACTAGAGAATTGTAAACCACCAAAAGAGATGTAAATCGTACTTTTTCTTTTTGAAAGGTAAAACTGTGAATAAACTTTTATTCAGCGAACACCTAAAGCAGCACAATAATCAAGTAACAAATAATCATAAAATATTAGTCTTTCGTATCTTGGGAATTTAAATAAAGCAGCCTATTTATTAGAAGATGAAGATTTGGAACATGGAACTTTCACATATAATCTCATAAGGGCATTAGTTCTTTCAGGAAAATTTTTTGAGTGCGTTCTAACAGCGTCCCGCTCGGGCAAATTAGGACGTTGTTGGAATGCAGGAAAAATAATTTCTGAATTCGGTAAGAAAATCGTAACGACACAAAACCTCACAGTTAGGTTGGTCTACCTACAAAAAATTTCCAAGAAATTTTGTTGTTGTCTTGGTTACGGCTCGTGAACTAATTTTTCGATTGTTCATTAATGAGTGTCGTACGATTTTCTTAGAAATTGTTTTGTTGTTAAGGAAATATGACTTGTATTAAAAAACAATTAGATGCGATCATTTGTCAAAGCAAGAATTAGCGTGAAATGGAAAACAAACAAAGAAGTCGAAACTTATTGAAATTAAGAAAATAAGACCACAGTGAATTCTATAGTATGAGCAAAAAGTAACTCCATCAAAGATACCTTTGGAATTTTGAAGTCATGTGTATTATAACACCAGAAAATTAGAAGCTGTCATTTGACATTTGTTATTATGCAATAATTTTTTATCAATAATTTCTGAATAATTTATTTTAAAAATGTTACCAGAACATAAAATATTTATAATAGAAGCATATTCTCGAAATGGACAATGGTAATTGGCAGTATTCTGCACATGCTTGTTTAAATGAATTTAGAGAAAGAGAACGATATATAGAAAATCAGAGCTTAAAACTAAAACAAAACTTCACGTATACAAAACAATAGTAATCCCAACAATAATATATGCAAGCGAATGCTGGCCATTACAAAAAAAACACGAAAAGAGACTAACAGCTGCAGAAATGAAACATCTCAGGGGAATAGCAGGGATCCGAAATGAAAGAATTAGAGAAGATCTAAAACAGAAGTCAATAAACGAGGTGGTAGGCGTGAAGCAACTGAAATGGTTCGGACATATCCACAGAATGGATGAAGGCAGAACGGCGAAGAAAGTAATACAGGCGAGAGGAATAGAAAAGAGAAGAGCAGGAAGACCGAAGAAAAACTGGTTGGGCAGAATAGAAGAGCTGGGGAGGGAGAGAGGCAAAACAATGGAGGAAATGATAAAGATCGCAGAGGTCAGGAAATAATGGAAGAAATGGGTGGAGTCTACATTCGACGACCACTAAAAGGGCATAAGGATGTAGAAGAAAGAAAGAAAGAAGAAAGTGAAAGATTTCCTAACGTTGAAATATTAGTAAAAGACTTTTTTTACCAAGTACGACGTACTGTAGCTGCTTTTAGGGAAATTGGTAGTGTAGCAGACAGACCAAGAACTGGTAGACCACATGTGGGAACTGCGGAACAAATTGCAGATATCTAAAATCGAATGCAAAACGAACCTTCTACATCAATCCGAAGGCTTGCGCAAGAAGTGAATTTGAGTTAGGGTACTTACCGTACAATTCTAAAAAAAAAGATTTAAATATGCATCTATACAAACTACAAATGTATCAAGAGTGGTTACCTCAGAGATGTGGTAAATATAGATGCAAACACACCATTTACTTAAGAACATACTTATGTTCCAACATATACAACATACGATTTTCATTTTGTCTCTTTTCGTATTATTGTAAATGTTTGTACAAACATCGTCTCTTTCCCTCTAAGTGGTACTGGGCGTTACCGGGGCAGTGCATGCGCATCACAATATTAAACGTACTTCTGAACTCGCGTAACTTGTGTGTTTACAATCACCATATTTACAGTTGTCAGTTGTCATATTTGCGTTTATTTACACTGAAATTGGGCGTCGCAGAAGCTTTCTCTTTGACAATTTCGATAGCAAGGGCAACGTGCACCTCAAACAATATTAAATATCGAGCGGGCCAACGGCCGAAGTCCGAGAATAGCGAAAGATGCGAGCGCAAGCATGAAATACGAAACCAGCAAGCACGCGGAGCCGGTTGCAGAGCGATAAGAGTAACAGCCGTTCGGGCAACAAAGGGAAATTTAAATGTTTATTTATAAAGTTCAATTTTACTGGGGTTCGATCGTCGTTCGGTTTTGAGTTATTAAATTTAACGAGTAGCAAGATGATATTTTTCTCGCGAGGTGGATCGTGGTTCTGAAAGACGGTTTAAAATTACCGCTCTACTTTAGCAACCAATCAAACATTAGGTACCTCTTAGAAAGAGAGAGACTGTGGACCACCATGAATTTTAGGTGCATTTGACAGAGACAGCTTGTTAAAAGTGTGTTTGTGCTTATATCATACATGTAGTAACACATTTGCAGTGGCATGTTAGCATCTATATTTACCACATCTCTGGGTTACCTCCAAATTACAATAAGATAATTTTATACCTACTGTAACTGGTTTTTGCAACATTTAAATAATAATGTTTTGGATTTAACTTTTTTCTGATGAGTTGTGGTTTTACTTAAATGGCTACATCAATTCACAAGTAATACGCTTATGGAGCGCTGATAATCCACATTTCTTTTGTGAAGCTTCTTTGCATTGCCCTAAAATAGGCGTTTGGGTAGCGTGCTCTCGCCGGAGAATTATCGGACCAATATTCTTTGAAGATACAATAAATGCCGAAAGATATCAAAATAACATTCTTAAAGAATTTATGAATCAGCTCCATGATTATGAAATTCGACAAAGATACTTGCAACAAGATAACACAACACCTCATGTAGCTGGAACCACGTTGAAATATCTACAGCAGTTTTTTGATGACCGATTAATTTCAAAAGATCTTTGACCACCCAGGTCTTGTGATCTCACCGTTTTGGATTACTTTTTATTTCCACTTCTAAAAAATTCAGTATTTAAAACACCTGCATATACGATTTTTGAGCTAAAAGAATCACCGAGGCATGTAATTTAATAACTCCAAAATTGTTGCAAAGTGTCTTTGAAAATATGAAACGCCGTGTGAGGTTATGCTTGCAGGAAGAAGGAATGCAATTTTCAGCACCTCTTGTAAATGTGTATAGACTGTAGAATGTTGAACATTTGGCAACTTTGAATTTGTTTACAGACTGAAATGAGGTTATGTTCACCTAACCTGCAATTTGAGTGGTGTCTCCATTAACACAAACGTTATGCTAATTTTATTTTATTAATTTTCTTCTAAATACTCTCCGTTGTAATTTTAATTTTCTCTTTATTAAATTTAGTAAGTTACCTTACAAGACTGCATTTTTTAATTTAAACGTCAATAACGGCATTGACAAGAATCAACACGTGTTATAATACACATGACTTCAAAATTCCAAAGGTATGTTTGATGGAGTTACTTTTTGCTCATACTATATTATTTCCAGAATAACAAATATGATGAAAAACAAATATCCGCTGAAATTAAAGAAGCCATTATGTATTTGATTGAAATTGATATGACCTTAGATGTCTCAACTGTAGATCAATGTTCCATTGTAATAAGGTAAAACATACTTATTTCTCTTGTTATTTTATTTTTTAATGGTTTGATTTGACACTTTATTAGGAAGTATATAAAAGATAATCTGATATTTTTGTTACACACTACAGCAATATTTTAATTCTAAATACGATGATTATATATTTGTAATTTAAAGGTACACGGGAAATCTTGAATATATACAACTATACTAGGTTAGAACAATTTTCGGAATTTAGCGCTTTTTTGTATCTTCCCGCATAAGCCAAGCCCAAATTCATAGTGTTGTAGTGAAGCCTCAAAACTTTAGTCCATACGATATTTTTTTCCGCCCGTTGAAACACTAACGTTACGCAGTTTATTTTAGGACTTTGATTCAATTCTCTGTATGCTTGCTTTATAATGCAGTCTGGGTGACGCCATCCTGCTCGTATTACTGAAACTGTATGTTAGCCATCGTCAAGTCCCTTTGTCAAGTGTAGTGAAATGTTTAGCCAATGGTTTCTTCTGTATCGTGAAGCTGGGTATCTCGAATTACGCATGAAGCGGATTATTAAATGAAAAACCTCGTTTATGTGCTAAATCATCGTAGTGAAGTCACAAATTGCCTTACCGCATCTACTTATCGGAAGGTGCTTCACTCTTCCCGCCCAGGGATTTAATACCGTCACACCTACTTGAATATCGCCCCTACGCAGTTTCCTGTCGTTTTTTTCGTGGCAATAGCTTGGAATGCGACCTGCAGCTTGATGAGAACAACGTAACCAGAACGTCTGACTTCCTATCAGGTATTTGTTGATTTAATAGTGTTTGTAACGCATAGAAATTTATAGAGAAGCGTTTCCTTGACAAATTGTGCCATTGGTTGATTTAAATCGTGAGATGTTGCACAATACCGTCAAGTTTTACTGTTGATATGTTGTTTTGCGTTGTAAGTTCAAGTAAATATTGTCGTTGCATCACTATTTCAGCGATTGTTGCTAATTTTGATCATGTAACGTAGTTCCTTTGTGAAGAAGTTAAAGTTATTACTGTTTGAAATGTAGCCATGTCGTTTGATTGCCATTTTACCGCTGTGTTTAGTTTAAACGTCGCCATTTAACATGACTAATCCCTTTCGCATATATTTTTAACTGTAATGAGTAAACATTTTCATGCTCATTGTCATTTACTTATTTTATTATATAAATAGAATTTATTGTTAATTACTTATGGTTTTCATTGGTGGTTGCATGCATATCTGTGTTTTGTTGCGATGTACAGGAATTTAAATGATTGTAAGCAAGTGTAACCAAAGGTAGGTTCAATTCAGCTGTTGTAGTCGCTGCTTCAAACTGTGCCAAGCCAGAAGTAGAAAGGTGGAGCACTTACTTTCACGTTTGGAGTGCGTTCACCTGTGGTACTCATTTTGTTTTCCTGATTTAGTCCCAATGTGGTGGCGCATCAATATTTAACATCGTTTATCTTGTTTAATGGAATTGTAGCCCTGATTCTAAGGTAGTAAAGAATCCGCCCCTTCTCGATGAGCATTTCTAAAGTCGGACCCTTGTGTTACAGCCCATCCTAACCGGGATTAGGGCTCCAAATTTGGTTAAATTTACCGATTATGTCGTTAAGAGTATTTACGTTGGAACCAATTGTTGTTTAGAACTATGTGGCTGGCTGTAAAAAGCTGGCAGCCCAACCTGGTGCATTGTTTTTGTGGTTAGAGATCAGGTTTTGGCTGTAACAAACTGGTTCCTAAGCGTGTGGCCTTGTTTTGCCCACTTGAGGGTTTGTTTTGGGTTGTTGATAACGTTTTTGGCTGTAACAACTATACTGCCAGTATAGTTTGTTTTGTAGAGATCTGAGAGATCTTTTTCTACATTTGATTCGCTAACTTCAGAAAGCAGATATGCCCCTTTATGGGGCAATTCATTTATGTAACGCAATTTTAATTACTTATACATACAAATACACATGTTTTAGGTATGTTTACCACGGACTGCAAGAGGCTTCTTGAATTGCCCCATCCCATGACAGTATTGGTCTAGGTTTTTACAATTTGGTAATAAATATGTTGGCAGTTCAGTCCCTTTAAAAATTGGGTACCGAAACCACAGTTGTGGAAGTAGAAAAAGTAAGGCAGTCGTCGAAGGCGTGATGCTAACCACATCACCCAGTACGCCGTTAACGTGTGCCAGATTGACTAGGTTTCGGAAAGAGATATTTTGACGACCCTGACTCGCTTTGTCTCAGGCCATGTTTCTACATGGAATGAAGTGCCCGAACTTTTAATAAATATGTTATAAAGTAATGATTTAGATCCCAATAACTGAATAGCAAGTGCTACCGATGGAGCTGCAAACGTGCAAGGCTAGTATAATGATTTTGCAGCAGAGATGTTGAAAGATAATTCAAATCATGTTCATATATGCTGTTACAGTCATATACTTCTGTGGCAAAAAGGCACAAGGGTATAAGTCGACTTATCTCATTTTTTATTTTATTGATGCCCCGTGTCCAAAGCAATATCGGGCATCTAAATACAAGAGGATATAAGTCTACATACCATAACCGCATTGTTACAGCAAGTTTTCTAAATGGGATATGTAGACTTATTCCCTGAAAATTGATAAAAAAACAAATTTAGTCAATGGCAAATAGATACATGTGTACTAATACCCCAAGTCAAAGCTTTTCGTAAAGTTATCTGCAACGCCAGAACAGCATATGTTAACTTATACACTTTTGCTATTTCATAATTTTCCGTTTTTGTTGGAAACAAATAACTTATGTACACTTATACTACGAGTGCATTTCCATGCAGGTGCAATAGCGTGTTTTAGCGGTCCAATTTTCCAGTGCTATTATTATTTATTATAGTGTAGTTTAACGAATACGTGCCAAAATGGACTCACGCTCTCGTGCGTACAAAGTTTTGTAGAAGTGCTGTAACAAGAACTTAACCGGTAAGTTTACACATAACCTCACATTATTCAAACTCGAAACCACATATTCTAGTTTAGTTTATGTCTACATATGCTGTTTTGTCATAGTAATTATTTATCAGAAAATACATATTCCGGGAAATTGCAAAAAGCTATATGTCAACTTATACCCTTTTGCTGTTTCATAAAATGAATAAAAGGAAATGCGATAAGGTATAAGTTCCGGATTTATTTATTTTCTAGTAGAAATAGTTTTAGAATCAATATCAAAGCAAGCTGTAGTCAACAAATCGACTTCATTATTTTGATTACCAGCGAATAGAATTAAATGTTGTTCTCAAATCTCCGGCAAAATGGTTTTTTGATGTTGCTGTAAAATGATCATTTTTGACTTATACCCTTTTGCGTTTTCACCACAGACTCAATCTTGTGCTTATTGACCTAATGAAGGCTAACTTAATAGCTGCTTCTTCTTTTAGTCTGTTAAATGCGATTGCTGTATTTTGTAAACAATCCCATCAAAGGATGCAAGTTTGGTTTTTAAATATAAAAGATCCCAAACAATAAGAAAATTAAGTTGCTCCCAAAATGTATCTTTAACTTCTGCTTTTTCGTTGTCATTCGGTCCGTACACGGCCACTGCTGTCACAATTTTTCCATCCATGTTGAGTTCTACAGTTAGGATTCTCTCCGAATGCCCTTCCCACTGTTTTATAGTCTTTGCTGGGCTTTTATTTATCAGGAATCCTATCCCTGCAGCTGCGTTTTTTCCTTTTGTTACTCCTGAGTAGATCAGTACGTGTCCTTTTTTTAGCAAAATTTCTCGTTGGCTTTTCTTCTTTTTTTCAGGTACTATTAGAATGTCCAATTCAAGTTTATCAAATTCATCGTTCAATTCTTGTGCTTTTTCATTCAGCTCTTCCAAGTAGCCAATTTCCATATTTGCTTCCTGTTTTTTGCATAATTTCTTGTTCCGATTTTCTTGGGTTTTTGGAACTTTGGCTTTTCTCTTCTAATTCTCAGTTCATCAATTCTTTTTAGTCACTTTTTCATTTCTTGTCTTGCATTTTCAGTTTTTGCTAGCTGTTTTAGCTTCCACGGCGAATATTTTGTAACGCTTGCTCCTGTATCGAATTTTTTATCATACCTAAAATATATTTAAATTTAATACGTCGCGCAATCAAGCGTTGCATCTATTCGACGTGCGAAAAGCCGATAAGGGAGTCGGCTTGCTCTGCGCAACGCATCACTAAATGAACGACGGTGTCGTTTCCTTTCCATTTGAAGCGGGGGCAAAACACGCAGATAGCGCCGCTCAAAAAAGTATAAAAGGGGACGACATTGCCATTCCGAGATCTTGAGATTTTTTCCTCTCAAATATTCCTTTTCTTCCCAACCTGCCCATTCCGACCTGACAGGGCGTACTGTCTCGCGGAATAAACCCTCAACCCTTATCCAGTAGGCATTTAGGGAGATGACAGGGCGTACTGTCAGCCCGACGAGGCCTTAACTTTCCAGTAGGTTATCCGCAAATCCAAGCGCATCCAGAAAGGCAATATTTCGCAAAACTTAATTTTGTTAACGCTAACAGCCGTAGAGTTTTACACCGCCGTTGATGCAGGTGAGAGGCTCTAATCTAGAGACCTATCTACGTGTTTAGGAACCAAAACATAATTTTAACTTTTAAATTAAATATGCATACATTTCGTAATCTAACTATTACACGCGGAAATGCACAACAAATATGTCAGCATTCCTGTCAGCATTGCTCGAATGACCCGGTGAACAAACTGCAATTATGCAGACTTGCTATCACTGTTTGTTTTGAAATTAAACACGCAAGTGCAAATGCGAGCTGAAGTGGGGCAAATAAACTGAACCTTGTAATTTACGTCATAGTTTTATGTATATAAATAGGAAATTTCTTGTCAATAAAATAATACAGTTTTGACATCTGTTTCTGTATTCAAACCTCTCCCCAACGGAACTAATTCTACTAAATTATCTCATGTGGGACTGCACGAGACCATTGGTTCGCATCCCTTTTTAATTCCTGCACGTATTCTGTAATTGTCCAAATTATAAATCATACAGTCCACTATAAGCTCCACCCTGAACACTACGAGAAGCTCACTTAGAAAATCCGCTCTAAATGTTTGAAAACGCCGTCCAGAGATTTGACGTTCGTGTCCGTCTCCAGCAATTTCACCGCCATTTGACTGCAGAAACTTCGCTTATCGGCGAAGAAACAAAGGTTTTGTACCTGCTGGATTTAAAGCCGCGGCCGTCCCAGGAAAACAGCTGCGTCCGCCTAAGATAGCAACAGACCTCACTGCAGAATTCAAAAACTAAAGCAGGCTCCAGGTAAACGTACGCTCGAATTCCCAAACATCTTATCTGAGACAATATTAATTTACTAGTATTCAAACAAGACGAGTTGAATTTAAAACATGTGTATGATGATCACGTCACCTCCGACATGACATTCCAACAGTTTAAGGATATGCGCGCTCTGTGCTGGAAGGATGCTTATGGATTTTTGGTAATCAGCAAGGGTAGCAGCAGTAGCGATGGTGGTGGAAGATATCGTATGGGTTTCGATTCATTAATATATTTATAAACTTCGCTAAAAACCGCCTACCATCACTTTACAATTCGACGTCATGGAGAATACATCATCATCATCACAGTTGAAGAACAAAGTAATCGAAACTACAAAAAGTATTAGAAATAAGTCTGCGCTTATAGATTTATACAAAGCCGAACAAGATTATTTTCAAACGCATAAACAACATCGAACCTTTACAAAGTATCGCCGCCGTGACCACCGCTACAAATGTAGTAAAACCGTCATGCACCGCCGAGACGTCAGACATGAAGTTATAATATGCAGAGCATCAGCAAGATTCTACTACTACTACGTCACCTCTAATTAAAAAACGAAAACTTGAATCACTTACTTCTACAGCTACTAGCCAGGCAGAAGTACAAGATGATAGCATGGCATCGACAATTTCGTCATCATCATCAACTGAAGCTGCATATACATATAGTCTAATAGTGCAAGATGTTATCGAAAGATTACAAAATCGTGCTGATGCACAAGTAGATAGGTCTAGATAGGCTACGGTATGAAATATGTAAAATCAAGGGACAAATGGCGATTTGGTAATGAGGCTAATAAAATCTTACCCGACAACGATATAAAAGTGGGCGAAGACGTTTACAAAGGTACGCTAGGCCTTTACGAATTACTTACATTTAAAACTCCGACGAATTATTCCAACGAAAATATTGATAGCTACCTATAGGAAAATTGTGCATAGAACGAATGCAGGAAAGTCCATACGAGGACATGTAGCAGACAAAAGTGTAAAATATATCGTTTTCTACAGCCGCCACCTGTAAAATTGCCTACAAAGAAAGTGTCGTTGATTACAAAAGTGATGAAGAATAAAAAGACAGCGACGACGACGACAAAGTCTAGAACAAGAGCTGGAAGTGGGGTTTTTAATAATGTACGTAATATACAAGTTTATTACGTCTATTGGAATAAACCGTTTGAAATGATTAATCGTTTACGTCTTTTATACGCATCCAAGTGAGCGGGTAATAATGCACATGACAATGAAATTATCTCTATCATCAAGGAATTAAAAGAAGAGGGAATTATAGTTTAAGCATTATTGTAAAGATGGTAGTCGACACATTTGGACGTCAAGTTAGCGATTCATCACGTGGTTTTAACTCTGGTAGCGCAGCTGCTGCTCGTGGTCCACCTGGAATAGGGTTTAAATTAACAGCCAATGACGATTACGATTTGGAGAGGCGCCTCTACGGGGAGTACATATTCAAGAAGACCAGGAAACTGGACAAGTTACGGAAGAGGAAGAGTCAACTGCTAGCATCGTTGGCATTCTTGAAAAGCTGCCGTGACAAAGGAGTCAAACCTAAATTTGTCAAGGTTTAACACCACTTACAAACTGCTGCTGTCCGAAGGATTATCGATCGGACCGAAAGTGCTCTTACTAGGGAAAGAGTACGCCATACTTATTACGAACTCCAAGGAACATCTACCGAGCTCTACTACCTACATCTCGAGCTCAGTAGAATGTTGGATGTAAACCTTTGGAACACAGTGGATCGTATCAACTATGCTCACTCAGAACACCACATGAGCAATACGACCCAAAAACATATTAAGAAGTTCGAGAAGCTTCAAGCCAAAGTCACAGCGGTACCAGGATTGGATATCAAGAAAACGGTAATTAATTTTTCGGACCAACCCCTCTCTAAGGACTGTACCTCGATTTTGGCAAAAGGATTGAATTTTGCCATCACTCCACTCCATCCCACATACCTAGGAAGAAGTGATCGCTGAAATTGAGAGTGCTATTCGCGAACTCCCAGTTGAGGAAGCCGAGGAAGTAAGACACGAGACCTGTCGTATATTAAAGCGTGCTAAACCACCAACGAAGAACGTCACCAGAGCCGAAACACAAGCTCTGAAGGAAATCCGAAACAATCCAGACATTGTAGTTCCACGAGCTGACAAAGAAAATGCCACTGTAGTGATGAATAGAAAGGACTACCGGAACAAAATTCAATCACTACTGTATGATGAACAGTACATAACACTGAAGAAAGACCCCATATCGAGGATAGAACGCCAGGTTAGAGGTGCTATCAAAAGCTCATTAATACCAGAGTCGGAACATCGACGACTACTGCCTAGCGATACTAGACCGCCCAGACTATACGGACTTCCGAAGATCCACAAACCAGACGTTCCAGTCAGGCCAATTGTTAGCACTTGCGGATCTCCTACGTATCAACTAGCCAGATACCTCGCTAACGTATTACAACCATACGTAGGCAGAACAGAATCCTACGTGAAGAACTCTGAGCATTTCGTGGAAATATTGGCCCAGTTGGAAGTAACGGACCAGGACATGTTGGTCAGTTTCGATGTGGAATCCCTGTTTACCAATGTACCAGTAGAAGATTCAGTAAATCTTATACAACAATGCTTCGTTCCTCAAGGACTTCGAGAAGACATTCCAGAGTTAGTAAGGATGTGCCTCACGACGACCTACTTTCTTTGGGAAGGAATATACTACGAGCAAAAGGAAGGAGCCGCGATGGGATCCCCGTTATCTCCACTCATTGCTAACACATTTATGGAAGCCTTTGAAGATGAATCTATTCAGTCCAGCCATCTCAAACCTAAATGCTGGTTCCGCTACGTCGACGACACTTTTGTTATATGGCCCCATGGAAAAGCAGCTCTTGAAGCTTTCTTGGCACACTTAAACAACCACCATGCCAAAATAAGATTCACTATGGAAACAGAAGAGAATGGACGCCTATTTTTCTTGGACGTGTTCGTGAAACGAACCGCTAACAACAGATTAAGCCATACAGTATATCGAAAGAAGACTCACACCGACCGATATCTGCATGCTTCGTCTCATCATCATCCCCAACAAAAGCGATCTTTGATCAAGACTCTTATTCATCGGGCCAACGCTATCTGTGACGAGGACAGTAAACCACAGGAATTGAGTCATGTTGAAGAAGCCTTACTCAGGAATGGCTACAGTCGACGAGACATCAAGAAAGCGTGCCAATATACCATGAAACCGAAAGAACCTAAACTTAAACCTATTAATTACGCCTGCATTCCTTTCATCGCCGGAGTAACCGACAGAATAAGAAAGGTATTAGATAAAAAGAACGCTGGAGTCCGCTATGGTACAATAAGAAAGGTCAAACAATTGATCCCCTCCAACAAAGATTCTTTGCCCAGACTACAGACAGAAGGCGTTTACCAGCTCCAATGTACCTGTGGCAAATCTTACATCGGACAAACGGGAAGAAGCATCCAATGTCGAATAAAAGAACACCAGAGCCACACACGACTTGGAAACATACAAAAATCAGCCATCGCAGAACACTTATTAGGATCAGGGGACCACAGAATAAATTACGACTCCATAAACATGCTAGCCAGAACTAAAAAAATACTTCCCTCGTGTTATTCGGGAATCCCTAGAAATTATTAAAAATCCAAACAATTTCAATCGAGAAGACGGCTATCGCCTTAGTAACACATGGAAGGTAGCTCTGCAAAACCAATCAATCCATAAACAAGTTTCACGTGAGTAACCAAGCGGAAAAACAACAAATCCGAATAACATACAAGATCTACATGAGCAGCCAACCGTAACGGCTCCTCGGTATATAACCAGGAGCAAAAGGCACCAACATCAGTCTTTAGAAAACTTCTGAAGAAGCTGACAGCATGAGCAGCGAAACGTCAAGTTCAAATCGACGACCACGGCATAACCCGGAAGAACCTATTATTATGGACAACGGCCCTGAAAGCCTGCATTCGACTATTGACAAACTAGTTTGCGCAATCTATTTTTAGCTTAAACTATTTGTTTGTCCCATTTTAAATGCTGATCTATAATTATGCCCAGGTATTTTATAAAATCTGCATTTTCAATAATAGAATTACACGTGCACAAGTTACCTGAACAACTTATATCATGAAGCACTATAGGTCGGAGCTGTTGAAGGCCTTTTTTTGTTATCGAGAAAGCAATATACTTTGTTTTACTAAAATTTAAGCTTAGGTAATTAGCATCGAACCACTTTTTTACAGTTAACATTCCTACTGTAGTCGTATTTAACACAGCCTCCCAAGTATCGTGCTCAAAGATAATGACAGTATCTTCTGCATAGGAAATAGCATTTATATCTTTTAGAAGCAGCAGATCATTTATAAATAAGGAAAAGGATAGGGCCCAAAATAGTTCCTTGTGGAACTCCTATTTCTACAGTTTTATAATCACTAAATGTCTTTCCTATTTTAACGCACTGCCTTCTATCGTTCAAATAGTTTTTGAACAAAGTTAATGCAACACCCCTAATACCACACATTTTTAACTTATCCAGTAGTATACTATACCATGGGAGACTGTATCGAAAGCTTTCGCCAAATCCATAAATACGGCAATAGCTTTTTTGTTTTTGTCTAAGGAGTTATACAACTTCTTAGTTAGTTGATATATAGCATTTTCAGTGGACATGTTTTCCCTAAAACCGTATTGATTGTCGGATAATATGGAATTATACTTTAGATGATCTTTCAATCGACGTGCTATTACCCGTTCCATGATTTTTGAAAAAAACTGATATTAGCGAAATAGGACGGTAATTAGCTACTTCTTTTTTATTGCCTGCTTTAAATAAAGGTACTACTACGGCAAGTTTAAAGCACCGAGGAATAACAGAATAGGTTAGTATATGATTGTAGATCTTGAGTAAAGGATAAACTACGACATTTTTGCAGTTTTTTAATATTATAGGTGATATTTTGTCATATTCTGGGGCCTTATTAACTTTTAATTCATCAATATATTTTATTATTTCTTCTTCTGTAGCGGACTGTAAAAATATGGAGTTCTGTATATGATAATTATGAATAAAAGTTTCTTTAGCCACACCAGTAAATCTGGTTTGAATATCATTAGCCATTTTTGTACCAACTTCAATAAAATGTTATTAAAGCTATTTGCAATTTGTACTTTATCATGAATGACATCATCTGATACATTAATTACGTTTGGAATAGTTTTATTAGCAGCTAAATTAGTACTACCACTAACTTCTTTTACTACCGACCATATTTTCTTTGGATCGTTTTCTGATAATGCTATTTTATTTTTATAATAATTATTTTTTGTTATTCTAAGTAAATCAGTCAGCGCTCTGATGCCTTACGAAATTTATGGAATTGTTCACAAAACGTAACCCGAACTTCTAAATCTCGTGGTAGTAATTGGTGCACGACTTTTTGAACTTTGTAAGGATGGCATTTTAAATCCTTTAAAATACGGCGAAGAGTTCTGTTTGATAGACCTAACTTGATGAATTTAATCAAGTTGCATAACTTGATGAATTTAATCAAATTAGGGATTAGGTAAATCTGTATTAGTGTGAAAATGAAGTTTGAGTTTGAGTGATGTTATTTTCAAAACGTAATATTTTTAATAAATAAATTATATTGTAACTAAAATTGGCAAGGTTTTACTATACATTTTTGCATTATTGCAAATTTCTCTCAACAAAAACTGCTCAAATTCCACCTATTATTAAAGCGAAGAATACTTAAAACACAATCTCAATACGTAAATACGTTGAACACAGGATTTAAATCCAGATCTTACTAAACTGTAGGGTACTGTACCATCAGCTAGCTTGTTCTGAACTAAACTAAAATCAAATTACTTTTCCTAATTTCATAATTCATTATATTGTAAAGATCACATGTTTCTTTACCAACCATAAAGTTTGAAGTATTTATGGCTAACCCAAAAGCAAAGAAAAGATACATATTTTAGCCAGAAGTACAATTTGTCTCGGTTCTCGTATATATTTATAGATATTGACCTACCCGTTCTAGCGAGTTACATCTAATAAATAAAGAACTACTTAATATTTTCTTGTATTCGTAACACTTTTTTTATTAAAACATATCATTGGCCAACTTTTTGTATAACTGTTGTGGGAATAGTTATTTAACCAACAAGTGTGTTAATAAAGGCGATTAATAATCGAAACTGTTTAAAGCACGAACAAGCGATAGCGAGTGAGTGCCTTTAATAGTTGAGACTATTAATCGCCCATTAACAAACGAGTTGATTACAAAAAATGTTTTTCGTTGGCCACAAAATATTTTTTGTGGTGAAAAATTTGATTAATACAACTAACCTCCATGCAAAATATCATCAAAACGTCAAAATCACAAAAACAGTTAATTAATGAAAAAGAGTGTATTAATCAAAAACAGTGTATTAATGACATCTATTAATCCATCCTTTTTTAGGAATTAACAAGCGGTCAACGAAAAATTAATTATTCGCATTTTAATTTACAAAAACAGTACCTAGACGTAGTTTTATTAAAGTTAGCAGTAAAATTTGCAGGCAAATTTCTTTTTATGACTGTCAGTGTGAGCGTTGAAACTTATTCAAATAAAAAAATTAAATAGTTATGTGTTCAGGTGTTTTAGAAACAGATTAAATTGCTGGCGTCCAAGTGACCAGATGACAAAGGTATCATCTACATATCTCAACAAGCAAGTCGGTATTAGCTGCGCTTGTTTGAGAGTCTTGGTATCAAAAGCCTCCATGTAGATATTAGCGATAACAGGTGATAGCGGTGAACCCATAGCCGCTCCTTCGACTTGTTCGTATATTTTATTGTTCCAACTGAAGTAAGTGTTTTTCAGGCAAATTTCGACAAGTTCAACTTGATCTGTAGGCAAGAGATCTTTGAGCATTACTAGCACCTCATCAACCGCACTTTCGTGAAGAGTGATACTACGTCGAAGCTGACTAAGAGATCATTTTTGTTTAACTTTATGTTCTTTAGTTTGTGGACAAAATCTGCTGAATCCTTTGTCAAGGTCTGTTTTACCAGTTAGAGGTTGTAGTATACTGGTTAAATGTCTTGCCAAAGCATGTGTAGGAGAACTGATCGCGCTGACAATTGGTCTCAACGGCACGCCCTTCTTATGTATCTTAGGTAGACCATACATGCGAGGAGTTATTGCATTTCTAGGATCAGCAGATGCACCCGTCCCGTCAGTAGAAGTCAACGATTCCCAGTGGATTTTCGGATAGTTGAAATCACCAAAGATAATAAGTTTACCTTCTTTACAGTTGAATGCAGACGATAGCATTGAAATTAGTATGTTGTTCTCATCACCAGTTAAACCGGGCGGTCTGTAGACACACACGATTTTATAGACCATGTTAAGCAACTTCAATTTTAAAAATAATAAGCTTAAGTTTGTACTGGAGTATTCATTACATTTTTCAGCATAATTTTTTCATGATCAATTTCATTTAAAATATATATTAGAACACCACCCCCTGCACGACCTATTCTGTCACATCGGAATAAGCTATATTGCGGAATAGTTATCGTGGTGTCACTGACACTAGGATTCAAACATGTTTCAGTGATTAGGATAACTGTTGGTTTAAGATCGTTTATCTGTATTAGAAATTCATTAAATTTGTTGCCACTGCTTTGTATGTTTGTATAGAAAAAGGTTATGTTAACAAGCCGTGGATATTCTAGTTTTTTGCGTTTTTAACGATTTTAGGTGATCCTCTAACGTACTTTATGGTTAGGTCTGATTCTCCATTATTTAAACGATCAGTTAATTGATTCCTGAGAGCTTTTGAGTAATCACGTTGCATAACTGTATTATCATTGCTAAGTTTAATCGGGCTATCGGCTGTAATGATATTTTTCTGCTTAAGAATTTCACGCGCATCAAGCTCACTGCCAAAAACAATTTTTACTGGCCTATTTTTCCCGATAGTCGGTTTACCTAACCTGATTACCTGTTTGACATCAACAGGTCTAGTAATATGCGATAATTTTTGTATTATTTCGTTGATTTTGTTTTTGTCATCGTTAATACGAATAGCTGGCCATAGACACACGTTTAAAACCGCCACGAATGTAGTTTTTCGTGGAAGTTTTGAACGCGTGTCTATGCCCAGCTTATGGCTGCGCATATGCACACGTTCAAAAGCGGCACGGATGTACTACATTCGTGGCAGTTTTAAACGTGTGTCTATGGCCAGCTATTCTCAACAGTAGGAGCAGTAGATTCCTCAACATTATAGGCAATCACATTGAGGGACCTTAAATTGCGATCTCGTATCTCAGATATGACGTGCTCGGTTACCTCCGGCGATGCTAAGAATATGTCGTTTCGGTTTATCTTTAGATCCGCTACTTCACGGGTAAGTTTGACAATTAGGTCTTTTAATTCAGAAATTTCATTACCTTTATTCTCACATTTCTTGCATCGATAACCTCCCGCTCGATTTGCGGACAGCAGACAGGCGACCTCGGCACGTGAAACTCCAGCACATGCTGTGTGCAGAGGAAGAACACAAAAGTCACACTTTATCGGCTTATCATTGCCCAAATTAAGGTCACAAACACTGCAGGTCTTCACAATAGACATTATGCTATGGGTAATTATAAAGAAGTAGGTTTATAACAACTAACTACCCACTTTTTAACGGTTTTACTAGGAGCGAATTTTGCACGCTGCTTGCTTGCTAACCATCGAGCACTTAGTTTGGTTGTAAACTTCCTCACCGTAGAGGCGTGTTATATGCTGTTTGAGGCTTTCGAGGTTACTCGAATTATTCTTCTTAACATAGAATTTCGGCTTAGACCGCATCGTATTTGTATAAGAACACCCAGCATTTTCTGGCTTAATGTGCCTTGCACCTTGTGAAGTCGACCAAAAACCCGCGCAATGGTCATGCGCTGTTGGTGCATCCATATTCACTAACGTATCGCAAGACCTTGCAGCTTGCATCATCAGATTGAAAGTCGCACTAAGAGCCGAAGCTTGCGACGGTCCGTGTGGAGCTATTTATAGTCCTCCGTGCCAGGCGCGCGGAGTGGCGTAACAGTAGTTGGTCGTCCGAGTGCAACGTAATGCGTGGGGCGTGGCCGTATGACGCACAGTGGTTGTCATGCTTTAGATCGTGTATCACAGGGGTCCACGTTTTACTAAGCTTAAAACCATCTTCCCTGTTGATATTATTTGGATGTTTTTCTATTTCTATGGCTTCACGTATCACTCGCGGGAAGTAGTGAGGTATTCTAGCAAGTACTCTGGCGTGCTCAAATTCTAAAGTGTGCCCATTTGTAAACGTATGCTCAGCTACGGTTGATTTTGTGATGCGTTTGTGTTTGAAATCGCCTTTATGTTCTTGAAGTCTTAGATCAACTGAACGACCAGTCTGTCAAATGTCACTCGAGCCGCAAGAACAAGGAATGCGATACACGCCAGCGGTTTTTAAACTTGGAATCTTGTCTTTCACCGATCTGAAGCCGTTACCCAAAGTTTCCTTGCTCGTGAACACAGTTTTGGTATTGCATCGTTGCAGAACACGTCCTATCTTATCAGTCGAGCCTTTAACGTAAGGTAGAAATGCTAAACCTTCCAGAGGTGGGGATTCTTCTTTAGCCTCTTGTGTCATAGTCTTCTCTAGTGCTTTTCGTATGGCGGTAGTTGTGTATCCGTTCTTGTAAAGAGTCAAACAGATGTAGCTTTTCTCTCTATAGATTTTCCTCATCTGAGATACGAACGGCTCTTGTCGCCGAAGTCTGGAGAACTGTTGCTTTTTGCATTGGATGATGGTGTGAGTCAGCATTTAGATATCTGTTCTTGTGTGTTTTCTTTCTATAGACTGCATGTCCTAAACTGCCATCTGATTTACGTTTTACCAGGACGTCTATAAACGTAATACTGCAATTTTCCTCTACTTCCATTGTGAATTGTATGTTGGGATGTACAGAATTTAGGTGTTTTACAAACAGATTAAATGCCTGGCGTCCATGTGACCAGATGACAAAGGTATCATCTACATATCTCAACCAGCAACTCGGTTTTAGCTGCGCTTATTCGAGAGCCTTGGTTTCAAAAGCCTCCATGTAGATATTAGCGATAACAGGTAACAGCGGTGAACCCATAGCCGCTCCTTCGACTTGTTCGTATATTTTATTGTTCCAACTAAAGTAAGTGTTTTTCAGGCAAATTTCGACAAATTCAACTTGATCTGTAGGCAAGAGATCTTTGAGCATTACTAGCACCTCATCAACCGGCACTTTCGTGAAGAGTGATACTACGTCGAAGCTGACTAAGAGATCATCTTTGTTTAACTTTATGTTCTTTAGTTTGTGGACAAAATCTGCTGAATCCTTGACAAAGGAGTCTGTTTTACCAGTTAGAGGTTGTAGTATACTGGTTAAATATCTTGCCAAAGCATGTGTAGAAGAATTGATCGCGCTGACAATTGATCTCAACGGCACGCCTTCCTTATGTATCTTAGGTAGACCATACATGCGAGGAGTTGTTGCATTTCTAGGAATCAATCGGTGCTTTAAAGTGGGATTGATATGTTACAAGATAATTTAATTCAATCGACATTGATCACACTAAATACAAAATCGGGAGGAAAGAGTGAAGGGTTCGCCGGTTTTCGTAATGACACAGATCTTAAAATGTCTCGAAACAGATGGAAGTGTTTCTGTTACCCTCAGTCTAGCTCAATCAGGAAGGGGTGGTTCGATAGCTTAACGGAACCAGCAAAAACTTACCCTATACTCTTGCTCAAAAATATTGCTCAAGGCGCCACTCGCCTTGGAGAAGTTTTTGTGGCAGAAGCGAGAAAAGTCACGGAAGCTATACCAGAATGCACCGGGTTAGCTGCAAGCTGCTTCCTCGCCGTCCGCTAAGCTCCCTCCAGGTCGGCAGGTACAAACGCAGGGTGGCCTTAATTTACTCACCTGCAGTGGCCACCATTCTGAAAAGTTTAAAACTTAATTCAAGCCGACATTCTTACGGCTTGATCAATCAAAGAACATGTTTTGGCTTTACACTTGAGTACAATTGGCCTTTGCCATTATTGGTTGCAGACCAATGGGTTCAGAAGTTCATTAAATAAATAGGCTGACTTTGACAAAGCTGGTATTTAATGATTCAAACACACAAGACATTTTTCAATCAATTACACAAACGGTACACCCTAACTGAATTTAAGGAGGGGATCACAGTTAAAGTTAACTTACCCACTAAAGCAGCCGTAGCTGAGCATACGTTTACAAATGGGCACACTTTAGAATTTGCGTACGCCAGAGTACTTGCCAGAATACCTCACTACCTACTACGTGGACCCCTGTGATACACGATCTAAAGCATTACAACCACTGTGCGTCATACGGCCACGCCCCACGGATTATGTTGCTTTCGGACGACCAACTAGCGTTACGCCACTCCGCGCGCCTGGCACGGAGGACTATAAATAGTTCCACACGGACCGTCGCAAGCTTCGGCTCTTAGTGTGACTTTCAATCTGATGATGCAAGCTGCAAGGTCTTGCGATACGTTAGTGAATATGGATGCACCAACAGCGCATGACCATTGCTCGGGTTTTTGGTCGACTTCACAAGGTGCAAGGCACATTAAGCCAGAAAATGCTGGGTGTTCTTACACAAATACGACGTGGTCTAAGCCGAAATTCTATGTTAAGAAGAATAATTCGAGTAACCTCGAAAGCCTCAAACAGCATATAACACGCCTCGGCGAGGAAGTTTACAACCAAACCAGAACATTAGACCAACTAAGGCAAAAGAAGGCAAAATTATTAGCGGACCTAGCCTTTCTAAAACGTTGCCGTGACAGCAAGATCTTACCTAACTGTGTCCACATTAAACACCATCTAAGAAATCATCATAACAACGGAATTCTCAACAATGCCAGTCTGGGCTGATTAAGATCCGAAATACAGATAGTTAGGCAGGAATTAGATAGCACAGGATCAAGGCTGTACACCCTACACATAAACTGGCGAACACGCTGGAGCCAACATTGTGGGAGAAAACCGACGCTATCACTACAAGACAAGCACGCATTACGCTGGAACAAACAACAGCTAAACAATCTGCCAAATATGACTAGCTAGCGCCTAAGCAGTCTTCGAAACAATTGGCTACGGACAAAGTAATCGTAAACATTAGCAACATACAACTAGATAAACAGACCACATCCTTACTAAAGAAAGGTTTTAACTTCCTTGTAGCCCACAAATACCTGTGGAGGAGACAATATGTGGAGTGGAAGCAGCAATCCAAACACTTCCCAGAAAAGATGCAGAAATTATCCGACAGGATGTGTCTTGTATTTTAAGAAGAGCGAAACCGCCGCGCTCCAATATCAACAAAGCAGAAAGAGAGGCAGCTAAAGCATTAAAGAAGAACAAAGATATTGTCGTTCTCAAAGCTGACAAAGAAAATGCTACTGATGTAATGAACGCTGAAGATTATAATGCGCAGATGGAGGTCTTACTATCTGATACTACTTAAAGTCTAAACCGCAATCCCACTACCTCTCTCAAAACAAAGATAACCTCTGCCATAAAATGCTCCGATAGTATCGATCCCTAGAAATACAATAACTCCTCGGATGTATGGTCTACCTAAGATAAATAAGGACGGCGTACCGTTGAGACCAATTGTCAGCGCGATCAATTCTCCTACACATGCTTTGGCAAGACATTTATCCAGTATAATACAGCCTCTAACTGGTAAAACAGACTCCTTTGTCAAAGATTCAGCAGATTTTGTCCACAAACTAAAGAACATAAAGTTAAACAGAGATGATCTCTTAGTCAGCTTCGACGTAGTATCACTCTTCACGAAAGTGCCGGTTGATGAGGTGCTAGTAATGCTCAAAGATCTCTTGCCTATAGACCAAGTTGAACTTGTCGAAATTTGTCTGAAAAACACTTACTTCAGTTGGAACAATAAAATATACGAACAAGTCGAAGGAGCGGCTATGGGTTCATCGCTATCAACTGTTATCGCTAATATCTACATGGAGGCTTTTGAAACCAAGGCTCTCGAACAAGCGCAGCTAAAACCGACTTGGTGGTTGAGATATGTAGATGATACCTTTGTCATCTGGTCACATGGACGCCAGACATTGAATCTGTTTCTAAAACACCTGAATTCTGTACATCCCAACATACAATTCACAATGGAAGTAGAGTAAAATTGCAGTATTACGTTTCTAGACGTCCTGGTGAAACGTAAATCAGATGGCAGTTTAGGACATGCAGTCTATAGAAAGAAAAAACACGGACAGATATCTAAATGCTGACTCACACCATCATCCAATGCAAAAAGCAACAGTTCTCCAGACTTTGGCGACAAGAACCGTTCGTATCTCAAATAAGGAAAATCTAGAGCGAGAAAAGCTACATCTGTTTGACTCTTTACAAAAGAACGGATACACAACTACCGCCATACGAAAAGCACTAGACAAGACTATGACACAAAAGGCTAAAGAAGAATCCCCACCTCTGGAAGGTTTAGCATTTCTACCTTACGTTAAAGGCTCGACTGATAAGATAGGACGTATTCTGCAACGATGCAATATCAAAACTGTGTTCACGAGCAAGGAAACTTTGGGTAACGGCTTCAGATCGGTGAAAGACAAGATTCCAAGTTTAAAAACCGCTGGCGTGTATCGCATTCCATGTTCTTGCGGCTCGAGTGACATTTGACAGACTGGTCGTTCAGTTGATCTAAGACTTCAAGAACATAAAGGCGATTGCAAACACAAACGCATCACAAAATCAGCCATAGCTGAGCATACGTTTACAAATGGGCACACTTTAGAATTTGAGCACGCCAGAGTACTTGCTAGAATACCTCATTACTTTCCGCGAGTGATACGTGAAGCCATAGAAATAGAAAAACATCCAAATAATATCAACAGGGAAGATGGTTTTAAGCTTAGTAAAACGTGGACCCCTGTGATACACGATCTAAAGCATTACAACCACTGTGCGTCATACGGCCACGCCTCACGGATTACGTTGCACTCGGACGACCAACCAGAGTTACGCCACTCCGCGCGCCTGGCACGGAAGACTATAAATAGCTCCACACCGACCTTCGGTTCTTAGTGCAACTTTCACTCTGACGATGCAAGCTGCAAGGTCTTGCTAAACGTTAGTGAATATGGATGCACAAACACCAAAACGGCCAAATCTGCCTAAGTATTCTCGTTCTCAAGATACTCTATGAATATGAGCCACCAAAAAGCATGACCATCGCGCGGGTTTTTGCTCGACTTCACAAGGTGCTAGGCACATTAAGCCAGAAAATGCTGGGTGTGCATATACAAATACGACACGGTTTAAGCCGAAATTCTATATTAAGAAGAATAAAAAGATACTAGTTAAAGTTAATAAAATAGATTTGTTATCTGCAACCATAAGGAAAACATCAACTACTAACAGAATGTTGAATATTAAAATAATTATTAATCAATTGGAAGGTGTTGTTAGATTGTTTATAGTAAAAGCATAAGTGTGGATATGGTATTGGGAATCAACGTAATTCAACAATTGGGAATAAAAATAGATGGGGAGCAAAAGTGCATTCATCTAAAGGGGTTAATTATATCTTGGAACAGAACCAAAAGTGGCTGCCAAGAGAATAAGTGTTGCCAATCAAAGAGAATTAGAGACGCATTGAAAAGGAATGAAGGTATAATAATTAATAATAATACAGTATTGAATATAAAGAATGATTATACTGATAGAGCGGTATTGTTGAATGTTGTAGATAAAATTAAAATTTGTAAAAGAAAATGGGATGTTATTACAATCCATATCAACCAATTATAATAGTCGATGATGTTTAAAAAGTTTCCTGAATAAATCTGAGATAAAGCAAATTAGTAATTAAATGATAGCTATTGACAGGTTACAGGTAGTTTGAAAATAAAGAAAAAATTTTAAATACGGTTGAAGAAGCAATGACAAATGCAAAATTCTAATAAGGGTAGAATTAAAGTAGGTGGATATCAACTAAGAATATAGACTAGAAGGCATGAAGAGTGAAAATGTAGTAGTTAGGAAGTTTGTTTCCGATTATTAGAAATAACAACTTGAAAAAAATCGTTTTGGTCTAATTAAAAATATTGAATTTAACAATTTTTTACTGTGAAAATGTCTTGGCTTATTTAAGAAGGGTAATATATAAATCTACGTGGTATAAAAAAAAGTGAAATATTAAGAAAGAATGATTGAAGAGTTATATTGGAACAGCTTTATTGAGAAGAGTACATTTGACAAGTAACATAAATAGAAAGGGGTTAGATCAATCTATATGTTATTGAGTGGAGAGTCCAGAAGGGCGTCGGTGAAGCGAGAGGGTACATTCCGGAAGGTAGTGGCAGAGACAGGATATCTGGGATTGTTCTGTTGACTGGTTGCTGTCAAGGATTTTGGGTTTTGTAGTGTCGGATGAAACTTTGGACTGGTGGTCTGTTCGTGAGAGCTGCATTGCAGGGAGCTGCTTAGAGGGGTCGATTGTGGCTAAAGGATAGGTTGAACATTGTGAAAATAAAATATACAAGGTGAGTGATTTCTTAGAGTATACCAACTAGAAAGCAAATAAAGACATTTTAAATGGTGAAATTAATTAAGAAACAATAACTTATTGTGTTATTTAATGTTATAATGTACCATTCTAAGGATTGGACATTTGTCATTGAGATTTGAAAATTGTTGTTGACATTAGAAGTGACGTTCAATATTTAATGAATAGTGTAAAATATTTGAAAATCACTTTTTCAGAACAAAGTAACTGGATAACCGAACCCAACCCTGTAAGAGTTTCAGGCGCTATCATATCAATATTTGAAAGTTTGCATATTAAAAGGCACAATTTAAATAGGGTAGCCAGTGCAATATTTACCTATTCAATAAGACGATTATTAGAAAGTTACCCAATGCATGATTCAATCAACATGTTCAGTACATTGCGACTCGCCGCTGACCGCCACCTTGCCCCTTGCCAAATCCAATCACAAACTCGCAGATTGCAAGTTCCAATATTTTACTTGCGAGTTACATTATTGGTCGTAGGCCGTCCTCGAATATAATTTTCGCAAGATTTGAATTGCGCGCTCGGGTAGCGTTACTAGTAGGTGGTTGTTACTAGTTGGCGTCTATTAATCGCGTCCTAAAATCGCGTTTTGGGCCATAAAATTTACTGCACCAGCAAAAAAAAATTTTTGCTCCGGCGACCGCACAACCTCGTGTGGGCCGCGGGCCTCTCCAGGCACTCAGCATCCCGGGCCTATTAGTCCCAGTCCGCCCCTGAGTAGGTTTTCCGTAGTTTCCAGTAACTCTTTACTATCTTTGGTTTCCATATTTATTCCAGTTATTACAATGTTGTTTCTTATTTTCTCTTTTTTATTTTGTTAACTCCCTCGCATAGTGATCTAATTTCTTAATTATTTTTCTTCATTTCCGTTTTTATTTCTACTATGTCGCCCTTTATTCCCGTGAGTAACTCTTTGATTTCAGCCATTCCTTTTTCCTCCTCGTTGTTACTTTGGTTTGCGACTGCCGATGTTATGGTCTTTTTTATTACCGAAAGCCGGAAACTCCAACTCAAATGAACTATACTTCTCTTCACGTATTCTTTTCTTTGTTTCTTCTTCCGATTGTTGCCTTTGGCTTCTTTCACCTGAATTCCCGTTTTCATTCATCTATCTACTTTCGTTTTTTTTTCAACTACACCACTGCTTTTCACGTCCTGGGCGGCTATGGACGTAAAGACTTTGTGAACACTCGTTATCTATATTACTATAAATGGAATGCTATATGAATTTTAATGGAGAACCTTGTTTATGAAGAGGTTATTTGTAACTACAAAGCTTGTTCAAAAGAAATCAATTCTTCATAAAATTAGCTGTGGAAATAAATAGAATAATACGTTTATAATTATTATATATTAGTAGTGTATGCAACACACTAATAAGTTATAGATTTTAAATGGCATTTCGTCTTAAATTTTTGGTATAAAAATGTCGTTTTTATTTGAAAACCTATCTCAGCAAGATCAGCATGAGATGATTGAATTTTTATGTGCCGAAAGTGTTCAGACATCAGATGCGTACCTATGTGAAAGTAAACTTTTCATGGAAACTCATATGTTGCATGTCCAGTTGCAAAAATGGCAAAGGTTCTCTGCATTTATCGCTTGTACAGTATCCATCATTTCCAAATAAGACAATTGAAGCATTGTTCTTCAAGTACTGACTGTGGAGCTTCCATCGTCATTTATGTACTTCTTTTAGATGTTTCCTCTAAGTTGCATTGAACCGACGCACATAAGTGTTTATAGCACCATTTCCATTAAGAAAGCTAATTTTCATTACTTAAACCCCACCTGTGAGGATATTCATGTCGTTATGTGTTAATCCATCCTCTTTTACGGCCAGGTGTCGAGGTGTTTGCAGAAGTTTCTCCATTCTTTTCGGTCCTTTGCGAGTTGATTTGCCTGCGCCCAGTTGCTACCTTTCTTTTCCAGTATTTTGTGCATTTGCTTGTTCCACGTCTTAGTTGGTCTTCCCCTTTTACGTTTCTTGTCGCAGCCCATTTCCCATATCGTTTTGACCCTGCTGTTGCTCTGCATTCTGCACATGTGTCCCATTCAGCTGAGTTGCTTTCTTTCGATGGTGTTTAGTAGCGGTTCCACTTTCAGCCTGCGAGCTCTTCGTTTCTTATTTTGTCCATTCTTGTTACCCTTATACATCTCCTTAGGTATCGCATTTCACATGCTTGTAGCTTGCTTTTATGTCTGGTGCTTAGTGTCCACGCTTGGCTGCCGTAGGTTAATGTAGGTATGTATACTGATTTATAGATTCTTACTTTTGTTTTTACTGTGACTTCCTTTTTTCTTATGAAGGCTTTATCAAAGGCTTTGTATAGTCTGGTGGCTGCCCCGAGTCTGTTGCTTAATTCTGGGTCTAGGTCCCCTTTCGCATCCAGCATCACTCCTAGGTATCTCATTTTTGTGGTCGGTCTGATGTCTAATTTTAGTCTTACTTCCTCTTGTTCCTTTGCTATTACCATGACTTCAGTTTTCTTCACATTTATATTCATGCCGCTTTGCTTTATTACTTTGCTCCATATATTTATATTTTTTGTAGGGCTTCTTTTGTGTTTGCTGTTAAGATTAGGTCGTCCGCGTACATAAATTCACTCGCTTCTACCTGCTGTAAATTTCGCACTCCTATTACCACTTTTTCTGTTGCCTCCCTCGTCTTCTTTGCAATGTCATCCATTACTACTATAAACAGTAACGGGCTTAGGACCCCTCCTTGTCTCACCCCTCTGTAACTTCTGAATTCGTCTGTGTTGTCCTGTCCCACTCTTATGCAGTTTCTTATTTCCTGGTACATACTTTGGATTACTACCATTAGTTGCGTATTTACATTCCTTGCTTTTAGGACACTCCATATCACCTGTCGTAGCACACTGTCGAAGGCCTTCTCCAGATCGATAGCACATAACTACAGTTTACCGTTGTGGTTTGTAATGTTCTCCGCTATACGTTTGAAGCAGAAAATCCAATCTTGTGTTCCCCTACTGGGCCGGAAACCTGCTTGATTTTTACTTAGTGTGGGCTCAACGACTTCTCTTAGTTTTTTTCTATGATCCTTTCGTATATCTTGTAAGCTATGCTGAGTAACGATTACCCCTGCATGTTAGTTAATCGCCTTTCTTGTGCAGGGGTACCATTACTGCACTTTTCCAGTCGTGAGGGATTTTCCTCGCATCCCAGGCTGCTTTTATGATCCTTAGTAAAACTCGTGTGCCCTCATCTCCCATGTATTTTAACATTTCCGGCTTGATGTTGTCCTTACCTGCCGCCTTCCCTATTTTCAGGTTCTTTATGGCTTCTTCTACTCCACTCAGCTGAATTCCTTGTGTATCCGTTTCTATTGTGTTTGGCTTCGAGTCTATGTTGCATTCCTGGTGTGTTGTAGGGGTATTTCCAATCAGGTCTTTGAAGGAGTCTGCCCACCTTTCTCTAATTTCTGCCTCTGTTGTCAGTAGCTCTCCTTCTTTACTTTTTATATATTTCACTGCACTAGCTTTTCCTTTCTTTAAACCCCTAATTATCTTAAATAGTAGCTTTCCATTGCCTTTTTCCATTTTATTTCCGAAGCTGTCCCATGCCTTCGCCTCTTTGACTAGTTCTTTGACTTTGACCCTTTGTAGTTTGTATTGCTGGTAATTTTCATTGTTTTTTGTCTTGATATATTTGTGCCACATCTTCTTTTTTCTTACTTCGTTCTTTATCTCACTGCTCCACCAAGTTGTTTGCTTTTTATTGGAGTTGACCCTGATAACCCCGCACACTTTCTCTGCTGCTGTCAGTACTATTTTCTTAAATTCTAGCCACAACTTCTCCATGTCCTGTTTCTAATTCTGTTCTGGCTTTTTCTATCCCTAGTTTTACTTGATTGTAGTCCTCTCCTGTGGATGGGTCTTGTAGTTTGTAACTCCTTATACTGGTGTACCGAACCGCAGCTGGCCGTGAGCATTTTTCCGTCCTAGTCTCCTGCTTTATTCCTATTCTCGCTTCAACTAGGAAGTGGTCGCTTCCTATTTCTGCACCCCTTTTAACTCTCACGTCTTTGATTCTTGCTATGTCTTCTTTCTTTACTAGCACTAGGTCGATGATTGATTTTTCTTTCCTGCTGACCACTTCACGTGTGTATTTGTGGATGTCTTTGTGTTCAAATTATTCTTTTTCCGTTACCGTTCAACGTGTGTTCGCCCCACCTCCCTTTCTGTGCCGTCTGCGTTTTTGCCTACTCTGCCGTTTAAATCGCCTATAATAAAAACCCTGTCCCCTACTTTATCGATTTCTTCCTGTAGGTCCTCCCAGAACTTGTCCTTGGCTTCTTTTTCGCTTCCTATCATTAGTTCTATTGTCATTAGTCTTTCTGATACAAAATACCACTTTTTTAGGTTTTCCATGTAGTCGGCTTTTATTAGGCAGGCCACTCCTGCTTGTGCCCATATTTCCTCTTCTACTCCACTGTACAGCAGCAGGTGTCCTCCTTCCATCTCCATACATCCCGTTTTTTCTTTTTTGTTTCGGTCAGTGCTAGAATTTTTATGTTTGTTTCTTCAAATTCCGTAATTATTTCATTTTCCTTCCCGTTTAAGCTTTTAATATTCCACGTGCCCACTTTAATTTCCTTTCTCACTTTGACATAATTATTGTTACTTCTTGCGTTTTCGTTAAGGTGCCCTTGTTTCCTTCTCGTTTGCTTGTTCACTGCCTCGGTCGTTATATGTGTCCTGTCCGTTGTAACCTTGTTTGTTAATTTTTTGACCTCGTTATGCCCTGCCTAGCGGGGTCCCAGACATATTGTTCACCTTCAATGTTTATTTTTTGGTATCCAAGTTTGACCGTTTTTCCTGCCCCTCTTTTCTCTCTTGCGATGCTTCGTAGTTTGGCCTGTATTTTTCTCTCTTCTAGAGTTAGATCGTTTTCAATGTATATGTTTGTATTTCTTAATAGCTGTTTCCTTTTCATAATTTCCTGTTTGTTCTCCCATGAGTTTATATCCGCGATTATTTTTTTGCTTTTTTTCCCTGTTACGCAGAAGCTTTTTTTACCTCCACGGCCACCTTGAGTTTGTTCATTAATAATTGTTCTACTTCCTGTTGCATCAGGTTGCCCTGTATGTCGGAACCCTTTATAACTATGTTGTTTCTGCGTTTCTCCCGATCTTGCTTCTCCAACCTGTCTTCTAGTTTTGCAATTCTCTGAACGTATGCGTTTTTCTCAACTTTCCATTCATTTGCTTTCTTCTCCCATTCCTCTTTTACCTTGCGAAATTCTTCTTTTAACTCCTGGTGCTTTTGGTTAAATTCTGCTTTGATCTAATCTCTTATTGTGTTTAGTTTTTTCAGAATTTCTTCCATCTCTGCCTCTTCTTGCTTTTGGATTCTTTTAGTTACTGTCCTTTTAATTGTTTTGCTGATGTTGTTTTGGTTTTTGCGATTTTCTGTAACTGTACTGTTTCCCACTTTTCCGATTGTTCTGGGTCCTCCTGCTCCCTTTTCCTTTTTATGAGATCTTTTAAGCTCGTCACGCTTTGTGTTCTTTGCCTGCTCTCTTTTCTTTACGTTTTTACTCATGAGTCGCTTCTGGCCGCTTGCTTTCGGTAATTTGAATTTCGCGCCTGAGTGTGAGCGTGAGCTGCTCAAGGTTGTTTCTTGTCAGCTGTTATCAATCTGGCGACCTATATTTTCCTCTTTTTCCTGGAACACCCGTCGTATTTTTACTCCCCTTTACTTATGTCACTTCCTCCTTATCTTCTCTCCAACTTCCTGCACTTTCACGTCCTAAACACTGCTTTCCACACCCGTAAAATCACTATTTATCACTCTGTCGCGTACGGAGCCAACACTCGGTTGACACGTAGCGCGCGTATGAGGATATTCATATTTTTTTAAACAATTGACAATTTGTCAAAAGCATGCGGGGTACCAGGAACTTTAGACACCAACTGCTACGGTCATATGGTCAAAGTCCTACTTAAAATTTTACCGAGACTAAGGAGTTCCAACCCTAGCAAGGGATCTTTTACATGCTACACATCGTAGTAACATGGAACCCACGGCTTTACATCGCTTCCGAATGATGGCATTCTGTAGAGAATTTCATCTGCATTTTTTTATTTTTAAAAAATTCACCGGGACCGGGGATCAAACTTGCGACCCTTAGATCAGTAGCCAGAATGCTCACCATTGAACTACGGAGCCCGGCATTGATCATTTGTAATAGGTAGTTATTTTTGCACTTAGGAAGCAAACTATAATTTTAATCCTGAGAGTGTAAATAATGTCTGAGGCGATCGCAGAGAGCCGAGGGTATTTTCAGTCAAGGCATTAATGAAGTTTATTCCAGAAATGCATAAAAATCTTTTCTCCCAACCATAAATCCACATATTTTGATTTTGAATTCCAAAAAAATTAATAATACCGATTAGCCATAGTGATCTGTCATTAGGAAATAAGTTTGCTAACAGCATGAAAAAAGTTGGCTCGTGACTGGCTGTCATTTACTTTGTCTACTATGTATAAGAACTTATGCAGATAAACTTTATTTTCTTTTCAGTTGAAACAAAAAGTATTATTTCGCATGAATAAAAACAAATCTATACATGCAAAAATCTATTTCTGATATTTTACACTGGAATTGGAAGTGTACAAAACACAACTTCAGCCTTTTCCACCATAAACTCATAAAAATCAAGGTTAATTTATAAATGAAATATAGAAATTGTATTTAATAAAAAAAGCATTCAAATATTACTAATTAAAGTTTTTCGTGCTGTATAGTTGATATATTGTTTTACTGACTACAGGTCCTATTTTTTTATTTAATTTTCCATGCAGTAATGTTGCTAGCAGCTTTTCACCATTTCCTTCGCTTTCCTTATATGCTGCATGCAGAACAAAAGGTGTTGGGTATCTTTCCACTATAGCTACTGCTTTATCAACTGACATTCCTTTCAATTGCAGAAGTTGCCGAATAAACAGTTCACGCACTTTAAAATTCTAAAAAGGAAAATAAACAATAAAATTGGCAACAAAGCATTGATTACTTTACTTACCCGACTTTTAGAGGCACCTTTGTTAAATTCGTAAAATGTCATTAGGGGAACTAAGTCATCCTGGATGGTGCAAGGCATTAAATTCTGCTTTGGGCAACTTACAACGGTTTTGTTCTATGACACACATTAAAAGTTCAAGGAAATATTTTAGCATATTTGAACAACTTACATTAAAGATATCTTTTAAGATCGAAGTGAAAGCTGCTAAATATTCTACTGTTCCTCGAAGATCATTGGTAAATTTAACACTAAATCCATCTTGCAGTAAGGTATTGGCAGCAGCTTGGTACAGGGTTGCCATTGGTAGTCCTGTGTGAGTGTTGCTTCCATGGCTTTCAATTAAATACACTAGATTTTGAACTCCGCACTGCTTCAGCCTAAATTTCTGCTCGTGAAATCTCCCATCTTTTATACTAGAACCAAAATCATCCATTCTTTTTCTCTCTACAATGTACGGCAGAACCAGTTCTTTATTTGGTGATGCAGGTTGACGGCAAATCCACGTATAGTCACCTACTTTTAAATGTCTGACTTCGTACGGTACTCTCGATTGTAGGAATTCTGTTAGTAAAGAGTCATCCATTGGATTTTTGCAACCACTAAAAATTACAGTACAGAGATAGATGAAATTAAATATTAATTGATCACAAATAACATTATACAATATAATAGAAAATGGTATTGAAAAACATAGCAGAAGCAAGATTCTGTAAATACTTTGATAATAAAAAAATTATTTACCAAATATTAAAGGAATGGGCCATATTTTCACATCTTAATTAAAGCTCTGATTAACTAAAGTAACTTTTAATTCTCATGGTGATAGTATGTCCTTGTACATATTACATATTGGAATTTGACATCCTTAACTTTTAGATCTATATCTTCGAGACTATTTAGCAACAATTTATGTGCCACCCATTTCATTATAGATGAACAGAAATGCCTGAGAGGCTGCTTCAGGATTCCGTTACTTTGCGCTGATTCTATCCGTCAAGCACGTAAACAAGACTGTGTTTACGTTTTAAACCAATGTAGTCAATGGTACTTGAACGGACGACAGTAGAAACACTAACCCCTGGAGCACAGCCTCATGCCCCATAAATATTATGGCTTAGAAGGGGTAGTGAATGAATCAAACATTAAATGCAGATTGTTTTATTACGAAAATAAACGGTGTATTTATACATAACAAAAATGCTTAAATAAGTAACAATATCAAAGTTCAAATGTGCAGTTTACTAGGACAGAGCGTTTAAAATTACAAAACAGCAACGTAGCAATTCAGCTGTTTTATTTCCTGCTGGAGCGAAGGTCGCCCGTTGAACCGGCCGCTGTAGGTCGGTTTTGTGCATGAGGTGCAAATCGCAATTTTCCTGGTCTTTAACTCGTCTAATTGCGAAATAACACTGGATTTTAAATTATGAATAATGTTCCGTAAATTTGGACTGAAATATATATATACAAGGTGTTTCATTAATAATTGGAAATATTTTAACTGTAGAATTCTGGGCTTAAAATATTAATATTTAACCCAAATCACTTAGATAAAATGTGGCTTGTTACTGAGATATAGGGTGTTTTATTTAAAAATTTAAAAATGATTTTTTCCCATTACTTTAAAACTATTTGACGTATCCGTATCATATTTGGCAGGAAGTTTAGACACTGTAAACCATGCTAAATTATGTTAAATAAACGTTTCTGGCTACTACCAGAGGCGTACCACAGGGGCAAGTGGGTGGTTGACCCTTCCCAAATTCTACGCCACTGGCGGAATTGCCATTTTAACACAATTGTTCGATTCTCCAATACTTTCTATGTAAATAACATACTCTTCCTTCGTCACGATAACGTCATTATTTTTCGAGATATTTAAAGTTAAACATAAAGCTGAACAGTTATTTTGATTTTAATGTGTATTAATTATGTCGGTGTTTTTTGTCATAAGATTGCATTTATTACGCAAATGAAACTTTAATCCGTATTAACAAAAAAACATAATGTTATTTATTGAAATTTCTAGAAACTAATACATAGATGCATTCAACATAAAAAAAATGTATCCATGTATTCGTTTCAATAAATTTCAATAAATAACATTATATTTTTTTGTTAATACGGATTAAAGTTTCATTTGCGTAATAAATGCAATCTTATGACATAAAACACCAACATAATTAATACACATTAAAATCAAAATAACTGTTCCGCTTTGTTTAAATTTAAATATCTCGAAAAATAATGACGTTATCGTGACGAAGAAAGAGTATGTTATTTACATAGAAAGTATTGGAGAGTCGAAAAATTGTGCTAAAATGGCAATTCCGCCAGTGGCGTAGAATTTGGGAAGGGTCAACCACCCACTTGCCCCTGTGGTACGCCTCTGGTAGTAGTCAGAAACGTTTATTTAACACAATTTAGCATGGTTTACAGTGTCTAAACTTCCTGCCAAATATGATACGGATACGTCAAATAGTTTTAAAGTAATGGGGAAAAATCATTTTTAAATTTTTAAATGGAACACCCTATATCTCAGTAACGAGCCACATTTTATCTAAGTGATTTGGGTTAAATATTAATATTTTGAGCCCAGGATTCTACAGTTAAAATATTTCCAATTATTAATGAAACACCCTGTATATATATGTTTAATCTAATTTAAACATATTAAATTTAGTAATTATGAGGCAAAGACTGGTGATTGCGGCATTAAAATTTTCTTGCTATTAAATCGGAATTGCATTTAAAAACGTGCGACTGGATTTCGTAAATTTTAGAAAATAAAATTTATCTGTGTTTAAATCAAGTTTAAACATATTGCCAATTTTAGGCTGAAGAAAAAGCAAAAGAAAAAACTATATTGTTTCTTCCACATTAAGAGTTTTTAAAGGATATTCTTCTACGGCTGACTGGCGTTGTTTGGATTGATGCTTCCTTCGGTTGATCCTCTTCCGAATGTAGTAGAAGGCTCCTATTAAGATAGCCCCTCCCAATAGGCTGCCTGTGATCCCGCTGGATAGATAGGAGTGGTGGCGGATGGTTTTCCATGTTACGTCTTTTAGACACTGTTGATGATTCCTCTGGATAGGTAGTAGCGATGTCGGATGGCTCTCCATGCTACTTCCTTCAGATGATGTTGCAGGTCTAACCGAGAGGGTTGTAAATCCTCGAAGTGGTTCGGTTGCTGCAACACTGGCTCCTTTGCTATTTCTGTAAAAGAGCTTTTGTGTTATTGTGTCGTTGACTATGTTACCAATTGGTTTGGAACATCCTGCCAACGTCCATCGGCTGCCTCTTCCTTTGGAGACGAACATTATATGAGTGCATACAATAATTAATATCACTCTTGCCGAGGTTAGCGGTTTTAGAGGATGCCGTATCGGTATTCCACATTGCGGGTTTTCGGTAAATTCCCTCGCAGATTTTAATAAGCCGTCTTCTTGATTCCATCTTCTACGAGGGGCTAAGTGCTTAGCGAACTCGGAGGTTTGCTCGCTTGCTGCATCTCTTGATGTCATTTCTTGATGCCACCCTCCACTAGGTGCTATGTTTTTAGTGAACTCGGAGGGTTTGTCGTGTACTGCAATTCTTGCCGCTGTGTCTTGCTGCCACCCTCCACTCGGTGCTAAGTTTTTAATGAACTCGCAGGGTTTCTTGTTTGCTGCATTTATTGCTGCCTTTTCTGGGTGCCACCCTCCAATGGTTGTCAGAGTTTCAGTGGACTCGGAGGGTTTCTTGAATGCTGTAGTTATTACTGCAATTTCTGGGCTGCTTCCACCGCTTGGCGCGAAGTGTTTGACATTTGATTTTTCTTTTCCTGCATCCCCTGCCGACAAGTCTTGGTGCCGCTCTCCACCGGGTGTCGAGTTTTTAATGGATTCGGAGGGTTTTTCATTTTCTGCAGTTATTGCTGCAGCTTCTTGGCTCCATCCATTACCGAGGGTCAACTTTTTAGTGGACTCGGAGGTTTTCTTGTTAGCAGCAGTTATTGCTGCAACTTCTTGGCTCCATCTATCGCTAGGAGCTGCTGTAGAAGCATCTGGAGGAGTTCAAACGATTTTTTCGTGGCCTGCAATTTCTGGACTGCATCCACTGCTTGGAGCTGCTGTAGAAGTTTCAACGATTTGTTCGTGGCCTGCAATTTCCTTTTCTTTCTGTCCATCGACTTTGTGAATGGGAACTTCCTGAATGGAGACTTCGTGAACGAGGACTTCGTGAACGAGGACTTTGGAAACTCCATGCACTTGGTGATTTTCTTGTGGATGAGAAGATGCTATTTTTTCACGTTCGATGATAGCTGGACGTTGAACTTCCGTATTCTTTATATTGGCAGCTGCTATTGCTCGTTCTTCCGTTGTAGGATCGGTTGTTGATATTTTCTTCACCTGCTGGATTGTTACTCCTGGGATGGATCCATTTGATGCGGGATGAATCTCTTTGACTGTCTCAATAATTTTTTCCTTGCATACCTGATCTTCTGCGGAAAGTTTTCTTTGTGTGGGCACTTCTTCTATGTCCCAGAATTTCTGCAACTGATATTCTTCTCCAATTTGCCACGAGTTGCCAATCGTTGTATTGACCTTCATGTAGTTGTCCCGATGTTGATTGATTTGAGCCACTGCTGTGGCTAGTAGAACTTGGCTCTCCTGTGCGCCTAAATTGGCGGTGATAATGTCCGACTTCGGCTTCTTCTCTTGAGCGTTGGAAGTCTTTATGGCTGCTGTATGAGCTGACGTTCTCATCTTTTGGGCAGGGAGCGGCCTTGATGGTGGCTGCGCCTTATGAAGCAGTGTATGATGCGGGAAGCGACAGATCCTACAATTAAAATAGGCACGGCATGGTATATTTGAATCGTGCCGCAAGCATCGATAGCACAATCGATTGGTTTTTACTGCTTCTTGTTTTTCATGGGTAGGTAGCCTCTGGAATTGACTACAGTTGTCGATGTAATGATCTCCATGGCACAGCTTGCAATTTAGGGATGCGGAAGCGTAATTCTTCTGTGGTCTTTCCTGCGTGGGCTTTCGAGCTCCATCGATGGATTCCAGGGATTGGAACCGCACTTGCAGGAAAGCCATTAAATTTTGGTGATCCTGAACTTCGTTTGGACATTGGAGCGACTGCTCATATAATTTGTTGGTTTCAGGATCCCATTTTCGAGCGATAGCTCTGTTAATCCACGGACCCCAACTGTCCGTGGAGATGCCTAAATTTTTGATTGCCTCCACACCTTTTTAACCCTTGGGCTGACTCTTTGGAGAGGACCGGCAGATCGAATATGGTATCTAGCAATTTAGTTAAAATAAGGCGATTATTTTGATACCTTTGTTGCAGCAGATTCCAGGCGGTGTTGTAATTTGCTTGGGTAACAGCTAGATGCTGAATCAGTCGGCTTGGCTCTCCCTTAACATGCGTCTTTAAATATTGCATCTTGATGACATCGTCCATATTCTGGTTGTCATCTACTAATTTGGTGAACAGGTCCTTGAAAGTGGCCCATTCCTCATAATTTCCCTCGTATATGGGAATTTTGACTTGAGGAAGCGAGGTGGCTGCTGCTTGCTCGTTCCTTGTCGGCGCTTGCAATAAAATAATTAAATTTCTATACCTGTCTTCCAAAGTAGTATATTCAGGACTGAAGTGCATTTGTTCTGAAGCCATGTCGTTTGACATAACTTCTTCGTCCATCTCGACCACACGATCCCATTTTTCTCTTAATTCCCTTGTCGTGATGGCGGGCCTCCCTAATTCTTGTGTTAGTTCGGCGTCGTCCATCGCTTGCTTAAAATTCTGGATCCGAATCTGCAGTTTTCGGATACGAACCTTTTGCTCGGGGTTGGCCACCATTTCCTCTTGCGTTCTGCTTACGGAGGGGTTGGAAATTTCCGTTGTTTTTGAACAGCTCTGCAAGTAACTTTTTGCTTCGCCGTATATGGCTTTAATTTGGTCGTACTACCCTGTTTTAAAATAATTATGAGTTGGAATACTTAGCTGCCCCATTTCTGCATGATTTTTAGTTGCAGTGTTCCAAAGTTCGTCCAGCGTTTTGTTGCGACTGGCGATGTAGGCTTCATTTTTTCGGCTGGCAGAGTCCTTTTTGCTGTTGGATAATATTTGCTTTATCTTCTGCGCGAGCTCTTCTTGGGCGATAGCTAAGTTGTTGAATTCCTCCATGTTGTTAGCCATTTTCTGGGAACTGGGTGGTTGGCAGATGTTGTCTTCTTCTCGGGATGTGTTTTTTCGTTAGTTGGAGACAGATCCGGCTCGAAGGACCATGAACAGAAATGCCTGAGAGGCTGCTTCAGGATTCCGTTACTTTGCGCTGATTCTATCCGTCAAGCACGTAAACAAGACTGTGTTTACGTTTTAAACCAATGTAGTCAATGGTACTTGAACGGATGACAGTAGAAACACTAACCCCTGGAGCACAGCCTCATGCCCCATAAATATTATGGCTTAGAAGGGGTAGTGAATGAATCAAACATTAAATGCAGATTGTTTTATTACGAAAATAAACGGTGTATTTATACATAACAAAAATGCTTAAATAAGTAACAATATCAAAGTTCAAATGTGCAGTTTACTAGGACAGAGCGTTTAAAATTACAAAACAGCAACGTAGCAATTCAGCTGTTTTATTTCCTGCTGGAGCGAAGGTCGCCCGTTGAACCGGCCGCTGTAGGTCGGTTTTGTGCATGAGGTGCAAATCGCAATTTTCCTGGTCTTTAACTCGTCTAATTGCGAAATAACACTGGATTTTAAATTATGAATAATGTTCCGTAAATTTGGACTGAAATATATATATATATATGTTTAATCTAATTTAAACATATTAAATTTAGTAATTATGAGGCAAAGACTGGTGATTGCGGCATTAAAATTTTCTTGCTATTAAATCGGAATTGCATTTAAAAACGTGCGACTGGATTTCGTAAATTTTAGAAAATAAAATTTATCTGTGTTTAAATCAAGTTTAAACATAGACTATAAACTGCCATTGGAATTCCCACCATATTTACACAGGAAATTGACCTATCGTACAGACATTGATAACCAATATATTTAATATCTACTATATTGCTAGCGGCTATGAGTGGGGAGGTCACAGCGTAAGTAAGACAGACAACCAACTCTTCGATGTATTTGGAGAGCTGTGCGCAAGCGCGTCGGCGTCGTCCGCACGGTGGGGAAGTGCTCAAGTTTAAAATTCGCTTCTAAAGGCGGAGTTCGAATTCTCAGCCATGCGCACGAGACGCGTTATACTCAGAGTGAGACTATGTCGGCGCCGTTATGTTTTCGGCCATTCTCAGGCCCTACAAGCAATATAGTAAGTAATATATATGTGATAAGTGATAACCTAAATCTTCATCATAAGGGTGTGCTGTTGGTGCCTAATCATCGCACGCATCAAGTAGTTAGATATTTAAAAGAAGTTTATTTATGGTTTTGTTTGATGAGCAGAACGTATAAATTAGGTGCTTATCGTTCTTTCAGTTTATAGTTCTAATTATTTTTATTAATTTACTAGAAAATCACCCGAGCTACACTTCGGTGGGAAAGGGTGCTACATGTCAGAATCAAAAACACATACAACCTTACCAATTATACATATAAAAATGTTGATAGATGAACATTGAAATTACACGATTTAATTGTTCTTTCAAATTTGATGTCGAAATCGGCACTGAAGAGTTCATTGTGAACGTACCACATCAGCTGTTTCAACCGATCATTTTAATTTACTTATTCGTACTTTTATTAAAAATAAAAACCAGCCTACGATCTAAGTCTAAAAATTAGCAAAATTTTAAGCTATCATACAATTTCATCGGTCCAGTATCTTCGGAGAAGATAACGAATAAACATACAAAGAAAGAAACCACCGATTTTATGGTATTGATTTGCGTATATAGTAGGCATATGATTGAGCCATGTCAGAATAGGATCCAAGCTCATAAAGATTTTTTTATTTTTATGTGTAACAGGTTAAGTGAGCAGCTTGATGACAAGTCATCATGCTGAACTTTGCCTGTTTTGGAATATATACATATACCGGGTGACAATGAGACTAGGGCCATGCTTATATCTTTTTTATTTAAGAATCGATTTGGATAAAATTTTATACCAAGATACTAGACATAATTTCTGATTGGCCAATACATATAGTTAAAATGGCTAACTTCCGGTTTTCCGGAAATGATACTAACTTTGATTTTTTAAATGGAACACTCTGTATATTTTATGTTTTTCTGAATCTACGAGTCCAACTACATATAATATTCTTGCCAAATTTCGATTTAAAAAAAAAATTCTTTTTTCAATTTTTATTTTTTAAACAGAAATGTTTCTTTACTAAAAATTAACCTGCAGCCAGTGCTCATATCAACAAGGATTTGAAAACATGCGCACATGTGTACCTACGAAATAGCACACATACTAGGACCATCAAACAAAATTATTTAGGCCCATTCAAAATTATCCAACGTTCAGAAAAATACATGCCACTGGAAGATATCATAGGGACAGTCAGCTATGATCGACTGAAACCCGCCTTCTTTCTAGATTGATACATGCTTGCATGCTTCCATATGTTGATTTTATTTTATGTTGTTTTTATACAGTCGAACTTCTATTCAACGAACCTCTATTTAACAAAATTCTCTATTTAGCGAAATTTTGGTTAGAACCGTCAATGTCCGATATTATTTATATATAAATTTCCCTCTATTTAGCGAACACAATCTCTATTTAACGTAGTAAAATTAGGGTCATAAACCCTTGTCAGGTAGTTTGAATTCCAGGAAGGTTCTCTCTAATGGGGTGATTAGACGGTAATGCTGCATTCCTTCAATGGCTGTATTGTTAAGTTCAATGAGTTGTTTTCCTAGAATATTGATGGGGTCATTAGGCGGTAATGCCGCATTCGTTCAAAGACTGTACTGTTCAGTTTAACAAATTGTTTCAAAGCGTTAAGCTAAGTTTGTACCGCGAATTGAAAATGCCGCGCCATCGGACCGCGAAACTTTTGAGGCATTTGAGACCATCCGTCGTGCATTGCAAAATCGCGAAAATGTTCCGGGGAGTTTGTTCAAATCTTTAAATCAGTGCGAGGTATTTTTTGAAAACCTGTATTGTTTAAATGCAAAGTGCAACAAAAAATTACATAGTTCTTTAAGAACTCTATATCCACATCTGATGTTTTCGTAAGTACATACCTATTGTTTCTGTGCGGCTTTTATGTTCCTTTGTACATTATGTATAATAGCTTATGTGTTTAATCATACATAATGTACGTTTATGTTACATATTATGCACATAGATATGTAGCTATGTATCTATTAATAATTACGTATATTAAACTTCACATAAAACTACAACTTCAATTATTTAATAATTTTTCAGGTCAATTAAACATACATGATATATGTGCATACATATATACCGAATTATTCTAAATAACGATTTTTTTTCGGCGAATTTACGACTTCGTTAAATAGAGGTTCGACTGTATATATATATTTTATGCTTCCCCTTTTCTTCATTTCTTTCAGGTACATCTTCGAAGTAGGATATGTTTGTGATAAGTGTTGTGTTACTGTTTGTGACGCCCCGTTTCAATTTTATTTCAAACCGCATTAATGCATTTAACAACGACTTTCGGACCACCTTATAGCTATATTTGTAGCAAATTAATTCAAGTTTAACACAGCAAGCGTTTGTATTCAGAGATAAACACCTTCAACATTTTCGTGTCGAGGCTTGTTTCTCGCATTTCGATCCGGGTAGGCTGTTAAAACAGCAGAACAGCTCAAATAGTATTGATTTTCCGAGAGGCCATTCTTGATTGTTTCGCGGACGCGCTTTCAGCATTGGCTGGATTACTCTGAGCCTTTCGATCATTAAAATCGATGCGATGCGTCTTCCACAATAATTAGGCCAGGAACACCGTTCGGTCAGCAGCTACGGGCTAAAATTCAGCAGCTACGAACTTAAATTCGGCAGCTTCCTGATTACGTTCTGTATGTAGCCAGGAAATCCAATTATGTGATGCTTCTTTTTTATGCTAGCTTTTTTGAGTGACAACCTTGGGATTCTGAGAATCATGCAGTCAGTTGGCCTTGAGTTTTCATGGACAAATGCCCTGCCGATCGCTGGACTTCACTCATTCTGTTTCATAAAGTTATAGTTACTAAGCAACCAACTTACCTGTTTAAGAAAGTAAAATTTAGACACCATGTTCACAGAGTGAATGTAAGAAAAAAAAGCTTTATCACACCTCCAATCCATAAATCTCAGTTGTTTGAAAAATCTGTTTCATATACCATCAGTAATGTTTACAACACCTTGCCGGAATATCTAAAAACGCTTATAGTCCAGTCGTTGAAGGTTTTCCGCTCCGAATTCTTTGAACCTTAACCGATTGACGTGAAATTTGGTGAGTGGTTAGGGGATGGCTCAAGGAGCAAAAGTGACATAGCGCCGAGGTGCGCTTTTACCCTGAGAGTGGATGCCACCTCTTCTCGGGGGTGGAAATGTGTTCACTCAAAATAACCCCGGAAATGGATAGAGGGACAAATTCTAAGTAAAAAATGTTCTATATAGTTTTTTCGATAGATCGATATTTTTCGAGCTACTCGCGATTGAAAACTTAAATTTTTCGTGATAAAAATGTATGTTTTTGGACGGTTTTTCGCGAATAAGTCAAAAACTTCGCATTCTATCAAATAAGTTGTAATGATTAAAAGTGAAGCTTAGAAAACAGGAAAGAGATTGTTTTTTTATGAATGCTCTAGGTCCAAACTAAAAGAAGTTATGGCTCGTTGAAGAAGATTTTTTTTCTGCAACAACTTGGTTCAAAGTAATCAACGAAGTAATTAACGAAAAACCGATGCATTTTTCGGGAAAAACTTATAGAACATTTTTTGTAGTGATTGAAAAGACCTATAAAATGAGCACTGTTAAAAGTCGATTGCATTATAACTAAGCGAGTTACGATGCAAAAACGGTGGGTCACACGAATTTTTGAAAAAAAAATGAGCGATAAAACCCCAGCCGTTCCACTAGAATTGATATTAACCATTATCCCTTTAGAAATTACTTTATTTTAGTACTACTTATGTAATCCAAAAGTTTGGGCGGGTTAGAATGCGTATTTTGCGAAAAAAATATGATGAAAGTGGAAAACGTATTTTTCAAATTTCTTAAAAAATACTTTATTTTGAAAATACCTAAAACTAAAGAAAAAAACATAAAAAATAATATAGTACAAAAATGTGGATCTTTTCTTAACGAACATTTTAGTTTTTGTTTTATTTCTGTAGGAAAAAGAATAACGGAGATATAAATGTTAGCAGTTTGCATTATAGTGCGCGGACCACCCCTCCCGAGCCCTTCAACCCCTTACTTTTTGAATATGCAAAGTCTGAGCATGTCGAAAAACTTTTGGATTACATGAGTAATACTAAAGTAAAGTAATTTGTAAAGGGATAATGGTCAATATCAATTCTGGTGGAATGGCTGGGGTTTTAACGCTCATTTTTTTTTCAAAAATTCGAGTTACCCACCGTTTTTGCATCGTAACTCGCTTAGTTATAATGAAATCGACTTTTAACAGTGCTCATTTTAAAGGTCTTTTCAATCACTACAAAAAATGTTCTATAAGTTTTTCCCGAAAAATGCATCGGTTTTTGGTTAATTAACGTTGCTTACTTCGAGCAAAGTTGTTGCAAAAAAAAAAAATTCTTCAACGAGCCATAACTTCTTTTATTTTGGACCTAGAGCATTCATACAAAAACCAATCTCTTTGCTGCTTTCTAAGCTTCATTTTTGGTTATTGCTACTTATTTGATAGAATGCGAAGTGTTCGACTTATTCGCGAAAAACCGTCCGAAAGCATGCATTTTTATCACGAAAAATCTAAGTCTTCAATCGCGAATAGCTCGAAAAATATCAATCTATCGAAAAAACTATATAGAATATTTTTTACTTAGAATTTGTCCCTATATCCATTTCCGGGGTTATTTTGAGTGAACAATTTCTACCCCCGAGAAGGGGTGGCATCCACTCTCAGGGTAAAAGCGCACATCGGCGCTATGTCACTTTTGCTCCTTGAGCCATCCCCTAACCACTCACCAAATTTCACGTCAATCGGTCAAGGTTTAAAGAATTCTGAGGTAATAGCATATTTTTACCTTCAACGACTGGACTATTAAAGTTTCCACACTCAGATACCAGCTTACTAGTCTTATTTATAAAAATTAAAAGTAATGTCGTTTTTTCTTTTTGTTTTTTTATTATATCTTCTCATCATAGTTAAATTTATATAATTATTTCTTTATTACGCATTACATAAATATTCTCATTCCTATTTGCACGTCACTAAATTAACTTTTTTATATTTCAAATTACCTAAAAATTAAATTTTATTTTTATATCTCTCTCAAGACGTATCTCTAGTAAATGGAAAAGGAAAGAAAGACCGAGAACAAGATTGAAAAAAAAAATAATGGAAGATGTAGAACAGTGCGGTATCAAAAACTGGCGTGAGAAATCTAGCGATAAAAAATAGTAGAAAAAACAGTGAAACAAGCCATGGGCCTACTAGGCTTTAGCACTACATAATAATAATCTGCAGTATATAAATCCCACCAAACCAACAAATACTCTCCCAAATTCTAGAAAATTTCATCAAACAATTACCACTCCCATGTAGTAGTGTTTCATAACCTACGGAGGAGACTGAAAGGGTAGCTAGAAGGGACCAAAATAAAGTTATTTTCTTAATAAACTTCTGACCAAAACTCAACTTCAAGAAAGTTACAGCAAGTTAAAATTGAATAAATTAACGAGCATTCTTTACAAACTGAGGTAGTAATTTACGTTTTAAGAATAATAATAAGAATAAGATTTTTATTAGTCCATATTGCAGTTTCTACATACAAATAAGTATATAAAAACAGTTCAGACAAGTCGAAAATTTAATATAATTGACGCTAATTAAACATACACAAATTAAAAATATGCATTAGAGCAGAGGCGTCCAAACTTTTTGCTGCGAGGGCCAGTTTGGTATTTAAATTCATTATTGGGGGCCAAGCATTGTAAATATGTGAATTAAAAAACCTTATTACAAGTAAAGCAGCATTGAATTTTATTTTTTATAGTAAATTACAGATATAACAATACTAAACAAACATGTCTAAATTATATTATTATAAAATTATTTCATGCAATTTTTAATGGGAATGGTGGAACTGGGTTTTTTCCTGGAGAGTTTCTTCAAAGTTGGGATTCAAATCGGAAACACCAATGCAATGATTGCAAATGATCATCCGATAAATTTGCCCTATATTTAGATTTCAGATACTTCATCCTGGAAAAAGTTTGTTCGCACATATAGGTAGTGCCATACATAGAAATAAATTTACCAGCCAATTGCTTTAAATTTGGAAACTCTTTTGCGTCCAAAAATTTGTAAAAATCGATCAAGTTTCTTTCCTTGTATTTGTTCTTGATTTGATCGCTAGCTTGAAGATCAATTATTTCCATTTGAAACTGACTTGAAACGTCGCCAACGTTGCAGTCATATGGATTTTGAAACAGCCGAATTTCCCTTGAATTTATGTCAAGATCAGAAAAACGCTTTTGAAATTCTAGTTTTAAATCCGCGATTACTTTTACTGCAAATATGGTGGGAAATCTTTCGTCAGTTTCTGTACTAAATTTTTCACAGCACGTGAAATGGGAAAAATTACATTCATTCATATGACTTTCGAGCAATATCAGCTTGGCTCTGAATGCTTTGATTTGCTCGAATAAATCACAAATTAAGTTGTTTTTACCTTGGAGCTTTAAATTCAAGTTATTTACGTGTGTCACGACATCTGCAAAAATTGCCAACTTCCAGAGCCACTCTGCATCCGATAAAAGCGGTTCAGGGTGATTCTTTTCCGCAAGAAAAATTTTAATTTCCTTTCTGAGCTTGAAGAACTGCAATAACACTTTTCCACAGCTAAGCCATCGAACTACTGTATAATACGACAAGTCAACAGACTCAGATTCAATTTCTTCGAGGAAATATCGAAATTGGCGATGATTGAGTGCACGTGATCGAATAAAGTTTACGACAGAAACAACTGGTTTCAAAACGCAGCTCATGTCGACATGTTTTACACATAGGGCTTGTTGGTGGATGATACAGTGCAGAAAAATTGGTACTGTTGCTCCTGCGCTTTCACAAGCTTTTCTTATTAGCCCAACCACCCCAATATTTGCACCAGACATGTTTCTTCTTCCGTCAATTGTCACACCTTGGAGTCGATTCCAGTCCAAGTTATATTTGGTCAACGTCTGTTGTAGTTCCTTAAAAATATCTGCTCCAGTTGTAGTGCCATGCATGCTGTTAACCGATGCTAATTCTTGGGTGACATTAAGATCGTCGTCAACTCCACGAACAAATACTAAAAGTTGTGAGGTGTCACTAACGTCGGTCGATTCATCCATCGCGATAGAATAGTGAGTGAAACGCTGTGCTTTCCCAGAAATCTGGTGGAGTATATTATTGCCAATATCGTCAATTCGACAAGCAACAGTATTGCGGGAAAGACTTATCGTTTTGAAAAGTTTCACCTTTTCCGGACATAATACCCCAACAGCTTCCATCATACACTCTTTAACGATGTTTCCATCCATAAAGGGTTTCCCTTTTTTCGCCAACAAATAAGCAACTTTCATGCTAACTAAAGTCAATGATTCATTTTCCGAGTTTGCCTTCCTAAATAAATTTTGCTGAGAAGACAAACTACGACTCATTTTTTCAAATTTTTCAGTACGCTGCTTGTCCTTAAATTGTGAGTAGGCTGAAGCATGTTTTGTTTCATAATGTCGACGTAAATTGTATTCCTTCATTACAGCAACAGTGTCATTGCAAATTACACATATAGCTTTGCTATTCTTTGACTGCGATTGCACAAAGAAATATTTGAATCCCCATTCTTCTTTAAAAACGCGGCACTCGTCATCTACTTTTCTTCTTTTTGTTTCCATGTTCAACTTTAAAAAATAATATTAACATAATAATTAAGTTATAATATATTAAATATAAATCTAAACATACCAATTTACAATATATCAACTGTAAAGAATGTAAATAAGCTCCGCGGCCGACGAATTTTTGGTTTGTCGTGGACAATCCCGTAGCTTTGCAGGCACTGCAGTTGAGTGCAGTCTGCCGCCTACGTACAGTCAGAGTACAAAATCATTCATGTAGTCGAGCGGCCGAGTCGTATCGCAGAATACAGAAAAAACTTGAATACCAGACTGTACTTTTTCGAGCGTGATACCGTGCTCATTCTAACCGAATGCGCTCTTCATCTGCGCGAGATCTAATACCGACGCGACACGCTACATTTATATTTTACGAAATTTTTCAAAATCCTTGGCGGGCCGGATAAAATCGCCTGCCGGGCCGGGTTTGGCCCGCGGGCCGTAGTTTGGACACCTCTGCATTAGAGGGTGAGGTTGGTTCACGTTTAACACAGTGGTCAATGAACTCATTAATAGAATAACAAGCATTTTGAAGTCTCTCAGATTTCTCTTAAATATAGTTAGTTTTTATTTGTTGTAATTCAGCCGACAGAAGATTAAAGTATATTGTATTGGCGTAATACATAGATTTTTTTTGTAGCAAAAATGATTTAAATCGGGGCTCTAATATCATCTTTGTTAAGGGTGTTATATTGGTGGTACATAGCATAATAACTTATATAAATATATATAAGCAACAGTTAAAATTTTATTTTCACTAAATAGTCTTCTGCATGAATCTTTAGGTTGAATGCCAGAAATCAACCTAATTATTCTTTTTTGACAAACAAATACTATTAAAATGTTGAGCCTGTCCCCATGACAAAATATGGAATGACAAAATAGGATATACGAGTCCGTAGTAAGTAGACAAAAGTAGCAGTAATTGAAAAATAATTTTTTTAAGTTTAAAATAGTAAAAAAATTACGATTAAGCCTTAAGTACATATCATTTATATGACTACACCAGTCAAAGTTATTATTTATACAAAGGCCAAGAAATTTGACATCAGCAACCCTTGTTATATTATTGTCACCAACTGAAATATCCCGGAGTCCTGGTGACTTAAATTTTGGATAAAACTCAATAAGAACAGTTTTTGACCTGGTAATTAAATTGTTCTTAGTCCACAGCGTGAAATCATTAATAATTTGACTGATTTTTGTGCTGAGAATATTAGGATCTTTGTTTCTACAGAAATTAATACACAATAATATTTTTTCTAATTTTTATTCATTAATATCAGCGGTATTCAATAAGTGGACATTAATTTACAAGAACTTTAAACTGCTGTAATTTTCATCTTATTGGGTTTTGGTCAAGTTTATTAAAAAAACAACTTTACTTTGCTCCCCTCTAACTACCCTGACTGTCTCCTTCTTATGTTATGAAACACCCCATACTATATACTATATACAGGGTGACTCTTAGCCTATACGCATAAACTTGGGGATTTATTCCTCATGTCAAATAATGACTAATAGGCAGCAAAAATTGTAATAATTAGTATATTATTATATGAGCGATTATGACAGCCATTATTCACGAAGATGACATTTGCGCCACAAGCCGAAGGCGCGTGGCGCAAGTCATCTGAGTGAATAATGGCCATAATCGCGAATGTAATACGATATTTTATCTACTCCTATGCAATAGGAGCCTTGTGTTCATATTTCAGAATTATATATCAAACTGACAGACTGATAACTGTCAACTCGAAAAAGCAGTTTATGGCCTGTTTGATTATATGCACATAAATCCGTATTAGCGATGTAATTATGGTGGTATCCATGCATTTATGGCGGTATCGATGTAATTATAAAATATAAACAACAGGCATTGTTATTTTAGTTAATAATATATATCATAATTGACAAATAATCGCAAAATAACAACGGTATTGTTTAATAGTTGTAAATAAAGATTATACATACATATAAGATGACGGTTTGATCTAAGTAAGTAGAACTTCCTGAAATTTTGTATAGGGCCATAATTTTATTATGAACAACTTGTCTTAGTAAAATTTTACCGTATTATAAACAAAAAGGGTAGTTTACCTGAAAAGAAAATATAATTTATTTGCAAATAAATTTCGCGGATATCTAGGAAACTAAAAATCTTTTATTACAATTTTTTTGACTCTTAGTCATGTTAGAAGAACAAGAGGACAACCACAAATGCGCTGGACAGACGACTTAAAACTGACTGCAGGACTAAACTGGACACAAGCGCAAAATAAAAATAAATGGGGAGAAATGCAAGAAGCCTATGTTCAGAAATGGACTGTAAGGCTTTGAGATTGAGGTTAGTCATTATTTGACATGAGGAATAAATCCCCAAGTTTATGCGTATAGGTTGAGAATCACCCTGTATATGTATGTATGTATGTACACCTACGATCATTGAAAATGAACAGGGTTATGCATGTCAAATTGACTTAACCGACGTTTTGCAATTGCGTGCAACGTTATTTTATTATTACGATGAGGAGAGAGTTAGGACAACACGATTCTGCTTTATAGACAAGGGAAATTCAGAAAACGTATATCAACTACTGTAATGTTTGTTGCATTTTCAATGATTCTTTGTGTATGTATTGTGGGTAACCTCATTCTACCTTGCGGTGTAAAGGCTGGTGCTTTACACGCCTGCATCTGGCAGTACAATGCTCAACTTGCCCCGGATTGGGTTACGCGTCTTTTGTGCTTGTGCAGCAACCATTGTGTGAGGTGATGTTTTGACCTTGTTACTCTATCTCTTAGGTCTGTGGTTCTGAGTAGAGCACAGTTAATTTGGTGCCCAACTGTGAATGGTCTTACTGAGCCCGATTCCGATCACCACGGCTGCAGAAAAATTCCAGCCCCACGGGATTCGAACTGAGGACTTGCTTAATGCAAGCCTAGCGCCTTCCCAACTGCGCTACCCGGCTTATACTTATTATAATTTTATTTTCCTTTCAACGTTAATTAAAGTGAAAATAATACATTCTACTTTTAAAGAATATTCTTATACTTGGTTATTAATAATTGTTAGTCACTACAGTATTATATGAGAGGCGGGTATATCTGAAAATGTAGCTATCTTTTGTCACTAGAGACGAAAGTTAATTTTATGATATTTTTTGTCATTACAAACAGAATTGACGTTTTCGGTTGAGATATATTGTCACCGAAACATGTATTTTAGTATGTGGTCGTACAAAAAAATGTATTCTTTCGTAATACGTGTTTAAAAAAATTTTTTTAATGCAATTTTACAGGGTAACAATGTGGAGGAAAAAAATATTTGAAAAATCTTCACACACTTTAGTGATGTTGGTAAATATGTTCCTCCTTCACAATCATCCTGTATATTATGAACATTACATAAAATATGCTATAAAAAATAATTCCATTACCTTGTTTCTTGTTTATCCACTAGTAGAATGATCTCAAAAGAATGAGGAGCAAATATAACTGTCTCATCTTGAGATGTAATACTTGATGAACTGCTGTAATCTACAGCCATTTGATTTTCAGTGTCTGGCATTGTAACTTGGCTTGCACTTGACGAAGATGGACTACATTTCAAGTCCGTGTCGCTTTTATTTTTACGGCTTGATTTCAAATTATTCTTTATTGCAGGCTTTTTATTAACATTTGTGTTATCAGTGGAATTATCTACCCTATTCATATCATCTCTACAATTTAAATGGTTTTTGTATAATTTATGAGCCAGTGCAAGGCCTGTATCAGTTAACGAAAACTTAGCAGGGCTACTCTGTTTGGTAACCAGAGCTTTCTCTAATAATATTTTCATTGAAGACCAAGCTGTATAGTAACTGCCTGGATCTGGTTTGGTAAACGATTTATCACACAAGTGTTGTCCATGGTTAATTATATTAGCCTTGAGCATATAACCGAGATATTGCGCTTCCAGACTTTTCTCATATAAAGTAACCAATATCGCATAAGGCCCGGAACGCAAGGTTGGTACGTACTCTCTCTGATTTGTTCTGGTAGTCGAAGCCTTAATATTATTAGCATTTTTGTTGTTATCACCGGCACCTTTCACAGAATTTAGTGGTTTGGGATTCTTATTATATTCTCGAAGCTTTTTGTCTAGCATTTGACATAGCTTCTCTCCAAAACCTTGCAATATTCTGCAGTCTTTACCTGATTCAAGGGGCAGAGGGTACTTTCTTAGCGATTGCAAAGCCTTTCCAAAGCAGTGCTGCATTTTTGAATCAGTTTCTATTGCTTTGTCTCTCCACTCGGTTAACCATTGCTCAAAAAGAGGATTTGGATGTTTGTGCTTCACCGTAATCCTTTTTTTAAGTGTTGAAGCCATTTAAAATATTTCACCCTATTTTGAAATAGCGCTTGCTGTTTGACAGCTAAACACACAACTTTGTACAACATAACCTCAATTACATTTGTTGAGTTTAATCCCGATGGCACGTCAACGTGTTGGATTGCCCGGTAATGGAACTTATAGTGTAGAAATCATTTTAAAACTTACCGAACTCCTATTGTCGACTACATAAATTGTAAAGAGTCTAAAAGATACCTAACTACCAGAAGATGGATGGTACGGTTAATGACTTCTTTAATGAAATTGATCAGATTGCGCCTCCAAAGGAATCAGTAAACGATTCAGGTAATTGGGAGCTATGGTGATTACATTTCAGAGCATTACATCGAATCTGTTTCAGTGTGGCAGGAATGCTTTGATAGTGGCAGTGGCTACGCATATTATTGGAACGTTAAGACAGACGAGGTTACTTGGGAGATGCCGGAAGACTACAAGCTTTGGAAGGAACAAAATGCCTTGCAGAAATCTGGGAATTTGTATGTTCCTCCTAAATCCACGCCGCTGTTTCCGTCTACGAAGCTGTCGACCACTAAAATATATAAGATACAAGAAGACTCGCAGAATGTTGCATTAGATATTCGTAGACCAGCTGAACCACCACAGAGACATTTGGATCATAAACGTTCAAAAAAATTGTGCGTTGATGCAAATGGTTCAGAAGAGTAAGTAACTTAAAACAGGTATTTGTGATGTATATCTGCTTTTTTGGTTTTGCAATTCTCACTCAGGAGTAAAAATGATCGTAATCTGGAAACCTCTCTCCTGAATGGATCATTCAAAATTTGTATTTGTTTGATCTGATCATACTCCGCTTGCCATTTTGTGTCCATATAACCTTCACCTCTGAAATAACTTATCAGTATTTACTCTATCACCGTTGTGAATAATGTTGGTACAACAATCACATAATTGAACACAGCTATAAGGGTTAGTTTGTATTAAGACCACGGCCTCCTGGATTAGTGCGAGACTCACGTCGCTACGCGGCCCGCCGCATTTTTAGTTCAAGGCGTTTTTTATAGTTTGTAGAGGCGCTACAGTACGTTGCGCTTGTGCCCTTGGTTGCATACGTCCACGGCCTCCTGGATTAATATTAATCTAGAAAGTCACGCCTACGTTACAGATAATTTATCAAAAACCCAACAGATGGCGCCAAAGTACGTTAGCCTCAAGGTTGGTAAAACTGAAAGCGTGTTTAGGAGGTTGCCTCGTTCCCATTTAATCCCATACTTTGATTATTTTCCCCCGCAAAAAGTAACTCATGACGTCATACGAACCGCGCGAAATTTAAGATCGTAATGTCAAATAACTGTTGATAAACTTTACAATGCCTGTGACTTGTGCAGTGTCTGGTTGTTTCACTAATTTATCAACGCAGCTAAAAAGGATAGGAAAATACAAAATATGCAAGGAAAAAATTAATTTATTAGGAATGAGCTGTAAAAAGAAAATTAATGTCGCAAAGAGTTGCAAATGTGCTAGTATCTTTCCAAAAATATTTACGCCTTCTCAATTACGAAAAATAAAAGGTTCTAGAAATATAAAATGGACAACACAGGATATTACTCAAGCTTTTACTTTGATATATTTGAGCAAGGTGAGTTACACATATCTAAGAGAATCCATTACCAGGTTAATTGATGATCCATTATGTTATAACATATCAATAAAATGATAAAATACCATACCTAATTACCTAATAGTTTTTTTTATTAATACAAGAATTTCAACATTGCAACGTTGGGTTCTAAAATGAACATGCAGCAGGGTTTACTGAAAACTGTTTTCCAGTTCCTAAAAATTGCAGAAATAACTATGTCAGGAATAGAAAAGTTAGTAGTTCTTCAATATGATGAGATGAAGGTTGCTGAATCGTACGAATATGTCAAAAATGACCGGGTAGTTGAACCTCATTCACAACTGCAAATTGTAAATGCTCAAGGTTTAATTGGAAAACGGAAAACCCCTGTTTTGCAGACTTTGATCAAAGGATGACTCCAGAAATCCTACATGTTATAAATGCACTGTACCACATAAGTTTTAAAGTTATCGCGTGTGTAAGTGATTGCAGATCAACAAATATTTCACTGTGGCGTGATTTAAATGTTACATATGAAAACCCATTTCAAATATTTACTTCTTTGCGGATGCCCCACATCTTCTCAAGTTAATTAGGAATTGGTATTTAGATTCAGAATTTGTACATAATAATTGTGTTGTTAATAAGCATACATTACATCAGTTAATATTATCAAACAAACAAGAAATCAGTAGCTGCTTTAAACTAACAATAAATCATTTAACTGTCGAAAGCCCTAAATGACAGAATGTTCGTATGGCAGCAGAATTACTGAGTCATACAACAGCAATAGCGTTAAGACATTACTATACCGATAATAATGCAGCAATTGAAGTTTCCATGAACTCGTATACACCCGATCACGACCTAATTATTAAATCTGCATATGGTAAAAATATTGATGATCAAAATGACATTTTATATCAAATGTATAATTTGGATAGCACGGTCATTTTCAAGAGAAAAAGGGTCATTCAAACATTTCAAAAAGGAATCTTGTTATCTATCAATTCGTTAAAACATTTATAGAAAGATTTACATGGACTATATGGTGTAGCTTACATATTAACGCACAGATTAAACCAAGATTCGCTAGAAAATCTATTTGGCCAATTGAGAACACAAGGTGGTTTAAACGATCATCCTACACCCACGCATGCTCTACAATGGCTGCGATTAATTATATTGGGAAAATCTACCAACCTACAAATTAATTCAAATATCAATCGTTGTTCTGATATTTATATTGTTGGTGAAGTTATAAGAGAGTCTGGCGCTGAGATTCCTGCTGAAGATTCATCAACTTCAAGCTTATCAGATACGTTTGAAAACATGGAAGTCAAGAAACCCCATGACGTCGGTCTAAGCGATTATTTAGAAAAAGACTGTCTTCAATATTTAGCAGGATGGATAGCCGAAACACTTCAAATTAGTCTTCCTCATCTGAGCAATCACACTTATAGTTTACAAGAAAAACAAGTACATAATTTGGTAGTACCTCCATGGGTAGTACATTTGTCCTATGGTGGATTAATTCAACCTTCTGATGAGTTTTTTACCCTGATTAAAAATTTGGATAAGGAATTTAAAAATTATATGTCTTCCGGTTTAAGTAACCCAAAGAAAATTGCAAAAAAACTTATTGATAAACTCAAAATTAAATATTATGATGTCGATATTATACTGAAAATGTTTGTTAAACAGCGGATATTTATTAGAATGAAGTTTTTAAATTATAAATATAGTGAGCAGAAAAATTTTAAATTCACGAAATATCACGCTGGAAATAAAATGTATGTATCTTTATTCGCTATCTCCTTCGAAAATAATGGACCGATTAAATTGTATGATAGTTTAAAATTTTGCTAATTTTTACTTAGATCGTAGGCCAGTTTTTATTTTCAAAAAAAGTACGAAAAATTAAAGTAAAATGAAATTATATTTAATTTAATTAAATCGTATAATTTTAAATCACAAATACTCAATGCTCATCTATCAACATTTTTGTATACATAATTGGTAAGGTTGTATGTGTTTTTGATTGTAACATGTAACACCCTTACCCACCGAAGCGTAGCTTGGGTGATTCACTAGCTTAATGTAAAATTACACGTTGCTATCATTTATAAAAATGATGAATGTTTGTCCATTACTTAAATAACTTCATTTATGAATTTAATAAGATAACTTAAAACGAACATTAACAAAACTTACTAAAAATGTACATTTATTTAAATACACTATAACTCAGCAAACTATCTACAATATAATTAATCACTATCACAAGTGTCATCAGATTCTTCATTGTTGACTTGTATTATTATTGGAATAATGTCTTCTACGTCAAAACCCACTTCCCTGCCCGCCCACTTCTGTATAATTCCCTCTGCCTGTGCAACACAATTTGACCACGTTTCAGCTGTTACATAACGCTTTTTGCCACATATTTAGGGTTTTTTGTTCACCGTACCCATCTGCACCTATATGATTATTATAATAAGTTTTGGCAATTCCCCAAACATCTTCAGTGGGGTTGAAAATACAATGGTAGGGAGGAAGTCGGACCACAGTATGTCCATACTGTTCAGCAAGGTGGTCTGCGACATACGTTTTTGGAGGTTTGTGTCTGAAAAAAAATCATTAGTACTTTAGCACACAAAATTCACTTAATATACTTACTGTACAACCAACTGCAATAATTCCATTGACCGACTTGCTAACCAATCAATAATATGTATCTTGTTTTTTCAAACTAGCATTGGGCGTTTTATCGTGGTATGATAACTTGCGTTATCCATTAACAATAATTGATGGCTCCTCCAAATTTTTCAGAAGTAGGTGTTCGAAACATTTTAAAAATTTTCCTAATTCATTTCCCCGTGGTAATCCGGGTTTTTTGTGCTCGATGTAAATATCAATGAGGCACCAGGAATAAATCCATCTATCTCACAGCATGAAGGACGATATATCTTAGAAAATAGATAAATAATATTATTTAAATTCAGTTATTAAACTTATGATGCTAACCTTTTTCCATCAGATTTTAATTTTTTAACGCTTTTTTATTATCATGTTGCCATGACCTACAAACAGTGCCATTTTCGAAAATCCACGTTTCGTGTAAGTATACAAATTGTGACGGTCTTTTCCTGCTGCAGATTTTTAATGTACTTCGTTAAAGACACCACTCTGTGGAAAGCAAATGTGATCCAACTCCATGAGCCCTCTGCGTGGATCTTCCTTTTTCCAGCGGAATCCTGTATCTTTCAGGACCTTTTCTAACGAAGATATTCCTCCCTTGTAAATATCTCTTTCCTTTAAAATTCGCAATACAGATGTCCCAGTAATATCTTGTTCTAACAAAAAAATATCCTTACTTGTAATGTTCAGCAATAGAGAGTAAATGATTCACTTACTGTTTTGGTACATTTCATAAACCACATTTCTTATGGCTACTCGATCGAAATCGTCAATGTCCACTACGGGCTGAGTTCTATGCTTTTTCTGCTTCGCGCTTTTGATATGTTTATTTGATTTTACCGTCTGTGAAACCAAACTAACGGTTGGTATACATACTTGCAAGGCAATTGCAACTCTCTATAATAAATAAAACACTATAATGCAATAATACAATAATTATACATTTATTCCACAATGTAACTAACCTCTTGTAAGCAGCTAAAGCAATCAAGGGTCCTTTATTGTCGCGTTCTTGCTCAAAAAAGCTTATTAGGGAGGCTATAAGCTGTTTTCACTGCTTACATCAAGCTTTCGGCATTATTTCCTCTGCATAACACACGTAAACGCAATAAATAAGTTTTAAATAACTACGAAAAAGCGCAATCCACGTATAATCTCAATAAGTTAGGTTAGAAATATGTAGTATCTAATGACGTCACGAGTTACTTTCCCCCCCGCCCCGCGGATTTAATTTTTTCGAATCATGAGGCAACCTCCTAAACACGCTTTCAGTTTTACCAACCTTGGTTAGCCTCAGAATCACAAAAATTATACAAATGTGGCGGGCCGCGTAGAGACGTCAGTCTCGCACTAATCCAGGAGGCCATGATTAAGACAATTAAAATTTTTCTTTTTTTCTAGAAAAGTAATTTTATCACTGCGTGGAGATGATCCAGAATCAAAAAATGACGTAGAAAAGCAGACAAGAACAGTGAATATCGTCAAAGATGAATTAGTTGTAAGTATCAAGTATTCAGTTTCCTTAAACTTTAGTTTATTGTTATGCAATACCAATAATGTGTTTTATTTTATACATTAGCTGCGTTTGGAAAGGTACCTCTGACAGCTCTGTTTCCTCGAAGTCATTCGCAGAAAGAGATCGATAATAGCCATCGGCGCAGGTGGAAGTGAAATGAATGAATGATTTCGAGGATACCGAGTTGTCAGAGGTACCTTTCCGAACGCAGTAATTATGTTTCTGCTTCTGCAGTATAAATAATACATTTTGTTTGTGATGATTTTTTCATAGATGATAATATATAAATAATTTTTATGTATTGTGATGGTAAAGTTTTCAATCTGATTTATTAATGCTATAGTTGATGATGAAGTACTGCTAGAGTTCCACTTTGTGATTTAACAGTCATCTTTGGTGTGAATTCGCAGTTTCTGAAACCCTAAGAGTTGCATTTTTGAGCAAATACATATAGATAGTGTTTTTGCAGATCTTAGGTCCTCACCTCCCTGATAGTGCAACGAAGCAAATCAATTCAAATTCCAATTCATGTAGCAATAGCGACAACGAAGAAGATGACACTGACTTGCTGACAAAGATACAGAAACGTGCCAAAGTTCTCAAAGACTTAGGGGGCGAGTTGCCTCCTGATGTCAAGAAGCTTGTTGAAAGTGACGATCCTGTTCAGAAAAAGGGACCGCACCAGAAGTCTGCAAAAAAGGACAAGAAAGATGTCACAGGCTTTTCCTTAGTGGCAGGATATGGAGAATCCGAAGAAGAAGAAGAGGAAGAGGTGGGCCCCACGTTACCTTTAGCTTCCACAAAGACAATTGAAAATAAAATTTCGCACAGTACACTCTTCCCCATTTCTAAACCTATCGACGTTAAACAGTTTAGCGAAGTTAAGAAAGAAGTTGAGCCCCCAGATTTGAATCTAATAGATTCCAAAGCATTTCACAGAAAACGAAGGATTGGAATTGATTTTGCAAGTGCAACATCGAAAATAGAAACTCCGGCAAATCACAGGTCAGATGATGTCGATGCAGAAAAACAAGGATTAGGTTTTAAAGCGGAGAAGGAAGCCGAATCAGGCGTAGTTAAGAACGATGTAGATAACACTTATCCTGGCTTTAAAAGAGGAGGCGTGATGTTTATTAAAACTGATGTGTTAAATCCTAGTGGTGAACCTGATAAATTGGAAACCTCAGCAAAAGAAGATGTGAATGACAGTCAGAGTGATACAATGATGAAGATCGAAGAAACGCATAAAACGTTGAATGAAAAACTTACTTTTTTAAGTGAAGGGAGGGAACCTGTGTCTCCTGTACAGATTATGATCATTCAAATGGAGGTAATTTGTTATTATTAAATACCTAAACCCATTGTAATTGTATGAAATGTACAGCATGGGCATTTCATAGACAGTAAGAAATAAAGATTAAATTAAATTAGGAAAAATATGTGGTATCTTGAGAAGTATCTCTTTAGACAATTAATTTTTCAAATTTTGTTAGGTTTAGGCTATAGACAGTTGAAATACTTAAATATCCGGTAAAAAATGAATAAAGTAGTACTTAGTTAAAGCAAAACTTATCTTTTATTGCATTTATAATGAACCAAACTCGGAGATTGCTCGACAAGCAATTCATTACTAGGTACAATAAAAGATAAGTCTTTTATAACAGGGTATCTCTTTAATCACAATTTCTTTAAGAAAAACTAAATATTCATCATTCTAGACCTGTTAATGTCAGTTCAGTCGTTACGAAGTAATTTTAGTTCCAAAACCTTTTATTAACTGCAAAAATTTTCTAAAGCATTCTGTTGTATTTGATTTTGCAGACTTTATATGAAGCAATGAAAGCAGGAAGTTTGACTTCAAATTACTTACACAAGTGGCTAAAAGAGACGTGTTCAGAGCTAGTGAAACTAGAAAAGGATGCTGCGCCAAGTGGTTGGCTGCTGCAGTGGGATAGGTATGACCCATTATATTTAATTAGACGAAGTTTATCTAGAAAACTAGATACATCTGCGCAAGTCAATCATTACTGTTATTGCCCCAATTGTCCCCACCACCTTCCCTGTTTCTGTTACTTTGATTTGTCAGTTGTTGCGTTTGATTGACTCTTTTATGATGAAGAGTGGATGAAGCAGCTTTGCAGTTACAAGGTAAGATTTGATTTTACTTCATGTAATGTTAAGTTTCGTGTATTTGTAGTATGATTGTAGTTAAGTTATCCATTCATTTCTCAGTTTTTCTTTAATTTATTTTAGATTTGCTATTTTCATAAGTAGCAACTGGAGTAGATTATTGAAATTCTTAGATTTAACTGAAGTAACTAGATAGTAAATAATGTAGTTCTTCTAAGGAAACTTCCGTTTATGTAACTGCGACATCAAAATCCGTACCACCATAATAGAAAACTAGATTTTTGCATACGGCAAAATATATGATATATAATTAACATATGAGGTTGGCTGCTCTGAGCGCAGTCTTTGCATAAACATAATTTTTACTTCCTTTTACAATAAACAAACGACTTCCGGGATTGGACTTAGCTAATGTAAATTTATAAAATTTTACTTTAGCAGGTTGCTTCAGCCAGCATTAAAGATCAGAATTTTAACAGTAAGCTTTACATCTCAGTCAGTGAAATGAAATGTTGACTTCTCCACCTAAAAACGGCTTCTTTTTAAACCTGTTACTTGCGTTGATAGCTTCATCGAGGCTGTTATTCGAAATACGATTTATGAAATATACGAATAAAGTAAGGCTAAATGCTTTTAATATAACATATTAATTTGCCATATTTAAATAATCTTGTTTTTAGAGCAACAACCTTGTAATTTATGAGAAAAACTGTGTGAGAAAGAAATTTTTGCAGGCAGACAAGCGCCTTTGCACATGGTCTTAAAAAATGTAGGATTTAAATGGCAAAAGAATAATCCTCAAGAGGTCTCATGGAATTGAACGACTTTTCTTTAAAACGAATAAGTTTTTTGGAGTACTATCAGCACATAAAACAAGAAGCATTGTATGAATTTGTGTTTTTTGATGAGACATGGATATTCTAAAATTGCTCTATAGATTGCTCTAGGCAAGACATTGATTTGTGAACTGTTAAAATTCTGCTAACATACTGGCAACACCGCACAGATGTCATGAAAGTTTATGACATGCAACAGAAGTTTCTTTAGAAGAACTATACTAATTATTACAACAGCTGCCATTTTTATTTTCATAATTCCATATGAAATGCTTCTAATAACGATATTGGAAAAGTAAATTTCTCAATGAAAACCTTGTAAATTGAGGTAGAAAGTTTATAACATTTATCCAGAGCTTTGTAATAGGAATGAGAAATTACACTAACATACGTTATGTTTTGCTTCTCACCTTCACATTTTTGTATCTTCTTTATTAACTTTCTGATCGATTTAAAATTTTGGTCAGATACTATTCTTAAGATGATTATTTTTACAATTTGTAAGTAATTTTACTGCGAACCAGTAGCATATTGCAATCACAAATAAATGGGAAAAATTGTATCAGTAATAATGTACTAAGGGCAAATGATTTTGCCGGTAAAAATGTTTTATGAAGTTTTTTGTTTTGGCAATGTCACAAGACAAACTAACTTGATCAAATTTGTCAAAGTTAGTTTGTCAGAGGACTTTGCTAAAAACAACAAATTCTGAGTAAAAAACTTTCCGAACAAAATCATGACCCTGAAATACGTCTTGTGGACTATTGCCCAAATATCGGTTTATTTTGTATCGGTATGCAACGAATATGACATTTACACTAATGCACAATGACAGTTTAAGCGACGTTGTTGAAATACCACCTTGATTAATAGATATTTATGTATTAAGGGAGATATGAATGTGTTTTTTCCCTGAGGTTGACATGGTTACAGACTGAGGACCTCTGACCCGAAGTCTATAAGTCAACCAAACATAAAAAACATCTCCAGTGGTCTGTACAATATTTTATTTACTAGCATATTAGTAAAATTAGTATAAAATTTTAAAATAAGAATATGTAAGTAACATTCAAGGATGCCTGAATCTATGGTTGTTAAGGCGTTGTTTGTAGTTGCATGGTTACCATAAGATTAAGGGAGAAATAATTTGAATAATCCCTAGGCAGCTATGAGTAGCGTTTTCATATTTTTTGCGCTACCAACCTATTTTTACTTGTTTTTGTGTTCGTTATCTGTAACGATAAGGTCAAGTTTGTGTATCCTTGTTGGTTTTATGACAACAACAAAACAACAAGCCCGTTATGAATATAACGGTCCAAGAACCGTTATGGAACATTGATTTGTATTTAGTTACTATAGAAACAACCATTGCCCACTTTATTTAGGGAAACAGTATGTGTCGTATTCAACGGTATTTTTATTAGTTGATAGTGCAAAAAATGCTTATACGAGACTCGATCGTTAAGTGCCTTACAGTTCTCAAAAAATAGCAAAACTCTGCCTTTTGAGCCTCGTTTCTTTTAATTTTTGTTGGCCTATTCTAAGGCACCTATCGATCTTGTACTGTAATATACTATTGTATCTATATCTATGATGAAAATGAACAATATCATGTTGCTAATAAAACAACATATTTGCTGGTTGCCATGTATACAAGTGGTAAAAAAAACTGATAAAATCCCAAGGAAAAATTTTGATTTTTTGCCATTATAAAAATACGTGATTGGTTGAATTTTAAAAAATCATGGCATTTGATGGACTAATAAGAGATGCGGGAAATAGTCATAGAAAATTATCAACAAAAATTGTTCAGAATACCAAAAGCCAAATTTTTATGGAATTTGTTTTATTAAAAATTTGTAATATAATATAAATGGATTAAAATTCCATTATTGTCTTACTAAATAGTGTCATGGCCAAAAAGAGTTTGTAAAGTGTCAGTTAAGAGTCCTGTAAATTTAAGTAATAATTTAAATAATAATTGGAATACGCTAATCGCTGCTGAAAAAGTAGAAATAGTGCCGTTAGTTGGCAAAAAATAAATATTTGTCATTCTAAGCAATTTTGTTATTTTTTTTATAAAGTTTGAATTTCAATTTTTTGCATTTATTTTTACACAATAGGTTACTGATTTGCAGTAATAGTATATTATGTATATTATGATACTAGTGTATAAGTACGCCTTTAAAGGAAGATACAAGGATCTGAAGAAGAGAAGTGAAACACATTGTATGTTAATGCACTATAGAATTATAAAAAAATATGCAGCGTTGTTAGTAGGCTTTTCTTAAATTGCATTATGGTTGAGAAATGCTACTATAATGTATGGAAAGCTTTAATTTTATTTTCCTTCATAGTTAAACAAGAATTTAGCAAGTTACAGCTTTCCAGTTTAACGAAATTGATTAAATAACTAGATATAATTTATGAAGCGATAAAAATATAGAATATATTTTCCTTAAGACCCATGTTTTGTCTGTTCTAGTAATTCAAGAATGTTTGGTAAATGCTTATTTATAATAATTTCTGAATTTGTGTGATTTATTTTGCCATATTACCGCAAGAAAAATAGATTTTGACTTTGAAACATTAGTATAAGCAAGGAATTTGGTAGAAGTTGCATTTGTCTTCTTATGGAATATAGTAACACTCGTTTGCATAGTCGTTCGCTAGCGGCTCGCCGGCGACTCGCCAGAGTTTTGTTATGAATAGTATGTTGGTGGCACTGTACGTCTATGTCAAATTCGAGGTTATCAGGTTAGGTTTTCCGTCAGTTTTTATAGAAACTGACACAAAATCTAGCCTGCTAACCTCGAATTTGACATAGACGTACAGTGCCGCCAACATACTATTTATAACGAAACTCCGGCGACTCGCCGGCGAGCCGCTGGCGAACGACTATGCATACGGGTGTAAGTCTCTTAAAATCAAAGTTATGCTGCGGCTGCCATATTAAAAATGGGTTTGGTATATAGAAAATTGAAAATATTTCTGAGCCTAACCGAAGAATCGAATGGCAAGGTGGTTAGGAGATCTAATAGATTTGTGTCCTGGCCAACCACTACTAGAGAACCATCTCTTTGTTTTCTCAGTAGCTGCTGCTAGGATAGTCACGAGTGTAACGATCAGAATTAGGGCTGTGTGTGAGCGTTGAAATGGCCTCTCCCCCCGTTTTTAATAACTCATTGACACGTAGGAGATAGCACAATACATATTTTTGATGCAATTTTTTTTATTGGTAAAAATTAATTACAAAAAAAAAATAGTATATGAATTGAAATAACAGCAACATAGAGTAATAACCATTATTATAAAGAAACTTTGAGGTACCTAATGTAGCTACATAACAGTGCAGGTACAGTGTGTTCAAAAATGTGTTGTACAGAGATAGTTAAACGTTTATTGGTGGTTGCATTTTTACTCAACAAAGGCTCATATTGTAATTAACTTAGTAGACCTAGCTGTAGAAGAATAAAGTTCAGGCACTTCATTCCATGTAGGAACATGGCCCGAGACAAGGCGAGTCAGGGTCGCCGAAATATCTCTTTTTGAAACCCAGTCAATCTGACACACCGTTAACGGTCTTCGACGACTGCCTTACTTTCCCTACTTCCACAACTGTGGTTTCGGTACCCAATTCTTAAAGCGATTGGATGGACCGCCCCCCCAATTGTCAGATGTCGGGATTGAACCCCATACCGTAGCACCGCGGCCTGACACCCCAACTGCTCGGCCACGCTGGCGATAGACCTAGATGTATACTTTCAAAATATCTGTATATACAACATTTTTTAAACTTTGTGAATTTCCATTCATATTCACAAAGCACAAATGCTGTACAACACTTTAATGAACATGACTGTACATTAATATTTGTTACATTAAGAAACATTTATTATTTTATTCTTCTAAAAACTATAAAAACAACAACAAATGGATAACACCAATCAAAAGTTTTTGATTGTTTTATGCTTGAGCAAATATAGATATGAGATTTTCTAGTCTTTTTGGTATATTTACTTTCAATTGAAAGCAATGCCAAAGCGGATAATTATTCCTGGTTGATGGTAGAGCGCAGATAATAATTTTTGATCAACTTTATAATGGAAAAGGACGTTTTGCTGAAGTTACAGCTACAGCCTTATTTGTAGTAACCATGATGAGGGAGGCTTTGAGAGGAATGTTTGAAACAATACGTATAAAGTATCATTATGGTGGTAGTTTGTTCAACTTACAGCGGCTCCCTGCTATCGCCAAAGTGCAGTTGTAAGATTGACTGAAATACTATATGTAGACAATGTATGCTTAGTTGCCAATTCAGAGGAGGGACTGTAGGAATGTGTTACAAGACTGAATAACGCCTGTATTAATTTTGGCCTTAGAATTAACTGCACAAAAACTGAGGTGATGCAACTGAAAAGCAGAGGTGAAGGTGACAATCCACAGCCACTTAATATTCATACTGGTGAGACCCCTCTCCGTGAAATATCGTGAGTTCAAATATCGTGGAAGTACTATATCAGTTACTATCAAACATGACGTGGGCGCATTGCGCAAGTTTTGGCAGCTTTCAGACGATTGCAGAAAAAACTTTTTAAATTTCATGATGTAGGTTTCCAACCAAACTTTCAGTAAGCAAAGCAGCAGTTCTGCCAGCACTTTTATGCTGACGCAACAATTTGACAATAGTCGCCGTGGCCGTATTGGCCTGGATGTTTTGATTTTAGGTGGCTTTTATTAATTCAATATGTAGGTAAATGTAACTTTTCTACCAAATTCCTTGTTTGTACTAATGTTCTGAAGGTTCTTGTAATTTTTACCATATTTTTTCTGTACTATATTATTTTTTAAAATAAATTATAGGTCAATTGAATACTTAATTGCTTATTGTGACAGTTATTACTGATAATTTTTGTTGAAATTTATATTTAATTGTAGAAAGATGGAAGATACTTTGATTAGACATGTCGTAGCATGTCAGTGTACCAGAGCTCGTTTCTATATTTGAATAAATTATTTAAATTTGTCAAAGTGACATGTTTATTAATTAATATACCTACGGGGTGAAAAAGAACGTAAATTAGTTTTAGGGTTATAGTACACATTAAAATAAAAGAAGCGCTTACAAACATAGGTCCGGAAATGCGTCTTAAGGAAGCTATAGTTTCAAGAAGGGTAAAGGAAAAAACATTGCTATGAGTAGATTACGAGTCTGAAGTAGCAGATTTCAAAATTCACTTACTCCCGTCCTCAGGTGAATGAACTCCAGGTTAGTACTGAGTACGACTGATTTTTTGTACGTTTTATCACGTACACTCGTGCCTACCCCGGGGTTTGAACCCCGGAAAACAGATTCCGTAGGAAGCTGAAAGAAGCTGCATACATAGCGCTGGTAGTAGAACCAATTAGCCAGGCTAACGCAGAAATAACGCCCATTTGGATGTCACTACTGCACAGGGAATTACAAAAATAGTCTAGTAATTAATATTGAAAAACACTGAACGACCAGCACTTGATAAATTTCATAACGTAAATTTGTGACAGATTAGCTTGAGTGAAGCGTATTAGTTTGCATTTGACCTACGCTCCAGTGGCGTACGAATAAATTTCAAAAACTAACTCTGAACCCATACCTTGAGTAAGAGCTCATGTCTGCCGTGAGTTTAGCCAATAAAATTTAAATTGCAGGTAGATTAAATCACAAGTAGGGGCTTACGATCATTTATTTAAACTTGAGTTACTATACAGCTCATTTTTAATTATCCCTGAGAGACTTAGTTAATTCATTAGTTCTTTGACGAACCCAAACTAAAAATATTTGCTTTGGTAGCTCTAGTTATTTATTTAAAATTAAATTATCATTATTTAGAGAGCAATAACCACTCCAATATATAAGTTTATGACTATATAACCGCGCTGGTGGCCTCGTGGTAAGGGTGTCAGACTCGTAATTACAGCGATCAGTGGTTCCAGGTTCGAACCCCGGGGTAGGCGCTAGTGTACGTGATAAAAAATGTACAAAAAAATCAGTCTTTCTCAGAGCTAACCAGGAGTTCATTAACCGAAGATGGGAGCAGATGAGAAACTCCTGAAACGTTGTGTGATAAACACTCGAGACAGTGGAAAAAGTCTGATAAAACATATCATAAATAGACCACTGCCAAAAAATGACATCATTCAGAGAATAACCAGAATTGACTACAATTTGACTGAACCCCCCCCCGAAACTTTACACAAACTACCCCATTTTGAATCATATACCAAATATTTTTCAATGCCATATAATTCAGTATAAAGAATCGCATAGATATACCAAATTATATGCCGTTTTTAGTTCTACAAAACAAAGAACTGTTGTGTTCCACCTCTTTTTTGGCAATTTGGCGAAATGTAAATATGGCATCTGTTGTTGAACGATTTTTACAGAAGCTTTGTTCCTCTTCTACTTATAGTTGCAGTTCCATTTCCTGCAATATTATTTTTGTTAATAATTTTGAAGCACTGTTTAGGAGCATGGTGCCTCTATAGTTGTCATGGTTATTTGCCACCTGTGAAATATTTCTGAAAAATGTATAGTTTTAAGGAATTAATAGAGACAGATTAATTTTATGTTATCAATCTGGATTGTAATGGAAATCAATATCATCAACATTGGCACCACAGCCTCTTGTGCGCCTTAGCCTCTTCAAGAATCTTCCGCTATTGACTTCAGTTTCTTGCCTTTGTTCTCTACCCATAATTGTTCTGTCTCTCGATATATCGTAACCACCACAACTTCTTGATTCCGATTGTGGATATTTCAATGTTATGATTGTTTTTGATAGTTTGAAAACGTAGAATTTACACCAACGTCCATTTTCATTCATTCCTTTTGCTTCTAATCCAGGTGCCAAAGCTATATCTAAGAAGAGGTCTAATTAGGGTTTTATGCAATCTTCATACCGGGTGATTATAAATGCTTCTCCATCAAGTTCTCGTTGAAATATTTGTTGTATGAATATGTTGGTGCCACTGTAAGTCTATGCCAAATTTGAGGTTAGCAGGTTAGGCACTTACACTGCCACCAACATATTATTCAAACAACAAATATTTCAAAGAGAACTTGATAGAAAAGCATTTATAATCATCTGGTACATTTCTCAATCGAAGGTGTTTTTGTTGTTGTTGGTAGTATCTGTTTGCTAATATTATACGTCTTTAAATTCCATTGCTGATATTATTTCAATTTGTTTGTAAGCCCAAATAAGCAAATTTTGTCACACTCTCGATGTTGTAGTCAACTGTCAAGTTCTGTCATAACTTGAGTTATCTGGTTATATTGGTTATGGCCATTTATTCATTTCATTTATCTTCAACCCCAGATCTGCTGCAGCCTTCTTTAGGGCAATAAATGCTGCTTTGATGTCTATCACACTTCTCGTAATGACTTCTCTATCATCAGCATAAGCAAATATTTGAACAGATTTATTAAACATTGTGCCTTGTGCACTCTCACTGCTGTTTCAAGAGCGATGTTGAGTCAAATCAAAATGGTTAATCAAAATGAGAAAAAAGTAGATATGCTATAGAAAATGTTGTTTCAAGTGATTTTCTATTGAGTTAACTTTGTGTTTCAGTAATTTCCGTAGCAATTTTTTAAATTTTAATATCAGTGTTGTGATTATAAAGGGCCATTTAATGTGTTGCATCACAACATTAATAATTTTATTGTGAAAACATAGAAGCCAAGATACATTGTGAAAAATTTATCATGGAGTTTACATCCCGAGCTTAACTTTAAATTTTTTTTTTTATAATAAAATATCTTAATAATACAGTGAGAGCTAAATGTCTATTATCATTTTGAAATGATTTAAAGTTACATAATTTACAATAACACAAAAATTATAACCTAATGACAGCGTACATAAATCAAAACGAGCAGAGACAGTCATGCTAAATGGTGAAACCTGACTATACTAAATTTCAAATAAGCATGCAGTACTTGGAACTAAGTAGTAATCATAACTATGGCCTTGATTGGTCGAAAAAAAGTTAGCATTACAACCATCTGAAAATAAAATAGTTTTTCAAATATGTCAATTTAATATTAGGAATGAATCTTAAATACAGGGGGTTCTACGAGCTCTATGAGAAACTTTGGTAGATAATAGCTGGGTTAATTCCAAACATTTTTCTTAAATGAACGCGGGTACGATTCGTTTTTGTTTAGAAGTTGCATGGTGTTTAATGTTTAAACCTTTATTAACAATTAACAATAAAAATTTATAATAAATAAAAATAACAAATGTTAAGACTATAAAAATTGTTCGAAATGGTAACCCTCGGCTCGAATGCAAGCCTCACATCGATAAACTAAAGATTCCGTCACTCGACGGATGAGATTTGGATAATTTCTTATCTGGTTAGCTGCATCCTGAATTCTTTCAAGTAACTGCTGACGGGTAGTGATTTCAACATTTTAGACTAGCTGCTTCGTGTGTCCCCATAAATAAAAATCCAAAGGATTTAGATCTGGGGAACGCGGTGGCCACGCTATTGGACCTCTTGTCCTATCCATTTATTTGAGAAATGATCATTTAACTAAGCAATTACTTGTCTTCCTCTATGTGGTGGTGCACCATCGTGCTGATACCACATATTTTGAACAATATTTAGCTCGACGTTGTGTTCCAAGAAATTTCTATACATATCTGCATTTAAACGATCATTTATAACATGTACAGGTAGTAAATTATTGTTGAGAATGCCACCCCAAACGTTAACACTGAAACGTTGCTGAAATCGTCTTGTTCTAATTGCATGCGGATTTTGCAAAGCCCAGATATGTTCATTATGATTATTATTCATGCCGTCCCTAGTAAAACACGATTCATCAGACCACATGACAAGCGAAATTAATCTAACATTTTGTGCATGTTGCTGAAGTAACCAGCGACAAAATTCGTTGTGGGGCATCTCCAGCATGTAACGCTTGTACATTTTGGCGATGAAGCTGATGTAACATTTCTCTGTTCAATACACGCCAAACAAAATTCGGTGATAAATGAAGGTTACTAGCTATACACCGAACACGAATTGAAGAGTTGTCAAGGACAGCATCTATTACATTTTCTTCATCTTGTACATTCACTTCAGTAGGACGAATGGCCTTTTTTGGAGCGGGGTTACCTGTTTCTCGATGTCTACGAAATGATGCACTAAACACTGTGTGGGCAGGTTGATGTCTATGTGGATACCTTCATCGGTATTCTCGAGCTGCTTGTCTGGCGTTCCCATTGGAATACCCATATGCAAACACAATATCTGCATACTCCTCAGTTGTGAATAAATGCATTTTTCTACTCACTGTATAGAAAGTCGGCTTTTGCGCCCTAGTTTTAGGAAACAAAACTGTCAATTTCTAACGAGCGGGAGCCAATTTTTATTGACTCCAGGCGGGAGCAAATATTTGTTTGCTCCTGCATTTGTGTTTATGTCACCATGGATATCACATCAAAGCTTTACAACGTTATGTTGATTTGGAAATTAGACAAAATGTCTTTACAGAAATGTAGTCACTATAATGATTTCCTTAAGCAACATTTTTGAAATTTTGAGCTATAGAACATGCGTTTAAAGAAAAAATCATATGTATATCACTGGAGCAAAGGTTCATTTCTTTCCTTGTATGTTTAATGCCCTCTGCTAACGCGTGGGGCATTAAATTCACACGTGGGAGGAAATGAATACCTTTGCTTCCTAGATATATAAATAGCTATTTTTATTTAGCACTTTCACACTAAGGGCCGGTTGCAGAAAGCAATGTTAAATCTGGTGTTAGCTAACGTCACGTCAAAGTGAACAAAAACGAATCAAATCTCAAATGCTTATGGTAACTAATACATTAGTAAACAAAATTTGATGCGATTTTGTTCACTTTGACGCGATGTTAGCTAACACCAGACTTAACATTGCTTTCTGCAACCGGCCCTTAGTGTCAAATGAATAATCAAAATGACACATAATAATTATTGTTATATCAACCATCATTTTTATTTATCAGCCTACTTTTAATTAAAATGTAAATATACTGATGGGGCCACAATTATACCATGAGATAAAAAAAATGATTCTGAGCAGGCCTTGATATGTGTTATACGTTTGGCAGTACTTAAGTGTATTGTCAGTCTATGTCAAATTCGAGATTAAAAGGTTAGGTTTTGTTTGTTGTTTGACACAGACTGACGTAAAACTTAACCTGCAAATCTCGAATTTGACATAGACTGACAATACACTTTAGTACTGCCAAACGTATAACACATATCACAGCCTGCCCTAATTGGTCTTTTTATTGATCTGTCTGTATATAATTATGGCCCCATCGTACCCACATTCGTTTAAGAAAAATTTTTGGAATTAACTCAGCTATCATCTGCCAAAGTTTGTCATAGAGCTCGTAGAACACCCTGTGTATAAAAGGAACATCAATAAATAGTGGACAAAAAAGACTGACCTAGCTTTATTGGAATTATATAGGATAAAATTATTGTAAAACTCGAACAGTCAAACAAACTTATAAGTACTTTCCCAGTGTAAAACTCAGTTTGAGTTTAGAGTGCCACGTATTGCATTCTTATTTGAAATTTAGTATAAAGTTTCTGGAACAGTATATTGGGGGGGGGGGGGGGGGGGGGGGCGTCTTTTAAGCTTGACTACTTATAAAATTGCAGTTAATTTTGATAATTTGTTAACAATATTACAATACAATAAAAAATCTAGAATGGTGGTGAAAGATAAATATAAAAACAGTATATTGGGGGGGGGGGGGGTCTTTTAAGATTGACTACTTTTAAAAAATTGCAGTTAATTCTGATAATTTGTTAACAATATTACAATACAATAAAAAATCTAGAATGGTGGTGAAAGATAATTATAAAAAATAGGTTATGTAGTTTTTTCTTGTGGACTCTTAAAATAAAGGTTTTTATGTGGTTAGAGTCTCTGTATAATATTAATATACAGGGACTCTATATGTGGTTAGGTAGTGGCACCATCTGTGTAATCGTCACTTCTGACATCAAAGAAATCGACAGTGGATGTTGTTACTTGTTGATCTATGTAGTGGAGAGGGAGGCAGATTTGAACACAAACTGTGTAAGAAACCAATTGAATAATTTAAAAAGAACACTTCATTAATTTGGATGAATGTGTTGCTGCAATAGGCAGTAAGTGATGTGTTTTATAGTGTGTTACACCTTCTTTTAAATTGTTGAAGTTTACAAAATTGCACAGCATGTGCGAGCATGAACAGGATGGGTTTGAATTTACCAGGGGCAGGTTTGAACGTATATCTGATTACTTATCAATTAGAACACAAAAGCTTATCAAATGTTTCTTACTCAATACAATTTTTCTGGGGAGTATTACTACATGTCATGTTTCTTTCTTTTTAGGTTTTCGTTCTTCCTGAGATTTTCTTTCTTGAATTTCAGGTAATGGTCAAACATATTCCATTGTTATTTCAGTTAGGTCTACGTCAAGATTTTTCGTATGGGTCACAGGTGCACAAGAAATACTTTCAGGCAAAGAGAGCAGACTTTCATCAGAGTCATTGACTATCTGCTCTGCAGACACAGAAGATTCACAACCTGACGTGCATGGAATATTCTTTTCAATGACAATACGTGGTGCATTAACTATAGGGCAATCTGTGACTGAAGCAGCTTCAAAATCGTCGTCATTAGAAACTGTGGTTGCAGAAATTCCGGGTTTTCTCTGGATGATTAACCCTCCATTTCACGGGTTCCACGTAATTTTGTTGTAACTTTCATTAAAAAAAAACGTTATCTGCTTAAACTCCTCTACGTTTCAGCTGTTAGGTGGTACATACTTCTATGTGATTGTTTTTAATTTAGCCATTTTTGTATAAATGTGGTAGTACCATTTTGTTGTATAGAGCTCAGAAATTATTTTCTGTAAAATCATCCTTAAAATACAAGAAAGTAATTCAGGGATAACCACAGAAGAACAACCCCAAACTCCAACAGCTAGACGACGAGGACATTGCAAATATTGTAAGAATATAAGCTTCGGTTATTACTGTAAATTCTGTAATAACGGCATTTGTTTGCAAAATGTTTCGAACGTGCTGCCAATACTACGCCAATTAAGTTCAATAGCTGACTTTGAGAATTGATCATTTGTATACCAAAGCAGTTTAATTGTTTTCTTCTGCTTTTATAATCACTATATGTTCCTAGTTTATTGTAGTAATTATGTTAGTTTAATTTTTTCTATTATAAAAAAATTAGATTAATTAAGTAGGTATATGCAAAATGAAGACCTCTACAATACACGATTTTACCCCAAATCCATGGAACCGTGTAATTTTCAAACCACCCAAGGAATGGAGGGTTAAGCAGCCAATCGTTTGACAAACTGACATTTTACTTTGAATCGTCCAAACTCCAGTGGCTGCAGGCAGTGCAAACAGTGAGGAGGAAACGTTACTAACAACATTCCGTTATCGCTTGCCTAAAGCATTGCTTCTAAACTGCAGTGTACTTCATAGTTCCCCAATAATATCAAAATGGGGTCCTCCCTAGTATACCTTGTTCTAGACTTGATGTATTTAAGTATCTTCAGACAATCAGTCATCCACCCACTGCTGAGGCAGTTTTCCAGTTTTAAACTTCCCTGTGAAGAGTTCATCATCATGGCTTCTGGGATTCTTGCATGGGAAAATATAGACTGGTGGCACTGCATTACCCTTCCGCATTGATAATGCCACACATGGTAATGCATTGTCCACGTTCTGCTGAAATGGCTTGATTCCTTTCTCAGCTACTATAACTAGACTGTCCATTACAAACAAACAAAACATTAGGAGCTTGCGCAACAGTTGAAACTGCCGTTTGTTGATATGGCTAGGCATAAATTGAAATTTCACATGAACACTACGAAGGTTTGTTTTTAACTTTTTTACATTGTTTTTTATAAAGCTGATTCCTCTTGAAGGGCTGGCATTCTGTGTTTTCTTAGATAAATGTTTCTGCCTTATTATGAAATTCTTGAGCCAATCTGTTCCAGCTATATCTTTTTTTCTCAAGGATTGTGGGCAACGTCAAAGTTTCAGTGTATATATGCATATGCTAGCTTACAAACTTGTTTGTATGTTATGCCATTGTGAATTTCTGAACACCAACTGTTTATCGTGGTATTACTAGTATATGTAACAAATATATGCCTGCTATCTTCTTTTATTGGTGATAAATTTAAAACTTCAAATCTGCCGTAACTTAAATCTACCCACCTCTCCCCTACGCAAATAATGGGAGTGTTATTAATGAAAAATAGTGTGCATCCATTAAACAATATGCAGTGAGTGTGAACGAATAAGGAACATAAGGGAACATAAGAAGACACCAATGCTAAATTTTACTAAAAAGCTACGAAGGCTTTTGAGGCTAAGATCACTGTAAAAAGAAGTTGTGTGCGTGTATCACACCAGATTTTTATATTTATAATTTATTTATAACAAAACATCAACTGTCATAATCACTACTGCCTTGGAATATAAAATTCCCACATTGAAGTTTGTCACACCGGTAATTTTATTCAGTAAATAATTCTTTATTGAACAATTACCGTACTTCTCACATGGTTGAAATTCAACTTTTCGACTACTATTTAATGAATCCATTAAGAAAACTTGCTATTCTGGTACCTATTTCGTAATTTTCCTACCAGCAAAAAACCCTTATTAAAAATTAACAGCCCTGAACAATGCGATTCAGGTTAATTCCTGTGCTTAGTAAAATTCTAGTAATGGTTCATTGAAAATGCTGTTTTGACGATTAAACTGCAATACAGGAACTTTGATTTCCAAAACAGTTATTATTACGACTAAATAAACAGAAATTGCAAAATATAGTTACAGTTAGTAAATTTTTGCTATAAGTAAGAATAAAACTGCACTGTAAGCAAAAACGAACTCTGAATTATAATATAGCCAAAATTGAATAATCTAGGTTGATAAAGAACTTAAGAGAAACGATGTAAATGAACGCATTTTATGCAAACAAAAAAACAGATCCGACATGTATCATTGCGAGCACAAGACAGCCATGGTTCTTGTTGATCTTTAACAAAATTTGATCCTCTTGTATGCAAGTTTTCAATCCATTTTTATGGTAAATCATGATGGACAGTTTTAAGCTTTTAACTGACGTCGAGAATACTGCAGAGCTTCATTGTTTGTGTTCTCTTAAAACTCAAAACAAAATATTCTTTATTGGATAGAATATAAATTCATTTTGAAATGTCAAACTACGTTGAAACAAAACTCTATTATCCATTTATTTGACATCCGCACTGTCAGAGCCAAATTTTAAAAAAATGTCTTGACTATACTTCCAAAATAATGTGTTTTCTATTAGACTGTACATTAAGTCAATTATTAAAATGTGAGTCAGTTTGACAGTGCGGATGTCAAGGAAATGGATAATAAAGTATATTTTTTTTCTATAATAATTTTCAAGGTCAACTTTTTAGGGGATAAGTTGCTCTCCTGCAGGGTCCCTAGTTTTAAAATGTTGGTACATAGATTTTTAGTTCTTTTCTTCCACTAAAAAAATAATTGTCATTTTGACAGATGTCATAATTTAATATCGCTTGCTTCATTTTTGCATTTAAAATATTTTTTTGTTTCTTTTTTTATCCGATTTTATTGATGATGATTCCACGTTAAAAAAAGAAATTTGTCAAGAGTTCAAATTAAGAAACTTTGACATTCAAAATTGACACATAACCATAATTTTGAAAAAGTTCTACCAACACGAGGTATAAAAATTTCCTAGCGTTTTAATCACATATCTACCAACATTGTAACACTTTGACAGTTATTATAGAAAAAAAACGTACTTTAGGTACCTTTCACTACAGTCGCTTTATATACACTAACATTAACAGTTTGATCATATATAAGCTGTTCACGATCTTTTTGGGTCAGGTGAGGCTATGAGCATCTAGTAATTTTGTTTGCAGAACCTCTGTTGCAACTAAACTCCCTCATGGAAATTGACACTTTTTGTGATAGGTTAGGTTGGTTTCAGTTTAAGGTTATATTTTCTGAATAGGTACATTGTTGCCGGATATTCTATAGTCTCCACATCGACTCGCGTTCTTTTAAATTTGGTCTGTCCTTTTTAAATTGGAAGTAGCATCGTTTAATGGAAATAATTTCTTGTTACAAAATTATTTTGGGCATTTTGACTTTTCCTCTGACGGAAACTAAAATTATTTTTACACATTTGATAAATCATTTATTTTCTTATGAATATTAAAATAATAAATCTGGCAATGTGGTGGCAAGAAAATGTCGAACAGACACTGACAGAAAAAAAAAGTTGCATCCGCTACATCATCGAATCAGTTAGTCCAACATGAAAAGAAAAAATCATAGCCAACTCTGTCCCAAAAAGGTCGTGAACGGCTTATATGGTCACGATTCCCATTGGTGCCGCCATTTTATGTCTTCCGTCATTTTGACAACCACATTTAAATTTCAAAAATGTCAAAGTCACATTTATTCAAATATTGATTTGACATACATTCAATCAATAAAAATTGTTTAAAATGCGAGTACATAGTTACAAATCGATCATAATTTCTAGAAACAACTAGGACTATATTTTATTACCGGTAAGCTGACAAGGTTTAAAGAAATTTATCAATTTCAAAAATTTTGCTTTAGATATGGGGTTTTGCTGTGCAGTCGGATGCAAAAGCAAATCTGAAAAAAGCCTGCTAACGGAAACTTTTCCTAGGAATAGGGGCAGGCAGGACTTGTGGACAAAAAATTTAATAGAGAAATATGGTACCCTAATGGTAATTCAAGAAATCGTGTTAGGCATTTTGCAGATTGTATGTGTGAAAAAGCACGAGTTGATGGTAAAAAAGATAAAAAGGATAATGCTGTTCCGACATTATTTACTTTCTCATCATCTGCTTCTGATCCTACAGCCATTGAAAATACCAATGTCTTTATAAATAACTGGTCAGATTTTAAAATAATATTAACCGTGACAGAAATGATGAAGTACAACCAAAAAAGTGATTTTATCGATGTTTATGTTTTAGGTATGTAATCTTGCGCATTTGAATGCAAAAATAGGTCTGAACATGGTATAAAGATGAAAAGCTTCCTTAGAAATAAAAAAAGTGGGGCTTTAGGCCCAACAGGTTAATCGCACATATTAGAATAATTCAATAATATAAAAGATCAGAATCTAAATGTAAAAGCAATTCATATAAATGAAATGCATGTTATTGATAAAAAACATATTGCAATTTTCCATCAATTAGAAAAGTGTATTATATGTAAAGTTCTCGGTGTTTGTTTAAGAATAGTTGAAACGAAAACGAAAAAGCGAAATACACAACAAAGTAAATACAGCTGTAAATTTGTGGCAATGTAAGTTAAGTGGTACCTAAGTTATGAAAAGTAATTTTAAACGTATTAGACTATATACCCACTGTTTTATTAGTTTTCAGATCACTTTAAGTTCAGTAGATTTATTATTATCTGTGAGCACTAACTGTAAATAAAATTTATAATATCTCAATAACACGACATTGTTTTACTATTTAGTCATATATTTACTTATACTAAGCATATATTTAATTAAACTATTAGTAATTCTCAACCCTGCCACTGGTTTTGACCCGCTACTGGAGTCGGCCATATTATGTATTATGTCATTTCATATGGCCAGACTTTTATATAAATGTCTGCACATACCTTTCAACAGTTGACTTTTTTTACATGTGTTTGAAAATGTTAATAGACATCTTGCTCACACTGTACATATACAAGGTGTCTCAAGAACATGGTGCCAAACGTAAGGAGGTTATAGGGAACGTTTAAACATAACAATTTCGAATTTTTTAAATCCTACCCCACTGAGTTATACATGCATGTTCATATGCTCACACAAACCGCCACCAATCTATATGTGTAGCATATAAGAAAAATAATGTGTGTGCTATGGCTAATACTGCAGAAAATAAACTTCAAATTATAAGAATTTGATAATGAATTTGTTTACTCTCACACTATAGTCATATACTTTTGCATTACCAATATGGAGACATTTTGTACTCAGTAAATAATTGCGTATTTAACAGATATTATTTATAGTAAATATTTTAAAACATAGATATCTATAAAAAATGGTTATATTGTTAAATTACCATCATAACTGATACAGATATCGCACACAGGGTGTAAAATAATTGTTTTACAAACTACAAACTAAATAAGAGTTTCTATGAATATCGGTTTGAAATAGCTTCTTAACCTCTTGGTTAGTGGTGTGATGCAAAGTTGCAGTATTATACCTGTCGTGCCATAGATGGTGCGATGTTATTCAGCATAGTTGCAGTCACATGTGTGTGCAATTTTGTGTGTACTGGTCTCTTGTATAATGGCAATATTGCAAATCTTATGTAAATGGTAATCATTGCATTACTAATTTAGTTATTACAGTGTACTTAGTGCATTGTTTATACATATATCTAGCGAACTTAAATTGAGTTGCAGTTTATAACATATAGAAGATCAGTTTCACAAAATATAAATGATCCACTATGAAAGATTTTCTTTTGTTATTAAAATACTCGACATACCTAACATGAAATCAAATATGGCTGTCAGTCGCCATTTTGAAATAAATATTCAAGTACTGTAGATAAATGCCAACATATAGAAGACCAAATATAAATGTTCCACTATGAAAAATTTCAGAGATAGAAAAATTTAAACAGAATCTGTCCATCCAGTATTACACAGGGTGTCCCTGAAAGGTCTGTACAAAATAATAACACATATTCCTGAGGCCAAAATAGGACGATTTAACCCAACTTACCTCTATTCAAAGTTATTTCGTTTAGCCGCTACCGGCTAGAGGGATACAAATTCCCTGAAAAGAAATAGTTTTTTTGAGAGAACTTTATAAAGCTTCTCGCGATTAGGACCAAATTTGGTATGTTGATTTGTACTAAAAGAAAGCATTATTTGACATGTTATATTCTTTTCTGCGTGTTTTGTAAGTGGTCAAAAAATGGTCCTCCACATCTTAAGAAGCTCATAATTTTTTTGTTATTAGATGAATACTTTTGAAACTTTTTTTGCTGATAGACACATATGTTACCTACATTTCTTGGCTCTTGCTTCATTCGTCATTTCTCATAGTTTAGGCAAAAAAAAATATAACCCTCAACACGAACTAGAAATTTTAATCTAAATCAACGAAAAAAATTCACAACAAATGTTCGAATATACCGCCTTCTGCATGAATGCAAAGAGTCTACTGCATTTTGGATGCATTGCCACAATTCCTGCACCGTATTTACCGGACTAGAGTATACCATGGATTTCAGAGCACCCCATAAAAAGTAGTTCAAAAGCGTTATGTAAGGAAATCGTGATGGCTAGTTTACAGGAGCATTATTTCCTCTACCGATCCATCTATTAGGGTATATTTGATTTAGATGATTGCGGACATTTAATGAGAAATGCGGAGGTGCGCCGTTGTGCATGAACCACATGTCTCGGCGAAAATTCAAGGGCAAATCCTCCAGTAACTCTGGCAAAGTATTTTCAAGGTGTTCATAGTAAATCTCGCCATTTAATCGATTTGGTAAAATGACGGGACCAATAATGAAGTTGTCGATGATTCCAGCCCACACATTAATTTTGAATTCATGCTGATAATGTGCTACCAAAGTTGCATGGGGATTTTCGTCAGCGTAAACATGTTCGTTGTGGAGATTTATAAAGCGTTTTCTCGTGAAACAAGCCTCGTCCGTGAATAAAATTTTTTTGGTAAAATTTGCGTTGTGAGCTCGTTGCTCTCTAATGAATTGGCAAAGGCCACACGTTGTTGGGGATCAACTGGTAAAAGATCTTGGACTGGTTGCAGATGATAAGGGTGAAGTAATTGTTCTTTAAAAGTTCTATGGATTACATTTTTCGATACACCCATTTCCATACCTAAACGCCTCGTGCTTAGTTTTTTTCCACCTCAAGAGTTCTTATTGTGTGTTGACGTCCGTAATCTGCAGTTGCAGGAATAAATCGGCCTGTTTCTCGAAGACGTCTCTCCACACCGCCGAAGGTTTGGCTTATCAATTCCTCAGAAAGTTATATCCTCATAGATCCTATTTAAATATCGAAATCAAAAAGACAATTTGTGAAGCATTTGTTTTATCTCAATTTAATTATTGTACAGCTGTATATCATTCAGCAATAGATAATGCAACTGCACAACGAATTCAAAAAGTTCAAAATGCATGCTTACGTTTTATATATGGCATTAGAAAGTACGATCATATATCACATAAATTGGCTGATGCTGGATGGTTAACAATGCAAAATCGTAGAATATTAGAGTGTCTGTGTCTTTTTCATCAAATAATTCTTTATAAAAAACCACCATACTTATATAATAAGATCACTTTTAGAACAGATGTACATAACCTTTCAACTCGATTTAGAGGCCTAATTTCGCCTCTGCTACATTCTGCTGCTTGTTTCGAGCGATTATTTTTTTTTCAAGTATGTCATATGCACAATAGCTTACCAAAACTGTATAAAATATATAGTCCAGTGCAATTTAAACTTCAGTTACGATGTGAATTGATTCAGAGACAGTGTGAAAATTATTTGTAGTGGCAATTATGTGTGTTTTTTTTTATTATAAACATTGTGGCAATGTTGTTTATGTATAATGTGTTTAGTTAGTGTTCTTTTAAATATTAAATTTTTTTTTACTATTTTCAACTGCATCGTCACAGGATATTAATTTTTATTTTCTTTTAGTATTTACGTCAAGTAGAATTAGGCAAAAGATTATGTTTTGGTGTTAATTATCTTTTAGTTCAAGGTTAGGTGGAAGATCAGAGGGTATAGGATATTTACCTATACCCACCTGAATCTCGCCTTGTGATTACCAGTTTTTTTTTAAATTATTGTATTTAGATTTTGTTTTTTTACATGGTAATAAAGTGATTATTATTATTATTATTATTATTTGGCAGGTGCCGATTCGGAAACCTCTCGCGGTAGACTCTAGCACACTCACGACCATTACCTTCACAATACCCATAAACTAATAACATAATAATAATAATAATTTAATAATAATAATTTATTGTCCAAAACCAATACAAACTGGTGTAAGACTAACCAAATGACAATACAAAGTCACACATAATCAATACATAAATTGGGTGTATACTGTAACAATTGAAGAGTAGCTAATGGTCCAAATATTCATCTATTGTATAGAAATTGTACATTAATAGGTAATTATAAAGTTTTTTCCTGAATGTTGCTAGGTTCTTAAGCGTTTTTAGAGAGCTAGGCATCTTGTTATATAACTTTATACCAATATACCTAGGACTCTTTTCATATTTTGCAAGAGAATGTAACGGCAGAATTAGCTCATTGGCATTCCTCGTACTGTAGTCATGGTTAAAACTATTGGTGGCAAATGATTCATAACTCTGCTTTACATAACATAGTGTTTCCAATATAAATATACAAGCTAAAGGGAGTACCCGTAAATCATGGAAGATTTGTCTACACGACGCCAGTCTTACAGCGCCAACAATACTTCTTACAGCTCTTTTCTGAAGTCTGAAAACTGTAATTGCATGGGGCGAGTTACCCCAGAAAATTATACCATATGCAATACGGGAAACGAAATGAGCATAGTAGTAAGACATAATTACTGTTCTATCTGCACAGTATCGCAGTCTATACAAAGCAAAGCATAGCTGCGTTAACCTTCCACATAGAATGTCAACATGCTTTTCCCAAGTCAGGTTTTTGTCAATGTAGACACCTAAGAACTTGACAAATGGAACTTGTTCAATTGATTTATTGTTAATTCTAAGCAAATTACTTCTGTTAGTTTCATCTTCGTTGTTTCTTAGGGAAAATTTGACAAACACTGACTTGTCTTCATTCAAAAACAACCTGTTTGCACTGAACCATTTAGAGAGTTGATCAATAGTTTGCTGAGAATAACCTAAAACACCTGCAAGAGATGTGTCAGAACACATGTAGGAAGTGTCATCCGCAAACATTGTCAGATTTTTGGCATTAACTGCTGAAGGAAGATCATTTATAAATAACAAAAATAGCAAGGGCCCTAAAACAGACCCTTGCGGTACTCCACAACTTATATTCAATTCATTTGAATTTACTCCATCTATACACACAACCTGTTGCCTTCCAGAAAGGTAGGACCTCACCCAGTCATTTATTTTTCCTCTTAGGCCATATTTATTTAATTTTTCTATTAGATGTTCATGAGGTATCAGATCAAATGCTTTACTTAGATCCATGAATAATCCGATGCATTTTTTGTTTTGATCTAAACTGTTATAGAGATTATTTACAAAGTCCACAATGCCTGACTGGGTAGATCTACCCTTACGGAAGCCATGCTGGCTAGGTGTGATAATAGCATACTTGTTCAAGTATTTATTAACTCTGTTGAAAATTGCCCTTTCAATAATTTTTGATATTGCCGATAGTAACGATATTGGTCTATAGTTTTCCATACAGCTTTGGTCACCCTTTTTATGAAGCATGATTACTTTTGCTATTTTAAGTATTTTTGGAAATGCTATAGACCAATTTATCAAAAATGTCAAAGGAGTGATAATGTAAGGAATGATTTGTTTGAGAGTATTCACACTTATATTATCAAGACCACAACAATTGGATGGTTTCAATGTATTGACTATGTTGAATACTTCAGACTCGCTCACAGGGTCCACGAACATGGTTGGATACTCTTTATCAGTTAATGTGATGTGTGTGGGTATATTTAGCACGTCTAATTTCTCATTTAAGTTTTTGGGAATATTTATCAAATAGCGGTTGAAATAATTCGATAGTGTTTGAGGGTCACCAACAATTTTATTGTTTATCTTTATTTCTAAAGGTTTAGTTTCGATTTTTTTATTCGTAACTGTCTTATTTATTATACTCCATACTGCCCTTGATTTATTTTGTGCTTTGTTGTATATATTTTTATTGCTCATCCTTTTGGCTGCCCTAAGAACTTTTTTATAAATTTTTTTATATTTATTATAGCACAAAATATTACTTGGGTGATTAGTTGTTGTTTTTAATTCATACAGGTGTTTTAACATATTGGATGACATATCCTTCAATCCTGAAATAGTGTACTGCACAACCTATTCTGGTCTTATACTGTCATGACTAGTGATGTAAATTACCCGGGTATTTATTTTTAGGGGTAAATACCTGGGGTATTTACCCGGGTAAATACCAAAAATGGGTATTTAAACGGGTATTTATAGCCTCATATACAAATATTATAAAGCTAATCTAACCAGTATAATTAATTGGGAAGTGAAGGTGCTCTATTCGAATTTTATAAAAAATGTAGAATAAAATAGGTGCACTGAGAACATTTATTGCCCAAATTATCGATAGGGACATAACCATACAGGTTGCCTAAAATTGTACGAAACATGGCAATTCCATGAGTTGAAAAAGGTTCAAATGTTATTTGCCATAAGTAAGAGTAACCGAAATAGAAAATGCAATAATTACTTTTTTAGTTAGGCAACAAGTAGCTACTGTACGTACCTACTTGTTGCTCAGCTACAAAAACAGTTATTGCATTTTCTTATTCGGTTACTCTTGTGGCAAATAGTATGTGAACCTTTCCCAACTCACAGAATTGCCATGTTCCATAGAACTTTAGGCAACCTGTATATAACAGCAATGAGATAGCATGAATAAAAACAGAATTAAATGCTTGAATGAACATAGAAACAAATATTTGAGTAGACTTGACGCTCATTTTAATTATGACATGTCAACTAAATATGCCTACTAAAGTAACTTTTTTGTACGGTTACTTCTTTCTTACTCAAGTATTATGCGCTTTTGTTCATGCTATCTCATTGCTGTTATACATAATTATGGTCCCATCGGTATACAACGTTGTTTATATAATTTTGTGATTTTCTGTGCCTTATTAAGATAGTTTTTTAATATGTATATAAGTACGTAATTATTATTAATATTATGTTTGTTATTACAGCTGGGTATTGTACATAATTATGTCTTTAGGAAAATTAGGCAGCCATTTATTTTTCCGTAATTTAAATAAAATTAGTTTTCCAATTGTAAAGGTGAGTGAACGGATAGATTTTCTTAAACAGTGCAAACAGCTACAATTAATAACTAAATTTCTTCAAAAAAATTTAATAACATTCAATTTAATAACATAAAAAATACTCAAAGATTTATAAATATTGAATATAACTTCAAAATAAAAATACTTTCATTAATTTTAAATGATTCTTACAGTAATCTAAATTATTTAAAACAAAAAGTTCTAAATTTTGAAACAATTCTAGAAACTAAAAGCCTACAAAATGTAATAGTCTTTTTTATCAACAAATAAAAAATTTTGCGAACATTATAAAAAAGAAGCATTTTAAAAAAAATTCTAATTTAAAAATTCAGCAAAATGTAAAATCTGAACTTAATATATTTGAAGATAAAAACAAAATTGAAAGAAACGACAATTGGATTAAAAACTTAAATATACAACTACCACAAGATGTAGAGGATATATTGAAGCTAGGGCCAAATTTTAATATATATAATCCTAAAAATAGAATTCCAAATGAGAAATTTATAGTAAATATTGAAAATGCAATTAGTGTTTTAGACTTAGAAAATCAAAACAAAATAAGAACATCTTTTTGCAATATTTTAACTAACCACCAAAATAAAAATAACTTATTAAATTCATATGAAAATATACAAAATATTTTTTTACATAAAGTAAATCACTAAAAAATTTTTGAAAAATAATAATATACTAATAACAAAAGCTGTTAAAACAGAAATTACAGTTTTAATTAACAAAAATGATTATATCAATAAAATGATGAATATTTTAAAATACTGGAATGACAATAATTATATAGACAATAACACTTATAAAAAATTAATAACTCATAATGGACTTCTACCAAAAATTTACGGTTTACCTAATTTACATAAAAATAACTACCCTTTACGACCAATAGTAGCTTCATATATGAGCCCATTATATAAATTATCCATATATTTTTCCAATATTCTAATTAATGTTACACAAAAAAACCAATATAGTGTAAAAGACTCATGGACTTTCAAAAAATGTATTGATACAATAATAATTTCAAAAGAACATGTTTTATTCTCATTAGATGTAGTATCACTTTATACTAACATTCCAATCACATTAGCAATTAAAACCATAGAACAATTTTGGTGTCAAATAGAAAAATTTACTAATATTCCTAAACATGAATTTATAAAAGTAGTTGAATATATTTTACAATCTACTTATTTTTCTTTTAATTATCAAACATACAAACAGAATTTTGGTGTTGCAATGGGTCAGCCTCTATCTAGTACTATTGCAGATTTGGTATTACAAAAAATTGAATCCGAAATTTTAATTAACTGAAATGAAATTAGTTTTTATAAACGATTTGTAGATGACATAATTATTTATACTAATAAAAACTAAATAAACAAAATTTTTAAAATATTTAATAATTACCACCCAAGATTAAAATTCACAATAATTGAAAATGAAAATATAAATAAATCTATAAATTTTCTTGACCTAACTTTAATAAGAACAGAAAATAATAAAATTGAAACAAATTGGTATAGAAAAGAAATTAAAACTAACAGATACTTGAACTATAATTCTCAAACATCAATAAAATAATAAAGAAGTGTAATTAATAGTTAATTGACCGTGCAATTTTATTATCTTCAAATAAATTTTATAGTGATATAAAAATTAAGAAAATATTAAAAAATAATTATCCTATTGACTTCATTAACACCAACATTAAAAAAAGAATAAATAAATTTTTAAATAATAACATAATATTAATTCAACTATCAATTTATACCCTAACTGTTTAGGACAAGAGTTTAATAATAACCAAGACATTAAAAATCCAATTTACATTTCAATACCATATATACCAAAACTGTCACTACGATTAAGTAAAATATTAACAAACAAAAACAATTTTAATATCTCTTTTAAAAATTACAATACAATAGGAAATCAATTTTTTAACAATCTAAAAGATAAAACCAAAATTCAATCTGAATTAAATATTGTTTACCAAATTAATTGTAATAATTGCAATGCTAAATATATAGGACAAACGAAACAAAATCTTAAAAAAAGAATAACTCAACATAGAAATTTTATAAAAACAAAAATGTTAAGCCCAAATAAACCAAATACTGCTCTCTCTGACCATGCAGTTGATAATTATCATATTTTTAATTTTGACTCACCTAAAATATTGCAAAAAGAAAATATTCTACAGAAACGTCTTATATATGAAATTATTGAAATAAAGAAAATCCAAATTCTATTAATTACAAAACTGACATAGATAATCTTTATTCTATTTACTATAACCTTCTCTAAATAATCTTATATAATAAATTTAAAAAAAAATTATTAATATCAAGATAACCCATACAATAGAAATACATTTTTTAATCAAGATATCCTTCACAAATGTTTAGATTTCAAAATTGACATCTGACATTTTACAAATTTTAATTTCTACATTTATTTTAAATATCTTTCCAATCTATATTGTAAGAATTATTAGTTTTAACCATTTATAACATTATAATCCAAACAAATTTCAGTTGATATTACATGAGGTAAGAATTAGTATGCATTGTTTTAACTATCTAACCTAAAACTCGTTTTCGTTTTTAGCTTATTATATACTAATATACTGTGTATTTCTGAAGAAGTCAGCTAAGCTGATGAAACGTTAAATAAATGTATAAAGAAGAAAAAAAATTGGCTGCCTAATTTTCCTAAAGACATAATTATTATTAATGTTAATAAATATAAGGATTATTTTTTCAAGTTAACGTTAAGTTCATTTAAAAAAAATGTAAACAAGACAAAATAATGTTCAAACAATATAAATCATCCCAATTTCCGGAGTTCACCATCACAATTTTTTTGTAAATTCTGACAGACGCAATTTATTGCGTCTCTGGATATTTCCATAAACTACGGCAGCTAATGTTTTTTTTTCGATAATCGATTAATTTACCTGGGTGAATGCTCATTCAATGTTACATTTAAATAGTTATTTTATATAAAATATTCCAGTGCATTTATATGTAGTTTATTTATTAAAATAATATTATTATGTGAGTAAAAGTTAGCTTAGCTTTCTAAATACCCAGTTTTTAGGTATTTTCCCGAGGCAGGGGTAAATACCCAGGTAAATACCCATTTATAAATACCCTACCCACCGGGTATTTACCCGATCCACATCACTAGTCATGACAGAAATACTGACACTGACATTCAGCACATTTGATTTGAAGCCTACTTCGTTAGGAATTCTCTATGTTTTTCGGGAACGTTGAATCATGTTGAGGGTTATTATTTTTGTCTGCCTAAACTATGAGAAATGACGAAATGGAGCAAGAGACAACAAATGTATGTAACATATGTGTCTATCAGCAAAAAAAGTTTCAAAAGTAATTCATGTAATAACAAAAAAATTATGAGCTTCTTAAGATGTGGATGACCATTTTTTGACCACTTACAAAACACGCAGAAGAGAAAATAACATCTCAAATAATGCTTTTCTTTAGTACAAATTCACAAACCAAATTTGGTTCCAATCGTGCGAAGCATTATAAAGTTTTCTCGAAAAAACGATTTCTTTTCAGGGAATTTGTATCCCTTTAGCGGTTAAACGAAGCAACTTTGAATAGAGGTAAGTTGAGTTAAATTGTCCTATTTTGGCCACAGGAATATGTGTTATTATTATGTACAGACCTTTCGGGAGCTACAGCACTGGGAAGAGTAATAGATAAACATGGATTTTATATAATTAAAATACTATAGAAAAAGCAAATTGGGGGGGGGGGGGATTTGGCAAATATGCTTGATATTTTTATTAACATTTTTTTTTATTTTTCACACCCGGCAAGTTATTTTATGATCAGTCTGTGGGTACGAACTACCCACTATTGGTATGTGAAGGGTTAAATTATGTCAGTTTTTTAATTAAAAGGACCTGAATCACACCTGTGTTTGATTAGGAGACAACTTCTTTACATTAAATTTAAAGCGTAAAGTAAACCGTAGAATGTTGCAACTGTACTATTTTACAAACCATTATACAGTTGGCACATTTATTACACTTTTAAATTATTATTGTTGTCCCTGGATGACAGGTTTGTAATCGCAAAGTTTAAGTATGTGTGCATGAGTACATGAATGCAATGATGATAAAATCGAAAATTTAAATAAATAAATATTGCAATTAGTTAAGTGACATTTCAGATGTTTTTCAATTTTATCATGTTTTATAGATGTAAAGAATAGTAAAGAGTTAGTTTAAAAGTTGTTAAATATTTTGCTGCTTTGCGTAGGAGTTGATAAATAATTCAAATCAAATCAAAACATGTAAAAATATCCTTGTGTTACTTAAGAATGTTAAATCATTATTCACTTTCAATCATTTTGATTATTCTTAGTTGAATCAAAATTAATATATTTGTTCATTCGCAATTACCAAAATAATTTAATATGTAGAGATGTGTGACTGATTGATATATAAATGTACCAATATAAAACATGTTTTAGAATCATGTTTATGACATAGTTTTCTGTATGTGTAGGTACAGAGCTGCCCGAGGATGTCCTGTCCTGGTTCTGCAGTATCTCAACGATAAAAGGACATAACATTTTTTGCATAATGTTATTTAATTGTCTCCTTTAAAAATTTAAAGTACATATTTAGTTTCATAAGGGCAGGTATAGTATTATAAAATTCTAATGTTTGTTTGCAGATGGTAACATGGGGTGTGCTGTTTGGTCACTGAAATGTTGAAGTAGATTTTAGCAATGTTACCATCTGTTATATTTAGTCCTGCACAAAATTATCAGATTGAAACCGCTAAAAAAAGTAATTCTGTGCAGCACTAACATGTAAACATTAAAAACTTTGCAACAGTTAGTACTTTGAATTATGAGACGTCGACGTGGGGTGTTTTAGGGTAAACAAGCGCTATTATTATCGCAATCAGCAAACAGGCGATAGTCAGTGGGAGTACCCGCAACCTGACATAGTGGGGGGCGATGAAGCGATGGATATTTCCACTACTCCACCACCACCGCCCATAGTCGAGGATGGTCCTACAGAACCTGTGGCGCCTATGAATCTTCCAATGCAACCACCACCGCCTCCACGTATCAAAAGCCCAACACCCCCTCCACCTCCGACTATATCGCAAGCGATGAAACAGAAAAAGAAATTAGGTGAGTTGTTCCGAGTTTTTTCAAAAGTGTAAAAATATTAATATACCTATTCTTTTTAGCAAAACCACACAGTAGCCATCCATTACTACCGGAGGTTGAACCTCATTTGCCCCCATTACCGCCAACTGAGAATTTCAATAAACATGGGGAACCTCTTCCTCCAGGGGTTGATTCGTCAGAAATAACACCTTATGGCTCACCTCCAGCATCACAGGTTACAAAAGTTAGCATCTAAGTTACGTTTGTGGTGGCGTACTAATATACCTTTGTTGTATTTAAGGAAACTGCAGAACCAAGTGCAGGTGATGTACTTGGGTCAGCTTTAACATCATTTTATTCAGACCTAGCGGCTATGGAAAGTGAGGTACCGGCTGCAGCTGCCATTCCTGAAGTTCCCCAACCTGCTAATGATCCTCTGCCACCGAATATGATGGCGGAGGTACCAGCAAAAAAGAAGAAAAAGTCTAAAGTAAGATTTAAGAAATACAGGGCGTAATTTCTGACCACTGTAATGTTGATTTCAGGTAAAATTAGTGCAGGGATTAGCAATGAAAAAGAAAGGAGTCTCCAAGCTTGTTGAAAGGTGGAAAAATGTTCAGAAGGATTATAATTGATTTTATATTACAATTAGTTTAGCAGTACATTACCCACAAATTATATATTGTGTGTTGTGTAATAATGGAACATGTGATGTTAATTAAATAAAAGCGATAAATTTAATAAGAGATATTGTAGGTTTTTTTTAGGTTAAGTTTTGCAACCATAGAAAAAAGTTTACTGTTCAGTTGTTGTCATATAAGTAGAGAGCGGATGTTTAAGCATTAAGCTTATCCTGAATATTAAAAGCAGGAAAATGATTTCTAAAACACAATCAGTGCAGTGGTTTTCTGGGAATTCTTAAAAAAAACGCAGGTATTCTCTTGAATTATTTTAGTACCCACACGCAGAACACTCGGTTATTCCCTATTTTGTATGATTTTAATTCAAAATAAATACAGACGAGAGCGATACGACCGATCTGGAGATAGTTATACGCCTATCATCCTTTGTGTCTGAGGCCATAATGAATTAAAATATGAGAGCAATAACTTATTTTGCAAAGCTTGTATTACGACAGTAATAGTTTATAAAGTTCTTTAAAATGATTTAAGTACTGAAATTTTAGATTCAGTGCGACAAAAAAATACGTCATTCCACATGTAAAAACTACTTTGCATCAAGAACAATTAAAGAAGTATAAAAATTAACCAAAGCAACAGACAATTGTGACTTTGTTTGCATCTACTTCAGGTAACATGAAACAAGCACAGTTTAATTTAATTTCGTTCGCAAAATCTAACATACCACTGAAAAAATGACAAAATAGCTCCTTCAAAATGTTATTGGATAAAATATTGTCACATGCACGTTTCCGATGAAAGCAACTTTTTTATAGATACTGTTTGTGCAGTACCTGGGCGAATTGGTCAAATAGTTCTTTCTAAATGTAAGGAGGTTTTTTTCCAAAAAAAAAGGCTATACAATTTTAGATAAAATTTCCACAATTTTAGCAGGTGAAATTGCAGAAGACGTTGAGATTGTAACAAATTTAAAATATGCTCCAATAACTAGTGTTGATGTAGAAAGGCGACAAAATTTAACAATGGAGCATTTAGAACCATATTTAATAATTAATAGTTTTCGGAGAGACTAATTTTTTAGTGCCCAAGTTGTGTTACATTTAAAGTTGTTTTATGAATTGTGTTTGCATTTGACTTTTAGTGTCACATTACATACCTTTTCTCAGAATTATTGTTATTACTTAAGTAGGTACAATGAATAAAATAGTTTTTCTTCATTTATGACATTTTCTATGATAAAGCTTTTTTGTAAGAGTTAATGCTTTTTTTTGCTTAAATTAATGCTTTTTTAAACATTTTTGGGGCTTTTTAAAGTGCCTTTTTTAAAATTTTTTGTGCTTATAATTCCGCTCTCTAGTCATGTGATACAAACCTAAAGCCAAAATTCAAAGACGTCGCCCTGGATACTTTTTGGATCTCGATAAAAAATGAGCATCCAGAGATATCAAATAAAGCTATTACTATGCTAGTCCCATTCGCAACGTCATACTTGTGTGAGGCTGCATTATCCGCAATAAAAAATATCAAATCCAAAAACAGATCAAGGCTGGTTGATGTTGACAGTGAAATGAGGGTCTGTTTATCTAAAATTTGTCCACAAGTTGAAGATTTGTGCAAAAGTCACCAGACTCAAGTGTCGCACTAAGACTTACTTAGTTTACACACGTTTTGTTTTGCGTGTGTTGCTTAAATTGTTAGTACAGGCACAGTCTATATAATGTATATAGACTGTGGTACAGGCCACAGAAACTATATACCTTTTCAACTTCAAATTGGGACCAATCAATTTCAAAATGGCAATAAACAATTTCAATTTGAGAATAAACAACTTCAAGTTGGGACTAATCAACTTCAAATTGAGAAAAGCTTTTTGTTAACGGTAGTCTTTGGAAAATGACAATTACATGGTTGTGACAGGACGGAACTAATTATTGTTAGTTGTTGCTGGTGTTCCGTCCTGTCACAACTATGTAATTGTCATTTTCCAAAGACTACCGTTAACAAAAAGCTTTTCTCAATTTGAAGTTGATTAGTCCCAACTTGAAGTTGTTTATTCTCAAATTGAAATTGTTTATTTCATTTTGAAATTGTTTATTCCTATTTTGAAATTGTTTAGTTCCAATTTGAAGTTGAAAAGGTATAGATTGACTCTTAAGGTAGGTCATGAAAGGCGCTGTGATCATATTTGTTGAATTGGCAATATGTGGGAAGTTGTCAAACATACAAAGTTTGGTTACATTTTAAATGACAAGTTAATCAGTAACGGTGGGTAGAGGGATTTCGTTTGCGCAGTGACTAACGTCATATGACAGATGATTTGTGTTTTAAAGTGTGAAAATTGCTGTTGCTGGGATAGAAGATTTAGCAGAGCCTGGTTATTCAACTTAACACCATTATTTCTGCAATCCTTTTAACATTCTAGAACTGATAATACACCATACCGCAATGTTGCATACGCCTCTGCTTTATTGTGTCATTTAGCTTAAATAAGGTTAACAATTTAATGTCAATATGATAGATGTAAAAATGTTACCAATACGAAACTTGGAAATTACTAGATTCTAACATTAGTTCCGATTTTCACCGTGTCTCAATCTAAATTCTGTAACCTGTACATTATATTGTATGCTTCTTAATTTTTTTAATTTAATAATATGTGTACCTACGTGTACACGATTGTGCTTTTTACTAGTGTGTCACCAATCTTGAAAAATTATTCAGGTGTGTCGCAAAGAAAAAAAGGTTGAGAAGCCCTGGTACGACTACTGCTTCAAATTCTTTTTCTTCTTATTCTCTTACTATAATAATATAATAATAACAATATTTATTTAAATAGAAATCTTAATATACACAAAAATTCAAAGTATGTACAGTGTGTTCAAAAATGTGTTGTACAGCGACATTTGTAAGTTTATTGATGGTTGTGTTATTACTCAACACAGGCTCACACTTTATCATTAAGTATGTAGACCAAGATAAACATTATCAAAGTATATGTGTATACAACACCCTTTTTAACTTTGTGTAATTAATTTATACTCACAATGCACAAATGCCGTACAGCACTTTAATAAACACGACTGTACAACATAGTTTACAATAATAATTTCATAATTATATACATATATATTAGTACAAATAACTATTAACAAAGTAACAATATTAAACGATAGTAATTCAATACAGAAAAATACATTAACATTTTATAATAATAATTTTAATTTTACAGAATATTTTGATTTTGAATATGTAACAACAATTTGCTTTTAAAAACTCTACTTGATCTGCTTGCTTTAATATCTTCTGCTAATTTGTTATAATGATAGATCAATAAAAAAACCAATTAGGACAGGCTGTGATATGTGTTATACGTTTGGCAGTAGGTACTGAAGTGTATTGTCAGTCTATGTCAAATTCAAGATTTGCAGGTTAAGTTTTACGTCAGTCTGTATCAAACAACAAACAAAACCTAACCTACTAATCTCAAATTTGACATAGACTGACAATACACTTCAGTACTGCCAAACGTATAACACATATCACAGCCTGCCCTAATTGGTTTTTTTATTGATCTCTCTGTATATATCTACCCTTTTAATGAATAAAGAGTTTGTAGAACGATAATTTGATTGAGGAATATAAATATTAGTCAAACCTCTAGTATCATGGTCATGCACGTTATAATAAAATGATACTAAATTTTATATATAAATGTCATAGTTAACAAATAAATTTTTTGCGATACTGATATCCAATGTAAAGCATCTAACATAACTACCACTGGTGTTAATCGGTTACATGTTAAAATGATTTTCATCCCACGATTTTGTAATTTTTGTAACTGTGACAATTTATTTAAATTAAATTGATGCAATAAAGATGCACAATAATCAAAGTGAGGTAATATAATGGTTCTATATACAGTAATTTTGGAATTGATTGACAGATTTTTTTGCAATTCTTGAGTAAAAATAAAATTTTTTTGAGATTTTCTTAACGAGATAATCAAAATGCGATTCAAAATTTAATACATTATCTAACATGAAACCAAGATATTTAACTGATGTTACAATTTCTATCTGTTCGTTATTTATTGATAAATTTATATTATTTTTGTTTAAACAGTTATATTTATACTTTGTTGTAAAAATCATTCCCTTTATTTTCGAAACATTTAATTTTAATTTATTACATTTTAAATATTTAGATACACTTCCTAATACAATATTTTTTTTCTGAACCACCACTCCAATATCTCTGTCACTGCATGCCAACATTGTATCGTCAGCAAACAAATTTAAAAAATCGCAATTAACAAATAAATTAATATCATTTAAGTAACATATAAATAACAACGGACCTAACACACTTCCTTGCGGTACCCCCAGGATAATTTCTAGTTCAATGGCTCTCGCGATCAGGTTTATTTTTGATCTTCCTGTACTTCCAAAGTTTGCTTTTACAAAGACCTTCATTCATTACCTATGCAAATCATCTCAACACATTAAATTGAGAATGTGCATTGCTAATCTATTTAAATATCTATATTCAGCACTGCAGGCCTCAAAGGCCCATGGCTTTTTTGATAATATTTTTCCATTTCTTTCTGTTTTTGGCTATATTTTCCCAGCTCGTCACGTTGATTTCATCCAAGTCATTCTTAACACACTCCCACCAGCTCTTTTTGGGTCGTCTTCTCTTGTTTCTTCCTTCAGCTTCTCCTTTTAGTACTCCCCTAAATCCGTTTCAGCCCATTATTTTAGTCTGCGGTTTATGAGTTGCGCTAGGACTTTGTACGACACATTCAATAGTGAAATCGGTCTGTAGTTGTTTCAATTAGCTTGGTCTCCTTTTTTTTTGTGAATAGGGGTTAAAATAGTCTCTTCCCATTCTTGTGGTATTTGTTCTACCAACCAGATTTTTTCTATCAGCTTATGTAATTTCTGTATTAATTTTCCCCCTCCATATTTTATTGCTTCTACCGGTATTTCATCTATTCCTGGAGTCTTATAATTTCTCATATTTTTATAATTTCCTTAACCTCCTCCAGTGTAGGGGTTCCTATTTCTTGTCCTTCACTATCACTGGCTGTCCATAGTTTGTTTTCCTCTTCCTCTATGCTTAGACTTTGTTTGCAGTGTTTTTTCCATCTCTCGAATATTTCATTTTCTCCACTGATTATCGTACCTTCTTTATTTTTGTATACTGCGATGTTTGCTTTAAATCCTTTTCTTATTACCGCTGCTGCCTTATAAAATTTTCTTACTTCTTTATTTCCGTAATTCTTTTCAAGTGCCTCGATTTTTTTCATCTGTAGCTGCCTTTTCTTTTGTCTGCAAATTCTGTTTACTTCTTTATTTGCTAATAGAGTGATTAATTTTTTATCTAAATTTGTTGACTTAAATATTCCAGTCTTTGAAAATGTGAAATCTGAAGTTGCATAATTATTTTTATTTTGTATTTTTGTTAGTTGGTAACTGGAAACTAGCCTTTTAGCTTAATAGGTAAATTGGCTGAGTTACATTAATATGCACGACATGTGGGGAGTAGGTAACGTCCTATTATTTCCACCTGAGCAGGTAGAACATATTGACTCTAACGTCCAGTTCTTTCCACTTGGTTAAAAAGTGTTTCTGCCTTGCAAGTCTATTGTCAAGATGCATAAGAAGATATTTAACATCTGTTGAGAGTGGATCATTTTTTTTCAGAGTGCAAGTTGTTGATGTTGACTTATTTTTATTAACAATTACTTGCCAGCTTTCTGTTCAGTTCTGCATGCCTCTACTGTGTTTTATAAATTTACTGATGCTTGTAATGGGTTTTTGTGGTGACATAATGTGGTTGCCTCATCTGCGAAAGTAGCACGGCTTCACTATCTTAAGGTACACCTGTTTTAATGGAGTTGAGTATAGAACAACTATTTGCAAATTTAATTTAGAAAAATATGATTTTAACAGTAAATTGTATTCTGTTTCTTGTAATATAGGCTTAAAGCCTGTTTTCATGTGGAAACCTAATTTTCGGCGTAACATTTGAGAGGTCTTCTAGGCCCTCATTTTGCCTTCGCCGTATGATCTTATTTTGATCTTCTTGCCAGTGTATGGACATCCATCCTATTTACGTGTCTGTTCCAATACTTTTCGTCTATTGTTAGTGAATGTTGTAGTCATGTAATTTGCACATATCTCTAATTTTGTCTTTAGTAATTCTGTCTCGCAGTTTTTTCTTGGATTGCTCTTAGTGTCTTTATTTCGCATGTGCATATTAACCTCTTTATTTTTTTTGAATTGGCCCTGGTTTTCGATCTATTGTCAGTACTGGTCTTAAAGCCGTTTTGTAGATTCTGCCGTTAGCCTCTGTTTTCATGTGTTTATTTCTCCATATTTAACTATTTAGTAAAAAAGTAAAAAAAAGTAAAGTTCGTGCACTTCATTCTATGTAGGAACATGGCCTGAAACAAGGCGGGTCAGGGTGGCCGAAATATCTCTTTTCGAAACCCAGTCATCTGGCACATGTTAACGGCGTACTGGGTGATGTGGTTAGCATCACGCCTTCAACCACTGCCTTACTTTCCCTACTTCCACAACTGTGGTTTTGGTACCCAATTTTTAAAGCAACTGGCCGGGCCGCCCGCCAGTTGCCAGGTGTCGAAATTGAACCCCATACTGTGGAACCGCAGCCTGACGTCCTAACGCTTGGCCACGCTGGCGACCATTTAACTATTTAGGCATTTTTATATTCTTGATGCTTTATCTACTTGAAACTTCACTTTGTGGTACATATTTTTGTCGCTGGAGGTCTCTGTTCCTAAGTAATCGAATTTTATCGTCTGCTCTATGATTTTTTATATGTCTACTTCAAGTTTACAGTGAAGCGGTTCCTTTGTTATAACCATGCATTTTGTTTTTTCTGAGCTCGTCATACTGTATTGCTTAGCCATGACGTTAAACCTGTGCAATAACATCTGTAGTACATCCTCATTTTTGGCCAATAGGACAGCTTTGTCAGCATAACAGATTTACGGTAGAAGATGCTTCCCATTCTGTATCCCAATCTGTTTGACAGGTTTTCTATTATTTCGTTCATAATAATATTAAATAAGAATGGACGCAGAGAGTCTCCTTGTCATATGCTTGCGGTTATTGGTATATAGCTACTTAATTGTTCATTAATTTTTATACAAGTGATGCAGTTAACATTTATGACTTGTATTATTTTAATGAGTTTTTTGTGCACTCCTTTATTTTCTATTATATGCGATACATCTTGTAATCGTACTCTGTCAAAATCCTTGGATAAGTTTATAAAACACAGGTATAATGGCTTGTCAAATGGCAACGACTTCTCAACAATCTGATTATGAAGATGGCATCACTGGTTGACTTGTTGGTTCTAAATCCTTGCTGTTTGTCTAAGACGCCACCTGATTTGTGTAATTCCTCGGATTTTTGTAGTTCCGTACTGGTAGTAGATTCAGCGCCCAAAGCTTGGTAGTCTTCTTAACTTCTTGGGTGTTTCAGGTAGCACTTCAGAAAATGTAACTTATAGTTTTATACAACCAGGTTATTATACTGAACGAGTTTGGAACTTGTTGAAGGGATGAAGGGGTTGAAGGGTAAGGTGTGAATGAAGTAGCCAAGTCTAACTATCCCTTGTCTCGATACTCTTAACTAAGGGGATTTCAGCTCGTCACAGATTACAAGTTACAGTGTTCAAAGACTCGACTTGAGAAATTAAAGACTTCAGTATATTAAAATATGTTTATTTACAAGTTATTCGTCTCGGGAGCGATCTGCTCGCTACTGTTGTCTGTTAAAATCGCACATTACCAACATTTCCGTTTTTACAAGAAAGCTTGCAGGTGACTATTTAGGTCATGTAAACCTCGGAATAGTATCGGTCCCACGCATAGTGGTATCTAAATGCAATAATATTTACTACTCAGTTCCAGCCCTTTTGCTGCAAGAATCCTTTCACATTGTTCAGCGCGTATTTCCAAGGGCAGGTGATTTACTAACCTCGCCCTTACATAATTACATTTGAGTTAGACACTAAGCTAAGATTAAATAATGTTAATTTACGAGGAAAGGCTGATATGTTATTTACCTAACAAAGAAATAAAAGGCGTACCTACGTAATTACCTTATTTTATTTTTCAATATAGTCTCCGGCAGGAGAAATGCAATTTTTATATTTTCCAAAAATTGACATTAAGCCATTAAATATAGTCTTTAGGTTTCTCATCGAAATGGTCAGTTACTGCTGCCTTCATCTCCTCATCACTGGAAGATCTTTTCCCTCTTAGGTATTTTTTGAAATTTCTGAACAGAAAATAATCAGACGGGGCTAGGTCAGGGTTATAAAGTGGGTGCTCCAGTTCTTCAAAGTAATTTCTTCGCACAGTTTGCTTGGAAATGTGAGCCGTATGGACAGGTGCATTGTCGGCCAAAAGTAAGATGCCTCTACTCACTTTACCCCTTCGTTTCTCCTTAATTACAGTCCATAGTTGATCGAGCAAGTTAGCATAGTAGAGAGCATTTATAGTTGTATTTTTTTGCCAAATAGTCAATTAGCAATATACCATCAACATCCCAAAAGATGGTGACATCAGTTTGCCTGCTGACGGGCACACTTTGAACTTCCTTGGGATATTTTCGTGCTTGAATTTCCACTGTAGCGATTCTTGTTTACCCTCGGGATCCCACTGTCTAATCCATGTTTCATCACAGGTCCCTCTCCTACTGATTTTCACATCTCTTGCAATTTCCCACTGTTTAATTCTTCGGTTGTCTAGAATTAATTCCTTTACCTTAGCGACAGTTTCCTCCTTGACTGCTGAAACAGGACGTCCAGCACGCGGATCGTCTTTCAGGCTCTCACGACCACGTTTAAATTGTTTTGAGCAAAATTTTATAACAAATTCTGATAGACATGAATTACTGTATACATTTAACATACGCTGTCGAATTTGTGAAAGCAAATTTCACTCTTTGGTCAAGAATTTTATCATAGCACGATGCTCGATTTTAACACTTTGATCAGTTTGTTTGGACATGGTTTATTAAATAGATTTTTGACGTTTAGCCAACAACGCCAGAGGAACAATTGTCGCTGTCGTAAAAACTGATAAATGGTACGTCTCATGGCAGTCGTGATTCTTTTGTTTCTACATTATAAATAGGACAGGTAGATAAGATATCAGCCTCCCTTCATACTAACGTCCATTTTCAGTAAGTCTAGTGTTTATTATGTTTTGAGTTATGATTTGCAAGACTCTTAAAACATTTGTAGCCATATCCTATTAATTCCTATACTGCTGATACGAAGCTAGCCTGAGTAGCAATCATTAGAGTGCAGATATATAATATGTGAGCAAACAAAAATGAAATCAAGCTTGGCTTTGAAAATTGAAACAAATGTCCAAATGTGTGGCGTATTTCTTTTATAACGTTGATCGCATCTCCTTGCACAATACTAATAATTCTTTTCCACTTAATTTTTTTTACTAATAAATTTTCTGCGATTCTGAAGCCTTTGTATTATTGAACGCAATTTCTTATTTGTTGAATTTCAAGATTTTCTTATTTGCTTAACAATTCTTCCTTGGAAAATCTCTCCCTTTGATAAATTTTCTCTATCCCTATTAATAATTGTTTCGGTTTTCGGTTGCTTGCTACATCCGTCCTGCTTAAAAAGTCGGCTACCACATTCATGTTTCCTGGTCTGTGTCTGATTTCAAATCATATTGTTGTAAATACAACGTCCACCCGAACAATCTGTCATTGTGGAATATTTTATTTTTGAGGAACGATATTGCTGTATTGTTTGTTTCTATATAGAATTTATTTCCGGTTAAATAAAATTGTAATTTGTTAATCGCAAAGATAATTGCCAACATTTCCTTCTCAGCGATTGTCTATCTTGTTGCATATCCTTTTAAAATGCGAGAGATAAAGCAAATCGGGACTTCTACTTCTCCTTGTTTCTGTATCAACTCTGCAGCTATGGCCAATTCTGACGCATCCGTTCTTAAAATAAAGTTTTTGAAATTGGCATATTTGAGCAGTAACCCCTCATGAATTTTTTGTTTCAAATTGTTGAATGCTCTCTCTCTCTCTCTCTCTCTCGTCATTCCAAATCCACTTACTGTCCTTTCTTAATACCTCGACTAAGGATAACATTAATTCAGAATAGTTTGCTATAAATTTCTTGTAATAATTAAGCAAGCCAAGTAAACTCCTCAATGTTTTTATATTCTTAGAGCGAGGTAAGTTTTTTTATTTCTTTTATGCGTTTATCACTAGTTGTGACCCCATTATTGTTAATTTCGTAGCCTAAGTAGCTTACATTCGGTTTCATAAATTCGCACTTGGTTAAATTCAATTTCAACCCATTCTCGTTTAAAGTTCCTATAACTAATTCTAAATGTAACAAACGTTGTTCCACGTCTTGTGCAAAAAACCAAAATATCGTCTATGTGATGCACGCAGAACTCCTCATATTTATTTAAAATTTGCTGCATAGCTCTTACTAAAGCTGCGCAAGACGTTGTCAAACCTAATGGAACTGCTTTGAAGTGAAATTTTTTTCCTTTTACACAAAAGCCAGTATATTTTCTCGATTCCTCGTGTAACGAAATAAGCCAAAATGAATTCTTGAGATCTAATTTAGTTAAAACCTTTTTATCACATATTTGACTTAACAAGACATTGGTTGTTTGCGGACTCTCATATTGGGGTTTAGTAATTTGATTTATATTACGTGCGTCGAGACATAACCTAAGCGTACCATCACTTTTTTTCATCACCACCATTGGATTAACGAAGTTCGTCTTTGAGTGTTCTATTACACCATCATTAAGCATCTTTTGCAACTCATGTTTTACTTTTTCGTTCCGTGCAAACGGAATTGGATAAGTTTTACTTTTAAAGCCCATCGTCTCATCTACAACAAGTTTGTGACAGTATTTCGTTGCTTGTCCTGTTTTCTGATTTATTATCTCAATATTTACTTTAACTATGTTGCTTTGTAAAACGTTTAGTTGATTAATTAGTACCTCTTCAACTAATGAAGTAATCGCTTCACTGTCGATTAGCTTATAATATTCTTGACCCATAAATTGCAATTGTTAAACACGAGTTTGTAATTTTGTCTTCTCGTTCTTCCAATAAGTATTTTCCCGTTTTGTCGTAGGTGATGGCAAAGTTGGTGATCTGATTAATATTTACATAAATTGAGGTTTTTCATCCCTTGAGGGCTCCTCATTCACTCCGCTATCTCAATTCGGTTTAAGTCAACATTACTGTTTCCGTTCCTTTCGACGAACAGTGTGTTGATGTAAGGTCGACTCTGGTTTTAGTTCTGGTCCATTTCTTGGCAGCTCTTCTCTCTTCCTGTTATCCCCCTATTAACATTTTGACGGTTCTGGTTCTAATTGTTGTTGTAGCTTTTTCTTTGATCATAATTCCTGTTAAAATTGTGGTTCGTGTAGTTTCTATTCTCTTGTCGGTTATAATTATTGTCAAAATTACTTCTATTCTACCTAAAGTTGTTTCCAAAAGTTTCGTCCACTTTTTTTAACTAATATTTTGATATGGTTCATTGTGGTTGTTCCCGGCCTCTCGCTCGTTAAACATTGCTAAGTCGTAATTTCTGACAATCTCCAGACAGTCCTTGAGCGTTTTGACGTTCTGCACTGCCATCGCTCTTGTAATCTCGGTCTCGAGGTGTCTTGACAAGTGCTGAACGATCTCTTCCTCAGATAATTTTGGTTTCAAGTATTGCGCCTTTTTGTACCTGTGAATGACGTACTTGCCTGAAGTTAGTTCGGTTCGGACTTGGGCCTGGTGAGAATTACTCCAATATTGCTGCACAAACAGGTCTTTGAACTCTTTATAGGTGGTGTAATTGCTCGTTATGATACTGTGCTATATTTCGGCGTGGTATTTTATCGTGTTTTTTGGATTTTTTCAAAAAGGGCTCTAACGTTTTTTTTTAAACTTTACATTTTTACTACATTTTTAATGTGTATTGATGTGAAATAGGTGATTTTCCAGTTGAATACTTCTAAAGTGGGTTTCTTTTGTTTTGTTTTCTATTATTTTTATTAACCCCTATTTTAAATAAAACACCCGGTATATTATTACATTTTTGAATTCACCTTAAAATTCTAGAAAACATTTGTCTCTTCAACTAACGCTCTATTTTGTACCGTTTTGTAGAATTTGTAATTTTTGAAAATTTTTGACAAATGGTTAATAATTAAAAATGAAATTTTTGACTAATTATAAGAACACTGTAAAAGGAAGTGTGTGAGTGTATCACACCAGATTTTTTACTTCCTCTTACAATAAAGGAAGTATTGGATTCACCCCAAAAATTCGAAATTGAGTTTTCCACAGATCTTCACGTTTTAGAGTCGCCTGATCCCAAAAACCATATTTTTTTTTCATTGGTCTGTCTGTCTGTCTGTCTGTGTGTCTGCCTGTGAACAGAATATCTCAAAAACGAAAAGAGGTATGGCGTTGAAACTTTATACAGTGTGTTTCACTTTACATGGAAGCACCCCTGTATTTTCTTTGTTTTTGTATGAATCGATTTGAATTTTTTAGCAGTTGTACAACTCACCAAGAGCCATCTATTCATGTCCTTGAGCGCTAATGACGTTGTTAGCCTGGCCTACTACGATGAAGAACGTGGGTCGTATTGTCAATATTTTGCGTCGCGTTAGAGTTACAGCAAAAAGTTATTAAGAAAAGTTGTTTAGAATCACAAGAGTACCCCAGATACCGATTTTCGTTTAATAATTCGAATTTTTAATTTTTATCCATAAATTTGTCAAAGTCTCAAATTTCAACTTTGAATTTGGTATCAAATGGTGCCATGGAGAAACAGCATTTTTATTATTGTTGCAAACGTCATTAGCTATTAATAATGGCTGAATTACGTTTTCCGCCAATCGTACTAGAGCTGTCACATTATTGACAAAATTTTGTTGAGCAAAGTCAAACATTCCATTACATCAGCCGTTGCTAGGTAATTTACAATAAAACTGTACAGGAATAATTCAAACATTCGATTACATCAGCCGTTGCTAGGTAATTTACAATACAACTGTACAGGAATAATATTCCCGGCCTAGGCAGGAAATATTCGAGTACTTTTTCCTATTTTTTTTAATTGCTCGTATCGATCGGCGGAAAAATAGTATGTGTATCTTGGACAAAAAGCAACATTCCCAGACTCCTGTGTTGTTGGGCTCGGCATTCGCCTCGCCCAACAATATTCACAGTCGTCTGGGAATGTTAGGCTTTTCGTCCTAGATACACAATATACTATTAACTGTAGCTGAGAAAGTAGAAATAATATTAGAATTACTGGTGAAAATGCAAGATCCAACAGAGAAGTAGCTAGAATATTTAATGGAAGGCATCCAGGGCGTGCACCTATTTATCCTGACACAAATTAAAAAGTTGATTAATTTTTTAAACAGTTCCAGGTTAAATAGGTGCACGCCCTGGATGCCTTCCATTAAATATTCTAGCTACTTCTCTATTGGATCTTGCATTTTCACCAGTAATTCTAATTATTTCTACTTTCTCAGCTACAGTTAAACTTAATTCAGCCATTATTAATAGCTAATGACGTTTGCAACAATAATAAAAAATCTGTTTCTCTATGGCACCATTTGATACCAAATTAAAAGTTGAAATTTGGGACTTTGACAAATTTATGAATAAAAATTAAAAATTCGAATTATTAAACAAAAATCGGTATCTGGGGTATTCTTTTGATTCTAAACAACTTTTCTTAATAACTTTTTGCTGTAACTCTAACGCGACGCAAAATATTGACAATACGACCCATGTTCTTCATCGTAGTAGGCCAGGCTAATAACGTCATTTGCGCTCAAGGACATGAATAGATGCCTCTTGGTGAGTTCTACAACTGGTAAAAAATTCAAATCGATTCATACAAAAACAAATAAAATACAGGGGTGCTTCCATGAAAAGTGAAACACACTGTATATAAGTTTTGTGTACTATGTAGATGCGACAGCAAGCTTTTGAAGAAAATCGTATAACCTAAAGTAGGTGTTTACTCTTGTGATTTTTCAGTTTTTTCGATTTTTTCAAAAACGGCTCTAACGATTTTTTTAAACTTTACATTTTTATTACATTTTTAATGTGTATTGATGTGAAATAGGTGATTTTCCAGTTGAATTCTTCTAAAATGGGTTTCTTTTGTTTTTTTTCTATTTTTTTATTAACTTTTATTTTAAATAGAACACCCGGTATATTATTACATTTTTGAATTCCGCTTAAAATTCTAAAGAAAATTTTTCTCTTAAACTAGCACTCTAGTTTGTTCCGTTTTTGTAAAATTTGTAATTTTTGAAAATTTTTGACAAATGCTTAAAAATTTAAAATCAAATTTTTGGCTAATTATAAGATCACTGTAAAAGGAAGTTGTGTGCTTGTATCACACCAAATTTTTATATATACCACGTGAGTTTTTTAAAGTATTGCAAGGCGATATATCGAAAACCGTTTACAATAAGTGAACTTGATTTTTATTGGTAAAATGTATTTAGCTTCAATTTCTATCAAAATTTAGTCACCATAATTTCGTAACCGAAAGAGCAAATCAAAAAATGTTTTGTACATATGCGTAGTTTTTTAAGTAGATTCGAATTTTCTAAACAAAAGTGCATAATCCTATTTAAAATTCCAAAGTTACCCCTCAAAACACAAAACAGAGGTAAATATCGAAAATATGTTTTTATATGTCTCCCCATCTCCCTATTACCTCACAAAAATTTCATGAAAATATTGTACCTAAACCGTTTTCGAGATATCGCCTTGTAACACTTTAAAAAACTCATCTGGTATAGATTGGAAGAAATAAAAAGGAATAATGAACGAATTATACCGAAATTTGGCAAGTGGCTTGACGAAGAAATAAAATTCCAGGATATTGTTCTTCGTTGTGTACCTACTCCTAAAATTATCCGAAGAAGCACAAGAAGCAAAAAATAAAAATTTACGGCGATGTAGGGAACACCACACCAGGAAAATTTGTGTCCTGAACATAAATGAAGACGAAGAGGCTTTAGATTTATTATTATTATTAAATGAAGGGCAATACACACATAATCCTAGGTTCGATAAATGCAAAATAACCCAGGAAGCTAATGTTAAAATAAATGCATAGTTCGTAAAGCTAGACAAAATCAAAAGTTAAAATGTACGAATAAGCTGGTATGACACGATACTAAATTTATGTGTAAATTTACGAATAAATTTTGTAAAAAATTTACTAGTAAATTTTTGGCTTAAATTGGCTTAACCAGAAAATTATGCGTATGCAACGTATTCAATATTTTTTCGTAAATTTTGTTGTAAACCTGCGCAGTAGTCAAATATTTTAGGGATATTTAAAATTTATATTTTATATGCAGTAAAGTTGATAGAATTTCTATTTGGCACAGATAAACACAAACGTAACCTAAAAATTGTACGATTAGCGGGAATTAGTAAATTGAGTTGAATTTTATTTTATCATGAGTGACAGTGAAGATTTATATTTGTTATGTTATGTCGCAGAACAATACAGTTATGTTGTGTTAACCTGTTAACCTTGCTTGTGGTCAACATTTACTTAAAACTAGGGTCCCTAGATTTCTAACTAGTGTGAAGCATATATATAATACACATATATTGCTGGTAGGGCCTGGAAACTTCAGAAAACATTACGGCGCCGACATAGTCTCACTTCGAGTATAACGCGTCTCGTGCGCATGCGTGAGAATTCGAACTCCGCCTTTAGAAGCGAATTTTAAACTTGACCACTTCCCCATTGGGCGGACGACGCCGCCGCGCTTGCGCACAGCTCACCGTATACATGAAGGAGTTAGTTGTGTGTCTCACTTCATCGGTGAGTTTCCCACTCATAGCCGCTAGCAATATAGTAAGTATTAGATATATGGTGTGAAGTTACCGTCTGCGCAGATTGACGCGCACATTTATGTTTACGCCCAGATTATTTAGAAAGTGCTTCTAAATAATTTACGCTTAAATTTACTAATAAATTTCCTATACAATTTTCTGTATGCAACGTGCAAACATTTTTAAAATAATTTATGTAAAAATTTACTCGTAAATTTTCCCATAAATTTAGTATCGTGTCATACCAGCTTTATCGATAAATCGTGTTCTTAATACAAAATCATGGCGTAAAATAATGTATAAGTTATATAAGCAAATAAAAGAATTGGATTAATTTTTGGCCTGAATCCGAAAAGCGAAGATCACCCTAATTAAAAGTCTTCTTAGATATTCTAAAAAACTAGGTATCGTAACCCGCGAGCTCAACGCTTATCACATATGCCACGAATCGCATTCTTACTTACTTAATCCAGTGACCTCTTGTAGCATTACTGCTGTCGAGAAGCGTATTCAAGAGTACATAAATTAATGATTCTTAAAAAAGATCTAAAGGTCTTTACACGAAACTTCCCCCTCGCAAGTCGCCTTTGCTATGCGCGGGGAACAATATACCTTTTCTGCATCCATAGTCGACTGTTGAGTAAGGATACGGAACAATAAAGTATAATTTTTCTTCTTACCAATAAAAACGTTAGACTTTCTGTAATTTTGTTACTTTTGGTTTTGCGATTTTGAATTTGAAGGCCGAACGATTTCCAATTAGTTGGAGTTTGCTTAAATGTATTTCAAACCTGATTGGAGCTCTAGAATCTGTAAATGCAATGAAAACTATATAATTAACCTCATCCATTTTCTAGAATAAGAGGTGACAAACTTTAAAGACGAAAACGATTAAAAATGTTGATTTGCGCCTTGTTTATGTTATTAATGGACATGTAACTTTTAGAAGATGAAACATTTATTACATCTATTTATGAAAATATTCATTCACAATGTTTCCTCCTCTGAGTAGGCTGGCAGGGTGACATTTTTGTTGGTACGCATGTAAAATAACTAGACGTGGCACAATTGGGTTATGTTGTTTTCAATTTGTGATTATGATTTTTGATGGCTTGCTAGTTAAATGGTTGACTCTAACCATCTATAATTTTCGATGTTTTGACACTAAAATTGCAAAATGTCAATATATCACTTTCAGGTTACAGTTTGACGTCTATCACAATTCATGCATGTAACCTATTAAAAACATATAACAGCCTACTGGGGGAATGAAACATTGTGAATTAATTATACGCAGTTATTGGTTGAGCTCAAAATATAGCAACACCTTTCAAATTCAAAATAAAAAAACTAATGTGAAACCGAGTTTTGAGTTTTCCACTTAATTAAACATGATTTTTCATTTATCTAGCCAGCTCAAAGACCGGTAAGAGTACTGGTTTGTGTATGTTACAATTTTGTTGTCGGTTCGCGGAACTCGAAAGGCAATAGATATTGATTTTCTTTACCTGAAGTGCAACAAGTGTCAAGCTTGGCCATTTATTCGCCCGTTTAGCAGCAGTAGGTTGTAAAGGAGGATTTGACTTTATTTTCCGTGCCCGATCTTATTGGGCTCTTCTACAGTTTTAGTAACTGGTATTACTTTCTTTTTTTCTGTAAATATGACATCGCAATATGCTACTAGGGTATATTGGTTATTAGCTAAATATGTGGGCTAAAATATGATTTATATTAAATTTTAATTGGCAATTTCTTCGTATTTTTGAGAAACTCTGCTAAGAAAAAACAGGAAAATAATAACCATGTCAACCATTGCATTATGCCACGTGAAAACTAAAGTAGGTGATCATAATGGGGGGGTGGGCAGAATTGTATGCAGGGTGTATACAAATTGGCGGAAAAGCTCCAGGTAGCAATATATCTTGAACAATTCTGAGTCGAAAAGCTTAATACGAAAATGTTGGATTGGTCTTCATGAGCCCCCACGAGTGGTGGATAAAAACAATCGTTTTTTTAGGTAAAGTACCCCTTCTGTTTTAAATACGACAAACTGTCAGCAGGAAGATTTGTTCAAAATATAAAATTATGGTCTCATGCAAAATTTCAGAAATATCGGCTTACTTTTATGAACCCGTGTGCAGTAGATGAACTACTTTTGTGATAACATAGTTTCATAAAAGTAAGCCGATATTTCTGAAATTTTGCATGAGACCATAATTTTACATTTTGAACACCTCTTCCTGATTAAATTCTGTCGTATTTAAAACAGAAGGGTACTTTATCTGAAAAAGGTAGATGGAGATCGCTAACCAGTATAAGAGAGCAATAACCGGCTACTATTAATGTCAGATCTAATTCGTTATTTCCAGACTCTAGTTTAGAATTTGTGCTCCAGCCGGGAGCTACCAAAAGCTCCATCAATCACCTCCATTCTTGCTCAGTCCTAATAAACAAGGAACCGCCAGTCCAGTATCTTAGAAAACCAGCATCCTGTAACTAGTAGCTAGAGGCGATCGCGTTTTTGTTTTAATTCGCGAACTGAGCCCATGCAAGAAAACTTCTATTTCTCGCTTTTTCTTGAGAAGTTGAACTGCCTGAGAACCTTAACCTGACCTGAAACATTTTTTTCTGCTGAGTTAGTAAAACTGCTTTTAGCACCCCCTGCCCAGAACTACCCTTTCTTTCAGTCTTTGTGCCTGACACTGCAGCGAAAGTAACACAGAGTTAGACAAAAATGTATGTAGTATACCCCGCGGAATTGTCCTGCAGCTAGAATCTGCGGAACATTCGAAGTTCCAGCAGTTCCATTGGAACTGACACAGCTAGGAGTTCGACATTACAGCTGCCTTCGAGGTCGCGAGCTTGGTGAATCTGTCAGGTCATTTTGGTATTTTAAGTAGTCACCTAGACTTTAGGGCAGCGTGCCCGTATGCTAAACCCTTTTAGTTACTTATTTGGCTCCATCGCCTAATTCTACAATAATGATTTTGCACACATTTGACCCCAAACGCAGTATTTCTCGTCAGTTGGAACACCCCTTTGCTGCTACTTTGGCAGCCGGGTGTTATCACTCGCAAGAATTCCGAAACTTCTAGAAGTCATTCCGTTGAGGCGGGGCGCCATTGGCTGTCTTTGATACCGGCATTAATTTGTTTTGTGGAGCGCATCGCCATTGGCTGTCGAGAGTCACGTGGCAACGCCGTTTGGCTCACGCCACTTCAAGCGTCCTAACGCTTTTTGGCTTCGGAGTTCAGCTCTGGCCGTTGATCGAAGGAGGTCGCGTGTGGTTGTGTGAGTGGCACGTCTTTACGTCGAGGCGTAGGAGTGTGAAGGGCTTCTTGGGGCCAGTTCTGCGTTGGTGAGAAAGGGGGCTTTCCCCTTGCAACTCGCTGTTTCGAGGATCTTTCTAGGCAGGACGAAGTAGGCCTTTTTGTCGCTGTAGCGTGCTCTTAGGAGAGCGTCCTAACGTCGCCATCTCGGCGGATTCCAGCCCATTTACCCCTAATGCCGTGTTTTGGCGATTGAGCTGCCACAGACTGCCGTCTTCTACCAAATGACTGCACGCCACTCTCATGGACCGTCTGCGGACTAAGGTATTTGTAATTGCAACCATTTAAACATAGTAACTGTCACTTGTGCGAGCGTTGGTGCTTTTTGCTCAACTTTATGTGGGCGGATGCATGCCTCTTGCTTGCTTGTCGCGAATTTTAATGCCGGTTTGAGGCCACCATGCTGCAAGACGCTACTTTGGTAGCCTGCTAGTAAGTTCATGTGCGCGAGTTTCGCGTTTCATCGCCTAAATAACTAAAGAACTCTGCGATCATGATTTGGTGTTACGTTTGTGCTAATTTTTAATTCAGTAACGTTAGGTGCGCGAACTTCGCTATATTGTACCGATTAATACCTAAATAGAATTAACGCCTCGCCGTGCTGGGCCTGGCGCGCCCTAAGCTGTTCGAGTTTTTCTTTGTTTATGTTTGCGAGGGCTTTGTGCTTTGCTTCCTAGGTGTTAACCGCAGGTCGGCGACTGTTATCGCGCACTAACGCGCCCTTTTGCCGGAGCGCGTATTTCTCAACTGTACTCTAATATGTTCATTAGCATAGCGCGTCCATCAGCTGATGCTTAACGTAAGTAGTAACATAAGCTTGACGGCACGATTTGTTGCCCAGATGTAATTAGCGATCAATAGACGCATATTTAGTTAAGGGACGTATTATTCCTATTCGACCTGTGCATGCTTTGTTTCAGATAGCGCCTTTTACAATGTAAAGATTGGTGTACGGCGAGACGTGAGAGATCAGAGCGTGCAGGTAGGTCCAGTGATTGCGCAGTCTCGGCCAAAGAGTCCCAATATTACCATTCCAGTACGAAATTGTTATTTGAGCTTGCAGCTCATGAGAATTCTTATCGACGGAGTATCTTGAATACTTCGCTCCCGTTTAACCGCCCAGGCCCGGTTATTCGAGTTAAGACAGGCTTGGTGGCGCCCTCATAATTTTGACGTACCCTATATATATGCCTCAACACGCTTGCCCAGAACGTATCGTGTGACTCACGCCCGACTCCCTGAGCGTTCCAGCCGTGGCCCTTTAGCCTGTTTCTAGCAAATCTAAGGGCAAGTGTGCCAGTTTTCCAGGACTGATTCCGTGGTGCGATGCTCACCTTGGGTGGGTGTCGTAAAGTTGTTTTAATACCGTAACAGGCTAATTTTGGCGGCCCAATCGCGTGGGGCTTGTTGTTTGTTGTTGTTGCTGGACTGTAGTAGTCTCGTTAAGCCCATCCGTTGTGCGTCTTAATTTTGGCCAACATCTGGGGCCTTGTATGCTTGTTTTGACACAGAACTGTCTGTAACCATTGTTGGTCGGTAGTAGGCTCGTTAAGCCATTCGTTGACCGCTTAGTTTTGGGATTTGTCCTTTTTAGTTTGTATTCGGTCTTTTCGCAAAGAATGTGGACAGATAGTCCCGTTAAGCCATCGGTCGTGTGAAAGGTAGCACCCCTTTTTTTTCCGATTTCTCCCGTCTTGACCGAGTACGATTTGGTTCGGATACCTGACGTGATTGACTTACCAAACACGCGCTAACGTTTCCCTTTTATACGACGTATAATATAAGTCGTTCCTTTTCCGTTTGTAAACATGGTGCTAAAGCTACATATTGAACGTCTGCTTCGCGCGGAAGGTGAATACGAGTTGAGAATCAGAGGCCGTGATGCTTCCGGCGCGGTTACCTTGTTGCGCTCCCGGTTACGCGACGTATTGAGAGAGGAGGGACGCGCAGATATGGATACGCGACCGACGTACCCGTATACATTCGAGGAGGATCTCACGGCCGTGACAACATTGATCAGCGAATTAGAGGAAAAAATCCAGATATATTTAGCTAACCCGACTAAAGAAGTAGCGGCTACGATCGAAACGAAATTTTATCACGGAATGAACCGTTTGACGAATAGTTTAGCTACAACTGAGGAAGAGCGAGGGCTCAAACAAAAAGCATTCGCGGAATGATCACTCATACGTTCAACCTACGAACTTAACCAGGTAAAGCTAGGGTCGTCTACGACTACGGCTGAGGAGGAAAGCGCCGTAACGCTGCCATCGACGTCCGGTGTCGCACCTATCATTACCGTCGCGACCACGACTACGACTACGACGGCGGCAACTATGTCGACTCCGAGTTTTGTTTCGCCGATGTCGCGTACGATCTCATTTAAGGCAACCCCTGTTTCGAAATGGAACATACAATTCTCAGGTGACCCGAAAGGTCTATCGGTCAACGCTTTCATTGAGCGTGTTAACGAACTCAGAGTCGCCAGAAACCTTACCGAAGAAGAGTTGTTTATGCAGGCCATCGATTTGTTTTCGGGCAACGCATTGCTATGGTATCGCGCGAATAGAGCGACCCCTAACACGTGGCAACAGTTAGTCGATTTATTGCGTCTAGAGTTTCAACCTGCTAATTATGATGAACGGTTGTTGGACGAAATTAGACGTCGCACGCAAGGCCCTTCGGAAGGTATGGGCATTTATATCGCTATCATGCGCACAATGTTTTCGCGCCTGACTGAAGCGATTCCCGAGGAGAGACAGTTGCGTATTTTGTTGCATAATATTTCACCATTATACCAAACCCAGTTGGGATTGACGGAAGTCCGGTCGATCGACGAGCTAGCGCTATACGGACGGAAGATCGAAGAACGGCGCTACGCCATTGAAACTTACGTGCCACCATCTAGAAAGAAGTCTGACTTAGAAACAGACTTGGCATATGTCGAGGTCGCGCCTGTCGCGGAAACGTGCCCAGTTGATGCTGTCGAAACGCCTGACGTTAATACTCTCGAGAGGAGGAACCGAGAATCGGCACCCAAGTCAAGCATGCGGTGTTGGAACTGTAACGAACCAGGCCATAGAGCCAGTAGGTGTCCGCGACCCCGCGGCAAGAAATTCTGTTACCGTTGCGGCAGACCTGAAGTGACCGTAAACACTTGTCCTCGTTGTCGAACAAGAGATAGGGGACAGGGAAACGACCCCGCGAGACGCTGAACAGTCGAGCAGTGTCCTCGCGCGTGTTTAGCAATTCGACTAAATTTATGAAGGGACTTATCGAGGAGCGCGAGACCAAATTTAAGAAAAATAAAGTCATTCTTGATTACGTATTAGAAAGGTCATCTGATGACCGTCGACCGCATGTGACCGTTGAAATTATGGGATTTGAGTTGTTAGCTTTGTTGGACTCAGGAGCGAATCGAACAATCTTAGGAGCCAAGGGTTGGGACGTGTTGCGTACTGTAGGCCTGCGCGTAAATAAGAAGCTGAGACCCGTTTGTTCAGTGGCGAATGGACAGACCGTAACCAGTCTAGGTACCCTGCACTTACCTATCCGTTTAAATAACAGAGTGGTAGCTATCGATGTTTTAATAGTTCCGGAGGTTCCGCACACCCTAATCCTAGGTATAGACTTCTGGAAGTCAGTGGGAATAGTCCCAGACGTGTTTCGAGGGGAGTGGAAATTCTCAAAACCCCGCTTAGCGGCCATTGATACTCCTACCGGTAATTTGCAGTCTATGTTCGACCTGAACTCGGATCAACGAACCCAATTAGACACTCTCGTGAACCGACATTTTACTATCGCTAAACCCGAACTCGGCTGCGCCAAGTACGTTCAACATAAAATCACTACTGAGGCGGCACCGATTAAACAAAGGTACAATCCGGTCTCTCCCGCGATGCAGGCGCATATCGATGCTGAGTTGGACAGTATGCTTAAATCAGGCGTGGTAGAACGTTCTCGTTCAGCCTGGTCGAGCCCGATTTTACTAGTTAAAAAGAAAGATGGAACCTATCGTTTCTGCGTTGACTTTCGTAAATTAAATAGCGTCACCGAGAAGGACGCCTACCCGATACCTTACGTGTCTTCGATTTTGGACCGCTTACGCGATGCCCGGTTTATGACGTCGCTTGATATCAAATCCGCGTACTGGCAAATTGAAATGGAAGAGAAATCTAAGGAACTAACGGCCTTTACAGTACCCGGGGGCGGTTTGTTTCAATTTACTCGCATGCCCTTTGGGCTCCATAACGCGGCAGCGACTTGGCAACGTTTCGTCGACCATGTGTTGGGTCCCGAATTGGAACCTTACGTCTTTGTCTATTTAGATGACGTGATTATTTGTACCCCGACTTTCGAAAAACACGTCGAGATTCTAGACGAAGTATTGCAGCGACTGAACGACGCTGGTTTAACGCTGGGACGTGATAAATGTCATTTTTGCCAACCGGAATTACGATACCTGGGCTATGTCGTTAACGCCCAAGGACTTTTAGTCGACCCCGATAAAGTTTCAGCAATTCTTAACTTGCCGCGACCTAGAAACGTTTCAGAAATACGGCGAGTAGTCGGCATGGCATCGTGGTATCGGCGTTTCATACCAAATTTTTCAGCCATTATTGCTCCGCTGACGTCGTTATTGAAAAAGTTTCAGAAATTTGAGTGGACCGAGTCATGCGAAGTCGCATTTACAACCATCAAAAATTGCCTAGTTTTGGCACCCATTTTGTCGTGTCCCGATTTTTCTCTCCCGTTTATCGTACAGACGGACGCTTCCAATGTGGGTATCGGCGCCGTGCTGACTCAGACCGTTGATGGCCAAGAACAGGTCATCTGTTACATTAGTCGGACTCTTACGAAGTCTGAGCGTAATTTTTCGGTTACGGAACGCGAATGTTTGGCCGTCCTGTGGGCCATAGAGAAGTTACGTCCGTATTTAGAAGGCACTCACTTCACAGTCGTTACTGACCATCATTCACTTATCTGGCTAAATAATTTTAAGGAACCCACCGGGAGACTCGCCCGTTGGGCTGTTCGTATCCAACAATACGACTTTACCATCAAACACCGGAAGGGAAAAGACCACGTTGTCCCGGATGCGCTATCCCGCGCTATACCCGAGATAGATAGTAATCTCAATCGTCGATTCTGGAGAACCCGAGGCCGGCGTTCGGACGCCGAGTGACGGTCGGACTGACCGTTGGTATAGGCGCATGTGTACGCGCGTCGTGGAAAAACCGTTCAAGTATTCGGCGTGGAAACTATCGCGAGGGAAATTGTTTAAACATGTTAACGTAAAATACCCCGAATTGGACGAAGGCACGAGTTGGAAAGAAGTGGTTCCGAAGCCTCAACGTGCCGAGATTCTTCGCAAAAACCATGATGAACCTACCGCAGGCCATTTAGGCATTTATAAGACGTACGGCCGTATTGCTCAGCAGTATTACTGGCCTGAACTTAAGGCGGATGTGACCCGTTACGTTAACCGTTGCGCGACGTGCCTAGCGCAGAAACCCGAGCAAAAACGCCCGGCCGGCTTGATGTGTCGTCACCCCGTGGTGGATAAGCCGTGGCAAATGATATCTATCGACATTGTAGGGCCGTTGCCCCGTTCAAAGAAAGGCTACGTGTATATTCTATCCGTGGCTGACTACTTTACTAAATTTACCCTTTTCTTCCCGTTGCGTACCGCCACCGCGACCGCGGTGACCCAGAAAATTGAGAACGACGTTTTCTTGCTCTTTGGAGCACCTCAGTACGTCTTGGTTGACAACGGAGTACAGTTTCGCAGTAGACAATTCCGACAACTTACCGATACGTATAAATCACGAATTATCTTTAACGCACATTACCATGCGCAGGCCAACCCCGTAGAACGCGTTAATCGAGTATTAAAAACTATGCTAGCGTCGTACGTGAAAGACAACCACCGGGAGTGGGATAAATATTTGTCGAAAGTCGCTTGCGCAGTGCGTACCGCAGTACACGAAGTCACCGGCATGACCCCATATTTCGCCAATTTCGGCAGAGAGATACAGTTAGAGGGGACGCACGCCAATAACCCCGAGGAGTTAGATGTTTCGGAACAAATACGAGTAGAGAGTCGCGAAGACTTGTTACGACGGACTCCTGCGTTAAGGTCGGTATACGAAGACATAGTCAAACGACTAGACGTGGCGTACAAAGCCTCCAAGGCGACATACGATTTGCGACGGCGCCCGGCTCAGTTTGCCGTTGGCGATACCGTCTGGCGACGAAATTACGTACTTTCCGATGCGGCGAAATATTTTAACGCCAAGTTGGCTCCGAAATTTGTAGGGCCGTTTTATATCAATCGGCAAGTTTCGCTTGCCACTTACGAGTTGTCCGACGAGACCGGTGCCCCGAAAGGCACGTGGCACGCGAAAGACCTAAAACCCAATCCCACGGACGTTTAGTCTTCTAGCGCCCGTTTTCCTTACCCCCCCTTTTTTTTGTTGGTAGGCCTTGACGGCCATACTGCCGGCTTAGAGCCGTATCTTCAGTAACACCTGCCTTTCCGCGAGCTTCCTTGTTGTGGGAACCCCACAATGCGCCGATTCCGTGACGCGCAACGTGCCCTCTTCATGTGGCTCGTGGGATAGGTTGCGAGGGACTTATCCCTTACCCCCCCATGTTCTTTTGGAATGGTTGGTCGGAAGTGTGCATGGGAGTAAGACGTTCTATTGACCCGATTTTGACGAGCGCTAACCGCGCGTTTTTTTTTAACGGTTTCAATTTGGAACCCCAAACCCTCCTTCTCTATGTTCTATTTTTACCTTTCTTTTCCCCTTATCATTACTATCTACCGTGTCCCGGCGACAACTACCCAACCCCTTTGTTCTCTTTCTTTTTCCACCTTCCAAAACCGCACTGTTAGGCGACCGTCATGGACCCGGTGTTAAGGTCCAGTCGGCGTTTCGTGGCCGTCGCCGCAGTGCGTGCCACACCCGTTTCGGGTCTGGTCGGTTACCTTTTTTTTTGTTTTTGTCGTTTTGGTGGTCGATTATTGACGTGGTTTCGTTAACCGTTGTTGTGGCACTCCTATTTTGGGAGGGGCAGTCGAGCCGGATCGGCAAGACTGTCTCCAGTCTGCCTAGTCTTAGCCCGTTTGGTTCCCCGAGGAAGCCAGACACAAACCGTTTTGTGGACCCCTGGCGGGGTACCACTCCTTTGGGACAGCTAGTTTTTTTTTGTCGCCCGTTTTCAGTGGTCCGGGGAGTGAGTGCTAGCCATCAGCGAACCGCCAGGTCCTACCCAATTTTCGTATTTCCACTGGCGTATCCAGTCTTTCTTCTTCCTCTTCTCTCTTCCCTTCTGTCGTACCCTATCTGGTGGCCAGTGTGCGTAATTCCTTTGGGGGTACAGCTATCGTATCAGCGGTTCCGAGTTCTCGTGGCGCCGCAGCCAAAATGCCCCGGTGATTTTAAGAGACTTCGGGGAACTCTCTTTCAAGTAGGGGAGTGTCAGGTCATTTTGGTATTTTAAGTAGCCACCTAGACTTTAGGGCAGCGTGCCCGTATGCTAAACCCTTTTAGTTACTTATTTGGCTCCATCGCCTAATTCTACAATAATGATTTTGCACATATTTGACCCCAAACGCAGTATTTCTCTTCAGTTGGAGCACCCCTTTGCTGCTACTTTGGCAGCCGGGTGTTATCACTCGCAAGAATTCCGAAACTTCTAGAAGTCATTCCGTTGAGGCGGGGCGCCATTGGCTGTCTTTGATACCGGCATTAATTTGTTTTGTGGAGCGCATCGCCATTGGCTGTCGAGAGTCACGTGGCAACGCCGTTTGGCTCACGCCACTTCAAGCGTCCTAACGCTTTTTGGCTTCGGAGTTCAGCTCTGGCCGTTGATCGAAGGAGGTCGCGTGTGGTTGTGTGAGTGGCACGTCTTTACGTCGAGGCGTAGGAGTGTGAAGGGCTTCTTGGGGCCAGTTCTGCGTTGGTGAGAAAGGGGGCTTTCCCCTTGCAACTCGCTGTTTCGAGGATCTTTCTAGGCAGGACGAAGTAGGCCTTTTTGTCGCTGTAGCGTGCTCTTAGGAGAGCGTCCTAACGTCGCCATCTCGGCCGATTCCAGCCCATTTACCCCTAATGCCGTGTTTTGGCGATTGAGCTGCCACAGACTGCCGTCTTCTACCAAATGACTGCACCCCACTCTCATGGACCGTCTGCGGACTAAGGTATTTGTAATTGCAACCATTTAAACATAGTAACTGTCACTTGTGCGAGCGTTGGTGCTTTGTGCTCAACTTTATGTGGGCGGATGCATGCCCCTTGCTTGCTTGTCGCGGCTTTTAATGCCGGTTTGAGGCCACCATGCTGCAAGACGCTACTTTGGTAGCCTGCTAGTAAGTTCATGTGCGCGAGTTTCGAGTTTCATCGCCTAAATAACTAAAGAACTCTGCGATCATGATTTGGTGTTACGTTTGTGCTAATTTTTAATTCAGTAACGTTAGGTGCGCGAACTTCGCTATATTGTACCGATTAATACCTAAATAGAATTAACGCCTCGCCGTGCTGGGCCTGGCGCGCCCTAAGCTGTTCGAGTTTTTCTTTGTTTATGTTTGCGAGGGCTTTGTGCTTTGCTTCCTAGGTGTTAACCGCAGGTCGGCGACTGTTATCGCGCACTAACGCGCCCTTTTGCCGGAGCGCGTATTTCTCAACTGTACTCTAATATGTTCATTAGCATAGCGCGTCCATCAGCTGATGCTTAACGTAAGTAGTAACATAAGTTTGGCGGCACGATTTGTTGCCCAGATGTAATTAGCGATCAATAGACGCATATTTAGTTAAGGGACGTATTATTCCTATTCGACCTGTGCATGCTTTGTTTCAGATAGCGCCTTTTACAATGTAAAGATTGGTGTACGGCGAGACGTGAGAGATCAGAGCGTGCAGGTAGGTCCAGTGATTGCGCAGTCTCGGCCAAAGAGTCCCAATATTACCATTCCAGTACGAAATTGTTATTTGAGCTTGCAGCTCATGAGAATTCTTATCGACGGAGTATCTTGAATACTTCGTTCCCGTTTAACCGCCCAGGCCCGGTTATTCGAGTTAAGACAGGCTTGGTGGCGCCCTCATAATTTTGACGTACCCTATATATATGCCTCAACACGCTTGCCCAGAACGTATCGTGTGACTCACGCCCGACTCCCTGAGCGTTCCAGCCGTGGTCCTTTAGCCTGTTTCTAGCAAATCTAAGGGCAAGTGTGCCAGTTTTCCAGGACTGATTCCGTGGTGCGATGCTCACCTTGGGTGGGTGTCGTAAAGTTGTTTTAATACCGTAACAAATCTTATTTTTGCAAGGCCGAGAAACAAAGTTGTCCTAAACTCATGCTATCGGCCAGATCGTGCAACGAGACATTCTCGTAATTCTGCCATCCTCATGTGAGGGTAGAATTACGCCCCGAATGTTAATAACTTGTGTGCAATAGATTACCTGCTTCCAGCTGGCCGTGGCACAAAACAAATTGAGGACAGCGCTACCACTTGTTGACGGCCGCTACCGAAGACTCAGGCAGATGTCCAGAGAATTGTTTAGAGAATGCTTTTATTTGTTTAATTTGACTTGTAAATAATTCATTTAAACGACGAATATTTCATAATTTGTATTTTATATATACTAATAAACATTGTACACAGTGACTCGCAATTTTAATTACTCTATCGATCTTCGAACCTGGATCTAGAGCTACCCGCGAACATTAAGTAATAATGTAAATTCCAGTAAACAAAATTTCAAAACCTTGCATGGCGCTCTTAGCAAGTGATAATGCATTCATTCAATATTTCGTTTCTTTACAGTGTAAGTTCCTCATAATTATTAAAAAAAAATATTTACAATATTGATTTGGTTGAAGAACTTGACCTGTAGGTATACAAACACAGTTTGTTTTAAATCCATATACCCGTTAACAGTATATGAATTACATAGGTCGAAGTTTTCATGTTTACCCATATTGTTACCATTAAAATCAAATTTCGGCTTCAGTAAATCAATCAAGACATGATACTTATGCTTGTAGATTTTAATGTCAAGATCGAGATAAAAGAATCTCTTAGACCGACAATTTAAAGCGATAACGGTCTTCAACTAGATTTATCGACAGTTCAAAATCTTTAATAAACGTTGTTTGAACACCAGAATGTATACAAACAAACCTGGATTTCAAATGTTAGTGTAGTAGAAAATTTGTAGCTAAAAAATGGACAAATCTGAACAGATTAATAATGAAAACTAGACCTATTAAAGGATGCTAATTAGATAAACGATAGAAAAAAAAGAAATATCAGGAAACATTAGCTGGTGCTCTAAATAGTAAAAAATCAAGAAGAAGTAGGTAAATCATAAAAGAACATTTAAAAAGTTTTACTATAAATAACTTAAGCAAATATACATGAAAAATGTAAAAAGGGATGGTTAGATCAGAAAGGCTAAACGATGCTAAAAAATCGGAAACAACGAGACAACGAAATTTTCGTAGAAAGACTGTCCGAGAACAAAGTAAACAAAACCGTAAAAATATAAACAATAGCAATACTTCCAGCGGCATAATTTTTGCAGAATGTTTAAAAATAACGAAGAAGCTTCCTTTAAAAAATGGTTTCACTGTCTTGTAATGATTCAAAATGGATTTTACCAGTTTCACTAGATTTTTTTCTAAAGCATTTGAAGGCATTCGTGGTAGGTTTGTAAGCTACTTTTTCAAAATATAGCCTTGGAATTGGGTAACTTTCAGCGCTTCTGTGAGGATCATTTTGCCTATTTATTTTTAGATAATTTTTGGTGTATTTGGAACATTTAAATTTGGCACTTTGTGGGTTCCCTACACGTTTAAGTTCACGGTGCTCGTGTTTTTAGGTGCTTTTTCTTGAAAATGGTCGATCTTCAATGGCAATCTAAGGTTGAAGACGTACGTTGAGAGCTTGAAAAAGAACACTACCCAGTTACGCCATAGTCATCTCAATTCTTGGTGTAAAGCGAATACGTTATACTCATGTTTGTACTAGCTGATGTATAAATAAGGCTTGTGGGTTCGTTTTACATACACTTAACTAGCACTGTAAGTTGGTGTATGTATAATGTTGGTATTGCGCTGATGCTGTTCGTTTCTCATAAACGTGGTTGTAAATAAACGAATTATGGTTGTTTATTACTAGCCGATGTTGTTACTTTTCTTTGGATGTTTATTATTTATTTCAGCTTGTTTTATCGTAGTCCATTAGTGCCATAAGTTCTACGGAGTCAGACTCGGTAAGTTATTGAATCTGGCGCCCTTATTGATTGATTGGCTCATCATTACTTGTACTATTAGTATTACCTACCCCTTTATACTCACAACCTCTCACCGGCATTTAATTTGAGCCAGTTGTTTAGAATTATGTTTTGGCGTTGCTATTGCACATATTCGTTGATGTTACGTTTTATTTAATATTGGTGTAAAAAATAGACATCCTAATTGTAAAGCCCGTAAGAATGTAAAACTTTCTTTTCTCCTAAAGTTAATTTAGGATTACTATACGATGGGTTTTTTAGTATGGGAAAGTCTAATGTTTTAGATTACGGTCATTGCTTTTTAGTTGTTTTTAATTGTTATGTTGTTCTACGCCATTAATTATGCACATTTTAATACTGTGAAATCGGTGGTGCATGAGGTATATACAGACACGTACAAGTACGAAATATGCTACGTGTTTTGGTGATGAAAGGATGAAGCCACCGTTTTCACACAACTGGAGAATGTGTAATATCCATTTAGCAAACGTAATGTTGCCAAAGTCAGTCACGGTTTAGCTTGACGAAGGTGAAGTGATATATGACCCTAATTGTAAGTGTGGTGCATTAAGCAAGCTGTTCGGGATATTCCGAAGATGTTCATAAATGCTTCATAGAGTTTAGCACTTATAGCGTTCTAGGGGTATATTGCGTTGTTTAAAGGCACTAAACTTTGGTTGTATTACTATAAACGTATCTATGTACGTACTTAACTAAAACTGAAATTTATTCGTACTCGTATGAAGCGTTGACCTCTGTAAGTAAGCCGACTTATTCTGAAGTCTATCTAAGCAGACAAATTTACATTTGCATTGTTGCTTAAACGCAACAGAAATAATATTTAAATTAAAAGTCAAATTTGTCGGAATGTCTATTCAGTCTGATAAGATAGCTCTGGGGTGCGGTTTTCTCATCGTCAATTTTTAGGTAATTCGTTTCTGCTTTCAGTAAGAGCAGCGCTCTAGGCATGAATACGTAATTGAGTTTTATCGATTAACGAACAGCATATTAAACGCAATAAGAAGTAATTATTCACAGAAGTTTCAACATGCCGAGTATTTGTAAAATACCGTTTTGCTTTTGAAATCCGGCATCTCGTAGTTGACTATATATTATTGAACGAGATTCTCTGAGCGCATTCAGCATCTACATATTTTCCTTTCCGATTCTGTTTCATTTTGTTGCTTTGAAGTCTTTTATGTCTTTCACCAGCAAATGGGAGGTAGTTTACGTTACTACGTCGAAAATTGCGCTCGTCTCCGCATATACAGTTTTGTAACAAAAATCAACAACTCAGTTTACATTGTCCTTTGTAATTCAGTTTCGTTGATTTAATGTAACAAGTGACTAGCTTCTAGCAGTGCTCTTAGTTTTTTGACAATTTATGGTCCTTTATAAAGCTTGTATACTTGGTGTATTGCGCTTACGAGTAGGTACTGGTCGTATAGTTAACATAAATTATTGTGCTATCTTTTTTTCATTAGAAACATTATAAATGGCTAAACACGGGACAACGAATTTAATTTTCTTCAGGCTCCCATTTACAAATAGGTAATTACTTTTTGATGCTGAATGCACATTTACTATAAGTTTATTATATTTACGTATAAGTGTACTCAAATAATTTATTGACAATTTTTACAGGTGGAAATCTAATTACTACTTGTGGCAAATTTGAAAAGTCCACACAGCTGGCTGTAGCGGGAAATGGCCTTTATCTTCAGCTGAAAAGTCGAATCAGTAAAGACATATATTGCACTAGCTACACTACATCTGCGCCTTTAAATATGCATAACTTTCAAATATTGATTTTAATTAAGTATTTTAATTTATAAATTGTCCTCTTTTGTATAATAATGTCAATAATTACTTTTTGAAATAGCTCCTGAAAACTCTACAGGCGTGGATTGTTTTATCTAGTTACTTGTTTCTGAAAAATATATTTTCTAATATTTCAAATGTGATTTGTCTCATACATCACAACGTATGTCAACCAAATGTCAAAACAGTTTTAAAATTCTAATGACAAATGCCCAATCTTTTGAACGGTTCACAATATTATTAAATAACACAGTAAGTTCTTGTCTCTTAATTAATTTCACCTTTTTAATTTTTTTATTTATTTTCTAGTTAGGATTTGATAAGAAATCACCCACCTTGAATATTTTCCTCGCAAAACGTTCAAGACAGCAACCTATTTTTTGATCTGAAACTCGACCCTTTTAAGCAGCTTCCTGCATTGCACTGCTCACAGACAGACCACCAGTCCCAATTGTCGTCCAATATTAGCAAATTACCAATTCTTGACAGCAACCAGCCAACAGAGCAAACCTGGACATCCACCTGTTACAGTAACTACTTCCTGGAAAGCACTTTCTCTTGCTGAGGACACCCTTTTTGGAAGCTCTACTCAACAACAAATAAATTGACGTAATCCCATTTTGATTTATGTTATATGTCAAATGTATTTTCCCAAATAAAACTGTCCCAATATGACTGCTCAATTATTCACTTGTATATAACAATTCTTCTATCCATTAGGTTTTATCACATACCAATTATCTTCTTTATTTAATTCTTCGCTTCTCTTAATTATTTGTTAATATTTCATTTTTATTCACCACGTAGATTTAGATTTTACGCTTTTTATATTAGCCAAACATTTTCTCAATAAAACAGGATTATATTCAATATTTTAATTAGACCAAAATTGTTTTTCTACATACTTTTTTAGTTTGTTATTTTTCAATAATCGGAAACACTTTTCCTAACATTTTGATTATTTATGCCTTCTAGTCTTATTTATTTTGATTTAAACCTACTAAATATTATATTATTTCAAAATTAACATTTATCATTGATTTTTAAACTGTATTTTATCCAATTTTATTTTATTTTTTCCATCTGTAATTTTCAAATAGCTACGTATGTTTGAGACACAAATCTATCTTATTCCCAAATAAATCCGAACCATTTTCATTTCATTGTAATATCCCTATTTTAACAAATTGTAATTCAAACCATATTAAGCTTGTATCATAACAATATATACATGTAATGGTTTTAATGTAAGGGTTTGATATCAGATTTAAAAAGGTTAAAATAATACAGTATTAAATTGCAAAGATGAATTTAAGTATTAAAAGGATATTAAAAATAATATGTATTTGGTAAAATAATGAAATAAAATTTAAATTCAATCGAACGAGGCAATATAAGAAGCAGAAAAGTTCTAACATAATTTAATTATTATCTCCGAGACGGAGATTTGGTATAGTGGGTTCATTAGTCGGTTGATAGGAATTTTAGAGATATTGGACTCAGAGTGGTTTTCAATGTGAGGGAATTTCAATACTTCGTACACCTCCTGTCGAAGTAATTTCACTTTATTCTATTACATCATAGCTTATTTACAATTGAAGGTAAAGAATATGCAATAATGAATGATAAATCAAAAATGATTTAGCGTCGACAGATGCAAGAATGCAAGAAAGTCTATCACAGGGTGCCGAGCGAAATCTTAGTAGGGATGGTCGCCAGCCGACAATCCAGATGAGAGATTTGCGGAAATTGCAGAATGCGGTCGTCCGTCGATAGAGAATAGGAGATGGCCGTTCGAAGATCTCCTGCAAGCGTCGACGTCGATTTACACGCTCTCAAAACGTTTTAGAGCTGCATCGGGATGCGTGATGGTTGCATTGCAGGGCGTCAATGATTCATAAAATCCGTTAGAAGGTCGTCATGAAATCTTCACAATAATTTCAAACAAAACGATAATCAGAAATAGCCAAAAGTGATAGCCTGTGTTTTGTAAAGCTAATGAGATCCGACAATTTGTCGTAATTTGTCTGAGCGACACGACAAGGTTTCAGGTCTTCGGGAACAATTTACGTACCACACGCCAACATTGCTTAATAGCCCTATGCAAATTTTAAAACTAACTAGCCCATCCCATGGAGGCGGGCGTGAGATAAGCGTAATAATGTTAACTTCACGAGGAGATTTCTTTGCTTGAACATGATTTTCATTATACCCTCATGTATTACTAGCATATGTGATTAGTTATAACGAACATTAATTTTTCAACATTCTAGAATTATATTTTAAGCAGTAATGGCTCGTAATGTTGTATTTTGGGGGCTCTTGGTTTTTACAATAGTTAAAGAAGGAATAATAATTAGTGACACCTATATTCCGTTCATGTTTTAACCTACATTTAGCAATGATTTTTAATTTTAATAATCCAAAAGAAAACGAAAATTATTCAAACAAATCTTAATGTAGTGTTAAAAACGAAACACGGTAATAATGTAATTTATCTTCGTCGGTGTTGTTATAGACTATTTACCAAATTAATTTTAGTTTCGTTAAGAGCTTTATTACCGCAATCAGTACGGTAATGGATATTAACCCATTCGCTGCGGTTATAGATAAATATATGTATTACGGCAGCTAGTGCGGTAATAGATATTAACCCATTCTTTTTACAAAACAAAGAATAAATTGAACCAGAACTTATTGATGAAGATAAAATATTCAACAATACACGTTTGCGTATGGCACTTAACTCAGATCACCGCCTCGTTCTGGCAATCAAACTTGTTTCGTTAAGATTTTTATAATGAAACTTGTATCGTTTACACCTAAAATAAGATAAATCAAAACATATCATTTGATGCATCACATCCATAAATTTATTTGTTTTTCTTGTAAATGTCCACAGCAAAAGGTCTTGTAAAATTGCGAGTTTTAACTTTATTTTGCTGGTTGAAATTTAATACCGCTGTAGCGGCTGTAGCTCGTCCAAGATGTTTTGTTTTAACATTTTCAGCTAACGGTAGGCTTTTAAAATTAAAGTTGAGAATACTAGGTTATGCTATTGTCCCCCCTTTTTTTGTATAAAACTGCACTAAACAATCGAAATGAGCTAAGATAAATAAACACGCTCTAACGTCTAGGATAGATCATCATCATTATCATAATCTTTATTTTCATTTGCATCCGCAGTTGCAGGTGTTGGAATATACAAACTTTTACATTTTATACAAAAAAATCTAAAATTTAAATTAAATAATTGATCTTAGCATTCATTTATAACATTTCATACTGGTATCTACTTGTGCTTATTCATTCACTGCACTTATACTTAATTCTTTCCTCCAAAATGCCACTGTATATCCATCTCATAGAGCCTTCTCCATTTGTTTCTATCTTTTGCAATTCTTACAGCTTCCCCATATTCGGTTTCTTTTCTGTTTAACGCCTTTACTATCTTGTCCTGCCAGGTGACACGTGGTCTGCCCCTTTTTATTTTTCCAGAAGGCTTACACTTCCATACTTTTTTGAGTAGTCGTGTATCTGACATCCTGAAAAGAGGTCCATCGCAACTGACTTTCCTCAATTCTATCGTTTAGAGGCTTTATTTGTAGTCGTCTCCTTATTTCTACATTTCTGATTCTTTCTCTCTTTGAAACTCCCAGTATTCTTCTTAAGTACTTCATCTCGATTGCTTGTAGTCTTGTTTTATTGCTCTTTGACAACACCCACGATTCACTGCCATAAATTGGAACAGATACATACACTGAATTATACACTTGTATTTTTGTTTTCCGTGTAATTTCGTTGTTGTTCAGGAATGCTTTGTCTAAAGAGTGAACCAGTCTTTCAGTGTTCCGTAGTCTATTGTCTAACTCAGAATCCATCGTACCTCTGTCATTTATGTGTCCTCCGAGATATTTAAAACTTGACACTTGTTCTAATAACAACCCTTCAATTTCTATTTGTGTATTGGGTTTAAATGGAATGTTAATTATTTTCGTTTCCTCCAAGTTGATCTTTAAACCTTTCCCTTTAATTGCTTCATTCCATATTTTTAGATTGCTTTGTAGGGCTCTTTCGGTGGGTGCAAATACCACTATATCGTCAGCATACGCTAATGAGCTTATTTCAACTCTTTGCAATTGTTTAAAGCCAACAACGGATGTATGCATGTCCACGTTACGTTCTTTCATAATTGCATCCAGTACCAATATAAAAATAATAGTGGACTTAGGATTCCACCCTGTCTCACTCCCGCTGTTATTTTGAATGGTTCGGATATCATATTATATTGCCATACATGTCCCTTGGTGTTTTCACTGTAAAAAGCCTGCATTGCATTTATCAGGCCTTCGCGTATTTTCTTTTCCCTCAATACTTGCCAAATACTTTCCCTGGCAACCCAATCAAAGGCACTTTCTAAGTCAACAAAGCCTATGTATAATTGTCTGTTGTGTTCTATAGTCTTCTCAATAACTTGCCTTATCGTAAACAGAAGGTCATGTACGCTCCTTCCTGCTCTGTACTCGCTTTGTTCTTCTTCCATATCCTTTTCTACCAATTTCCTAAGCCGTTTCTCTAGGATACGTTCTTATACTTTACCCGGTATGCTTAGTAACGATATCCCCCGGTAATTTTTACACCCTTTAGGGTTCTCTTTTTTATGTACTGGTACAATTATAGAAGTTTCCCAGTCCAGTGATACCTTTTTTCTCTTGTAGCACTCGTTGATTAATTGATGATAAATGATAAAATATATTTTCAATTATATTTTTTAATGACATATAGGGTGTTGACGGTAGGGTGCTACAGTATCTAAGCTCATAAAAAGCAACCACCACTGCCTACCAGGTACCGTTTTCCAATGTTGAAATATCCTGATGAAAGCTTTCGCCATGTTCATCAGTTGCAGGTTCTACATTCTCAAGGAAACATTTACACATGAATACAAATAACGTATTACGAATGATAGCACACCCTATACTAGAATAAGCTGTCAACGGTGTTACGGCTTGAAATCTTTTTAGCACTGAGGATTAAAATTATGCGCGTCCCATTTTCAACTCGGCCGAAAGTTGAGCCGCGTAGGCTTTTTACGTTCTGTTGTGAACCTAGCAAGACATGCCGAGTTCGTCGTTTCCCAAGACTTAATTTGAATGTTTCGTTTTGATCATTTCGTGTTCGAAGTGAGGATGACTTTTGGTAGCCCTTACCTTTAGGTAAGTATGGGCGTCCAGGTCCTAGACACACGTGGATTCTGTATGCGAGATACGGGTATCTCAGATACAGAAAATACAGGAGTTCAAATTGAGCTATTCACACGGTATCAGAGACGCATACAGTATTGGGCTGCAAAATTTCAGTATCTGTCCGTTTCGGCAGCCGGCGATAAATTCTGTATCTCGGATATCGATTTACCATTGGAACATATAGGTAGAGCCGTTGACACGCCTACTTTTGCGAACCACAACACACGATATCATATCATAGGCGTAGCAGACTTTCTTAAACGTTTAGTTAAATAGAATAAGCAGTGCGTTCGTTATTATATAACGATCAAATTTATTAGCTTAGTAGAGCCCAATCCCTGTATTTGAATACAGCACATCCAGACTAATTCGACAGAAACAAAGAACAGCAATGCTAGGTCCATAACAGCACTGCATTGGACTGTTCTCGCAAGTGACTGTAGGCCCGCGTCTGAGATACAGTCACCGCGTCTGAACAGCCCGCCAATCTGTATCCGGCATACTGTATCTAGCATATGGAATCCCCGTATGTCCAGGGCCTAAAACTAAAGCTGGACTCGTTTATACCAGGTTTGAAAAGTTTTTGCATTTTAAAGTGTTACTTTTGTTTTTGAAAATGTCTGGTGTAGCACCCTCCACTGACTATTGGCGCAATTATCTTTACTTAGACATTTGCGCAGGACGACCTTAAGGGATAAACTTTCACCCCAGTTAGCGTCAACATTCCTACGGGTGCGGTCGTGTCTTCCCCCGCTCGTGAGTGCTAAACTGTTGCGCGTTGCCCTAAGTGCGTTTTTCTTCCCTAGCAACAACGGGATCGATCCCCAGACCTTTTATATCGTAATTAAGTTTAGTTATTTAGGCGAAAGTACGAACTAAGTAAGTTATAACAGTGAACTACGGCTTGGACCTCCTATGAACCTGCCTTACTACTTGACCCGGACTTTCCACACACACACACACACAAACGTAGATCGAACCACACACGAGGTAGGCTACAATTGGCGCCCAGCGTGGGGCTCGAATAAAATAAGGTTAGTTTTATTGAGTTTTAATCGGGAACGACAAAGAAAGCGGCGTAACGTACGCCAGCGCCCCCAAGCCAAGCCGTAGCGTCGTGAAACAGGAATTCGTGCAGGCGCAGACGACTACTTCCGCTTCAAAATGGCCGCTCCTATCCAGATGTCAGCGGAGCAATTTCAAACTCTGCTGGGAAGCTTGCAAAATATGTGGCAGGCGCAGATGGAAACCGCACCAACCCGGATGTTCACACCCAGCGAAAGTCAGCCGCAAGGAAACTTTACGCGGTGCACTTCGAGGTTTAACGGAAAACCAGGGTCGGACGTCGCAGCATTTATTTCCGCCATTTCCGTTTACAAGAGCTGCTCGAATATATCGGACGCAAATCGTTGACCGGATTGGCCATCATGTTGGAGGATTTCGCCGCAACGTGGTGGGAGGGCGTCAAGGCGATGGTGCCGGATTGGGAATCGGCCCTGGACTTGCTTCGCCAAACTTTTGGTCCGCGAAAACCGGCTTTTAGAATTTTCAAAGAAATTTTTGCTTCCGAACAGGGGGAGAGAGTCGCTACCGACATATTTACATGTGAAAAGCGCGCTCTGTTCGCGCAGCTCCTAAAACCCCTGGACGAAGAAGTGCAGCTGGATATGGTGTATGGGCTGTTACATTATAAGATTCGCGAAAGGGTACCACGCGGATCCATAACCACGTTCGCCAAGCTGCTGGAACAGGCCCGGCTGTCGGAGGAAACCCTGCACGAGGTCGAGCAGGAAAAGTTAATGGGGCCCACGACAGGAAACGCACCGAAAGATTTTCAACCTAAAGTGCGCTGTAGGTTTTGCCGGCGCACTGGCCACAAAGAAGCAGAGAAGCAACAGTAAACCCCACGTCTTTGTTGAGGTGCTTGGGCTGCTAGGGATCGCGTGTTTGGACACGGGTGCGCGGAAGAGCATAGCAGGACACGAACTGTATCAAAGTTTAGTGGCACGTGGTGTGAACTTTTCACGGGAAAGCGCTCGGCTAACTCTTACCGATGGAAAACCCCAGCGACGCGACGTGCTAACTGCCTCGGTTGACGTGAAAATTCATACGCGGGTGGTTCCAACCTCGTTCATAGTGTTGGTGGGTGAGCTCCACACGAAAACTTTGTTGGGTTGCGATTTCATCAGAACTGCAGGCCTGGTGTTAAACCTGCGCCGCAGGCAGTGGGCTTTTGAAGATGCAACATTCGCTTTTGCACCGGAGCCCTCCACACTTGGGATGGCAGTCACCACCATCGAGATGGAGTTGCGGGACAATGAAGGAATCGCATTGGCAGCAGCAGAAGGGCAGCGGTTTAACGAGCTCCTGGAGGATCATAAGGCTATCTTCAAACCAGGGGGAGAGCCTACCCCCTTTGCTGAACAGAAACGCCGCAAGGAATACTCTGACTCAAAACGAAGCGTTGGGCAGGAATACCAGGTTGGAGATCGTGTATGGGTAAGCACCCATTCTAGAAGTGATGCCGGAGCCGGGCGATTTTCCAAGCTGGATCCTCGTAGGGATGGCCCTTACGTAATTCTTCGAAAAGTTTCCTCCACAAGCTACGAAGTTTCCAGCGCGGATCGGCCTCATAGTGCACTTGGTAAATACCATGTGCCAGCCCTGACACCGTATATGAGACCAAACGAGAACAGTACGCCGGTAGTGAGGTTATGCGAAGGTATCGAAGCGTCCGGTTGAAACAATTGCAAAATTTGAGACGGCGTCCATCTGACGTCACGAAATAAATACCTGCCTGAAACAAAAGATGTTATTTGCCGCCAAAGCGCGAAAATTTGAATAAATACCATACGAATGTTCATAATTTAGCTGACTGCACGACATAAACCATTTTGTGTGATTTTTGACAGATTGGTAAACATGTAACTACCGCACATCCAAACTAATTCCGGTGTAGAGTACCGTATCAGAAAAATTCTAAATTATAACTACTGGGAATTCACCCTGGGATTAAAGAGTTATTGAGCTGGCATTTTCCCAAATTATATACATACATACATTATCAGCTCCTCATCTACCGACAGGTGTAGAGGTTCAGTTATTACTATTACTACAAAACTTCTTCCATTCCTTACGTTCCTTAGCTACACTTTTTGCCTCGTTCCAATTACTTCTTTTCTTCGCCAGGATTTTTCCAATCTCTCCGTTTCAGACATTTCTTGGTCTTCTTCTTGGTTTTTTCGAGTCTGTACCCATATTCCAGATAGTTTTAACGGTGCGGTTTTCCTCCATCCTCCATACGTGTTCCAGCCAGCCGAGTTGTCGTTTTTCGATGTGTTCCTGTATTGATTCTGCTTGCAGAGTGTTTCGTATGTCTACGTTTCGCACATGATCCTTTCTTGACACGCCAACCACTTTCCATCTCATTTCGCAATCTTGAAGTTTTGACATTAAGTTGATGGACAACACCCAGCTTTCACATCCGTATGTCATAGTTGGAACGAAGACTGCCTTGTACACTTTCATTTTTGTTTAAACTGACACTTCACTTTTACTTATGAAGACTTTATTTAGCGAGTTGAACAAGTTCATAGCGGTTTTAATTCTATTATTTATTTCCTTTTCCATGCTCCCTTTGTTGTCGATTATAGCCCCTAGGTATTTAATTTCATCTGTTTGTTTTAAGGGGCAGTTTCCCAAGTGAAGTTCCAAGTCTTCATCGTCTTTAGTTATAACCATTGTTTCAGTTTTGTTTATGTTGATTGTCATTCCGAATTCATCCAGTGTATCTTTCCATATTTCAATGTTGTTCTGTAGGTCTTGTTGTGTGTTAGCGATTAGTATCAAATCGTCTGCGAACAGCATTTCGCTTAATTTAACTGGTTTAGTTTTTCTAACTCCACTCTTGCTTTCTTCACCTTTCTATTCGCTAATCGTGTGATTTCGTCCATTACGGCGATAAATAGTAGTGGGATTAGGACGCCTCTTTGTCTGACTCCTTTGGTGGTTTGAAATTCTAGTGAGCATTCTCCGTAACTTCTGACCACATTTCTGGTGTTGCTGTAAAGACTTCGTATTGCCTGTATTATTGTTTTACTGGTTCATTTCTTTTCTAATGCCTTCCAAATCTTATCTCTTGGCAGGAAATCGAAGGCTTTCTGCAGATCAATTGCGCATAGATATATCTTGCTTTTATAGTTAAGTGTTTTCTCTAGTAGTTGTCTAAGACTGAATATCCAATCTTGTGTGCCTTTCCCTTTCCGGAACCCTGCCTGTGTGTCGCTTATTTGGTGGTCTATGGCTTCCCTTAGTCGTTTTTCTAGTATACACTCGTACACCTTACTAGCACAAGTGATCAGCGAGATAGCCCTGTAGTTATAACATTGCGCGCGGTCACCTTTTCTGTATGTCGGGATAATTACCGCAACTTGCCATTCTTTTGGAACCTTCTTCGTCTTCCAAGCCACGTCCATTATTTTGTATAAAAATTTGACACCTTTGCTGCCTATATATTTAAGCATGTCTGGTTTAACGTCGTCAATTCCGGGTGCTTTACCAATTTTCAATCTTTTAAATGCCTGGATTAGTTCGCCTATGTCAATGTCAGTAAAGATAGATGGCATTTCACAAAAGTTTCCAATAACCAGAGGCGTTCGACAAGGGGATACATTATCTCTTAAACTATTTACATTAGCCCTAGAAAACATTTTCAAAACATTAAATTGGGAAGATATGGGAGTAAATATAGATGGACAGAAGTTAAATCATTTAAGATATGCAGATGATGTAGTCTTGATAAGCACAAGTGGACAAGAAATCGGCGTTATGTTAGAACAACTTAACGAAGTATCAAGAAAATCCGGTCTTCGTATGAATATCGACAAAACGAAGATTCTAACAAAAAATGAAAACGACCTGGACATGTATGTAAATAACGAAAAAATAGAAAAAGTAAACAGCTACGTCTATCTAGGACACACAATTAAGATAGGAAAAGAAAATCAAGAAGCAGAGATCATCGAAGGATAAAAATGAGCTGGATCGCATTTGGTAAACTAAGTTTTATTCTAAGAGCAAAAGATTTTCCCCTGAAATTAAAAGCTAAGGTATTTGATGCTTGCATTCTTCCTGTTTTCACGTATGGAATAGAAACGATCGTATTTACACAAAAAATTGTGCGCAAATTCGCTGTTTCACAAAGATCGATGGAACGTAAGATGCTGGGAGTTTCCTTAAAGGACAAGAAAAGAAACACCTGGATACGAAAGAAGACTGGTGTAGCAGATGTGATCGAGAGAGCTGTGAAACTCAGATGGAGCTGGGCTGGGCATGCTGCCAGATCAACTGACGATAGATGGACCAACAAACTCTTAACTTGGAGACCCAGATGCAACACTAGAAAAGTAGGGCGCCCCACAAAAAGGTGGGCCGATGATATCAAGGAAGTAGCTGGGAAAAGATGGATGCGAAAGGCTCAAACAAGACCAACATGGAAGTCAAAAGGGGAGAACTATGTTCAATATTGGACAGGAAAAGTTTGAAAAAGAAGAAGAAGAGAAGAATGTCAATGTTTTCGTGTGATACTTCCGTTGCAGTCTCGAGAGGATATCCTGCTGTACTGTTTTCAGGTTCATCCATTTGCGGATCTGTTTCTAATAGTTCTTTAAAGTACTCATACCATCTATGTTGTATTTCATTGGCAGCTTTTAACTCTTTGCCCTGTTTGTCCTTGATCCATTTTAAATTTGTTTCCTTTGCTTTTCTTGTCCTTTTCAGGGTCTGATATAAGAGTTTTGCATTTCCTGCCGCTTGTGCTTTCATTTTGTTTCCAAATTCAGTCCAGGCTTGCGCTTTAGCATCTTTAATTGAGTTTTTAACAGTTTCTCTGTTTTTTTTGTATTGTTGATAATCTTCGGGGCTTTTAGTTACTTGATATTTTTTCTATGCGGATTTCTTTAGTTTAACTTCATATTTGATATTATTGTTCCACCATCGTGTATGTTTCTTGTTATTACCTACTTTGTATTGAGGTCCCACATACTTTTTCGCCTGCTGCTGTTATGATTTCTTTAAAATGCAAATGTTTTAATGTATATTCCCTGCTATCCTGTTATTGGGCAGCTATGACTGTCTGTTGGGTAGCCTTGAGTTTAAAATAAAAAAATAATAAAAAAGTTTCCAATAGTTCCTCTAGGTCGAGCGTGCCCATCTGATGTTTTATCATTTCTATTTGGTGGTCTATCTGTCTTGCATATTAATTTCTAACTTCTTATTCCTGTAGTTTGTAGCATCTAATATTTCAGTGGGATTTTATCTTCTCTTTTTTCGTTTTTCTTCCTTTTAGCTTCGTTCTTACTCTCGCTTCCGCTACGAAGTGGTCGCTACCGATTTCCTAAGACTTTTACACCCTCACGTCATTTATTTTGTTTTTATGGATTTTTTGTATTAGTATCAGGTCTATTATTGAACGTTAGTTTCTACTTTTGACCTCCCTTGTGTACTTGTGAATGTCCTTATGTTCGTACCACGTGTTTGCTATTATAAGGTCATTTAATAAGCAGAAGTCTATTATTCGTTGTCCGTTCCTAGTTTTTACGTTTTCATCATATTTTCCCTCTACTCCTTCTGGTTCCTCTACATTTTTGCCTACCTTCCCATTTATGTCTCCAATTACTAGCAGTTTACCTTCGTACTTGTCTGTTTCCTGTTGAAGGCTTTCCCAGAATTTATATTTGGTTTCTTTGCTATAATTTTCGTTTGGGGCATATATTATAATGAATGTATAGACTTCATTCTCAGTTAATTTAATTTTTAATGTCATGATTCGTTCATTACAGAATTTCGAGTTTATGATTTTGTTAACCCAGTTCTTCTCCACTATACACGCAACCCCTGTCTGCCCCCATATGTGTTCTTCCACTCCGCTAAAAAATAGTATGTGCCCTCCATCTAGCTCCACTTGGCCACTACCTTTTTTCTTAGTTTCTGTTAGAGCTAAGATTTTTAATTTACTTTCTTGGAAGTCGTTTAATATTTCTACCTCGTTTCCAAATTAATTGCAACTAAATAAAATATTGAAAAGGGCATACGACCATTTATTTTGTGCAGTAAATTAGTACAGGTCACATTTCAACTAGCCCAATAAATTGACAGGCAAAGTTCAAACACAATAATACCATTAAACAGAGGATTGTGCATTTTGGATTTTGCTCTGGCTTATATAGCAATTAAATTAATTAATAATAATAGCAAATATAAGTATAGGTGCCCCAAAGTGGAGCCTTTATAATATAGGTAGTGGTGTGAAGGTGAAAAGTGAAACACACTGTGCAGACTGATTGTGATTTTCTATCTATACCTCTTCTTTCAAATCTGTTTTTCAATATCCGCATGCATTGTAAAACAAACACGTAATAATACAAGGAGAAACGTTTTTGCAGCTTGATCACTTTTGGTATTTGTTGTTGGTGACAATGTTAACTTTCAATTCGAAGATACAATTTTACATACACTCTTTTCACAATCTGGTAATCCAATCCCTGTCCAGTTACAATGGTAAATTAGAGAAAATTATAACTTCAAATTCGAAATATAGAAGCCCATCAAACTGTACAAATACAATTAATAAAAATATTAAAAATAATTAACCTGATTTGACTTTAAAGTAATAAATTGTTTTATATGTTAGTTAAAAACTTCAATATACTCTATTAAAATCATTTCGTAACACAGGCCTTTAAGGATTCCATAATTTTAAGATAAACTATGGTATCTAAATTTTCTAGTTCCTATGATTTCGATATCACTACAAGCAAATGGATGGACGTAATAAGTAACAATTAGCTACTAAAATAACTCCATGAGCTATTGCAATGCAAATTACGCAATACAATCTAATACTGAACATGGTCTACAGCTACAGCAGGTATGGTTTTGTGACTACGGCTGCTTATAAAATCACGCAACTAAATCTAATACAGCACAAGATCAGCAGCCTTTAACCAATAGCAAGACGTTATTTGTTGCCATTGCCCTAGGTCCGTAAGGAATGCTAATATGCTTGCCGGCTAGCTAAACGACACTTTCAATAAACTTGTCATGTTACGTAGCAACAGCGTCGCAGATTCCTTTGTTAAAGTGACTTATTAAACTGCGATAAAAATACGTATTATTTGCAACTTACCTAATTAAATAATAACAAAAACCGATTGTGAATAAAATAGTATATATACCACGATGTGAAAAGTTTTATTCTTGTCTCGAGATAAAGTTAACCTCGACGCTATGCGTTTCGGTTAACTACTTAATCTCTCGACAGGAATGAAACACTTCCCACCTCGGTATGTAATATAATATTTTGTTTCTATGAACGTTCAACATTACACACCCCAACTCGGTGACACAGTGGGTAAAAAACTAGCTTGCCATAAGCAAGTCTTTTATTCGAATATCTGTGGGTAGGTTGTTGTGGTACTAGGAAAAGAAGGCATCACCCGGTACTGGTACAGATAATTTAAATTCTCCTAACTGGGGGCGGGCTTGGGTCCCTCTTCAGCCAAGAACGAGAATTGTAGGATGGGCTAGAGAAAAACAGGGGTGGAGAATGGAAGAAAGGTCAGGAAAGATAAAGAAGTACTGCCCCGGCATTCGTCTCATAGAAGGTACTTTGTTGACTCAGGAAAACTACCTAAATACCCGAATCACAGCAGACGGCCACGGGAATTGAACCCACGACCTCTCGAATGCTAAGTAGACGTACTAACCACTAACCTAAAGAGCTCCCTAGAGGCGGATAAGACGAAGTAAGCTATTAGTAGTTGTTAAGTGCCTCCAAAATACAAAAGCGGGGTTTATTTGTGATTGGCAGGTGTATATTTATTTTTAACGTGATTTGTGCTGAAATATGGCAACGTCGTTCTGCATAAGACACTGTACCGAATTTGAATTATGGAACGATCTATAGAGAGCTACACTAATTTCGAAAGAGATAATTAATGGCCCTAACCAGAAGCTTCAGGTTAAACTTCAAAACTATACGTCCTGGCTAACTTCCACATATTGTTTATCCCGGAACAATATTCTCTATTATTGGAGTCTTTTACGATTTCTATAGAATATCTTGTTATTCTTGGATAACGACAGTAGTTGTGATCAAGAATATTTTTGTAGTCGATGTTGGTTGCAACTGTGTATTTGTGTTCGGTTATTGCGGATCTTTCCTTGTTTCAATGTTGTGTATCGCGTTTATTATTGTTTATTCTGCACTAGATGCTTTGTCCTACCTGTCTATCGTAGCTTTTCTTGCAGCTGTATTGCAATTTGTAGACGTCTTGTTGGAAGAGATAAGCTGCTCTATTGTAGTGGCAGTTTCAAAGTGTACTCTTGTGACGTTAGCGTCAGTCCAAATGTGTATTTTTACATAAATAATGTGTTCAAATTTGAATGCCACTGTTAAGCCACAATCGGCGCTTTCAGCTCGAGGGCGCAAGAAATACGCAATAACGCCGAGATCCCAGCGCTGCGCGTCCACGCGCAGAACCATGCACAGCGGATTTATTTTCAAAGTTTCTCCCAGAAAATGACCCAGATGGAGCGACTTGGAAAGGTATATAATGAGAATGTTCGGCTTGTTGAAGACACTAGAGGGTATAGACCCAGCTGTGCCTAACTTTCAGAACCTTCCTGAACCTGTTTTTGTGGTCGCTGGTATTCGGAATTGAAGAGAAAACTTCACCCTTTATATTTGCTTGGTGACCCTCATCTGGCATCAGCAAATACATTCTTGAAATCTCTATACGTCGTATTTTTGGACGCCTAATTTGGTATTAGAATACGGAGCTCAAACTAGCTTTTAAAACCAACTCTGCATTCACTTTGGGTCAGGATTAGGACACTGTATCACAAGAGAAGACAATCAATTCGCCTCCAGAAAGATTACAACAAACTTGCGAATTGCGACGATCAAAGCGCCCCTCAGGTCAATTCCCGGTCAGAATTGAGTAGAGGCACGACTTATCTGTAAGAGGGCTCTTTTCTGGGGCCCGAGGGCCTCCCCAAGCGGAGCTCTTTCCCAAACGTCAGCAGCTCTCAGTAGCCTTCGAAGTCGCTCAGCCAATTTTGCAATATAAGTTCGTAATGTAAACACCACAATTAAGAGCTGTAACTTTTAATTGTTTAATTACAGGATCGTCTGCAGAAGGCAGCGTGCAGTTCTAGGCAAACATTCCTCGGCGTCGTTGCGAGGGCTACCAGGCATACGAAACATATTCCATATATGGTGGGGCAGGTTGTAGATCACCGAGGGCGCTTAGCATTAATTCGACGCGAATGCACCTTTATTTTCCGTTTTACATGTACGTACATTAAATAAATTTAGTTTAGGGCTCGGAATGTATTACAAAAACCAATAGAAACTTTATATTTCACCTGTTCTCTGTCTATAAAATTGAGTATGAATCGAACCCTGGCATTCTGATCTACCCTCATGGCAAAATTAAATAAATGAGCAAAGTAATTAAACAAAAATTATCCAACCTAGAGTGCACATTACTTTTTGGGTTTATTACATCTAATTTTCTTGTTCTCTAAAGTGCTTCACAACTTATCAGTTGCTCGTAGCGTGTAGTGTAGCCATTTTTCCCCCAATGCGTGCTTAACATGCTCACTTTATCGGCATTGTTCAGCAAAGAGCAGTAGAAAGGGGACACTTTTCCCCCACCACTTTTAATTGATTCGCGGATTCGCGGTTTAATTCGCTGTTTTATTCGCGGATTTCGCGGTTTTATTCGCGGATTGACCTAATTAATTTCGCGGATTGACCTAATTAATTTCGCGGTTTGATCTAATTAATTTCGCGGTTTGATCTAATTAATTTACATATGTGCTACTGATTAAATTACGCATTAGATTTTTTAATTTGCTTCTGGAATTACGCGTCGGACTTCGGCGGCCATCTTGGATTTCTGGCGGGAATATTTGAAATTTGAATTTTTTCCGATTTTTTCTAAGTTTAATTTGTTGGATTTGAATTTCCCGGGGCGTCGGCCATCTTGGTGCGCGCGCACTTCTCACGGCGGTTGTTTTTAATTTTCGCGGAAATATTTGAAATTCAAACTGATAGATCTATTTCGCTCTTCGAAGCTGCTGTCTCTCTCTCTCTCTCTCATGCATTGCAGAATGGCTGTTTATATTTAAAAAAAGCTATTTGCGTCGGGCCCCCAGTGGGATTCGAACCCTCTACGTTTGCATACACATTGGGCTCACATCGATCGATGCCGCTAGACCACGGAGCGCTACGGGATTTAAAGGGTTTGAACGAAACGCCATTTCGCAGCTCTACAGTCACGCCGCTCGAATTTTAAACAACTTATTTTTTCGAAAATTTAAATTTTAAGAACTGAAATGTGTAGCTTGATGTGATTAAAGGTATATGCAATTTTTAAAAAATTGATTTCGCCCGTGATTTCGTCATAATTAATTATTTTATTTTTATCGTTAGGCCCGGTATTACAAAACAGCCAGTGAAAGTTTGCACTTCGGATTCTGCGAATATAGTCCTGAAATAGTTTAAAAATATACTCAAAAATGAATTACTTATTTTATATAGCGAGATCATAATTACGCGGCGGTTATTTTCAATTTTCAACATAAAATGTGTAATTATTCGCAATGGTTTTTGCAGCACAGACAATGGAATTTGCTATGATATCACCGACTCTGTAGAACTTTCTATTTCGTCATCCTCAAATGGCTTAACCGGTCGCATATTTGAGTTCGCTAGATGGCACAACGCGGACCTGGAATGCCGGGCTCTGATTGGTCGCCAACTTCGTGTCCTTCTTGAATGACGTTTGAATTTGAACCGATGATTCTTATTAGTTTTAATTTTATTGTAATCTTTTTTTACTTACGTAAGTGCACTTGTTGCATATTAGCACCAATAAATATCTATCTATCTATAGATAAACAGACAAGATTTACCCTGTTTTGGTGTTAAGAAATCATCCGATTCAGAAACTACTTAAGCTGAATTGTATGAAACAATAAATAAGTAGTTATACTTATTTATTATTTTGAATTTCGTTGTCTTTTAATACGTGTTGGAGTCGCTGCTTATATTATTTTCTTGCAAAGCTACTGCAGTTTGTGTTGATGTACTTTAAAAGATCTATGAAAATTTATTTTTGTTATAACCTAAATTTTGTTTTCAATTGTATTATGTTCATATTATTTTTGGAATGTTTTAGCGCTAATATATGAGTGACTTAACAAATATTTGTCCGTTATTTTAATTTTAAAAAAAAGCTTCCTGCGATGTCCCATGGCTGGAGTCGAACCAGCGATCACAGCAAAATATTTCCATTAAACGATGCTAGTTACAGTTTAAAAAGGACAGACCAGATCTAAACGAACACGAGTTGATGTCGAGACTAGAGAGAGAGAGATCCGGCAACAATGTACCTATTCAGAAAATATAACCTTAAACTGAAAACAACCTAACCTAGCAGAAAAAGTGTCAGTTTGCATTAGGGGAGTTTAGTTGCCGCAGAGGTACTGCCAACAAAATTACTAGATGGTCATACAGCATCTCACATAAATTTTCACAAAAATCGACATCATGTCATATAAATTATACAAAAACTGTCATCATGTCACTTGAAATTATATAAAAACGACATTTTTACTAAACACACGACGAAAATTGAACAAAAATCACACAATTACAAGCCATCTCACATAAATTTTCACAAAAATCGACATCATGTCATATAAATTATACAAAAACTGTCATCATGTCACTTGAAATTATACAAAAAACGACATTTTTACTAAACACACCACGAAAATTGAACAAAAATCACGCAATTACACGCCATCTCACATAAATTTTTACAAAAATCGACATCATGTTACATAAACTATGCATAATTTTGCAAATGTTTTACACTTTTTATAAAATGCATCGCTCAAAATTAAAAGAAATAGCAATTTCATTGAAAAAATCTACTACCACAATCATTTCGATAAACAAAATTCAAAAAATCTTATACTTTTGACGGGAATATATGTATGTTGACCACAAATTAACATAATTTTTAAATAAAAACGCGCAATTCGTTGAAAAAAATATTCTGACACCACCAAAACACGCAATTTCATTGAAAAATATATATATGTTGTCCACAAATTTACATAAATTTGAATAAAAACACGTAATTTTGTTGAAAAAATGTTCTGGCTGTAAATAATTTTGCAAATGTTTTACACTTTTTATAAAATGCACCGCTCAAAATTAAAAGAAATAGCAATTTCATTGAAAAAATCTACTAACACAATCATTTCGATAAACAAAATTCAAAAAATCTTATACTTTTGACGGAAATATATGTATGTTGACCACAAATTAACATAATTTTTAAATAAAAACGCGCAATTCGTTGAAAAAAAATATTCTGACACCACCAAAACACGCAATTTCATTGAAAAATATATATATGTTGTCCACAAATTAACATAAATTTGAATAAAAACACGTAATTTTGTTGAAAAAATGTTCTGGCCCCGTCATTTCACTTAAAATTTTACAAAACTGCCATCATAACACTTGAAATTATACAAAATATATGTATGTTTATCACAAATTAACATAAACCTGAATAAAACACACAATTTCGTTGAAAAATTTGCAAATGTTTTACACTTTTTATAAAATGTGTCGCTCAAAATTAAAAGAAATCACAATTTTTAAATTATATCACGCCATTATGAAATCGTAGATTGATTTTTTTGAAATTTTACACTTTGTAACTGTAAAATAACTTCAAATACTAATATTTTAGCTTTAGATTTTGTAATTATTGCAGATTCGTGAAAAACAAAAGCAGAGTAGAAATAAAAAACACAAACACTTTGTAATAAACAAATATATTGTTCTTATTTCGTATAATACTTAATAATATAAATATAAATGTACAGCAGAATGTCTTATTTCTAAAAATTCGCTAGCAATTTACAAAACTGTAGTTTGAGGTGCACGACATTTCAAATTAAAAAGACTGCAAGTAATAAAATCAGAATTTCATTGTGTAATTTTAAAGTTTAAGATGCACCCAATCTAGAATTCCCTTCGGTTTTGGTGATGATGACATCTGCCTTAGAGGCGTTTTTCTAACGGCCCTTTTTGGAGGCGTTTCCTTATCGATGTTCTTCTGACTGAACCTTTTTGATGTGGACTTGGATGAGTAGCTGGTGTTTTTAATTTATATTCTAAATCAGACTCGCAGTTATCAGTTTCCATTCCGGTTTTTCCTATAGTACCAGTCGGGGTTGGCTTCTTTTGCTGTTTAGGTTTAGCTAGCAGCACATTAGGAACGTTAAGGTCTTTGATGTAATCAGCAAACTGTAGGCGTCCGGGTGGATTAATAGTTTTTCGAGGCCGCAGAATGTCGTGAATTAAATCGACTATGTTAGACGCCGGTAAAATTTCACCCTTTATAGTAACGGTGCCCTTGTGATCCCAGTTCACATCGCTTGAGGTACTCAAATGCGTAGGAAAACTTCAGCTTTTTTCTTAAAAGTTTTGGGAAGTGTAGATAAAATAACGGCATTTGATAGGCTGTCACTGGTTGTTTCAATAGGTATTTTGATTGGCTGCCGCGCCTGGTTTGTGAAATGAAGGAATCGTTGTAAAACCTGATTGTACTGGATCCATTTATCGTGATCAGTTAATTTGGACTTTAAAACTTTTTGCATTTCGTAATCAAGCTGTGATAATATATTTTTCTCCGCATCATCGCCAGACTTAAGACGTTGGACAAATTCCGGCGATACAATCAACATCTTCCGCTCTTTGTCCATTTTAGTCGAAAAGGAGCTCAGTCGTTTGTTCTGGTAGAGCCGTCGTGAATAAACTAGCTTAAAATCAAGACTTTCATAATAAATATATAAAAAAATATGACAGGTACGGGAATCGAACCCGTATTCTCTCTCGAGATCAGAACTTGAATCTGACGCCTTAACCATTCGGCCAACCTGCCTCCCTATATAAACGAGCACTCTCTGCATAATTAAGAAAACATATAGTTTAAAAAGCCTTCTGCATGCAATTTCAAACAATATTTCATATAAATTAAGCCATGTACAAATTTCTTAATCAGGTTTTGATATATATTTTATCGAAAGACTTGACCCTCAGCTGCCGTTTTATTATTTGTCGTGATGCGTCATCGCTGAATTTTACAAGTGCCATCCTGCCTGCGATGTGACGCACGCAATGTTTCCATACCTTTTTATTTTAAAATTCTATAAAATCAGAGGTCCAAACTGCTGCCGCATCAGGTAACAGAGTACAATGGTTTAAAACGTGTTAGTGCGGCATCAGTCGGGCCTCTGTTTTTATAGAATTTTAAAATAAAAAGGGGTGGATACATTACGTACGTCACACAGCAGACAGGCTGGCACTTGTAAAATTCATCGATGACGAATCACGACAAATAATAAAACGGTAGCTGAGGGTCAAGTCTTTCGATAAAATATATATCAAAACCGATTTAGAAATTTGTACATGGCTTAATTTATATGAAATATTGTTTGAAATTGCATGCAGAAGGCTTTTTAAACTATATGTTTTCTTAATTATGCAGAGAGTGCTCGTTTATATAGGGAGGCAGGTTGGCCGAATGGTTAAGGCGTCAGATTCAAGTTCTGATCTCGAGAGAGAATACGGGTTCGATTCCCGTACCTGTCATATTTTTTTATATATTTATTATGAAAGTCTTGATTTTAAGCTAGTTTATTCACGACGGCTCTACCAGAACAAACGACTGAGCTCCTTTTCGACTAAAATGGACAAAGAGCGGAAGATGTTGATTGTATCGCCGGAATTTGTCCAACGTCTTAAGTCTGGCGATGATGCGGAGAAAAATATATTATCACAGCTTGATGACGAAATGCAAAAAGTTTTAAAGTCCAAATTAACTGATCACGATAAATGGATCCAGTACAATCAGGTTTTACAACGATTCCTTCATTTCACAAACCAGGCGCGGCAGCCAATCAAAATACCTATTGAAACAACCAGTGACAGCCTATCAAATGCCGTTATTTTATCTACACTTCCCAAAACTTTTAAGAAAAAAGCTGAAGTTTTCCTACGCATTTTGAGTACCTCAAGCGATGTGAACTGGGATCACAAGGGCACCGTTACTATAAAGGGTGAAATTTTACCGGCGTCTAACATAGTCGATTTAATTCACGACATTCTGCGGCCTCGAAAAACTATTAATCCACCCGGACGCCTACAGTTTGCTGATTACATCAAAGACCTTAACGTTCCTAATGTGCTGCTAGCTAAACCTAAACAGCAAAAGAAGCCAACCCCGACTGGTACTATAGGAAAAACCGGAATGGAAACTGATAACTGCGAGTCTGATTTAGAATATAAATTAAAAACACCAGCTACTCATCCAAGTCCACATCAAAAAGGTTCAGTCAGAAGAACATCGATAAGGAAACGCCTCCAAAAAAGGGCCGTTAGAAAAACGCCTCTAAGGCAGATGTCATCATCACCAAAAACGAAGGGAATTCTAGATTGGGTGCATCTTAAACTTTAAAATTACACAATGAAATTCTGATTTTATTACTTGCAGTCTTTTTAATTTGAAATGTCGTGCACCTCAAACTACAGTTTTGTAAATTGCTAGCGAATTTTTAGAAATAAGACATTCTGCTGTACATTTATATTTATATTATTAAGTATTATACGAAATAAGAACAATATATTTGTTTATTACAAAGTGTTTGTGTTTTTTATTTCTACTCTGCTTTTGTTTTTCACGAATCTGCAATAATTACAAAATCTAAAGCTAAAATATTAGTATTTGAAGTTATTTTACAGTTACAAAGTGTAAAATTTCAAAAAAATCAATCTACGATTTCATAATGGCGTGATATAATTTAAAAATTGTGATTTCTTTTAATTTTGAGCGACACATTTTATAAAAAGTGTAAAACATTTGCAAATTTTTCAACGAAATTGTGTTTTATTCAGGTTTATGTTAATTTGTGATAAACATACATATATTTTGTATAATTTCAAGTGTTATGATGGCAGTTTTGTAAAATTTTAAGTGAAATGACGGGGCCAGAACATTTTTTCAACAAAATTACGTGTTTTTATTCAAATTTATGTTAATTTGTGGACAACATATATATATTTTTCAATGAAATTGCGTGTTTTGGTGGTGTCAGAATATTTTTTTCAACGAATTGCGCGTTTTTATTTAAAAATTATGTTAATTTGTGGTCAACATACATATATTTCCGTCAAAAGTATAAGATTTTTTGAATTTTGTTTATCGAAATGATTGTGTTAGTAGATTTTTTCAATGAAATTGCTATTTCTTTTAATTTTGAGCGGTGCATTTTATAAAAAGTGTAAAACATTTGCAAAACTATTTACAGCCAGAACATTTTTTCAACAAAATTACGTGTTTTTATTCAAATTTATGTAAATTTGTGGACAACATATATATATTTTTCAATGAAATTGCGTGTTTTGGTGGTGTCAGAATATTTTTTTCAACGAATTGCGCGTTTTTATTTAAAAATTATGTTAATTTGTGGTCAACATACATATATTCCCGTCAAAAGTATAAGATTTTTTGAATTTTGTTTATCGAAATGATTGTGTTAGTAGATTTTTTCAATGAAATTGCTATTTCTTTTAATTTTGAGCGATGCATTTTATAAAAAGTGTAAAACATTTGCAAAATTATGCATAGTTTATGTAACATGATGTCGATTTTTGTAAAAATTTATGTGAGATGGCGTGTAATTGCGTGATTTTTGTTCAATTTTCGTGGTGTGTTTAGTAAAAATGTCGTTTTTTGTATAATTTCAAGTGACATGATGACAGTTTTTGTATAATTTATATGACATGATGTCGATTTTTGTGAAAATTTATGTGAGATGGCTTGTAATTGTGTGATTTTTGTTCAATTTTCGTCGTGTGTTTAGTAAAAATGTCGTTTTTATATAATTTCAAGTGACATGATGACAGTTTTTGTATAATTTATATGACATGATGTCGATTTTTGTGAAAATTTATGTGAGATGCTGTATGACCATCTAGTAATTTTGTTGGCAGTACCTCTGCGGCAACTAAACTCCCCTAATGCAAACTGACACTTTTTCTGCTAGGTTAGGTTGTTTTCAGTTTAAGGTTATATTTTCTGAATAGGTACATTGTTGCCGGATCTCTCTCTCTCTAGTCTCGACATCAACTCGTGTTCGTTTAGATCTGGTCTGTCCTTTTTAAACTGTAACTAGCATCGTTTAATGGAAATATTTTGCTGTGATCGCTGGTTCGACTCCAGCCATGGGACATCGCAGGAAGCTTTTTTTTTTAAATTAAAATAACGGACAAATATTTGTTAAGTCACTCATATATTAGCGCTAAAACATTCCAAAAATAATATGAACATAATACAATTGAAAACAAAATTTAGGTTATAACAAAAATAAATTTTCATAGATCTTTTAAAGTACATCAACACAAACTGCAGTAGCTTTGCAAGAAAATAATATAAGCAGCGACTCCAACACGTATTAAAAGACAACGAAATTCAAAATAATAAATAAGTATAACTACTTATTTATTGTTTCATACAATTCAGCTTAAGTAGTTTCTGAATCGGATGATTTCTTAACACCAAAACAGGGTAAATCTTGTCTGTTTATCTATAGATAGATAGATATTTATTGGTGCTAATATGCAACAAGTGCACTTACGTAAGTAAAAAAAGATTACAATAAAATTAAAACTAATAAGGATCATCGGTTCAAATTCAAACGTCATTCAAGAAGGACACGAAGTTGGCGACCAATCAGAGCCCGGCATTCCAGGTCCGCGTTGTGCCATCTAGCGAACTCAAATATGCGACCGGTTAAGCCATTTGAGGATGACGAAATAGAAAGTTCTACAGAGTCGGTGATATCATAGCAAATTCCATTGTCTGTGCTGCAAAAACCATTGCGAATAATTACACATTTTATGTTGAAAATTGAAAATAACCGCCGCGTAATTATGATCTCGCTATATAAAATAAGTAATTCATTTTTGAGTATATTTTTAAACTATTTCAGGACTATATTCGCAGAATCCGAAGTGCAAACTTTCACTGGCTGTTTTGTAATACCGGGCCTAACGATAAAAATAAAATAATTAATTATGACGAAATCACGGGCGAAATCAATTTTTTAAAAATTGCATATACCTTTAATCACATCAAGCTACACATTTCAGTTCTTAAAATTTAAATTTTCGAAAAAATAAGTTGTTTAAAATTCGAGCGGCGTGACTGTAGAGCTGCGAAATGGCGTTTCGTTCAAACCCTTTAAATCCCGTAGCGCTCCGTGGTCTAGCGGCATCGATCGATGTGAGCCCAACGTGTATGCAAACGTAGAGGGTTCGAATCCCACTGGGGGCCCGACGCAAATAGCTTTTTTTAAATATAAACAGCCATTCTGCAATGCATGAGAGAGAGAGAGAGAGACAGCAGCTTCGAAGAGCGAAATAGATCTATCAGTTTGAATTTCAAATATTTCCGCGAAAATTAAAAACAACCGCCGTGAGAAGTGCGCGCGCACCAAGATGGCCGACGCCCCGGGAAATTCAAATCCAACAAATTAAACTTAGAAAAAATCGGAAAAAATTCAAATTTCAAATATTCCCGCCAGAAATCCAAGATGGCCGCCGAAGTCCGACGCGTAATTCCAGAAGCAAATTAAAAAATCTAATGCGTAATTTAATCAGTAGCACATATGTAAATTAATTAGATCAAACCGCGAAATTAATTAGATCAAACCGCGAAATTAATTAGGTCAATCCGCGAAATTAATTAGGTCAATCCGCGAATAAAACCGCGAAATCCGCGAATAAAACCGCGAATTAAACCGCGAATCCGCGAATCAATTAAAAGTGGTGGGGGAAAAGTGTCCCCTTTCTACTAAGAGCCTTGGTGAGGGATCTCTGTTGTTGCGCATGATGGTAGAAGGCGTGTGTAGATACTGGTTTGGTTAAGTTTTCTCACTGTACACTGTATGAGGCAGTAAGTTTTTATCTAGGAACGATAAATTTCCATTTGTGTCTGTTTCCACTGCAAAGGTGTAGTATTGGTGTTAATTGATTAAGTGGTCCAGAAACTCGTTCAAAAGTTCTCCTTTTGCACATTTAGGTTTCTTGTCGCTAAATCGCATTATCTTTATAAAGACGTTTGAAAAACTTTCTGGAACTTCCCAGTATAGTTGCAAAGAATGTGCTAAAAATTTCTTATAGCTTTCAAATTCTTTACGAAGACTATATACTTTTTCCGATCGGCGCTGTCTATGACAGAATTTTAGTATACGCATTTTCAAAAATTCCAAATTTTGACCCGTTTAAGGAAAGAAGAATAAAGTTAAAAGCTTACAAACCAGGTTATTTATGTAAAAGATACACGTCTAAGTTATATTTTTGTCACTAACGATACGGTCGCCATAAGAATGTATTTAACTTCCTTAATAAGTAGGTACTTTAGTAGTCTGCGCATTTTAAAACTGCTACTACAACATTTAAAATCTTAGAACAACGCACAGCAGTTGCTATAATTCAAGAATGTAGAGCAACTATTGCAGTAGAATTCCGCCATTTACAAATTTCATGAATTATTGCTGGGACGCAATATGCTTGTGTCGATTTATTCCGCTTCCAGCTTTTGAACCACGCACGCTATTATATAAATTTTGTGACGGAGCAAAATCCTGTATAATGCTCGAGAATTAGTTTTCAGTTGTAAAGTGAACTTGGTTATATGAATTATGCAGAGTAATTACTATGAAAGATTAAATAGTTTTGTAACCATTCTAGTTTGTTGTAGTTCCCTGGAATTATTTAATTAAATATTAATTTTAATTTCGTTTTAGACAAAACCTCAAGTTTGGTAACTGTAGTTAGCATTGGGTTACGGTGATAAATTGCAAAATTCCATGGAATCTTTTAGTAATAAAAGATGAATCAGTGTTTCTAAAAAACTATGGACCCGCTACCTGCTTTAATACGTACCAATATTGATAAATCAATATTAAGTAAAGCTTAACATTAACGAAAACGCCCGGTAGTAACATCATTACTGTTATTATTCCAAACAAGTAGCTCAAACTGAACGCCAGTGAGGGGTCGTGAGCACAAAGGAGTGCCTGATCGCTACATTAATAATACAAGCAAGATGAGCCAATCAATAAGCGACGACAGATTCAAAAACTCTGCAAATCCACACGCAGCAAGTGAGCTACGGAAAAACAGGTTGAAAAAGATAATAAACTCCTAAAGAAAAGAATCAACATTGGTCAGTAACAAACAATCATAATTAGTTTATTCACAACAAGGTTTGGGCGACACGATCAATACCAGCGCTACATCAGAACCACACATTTCAAAATTAGTAGTATCAATTAAGTTACACGCCGCATTGACTAACAAATTAAAATGCACTATGCCAGGATATTAGAAACTGACCCCGAAAGAGGAATTATTAACATATTAGCAAGCACAAGAAGTTAAATGGTCGAACCGCACATAGGGCCCCTGCTAATAAAAATGTGATCTGGTTGATCCTGTGCGAAATTGATCAAGCGGAAGTATTCTAGGTCCTAAATAAGGGATTGCGATTAACGCTCCAACAAAACTACCAATAAATTAGTTTTGTGAATAATGCTGTAGATAAGATCCCGTCGAACGCTACTATTTTATATCAAAATTAATAATCTTATCGGCGACATTCCCACGTCGACCTTCGCTATGAATTACAGATTAATACCGGCAAATCAGGCTAGCCCATTTGTTATCATTATAATTCAACATGTTACATAAAATTTAAATTGTGATGCAGGCAATCATTACTAACAGTAAGTGACGAATAATCGTCTGTCAACAACAACTAATTTGAGCACAATCACAGGATTGTTGAAAGCCCTCCCGAACAGTTTTCACTGACGGTATAAGTATGTAAGCTCATTAATTTTTAGCCGAGGCATATGAAACACGTCGCTGTTGCGTCAAGATTAGGAAAAGCTCTACTACCTATAGTGCGAGGTCCGGTAATTCTGCGGTAACAGGTACCCACACCTTTTTGCAGGTACCCACACCTTTTTGCTATCTTAAACGACAAACTCCAAGGCGTAGAGGAAAATGAAGGGGCTGCTGAGTGGCGGTGATGAGGAAAGGGAGAAACGAAGAAAACGGAAGGAAGTGGAGGAAAAAGGAGGAAGCCTGAAATAATAATTGGATATTAACCCACGCAGAACTAATCGTAAAAATCGCTTACCACAGGTATTAAGCGGCCTATGGTATTTTTTTTCGCAATGGAAACTATTATATTTCGAAACACTCGCCAGCTCCAGCGACCCAACGACAGAACCAAAATTGCGATTGAAGCGGCGGTTCCGACGGATGAACTTCCGAAAATCAGAAAAGCCAATTTTTGTAAGAAAGAAAAGCGACTCCGAATAAAATAACTCCTACCTCTAAACTACGCGCTTTGGGGATTTTGTGTCTATATCAATTTTTGATTCAAACCCTAGTACTGTATCACATACGTGGCAAAAACGCTCCAGAAATCGGAATTATTAGATCTCCTGCAAAATGAGGGAACATAGCAAGCCGAAAGACTGATGGTAACAGATTAAAGATGTTAGACATTATAGATATATGTAGAAAACAAAATATATACTATCAACACAGCTGTTTTGTTATTGTAGGGATCTCTCGGATTCTAGATAATTTGGGATCCTACGTATCTGAAACACTTTATGCACAGAAACGTTTAGATCTTTCCAATTGTATTAACTTCTTTATTTCAGCTATAGTCCAGAAGGTTGGTAACAAATGGATTTTTTATTAATAGTTTTATAAAAATATTATATTTACAGAAAGTTGATGCATACTTCATAAGTTAAATAATACAGAAGAGTAAATTAATTCCAATTGACTTAAAAGTAAAGGCGTCTAGAAAAGTTAGGTACGGAGATAAAGCAAGCCATTCTATAGCCCCTCTTTTATCTATCCATTAGCCAGGAAATATTTGATTTAAGTAGTCATTAGCTTCTATTCCAATGTGTAGTGGCGCCCCATTTTGTTGATACCACGCTCTGGGGTATACAGGGCGTTTGTAGATTGCTAGACAGTCCTTAACTTCTTTAATAATAGAGATTCGAAACAAACTTTCTTTTATTTTAAATACCACTGGCCTCCTATTTTAACGTAGTGATACGCGGCTTTGGTATTTTAAATAGAACACCCTGCATATTTTTAGATTTTTGAAATCAGTGCTAAAAATGCTTAAACTAACACTTTGAAACTCATTATTATTTAAAATTAAAATGTGATATTTACCTAAAGTAGGAAATGACTTGCAAAATCTCTAATAATCGAACAAGAAATGCAAAACAAATTCCAATTGGCTCTAAAAGTTCCTCTTGATCGAATTATTGCATCAAACGTAGTAAAACAATTGAAAACTATATTTTTTAAATAGAACAATATGAGTTTCATCAAACAGTTGCAAACTACAATAAAAGAACTTTCCAACGATGTACAATATTCACCATTTCGTTTACAAGTATAGTTTAAAAAATCAAAAATCCAGAAAGCAATTCAAAAATAATACTGTTCTATAAAAAAACATGATTTTAAATTGTTTTAGTACGATTGATGCCATAATTTAGTCATGAAGAAATTTTAGAGCCACGTGGAATTTGTTTTGAGTTTCTTGTTTGATTGTTAGTGATTTTGCATAAGTCATGGCCTACTGTAGGTAAATATTAATTTAATTTTTAAAAATAATGAATTCTAAAATGTTACTTTAAACATAAAGCATTTTTAGCACTGATTTCAAACATCTAAAAATATACAGAGTGTTCCATTAAAAAAATCAAAGTCGTACTACATAAAAATAGCTCATGATTTAAATGAGCGTACGTTAATTTGTAGGTTGTAGACTGGTATTTAAAATAAAAAAAAGTGATTTTAGATATCTCTATTATTAACGAAGTTACGGACTGCCTACCGATCTGAAAACACCCTGTATAGCACATGACAAAATTACATAATGTTGTAATAGCTGAAAGTCCCTATTTGGTTTTAAATTTACATCTATACAGAAACGACCATTAAAATGATATTCAGCCGAAGGTACGGTTGTAGCAAAATAACGGGTTCACCATTTTTTTCCAATATAAACGCAACTTTAAGAATAAAACCTTAGTAATCAGTACATTTAGATTAAGTGTTACATTTTTCGCTGTCAAAGAACGCCGAAAATTGGTTATTTGGAAGTATGTCCCGTCATTTGAATAATTTCGAAAAAGAAAGAATTGTCGATAGGGAAATGAGGGAAATGCCAATAAGAGTGATTGCCATTCAGTTTAATATAAGGAAAAATACATTTTTTTCTATAGCACATGTTAAAGTGGGCTTTTATCAACTCGAAACAAAAGGTCAAGTTTTACTTTAACAGCAAGGGTAGATAAAGTAGCACTTTAACATCAAGGATAGATAAAGTAATTTAATTTTCTAAATTTTGTTTAAATTAAATATGACAGCTTCGTATTATCGTAGCAACCCAATCTAGCTACTGACATTTTGAAATGTGATTGACTGTCATTATTTTCTTTTGAAATTGTTAAAGTTCTTGCTATAGAAAAAAATATTGTATTATACACGACGATAAAGTTATTTCTATCCACTCTTGAATCATTAACGTCTCGACTTCGTCTCGACGTTAAACAATTCACTCGTGGATAAAATTTAACTTTATCGTCTTGTATAATAAATTACTATTATTTCCTGAATATATTAGAAATTTCCTAACCTCCTTGACAGATAGATTAAAAGCTGTAATTGCAAACCATGGCGACATTACAAGGTATTAATATAATTTTTGTTGGAGTGGATTCTCTGTAAATTTAATTATTATGTCCACCAATCGTACTAGAATTGACACACTATTGATAACATTTTGTTGAGCAAAGTCAAACATTTTATTACATCAGCCGTTTCTTGGTAAATTACAATAAAACTGTACAGGAATAATATTCCCGTCCTAGCCCGGGAATATTTTTTGAAAAAAGACACGTTTTCCTAATTTTTAAATTAAACTCATATCGATCGGCGGAAAAATAGTATGTATATCTTGGACAAAAAGCAACATTCGTAGACTCCTTGCCTCGCCCAAAAACATTCACAGTTGTCCGAGAATGTTACGCTTTTCGTCCTAGATATCCATATATATAATAGGCTTGTCTGGGACGCTGTTTTGTGTGTCTGGGACGCTGTTTCAGCAGCCAAACCGTAAGAGATAGAGAAAAAAGTTATGAAAGTTATATGTTTGGAATGGTCATGTCAGGTCAGGAACCGAATTTCAGTCTCTAACACTAATTATTATCTTAATTATCCTAATCCGAACTTTTTAGGTTAGATTCTAGGCAAATTTTATCAAGGCGAATGCGACTGGTAGTTTGCTACCAACAATGACGTCATATACGTACGTGTGGTGAATACGCGTTCTATTTGCAAAACGGTCTTTCTTGTTTTATCAAATGAGACATTTGTCTCACTGGACTGCTAGTACAATGTACTAATATTACAACCATATCGTTTTTTATTTGTAATTGGCATAATATGGCAACAAAATTACAGGTAACTGTAATTTAGGGGTATGGAAACCTTTAAACTGTACCAAAATGTTAAAATACTCGTTTTTATTGGCGACAACTTTACATTGACTTTCTGAGGACATTCAGTGTGATATTCTCTCGTTTACCGTGTGTTTTATATAGGTCAACAACAAATTAGGAAAGACAATTACACTGATTTTTAAAAAGTTTCTGACAATGTACAATTTCAAAAACTTTAGTCATGGAAAAATATGAATCCGAAAAAGTTTATACAGTATGTCTGACGGTATGCGAAACATAGAGAAACGCCAATGGATACCTTTATTAAGAATCTACGTTGTCTTTGCACATTCTAAACTACGGAACTATGCTTTGTCAGATCTGGCTCTGCGCGCATTATTTATATCGTCCAAGCTATTTATCGACGTATTATTATTATTCTATTGTAAATATGTTATAATGAGAAGCCGCGTGGCACAGTTGGGTAGGCGCTAGGCTTGCATTAAGCAAGTCCTCGGTTCGAATCTTGAGGGAGCCGGAATTTTTCTGCAGCCTTGGCGACTGGAATCGGGCTCGGTGGGACCATTCACAGTTGGACACCAATTAACTGTGTGCTCTACTCAGAACCACAGACTTAAGAGATAGAGCAACAAGGTCAGCACATCACCATGACGGACACCTCACACAATGGTTGCTGCGCAAGCACAAAAAACGCGCTCCAACTTTGTATTTCGCATCCCGGAAAAGTTGAGCATTGCACGGTCAGATGCAAGAGCATAAAGCACCAGCCTCTACACCGCAAGGTAAATTGAGGTTATCGATCATACATACATACATATGTTACAATTTACGATTCGTTTCCACTAACAAGAATTAAGGAATTTCCACTGTATATATGATGTTCAAAAATTATACGTAGCAATAATAAGTTCTGCCAATAATATGTGATAATAAATATCTGCTGGTAGCTTTACTAGGAAAATAGGTACAATTACTTTGTACGCATGAATTTAGCTTAGAACTAAAAACTGGCTGGTTCTACTACGAACGGGCTTGAAATATTGTTGCGATAAACAATTCGTTTAAATTTGTAGAAGTTCATTCTGCGAAAGGTTGCTGTGCTGGTATAGTACAGTCAAAATAGTGTAAAAATACCATTGACCAGGGCAAAATTGCAACACAAATTATTCTTTTTGCATTATACTGTGAAAAGTGTGTATTTTAACATACTCATAATCCCCATTAATCCCGGCCCGGAAAATCAGTCAAAATCCAAGATTTCCGTAAAAAAGATAGTTTGCACTCAAAATAGGTACTTATTATGTACTGAAGCATGCCATTTACGTCATACTTTTGCATTACTTTCATACGTATCGTTATATATATTCTTTCTGTCTACAGGTATAGTTGCGGACCATGGAAGGTGATACTACTTGTATAATTTGCAAGAAAGACACTTACGAAACAGAGTGCACTGTTACAAGCAAAAGATGCAAGTGCTATCGACATATGCAGTCAGGCCAGAAGAAGTGATGTTGTAACAGTTGAAGAGTGTAGAGTACATATTGATTGTCGTGAAAGGTTTACTGATAAGAGAAAATTGCAAGAGTCAAAGGTTGCAAGTGCTTCAGGTGTTAACAGGACCAGTCGTTTGACCGCTGAAACTTATGATCCTAAAATTTACTGCCTCTTTTATGGAAATTATGTAGATTTTAGCAATAAACATGGTCCACCACATGAACATAAAAAAGTTCGAACGAAAGATTTTGGTGAAACTATCAAACAGTGCAGTAAAGAACGATTAGATAAATGGTTATTTTCAGTCAGTGGTCGCATACAATATTTCATAGCTGACCTCCACGCAACTGATTGTGTGTATCATCAGTCATGTAGCGTGAATTTTCGTACCCGGAGAAGAATTCCTGAACAATATATGCAAGAAATTCGTGTAAAGAAACAGAAATTAGGACGCTCACAAACGAACATCAGGTATCAGCTTTTTTGCAAACATGCAGCTATTTTCAAAGTAACGACGAAGAACAGTTAACGATATCAGACCTGGCGTTCACACCTACCTTTCTGGTGTCCTTTCCTCAGTTGCTTGGGCCCTGTGCAAAGGAGGTACACACAACACGACAAGAATCTTAGTTCCTGCCAGCTAAATAAATACACACAAATAAAATGCAATGCGTAAATTAAGAATAGGTGATCGATTGTCGCAATATTTGCACACACACATTATATTCGGACAAGTTAACATGTAATAAAATCGGTATAGTCAACAATTTTACAAAAGAATGGCGAAATGCCACAGGGACGAAACGTCCGCTACAATTATGGTCGTCTGGATCCCGGAACGAACTTACTTAACTGCCCAAAATGGCTCACAACGTTTACCGGAGCCAGACTTCCATTATGCCGGTATTTGAGGTTTCGTAAATTTAATATAAATGTTGCCTCGTGCAACTAGCACGTTGCCAAAATAACATGCACTGTATGCGGAATGTTCCAAAATTAAGTACCTCACTGTAATTCGAGCGTCACACTTCTTATAGCTAATTTCACATACCTTAATTCATCAGTGAGGGAGCCAAGCAACTGTATTGCTGAGTCTGCAGTGCCGGAAGACCTCGATTTGGGTATTTTACGACGACGCAACTTGGGTGTGCTGATGACAGTAACCCCAAAATGCCTGAAGGAACTGCAATGCTTGCAACACAAGCTGTGGGTTGAAGCGGTCTAAGTGTCATATCCCCAAGTGGGGGAAAGGGACGAAGTCTTAAGATGGGAGGGCATATTTCGAAAAGACAAAAGCTTCGATGCAAATGACGTATTTAAAGCTGCCACTTTACGATAAACGGGAATGTCTAGGCTTGCAATAATATGCGGTAGTCACGACAATTAGCAACAACCCCAAATACAACGCGTGCAGCTCGAGACACAGAAATACTGAGAACTATTACTTGAAACGGTCATCGAACGATTTCTAATAGACGGAAAGGCATCCCGACACATTTCAGTTCTCCAAATGGCACCAAAGAAGCATCACGAAAGCACACACATTAGTCTGGAAGCGGTAGCGGAAGCGAAAATATACTCTTTGACCGATCCACCCCGCGGTCGCATAAAGCAAAACCGCGAGGAGGCGAACTTGATACGCGTCTATTGTAGTTCAGAACTCGGCGGGAAGTGAAGCTTAAGCTACGATCCAGTGTTGCCAGATCGAATAAACATTATTATCGTACATTATCGTACATTTTATCCTATTATAATATTTTGGATGGTACATAACAAAATATAACTACAAGAATAAAATAATTCTAAAATAAATCCGATAAGTGCTAATAATTAAACCGCTAAACGAAAATGCCTGCGGGATGCATTTTTTGTGAAAGATACAAGTCGAAAGTGGGCATGTGGAAAGTCGGTGATGTATGTAATCAGCTTATTATCATAAATAATAACAGCACCAAATTAAATTTCAGCACCTTGTGGTTAATACCGGTTCAGTAAAAATATCTGCATGTAACTGTCATATTAATGATACGGTCAATATTAGTACTTATCTGCCAAATTTGTGAGAATTTTTTTTTCAATAATAGCCAAATTATCGTATATTTTGCCATTATCGTGCATGTCCTATCGTACATCTCACGACTGGTAAAGTTATAGTACAAAAACGATAATTATCGTACATCTGGCAACACTGCTACGATCTCACAATGCAACTGCCGTTGACGCAAGCGCGTCACTACGCTCTTTCCTTGTCTGGCTTAAGCCAAAAGCCAAAAGCTGTGCGAGAATTTACAACGAACTGATGCGATCTGACTCAACAGTTTATACGAAACTGGAGGGAACCTTGAATGTGTCAAAACAATAAAGAATACGGAGAAATCTGTAAACTAAAACCGCCTCGCTAGCAAAAGCACAAAGGGTGAATTGATATAAGAAATACAATAAATATGCCTGTGCTGCAGTGTTCATAAACGATTTACGCGGAAAATTTTAAGGCGTGCTTGTACAACAAGAATTCTAAAAAAGACGGCGATAATGCACCCTGCGAGCGAAAATGGATTACGTCACTCAAACAGGAACAACCTTGATTCTCGGCCTTTTAGGCACCTTATGAATATTTTGGAAATATACAATTTGTTACAAATTGTAGATGAACCCACGAGAGTCACAGATACGACATGTACTCTTCTGGATATTATCTGTATCAGCAAGAATATAAGTGTTGGCGATTTACTCAACATGACCGACCACAGACTTACCTACTGTACAATAAAATGCTCAACAAATAAGAACATTCCACTTAAACTGACTTATAGGGACTTTAATCAATTTGATTTTGATTTATTCGCTAGAGATGCTGCTGCAATCAACTGGGATTTCGTATATACTTTAGAAGATGTAAATGACAAACTTTTGTTTCTGAATAATACTGTCATCTCTCTATTTGATGTACATGCACCCCTCAAAACTGTAACAGCGAAAAAACCTGGTCGACTTTATATCACCCCTACTATTAGGGAAATGTCACGTTTAAAAGATAAAGCCTACAAAAAAAATCTGCATACTAAAACAGACAAGGATTACATATTCTATAAGAATATTAGGAACTATCTAACATCAGCTATTAGAAGGGAAAAGAAAGCCTATATTCAGTTTGAGCTGAATAATAATAGAGGTTTCCCGAAGAAATTGTGGAGCAGTCTTAGAAAGTTCAACATACATAAAACTAATAAACCATCTATTCCGTTACACATCTCCGAGCCGAACTCCATCAATGATTATTTTCTTAATTCATCAATTACGCCCAGTGTTTATAATAATTTAGTTATGTTTTATACAAACAATGTGAAGTGCGATATTAAATTTAATTGCAATCAAGTAGCGGAAACTGAAGTATTGAAGTCCAATGCTGAAGGAAGGGATGGAATTAACTTAAAGCTATTGAAATTGCTCATACCTTACTGTAAAAACGAGCTAACGCATATAATAAACAGTTCTCTCCTAAGTCGGTAAGACCTGATGTGTGGAAAATGTCAACTATAATACCTACTCCAAAAGTGGCTAATCCGTGTAGTGTAAGTAAACTTCTAGCAATAAGTATACTTCCCACAATGTCGAAAGTAGCGGAAAAGGTTGTTTTCAAACAGCTATCGCAATATGCCAGTAAACATATTTTACCACCTATCCAATCTGGATTTAGAAGTCCTTATAGTACTTCTACAGCTTTACTGAATATATCTAGCGACATTGCTCAAGCTATAGATGAAGCCGAAGTCACAATATTAGTTCTATTAGATTATAGTAAGCCGTTTGATGTAATAAATCACAAATTATTGTTGGCAAAACTGCACTACTATGGGCTCTCCGATACTGTGATAAACTGGATTGATAGCTATTTATCTAACAGAATACAAGCTGTCAAGGTACACGGGCAACGATTAGAAGATATGATCATAGCTAAGGGAGCTCCTCAGGGGAGCATTCTTGGACCTCTCTTGTTCACATTAGTCACTTCAGATCTGCCAGAAGTAGTAACTCCTGATTGTCTTCTACATATGTAAGCAAACGATATGCAAATGTATAAATCGTGTCAGCCACATGAAATAAATAAAACTATTGATGCTTTAAATATCAACCTTAAAAATATTATGGAGTGGTCGAATGCAGACGGGCTAAAAATAAATGCGTCAAAAACAATTGCCATGTGTTTAGTTTTAAGTAGTGTACGTGAACGCGCCTGTCAGTTTCGTATGAAAAGTATAGAAATAAGTGGTACAGTCATTAATTTTTCAGATGCAGCAAAGAATTGAGGTGTTTATTTTGACAGCAAGATGACTTTTGAATTGCATGTTACCAAATTGTTAAGCGCAGCTTATGCAGAGTTTAAATCTATATATAAATTTAAGAAAATATTATCTTGTTAGGTCAAATGGGCTCTTTGTAGTAGTATACTTTTAAGCAATCTTAACTACTGTAGCACAGTTTACTATAGTTTTCTTACACAAAAGTTTAACTTAAGATGCAAATGTTACAAAACTGCTGTTTAAGATTTTCATTTAATATTAGTTACCGGGAACATGTTACTCCGTATTATTCTCAAACAAAATTGTTGAAAATGCATAATATCTTCTGTGTTCAGTATGTTATGTGTATCTATAATTTAGTTACAAATAGCGAACCGACATATTTGTGCAATAGATTACGTAAAAGATCGGATATACATAGCATAAACATAAGATTTAAATGTAAATATCAAATACCAGCGCACAGAACTACTAAATTCGAGTGTTCATTCGTCTATATGGCACCAAAATTGTTAAACGATTTTTCTAACATTTTGAGCACGGGTAATTTTTAAACTGTCAAAGCTAATTTAAAAAAATATTTCATTCAAACTGTTGATGTAACTTAAAACTATTCTCTATAGTAGTAATTGTATGTATAGGGTGAGTGGAAGATCAGTCTTGGCTGAACTCATTCCTTTTGTGTATGCTTTTTGTATTTCACAATAAATTTTGTATTATTATTATTATTATTATTTGTAACATACGCCAAAATAAGCTTAAATCGGCAAACTTACTACGGCGAAGCGTTAATATTTGAAATGGACCACGCGGAAATAAGGTTTGATAACATTACCAAGCTAAAGATTTGGGATTAAATGAATCGGAAACAACTTTCGTATTGAAATCGATATTGTATACATCACTACAGATTTCACTTACGCGATTCGGAAAGAATGCTAAAATTTGAGGAAATAGCTAGACTTGACAAGTAGTTCTAACCACTTGCCTAACTCACTCAGACTTCTGCTTCTGCTTTCAGTGTTTCGTTGGTAAGGATATAGATCTGAAAGTCGCATCAATTGGGCAGTGTATAATGCAGTGTGCTCGACTCAGATCAATATTAGCACCTTTTCAATTGCACCATCATTTTCGTTTACGATATCTTATAGACACACTTCATGCACTTGGATTTTCAGCATCATACAATGATGCTCTACAATTTGAGAGGAATGCAGCACTTGTTTCGCCCGCTTTATTACCACTTAAAGACACGTCACATGTTGTTATGGTAGGAGATGTTACGATTTGCGTTCTTTAATGAAATGAACTATGTAGGAATATACTGTACTTTAGTTAGCTGTAAGCCATCTGTATAATATTTTAAGGTAAAATTCGTAGGAAAAATGTCATATTTAAATTACAACAAGCGGATGTTTAGAAACGTGCCTTTCGTTTGGGAAGCTGGAGATATTCCAATCTCACGAATAGATTAAAGTAAGTTTATGCAGGGTTTACTTCATAAACCGAAATATTGAGTGATGTATATGACCGGTACGTGATCAGAAGAAGCAACGGTTGCAACTCGATCATAAAAATTATTTGCAGCTGGGACCAAATGCTTTTAGTAGAATTTTAATCCTTTATAGCGGTAATTTCCAAAGGGTCTGAGCAAACCACATTTCACCGTGGGAAAGCCTCAAACTTTTAAAATTCATAGAACTATTATGAACTATCACGTCCGTGTGTACGTGCCAAAATTCCAAAATTTAGACCAGCTCTGATAGGTTATTGGGAACTTTGTAAACGCCCACCGAGCTTTCTTGGTCAGAATGGACTTAGAATTAAGTTAGTTAATAAGAAGATGTAAATACGTAAAGTTAAGAAACAACGCTATTAAACTTAAGTGTTCTGTAAACGGCAGAAAAATAAATGCAAGTGTTTGTACTTAAGTGTTCTTATTAATCTCGCAACAGTAGCTTTGGTCTTCGTGTCCGAGTGTGTTTCAACTAAAAGGATTGCCAGTTAGCCCGACTTTAGGCGTCTCGTAATAGAGATAACGTTGATCGTGATTTATGTACACTGGATGGGAAGAACACGATTCATGTGATGAGCATGATTGCAGCTGTTTCACCAGATTCACAGTCGTCTACTGCAGTTACCAGGAGAAAAATTCAAAATGACGAGCTTCTACAGCCAGGAAAAATTGACATACAAGAATACAGAGCCTCATCATGCATTTTAAAAAGTACAGTCTTTGTTGATCTATCTTTCATTGCACCAAAGAATTGTATATTAGATCGCGTTTGGCAGATTTCTGGGCATTTGAAACCAGGTAGAGCACAGTGGCCTGGTGTCTACGGTAATGAAGATATAACTCACACCGGAGGGGCAGTTGTTAAGTTTTTACCAATGATTGATTTGATTCCGAGTGACATGCCGTTCATACTGTCTACGTTTAAATTCTTATTTGACCTCGCTAATATGAACCGCATCCCAGCTGTCCATGATCAAGCTGAAATATGATGGGCTTAAATCATTTGCCCTACAACTGGGAAATTTTCACACCATTGTGAATTTGCTGGGTGCAGGCTCACTGATGGAAAGTTCTGGTCTTTCCGAAGTTTTTGAAAAGATATACGCAGCAAATGCAGTCCCTCATCTAATTAGTGGAAAGGCGTATTCGCGAGCAATTAGAGGACACCTTGTAGTTGATGACGCATTACATACCAAGCTTATTGAATATTCATTTCCAAGTAATAAAGGAAAGATCTGCCATTTTTGACAATTTGCTCGAAACATATGACAAACTAATGGAAGGTAGCATACATGTGAAGGATTTAGAATCCAATGAATCTCTGAAAGAAGTTTGTGATGTGTTAGATTAAAAAAGAGTAAATTTCGATCTTCCTCAAGAACTAGCCTTCTTTGGCTTGAATATCAATCTGCAGTAGCTACCATTTGTAAACTCATCACTGCAGATCGTTTAGGATTATTTTCTATGCTACTTGAGTCTCTTACAGAAGCCCTGCCCATTTTTGCAGCATCTAGGCACACGAATTACACAAAATCAATTTACATTCACTTACAAAACATGACTGAACTTCACAACACTCATCCTGAAGTCTATGCTATTTTCAATAAAGGTGGTCATGTGATACGACGTACTGATAAAATATTGGCGGGATTGCCAGCAGATTTGGTAATTGAGCAGTGTTTAATGAGGTCAATCAAGGCAAGTGGAGGTCTCGCCAGAGGTAGTTGTATGTCCGAAATACAAAAAATTACTTGGATGTTGTTCGGAATACAACAACTCATTGCAGAAGCTGACAAACGTTTCATACGAGTCTAGCAAACATCATAAAAATATGACTCCATCACGAAAGAAACGAGACAAAGAAGACTCAGATAAGATACTTCAGCTACTGAGATCGATTCCACCTTATTCAGACGATCTGACTTTGCAAAAAATTGGTACTGGTGTCACAGCAGCTGAACATGTGAATGCTGAAACATTTAAAACCATTGGTATGGACATTACGGAGAAGATGAAGGGACAGGAGGTGTTTTCTTATAAAATTAAACGAAATGACAAGGCAAAAACGATTTCTTCTGTATCATTCATTAAGTTCAAGAAAGAGTAGGCAACTATTGACCTAGCACTGTTATTTCAGCCACTGTTTATGTCATCTTCTTCAAGTGAAATTGATCTTGCAGAAGTAATGAAATATGAACTGTGCTCCTTTCCTCCTGCATTATTTCACAATCCAACGGTATTGTTTAAAGCAGACAAACCACAGCTATCAAGGAAATTGATCGCACATGTTACTGCTAATAATTCTCAGCCATTTGCAAGAGCAGGAGAAGGTGATACAAGTTATGTGCTCGATGGAGGTGCCTTACTGCATCGCCTGTCATGGCATAAAGATAGTACATTCAGGGTTATAGCAAGATGATATGCGTCGTTTGTGACAGCGAAGTATGGGCGAGCAGCTGTAGTTTTTGATGGTTATACATCAGAATACACGATAAAAGTCATGACCCATGTGCGCCGAACAAATGCAATTTCCCCCTCTGTGAACTTCACACCAGATATGCCATTCACAGGAAATAAGGAATTTTTTCTCGCTAATACGGGAAACAAGCAGAAAATAATTACTCTAATCTCCGAAGAAATGAGACAACATGGATGTTCAGTAATTCATGCAGTGATAGAAGAAGACACTGATCTAATGGTATTGCCAATTTTTGGTGTAATTAAGCACACAACCAGCTATTTTTCAGAAGTGATAAACAGCTTTCTAAATAAAATAACGTTTCTGATATCAATGCCGTTAGATATTCTCTCGGAAATGACTTAGCGAACAGTCTAATCTTTATACATTCGTAGACAGGATGTGACACCACCTCGAGAATATTCTATATTGGAAAGCAACCAGTTTTCAAACGTGTTGTTGAAGATCGATATTTTCGTGAACTTGCACTATCGTTCAGCTTAAATAACCTTAATCCCAGTCAGGCTGAAGAAATTGGAAAAAAGATAATGGTATGCCTTTTTGGTGGAAATCCAGATGATACAAGTATCAAAGGCAAAATATTTCGTTAAGCCACAGAACCTTTCCCCAACGGAATCAGCTGTCAAGTACCATAGTCTCCGTACATATCTGCAAATTTGTATATGGAAAAAATGGAAGAAGGCTTGAATCCCACAGACTGGGGATGGACATGATAATATGTATGTACCGAAAACAATGGGTTTGCCACCAGCACCTGAACGTATATTACGCAAAACTAGCTGTGGTGCCATAAAATGTAGTTTCCGAAAAAATAGTTTGGAACGTACTAGTTCATGTAATCAGTGCCAAAAAACAAATTGTGAAAACAGCCCACAGCGAATACTAGACGAAGAAATCGGAAATACAGATGAAGATTATGAAGAATTGTGAAAAAGAAGCCAAATCTTTTGTTTTTAATTTATTAATAGAAAAGGTCACATACGTTGAAATTAGGTTTTTTGTTCTTGTAAGTCTGTAATAAAAGTTTATCTGATGTGTAATACACAATTTGAGCGATTCAGTACTTGTAATCATTGTATTTATATGAGAACTGCCTGTATATTGATGACAAACATTACAAATTCAGCTGCCATTTTGAATTTTGACTTATTTCCGGAGCCGGGATTAATGGGGATTTTGAGTTGATGTAAATGGCATGCTTCAGTACATAATAAGTACCTATTTTGAGTGCACACTATCTTTTTACGGCAATAAATGCAGCAAACTAGAGAAAAAAAGCAAATTCAGTCGCCATCTTGAATTTTGACTGATTTCCCGGGCCGGGATTAATGGGGATTTTGAGTATGTTAAAATACACACTTTTTACAGTATAATGCAAAAAGAATCATTTGTTTTGCAATTTTGCCCAAGCCAAAATATATTTTGACTGTACTAGTATTATTTACTGTATTGCGTTCTATGTATTGCCCTAGCTTTGGAAGCTTACCAACTTGAAGCTTTCGTGAAATATGTTTTCGAGTGAGAATATCCACGAGGCAAATTCTTGGAACGAAATGATTTCTTATTCTTATAAATTCTTAAGTTTTCTAGTAGTTCACAACACCTGAGTGATGTCCGGCGATGTTGCTGATTCATGCAGCCGAAACGTTTCACCGTCTCGTCGAAGTCTCTGCAGATGGTTAAAGAACAGCGCAGATTGCTGGCCGTCGAAACTACCTTATGAAACGAACTCCCAAAAAACCGGGCTTTGCGTGAAGGTCCTTGTAGCGACAAGCATTGGGAAGAGGACAAAACAACACTTAATTACGACAGTTTCTTAGATTTGGCAGGTCGGAAAACCTCTCTCGTAGAAATCCACCAACGCGTGTTAATTGCATACCCAGTGCTACAATACAATGGAGAAGATTGGTTCGGTCATAACACACTCGCCAAGGGAAGTTTAACCACACACAACCGTACGGTAATAGCTTCAGAACATGAGTGTCGAGCGGGCGGAAGAAAGAATGGTATGGACGCTTTTGCTTGCTTTTCCTGTTCCACTCATGCAACACAATATTACAACAGCTTCTTCGAGTCAAAAACAAGTTTGTCATGATTAAAGCTGATATTATATGGCAAATGCATATTTTCTATAACTTATATGCCGGCGAAACTTTTTGCATACGTATACTAATTATGTGAAAACAAATCGTTTAAGCCAAGTTTCATTTTGCATACTTTTCATATTTATACGTTTTTGAGCATACTTTCTAGATTTTGCATATTTGGTTATATTTAGCAATAATTTGTAATGTATTTGTAACTTTTTGAGAATTTTTTGTAAAATCTACAATTTTATTAAATTTATTAATAAAACTTTTGTGTGTGACTGAGATATATCCTTTCACTTTCTGCAGCTGGAGTGTAGTGCGCGTATCAAAATGAGCAGCGGAAAGGGTAAGTCCCTGTTAAAATCTTTGACTATATAAACATGAACTGCCAGCAACTCACACTTTTCCCATAAATGCAATGTATAAGGAATCAGCCAACATAGAATCCATTTCAAGAGTCAAACTTCCGAGTGGTGGGTGAATAATAGTCTGTTGGGGTTAGGGGAAATCTCATTTTTATGTTGGCTTGCACTGTTAATTTAGCGTTGACAATCCATGTTTCTATAGGCAAAGGTTAAAATGAATTAGGTCTTTGAATAAAAATTAGAGAAATAAATATACTCATACAAAATAATTAATTTTTTTACATTATTTCGAATACTTCTACGTATTTAAAAAAAAATTAGAGCATATTTTGTGCATATATTGTAACTTTGGGTGCATATAGTAAATCAAATTTATGCATATAGATATGCCGATATTTTCGTACATTTAAGTGCATATAATTATCAACTGTAGTCATGATAAACATGCGGCGACTGTTTTTTGAAGGTGGGACAGATTCGTCTCTACGACGTGAAACCATATCTGAGCTATCGAAACTGTACTATACTAGAACGAGAGGGAAGCGTCGGTATTTGAATCAGAAAAGGGAGCGTGGAATTGCCAATATTTGAAATAAAAGATGCGGGAAAGAGCGGATATTTAAAATGCAAGTGCGGGATTTTAAACTGGCCTGAACAAAATATACATCACTATAATAGTGCATCAGCAACTTATATGCTTATGTTATTAAAAACAATATTGATGTTGTAATAATTCAAGAACCTTGGATTAAGCATAAAAAGTAGTGGACCTACATTTTAACAAAATCGAATTTTAATATAACTACACTAAGGTACTTTTTTTGTAAGGATCTTGCACCAGTCATAGTTTTATTAGTAGATCCACATATTTGTATCACCATCCAGGAAAACACTTACTTCTCAGATGTACAGATGTACAGGTTCCGTAGGTTATTGTACAGTGGGATGAACTTGCAGCAGCTACTAAATGCTCACTATACTGTATGGGGCAGCAGCAACATCAAATAGGTAAATTACTCCTAAATTTCTTTTTAGAAAATAGGTCAGTCACAATTAATTAGGACAATGAACTACGCATTAGAATGAACAATGAAGATATAACTTTCGCCACTATGACAATGGCAAATACGGTATAAGAATGACATGTATATAAAGAGCCCACTCTCTCAGACCGTAGATACAATAGATTCAATCTTAATGTACCAGTGCCACCAGCGGTACCTAACATGGAGTACAGAAATCACAGGAACTGCAAGTGAGGCTCATACAGAGAGAAACTTGACCAGTCACACCAGGAATACCCCTTCAGGGCTAGTAACATTGCTGTATTACAAACTATGGCTAACGCTATAACTGCCTTCGAATCTTGGTGTATCGTAACTGCAAAATGTCGACCACAGATCCGAGTTGTGGGTGAGGACAAGAAACCATTTTGCGAGCTTATATAGCCTTTTATGGTGGCCATCTTTCGAAGTCTTTTGCCATCTTTCTCTATTATTTGTATCTTCGTCCTGGTTTCCATCTCTTTTAAGATTCCTTTGATCTATTATCTTCGTAGACGTCCTCTCTTTCTTCGTTCTATTGGTGTCCACTTGAAGATCTTTTGGGGTATCCTGTTTCTTTCTATACATTTTATATGTCAGTACAATATTAATTGCTTAGGTTAATTGTTTAGATGATGGATTGTTGTTCTACTTTCATGCTTTCCCTAATTTCCATATTCCTTACGCCGTTGATGTTAGTGAACCAGTATTCCATATCTACGGCGTTAATTTTTTGTGACATTATTTCATTCAGACCCATACTTTTGCAGCAAATGTAACAGAGCTTTCAATTGGCGTTTCATACATGTGTATTTTAGTTTTAGTCGAAATTGATCTATTCCAAAGCAAAGAGTACAGCTTTAAGATTATTCCTTTTTCTTGTCCTGTTCTACTTAAAATATCTGTCTCATCCTTTCCGTCTGATGTCATGCTAACTCTCAAGTATTTATACCCATTTGCATTCTGGATATTTCTTTGGTCGATTTCCAAATCTTTTCCGCCTTCTCTAAATACAACATACTGCGACTAAATTAATTTTTATTCCATTTTGAATGTTTCTCTATCAGCTTTTGTAACATGTAGCTCATATCGTCCTCATGTTCAAAACTATCTGATCATCGGCTCACAATAATGTATACAGTGTGTCCCAGATCGAGTAGGATTGAATGGGTAACTTTCTTATCATTGAAGATGGAGATTTGTTTAATTGGGCAATGTTTTGCAGTTTCATATGGTAATTTAAAATCTGTTTGAAAAAGTTCAAAATATCGAACCAGTTACAAGTTATTTAAAAAAAACTAAAAACTGTCATTTTCTTGTATGTCAAATATCTTCGTAAGTATAAGAGATACGAAAAAAAGTTTCATATGAAAGTCACTGTTTTCGACAAGACCAATTTAAAATTGGTATCGAACAAAAATTCAAGATGGCTGATTTAGCGGTACTCGTATCAACTCCCTTAAGTTAAATGGGAGCCATATTAGATTTTTAGGTTACTGAATAGAATTTTTATTCTCTTTTTAACGGTGTAAGATAACGTTTGATTGAATAAAAAATATCAATAAAATTAATTGTTTTTACATTTTAATCAAGTAGGCTTACATGGATCCAAACAAAATTAGGTGAAATTTATTTTAGAAAACCTTTGTATGTAATTCCTATAATAGTTGGTAACATGTTAATTAAACGTGGTGAGGCAAAAACTATATAAAATGGTAACTAAAGTAATGGTGTATAACCGGAGGAAAACTGCGAAAATTATTCCAATCTAAAGTATGATAAAGAACTATTTTCATCTAGTATGATATGAGCTAGTTCCTAATTTATGAATGCAACTATGCTTATATTTAAATGTCAAACTTGACATTTGATTTTTAAGTGTGTTATAATTGCATTCATAAATTGAGAACTACTCCACAGTCATACTATATAAATTATAAATGAAAAAATATTTTCTTCTACTATGGCATAATTTTCTCATCTATATACGTAGTACGGCTATGGAATATTTCCTAATTTATAAATACTACAATAACACACTGAAAAATCAAATGTCAAGTTTGACATTTAAGTATAAAATTAGTTGAATTCATAAATTAGGAAGTATTCCATAATCATACTAGATGAAAGTAATTTTTGATCATACTTTATAACACGTTATTAAAAGAAAAATATTCATCAGAATGACCTTAAGACAAAAATCACGTATTCCGTCGCTTGCAGTGGAAACATTTGAACTACAATGTTGCATCTACTTTGTCAAAGTAAACTCAATCACAATTGATTTTTTAACCATTCCACGTTCATAAACTACCTACATTTCTAGCATGCGTTGTATTTTATGATCAGTAAAAACCATGAAATAAAATACACAACATTTTGTTTGTACATACAGGGTTTGTCTGAAAAGCAATATGAGACTTGTTAAATTAAGCGGGCAGATTCTGTGGCGTATGACACGATGCCATTAAAAACACTATTGAAAACGCTGAAATGTAGACAAAGATCTAGTGAAAGCGGTGACATGCTTATACGATGGCCAAATTGAGATGGTTAAAGTGAGAGCTGATCTAACACAGCTCTACAAAGTGACAAAAGACCTAAAACAGGGCTAAGAAAAGGGTATGAACTATATGTAGGTGGCACGAATTGACCCGTTAAATTTGGACTTCTTTGGGACAGCAAAATACCTCTGCAAGGCTTGGAAATACTGGAGAGCGCAACCAAAAATAAATAAATAATAATAATAATGAATATGTAAAAGAGTAATCGATCTTTTATTGATAAATGTTATTGGCTGCTGAAGCAGTTTTGCGTGCAACATTTTTCTTTTCTCTAATAACAGTAGGCACTGGGCTGTGATCAAGCCCCACTTTAAATTCAAAGAAAAAACGACCGCTATAAAAATTAAATTTCATGTTATATTTGTTTTGATAGGAAGACTAGCCCCTACTTTCTGGATAAACATTGAAGTCAGTATGTTAGAATTTAAGAATAAACGTGTACTGGCACAAAACGAATGCCATTCCTTACTATGTGTAAGGTAGTAGTTAAATAAGGAAGGAATTGCAAAGTTTGGGCCAATGAATTTCTGAGTAGTTTTAAAGTAGAAGCATACACCAATTAATTATGATGTAGAAAAGATCTTGCGTGTAATTCCAGTGCAAAGTAGAAGCAGAATAACCGATTTTCGAAGATTACAGCAATCATTTCTCTCCAGCGGCAATTCATTATTTGGCGCTTTTAACACAAAAATACCTTTTGGATAAAATATATAGTTTTGTAGTGCTTACCACCAACGTCAATTGTCAGTTGATTCAATTTTTAAACTAATTTACTGGCTATTGTTATTTTTGTGTTCCGCAATAATTTCCCTAAAATTGTAGTTATTCAAATTATTGTAATGTATAACACTTACCCATAAAAAAAGAAAACCCGCTTAACGCAGAAGTGTAACATACATGAATGATATCGCAAACTTGTAATTGCAAATAAGGGTAACCTGGAAGAAGCTAAGAAGGAGAATCGGAAGCGAACATTTGCTCTAATAACATCGTTTAGTGCACAGAAATTGCAGTTTCCTTTCATTTTCACGCTGTTTTATTGCTGGTTTAAGTTGTTTGGAAAGTGCTATCCAGAAGCTTGTACACACTTGTTACAGATAACTTAGAAAAAAAGTATTTCAAGAATTGTTGGGTAAGTCGTTTAATAAACTGTTAAGAGTTGATTGCAATTCAGTTTTCTCAGACCTCATCAATATGAAATAAAATGCGATTTTATATTGCAAAACAAGTTGTATGGAAACTAGCATTACTAAACGTCATAATTTGTCACAATTAGAAAAGGGGCATTTTACAATATCTTTTTACCATATTTTTTTAAGTAAAATTCTTTACTTTTACATAGATAACTAACATGTATTCCAAACAGGAATTTCACTAACTTAAAAAGCATAATATTTGTGCAGTGGCGGCTGCTTCTTAGGGGCTTAGGAACTCGAGCGTCCCAGCCGTCAATCGCCAATTTGCCATTACAAAAAAGTAGGTAACTATTCTCTAAAAATATATTTTATCGTCTAACCTACCGTTATAATATAAGAAGGTTGAAGTAATGAGATCTGGATATCCAAAACAATATCCAAGAAGTATATCAACATAGCATGAGTTATGTGTCAACGCACTCATTCGTATCATATGCACCAAGCAATTGGCAGCTAATAAAAGCGCTCCGAATTGTGATTCAAACTTATATGGGAATAACACGCTGTCCCTGCAAAATCGGCTATATAGCAGTTTCAATATGACGCCGAGGTCACGATGTTGCAGCAGAAACCGCTATAAACTCCCGGGTTTATCGTCATATTGTCAAATATTGTGCTACCGAAATGTAATGCATTTCGAGGGTAAAGGCAGCCGCCACGCTTTTGAAGAAAATCTCACAACCGGAAGTATGGTGTCTACTTTTGTGATTTTTCTGTTTTTTCGATGTTTCCAATAACGGTTCTAACGATTTTTTTCGAACGTTACATTTTTATTACATTTTTAATGTGTATTTTCCAGTTGAATACCTCTAGAATGGGTTACTTTCGTTTTTTTATTGACTCCTATTTTAAATAGAACACCCGGTATATTATAAAATTTTTGAATTTAGCTTAAAATTTTAGAGAAAATTTGTCTCTTTAACTAACGCTCTGTTTTGTAATTTTTGGAATTTGTTGACAGAAATTAAAAATGAAATTTTTGGCTAATTATAAGATCACTGTAAAAGGAAGTTGTGTGCGTGTATTACACCAGATTTTTTATTTCAAACTAGTTACGAAAAGTGCAATGTTTCAAAACTTCAGTCACTTTTGAATACTAACACTACATGTCAAAATTAGAAAAATACATAATTCAAAATTTGCCTGCCCTTTTGTCCATGACTCTTACGAGGTAGGAGTGTAACGTTTTCTTCTATGTAAATATTTACCGGAAAATAATTTGAATTATTTACAATTTGCATATCACCATCTTTTTACATTTTATCCAGCCTCCAGACCAGTGATTCCCAAAGTGGGCGATATCCCCCCTTGGGGGGCGCTGGAACGATCCAGGGGGGCGATAGTAACCTCGCGTGCATTTGGGGGGCAGTGAATAAAAATAAGGGGGCGGTGAAATCTTAAAGAAGGAAGTGAAGATAAGAAGGTTTAGAAAAACCATTCGTAGATATTTCATCTGTTGTGTAACATAGCGTAACATTATTTTCCAAATATACTCACAAAATGCAAGTAACACATTTATTTATTCCATGAAGACTATTTGCCATTATTAAATGTTCTTATTCTTCTTCATACCGTTTATTACTTGATTTATTCAGTCTGTTTATTCTCCGTTTCTTTAATTTTACTTTATCACACCCTTTAACACGCCATCCAGAAAATAAATACCATTATAACAAAGGGCTTTTATTATTCAAATTCGCTTTTACTCAAAACACAGAATACAAATTCAGAAAAGATTTCTTTATTTGAAAAATATCATTTTCTCTAGCAATAATAATTTATACAAAATGTCTATATGGTTTATTTTATTATAACATTTCGTAATTTACTTTTTCAGATAATCATTTGAGTTTGGCTTTCACTTTAGTTATTCTGATTGTCAGTTAATACCTACAAATTAAAATCTAAGCCTGATGTTACCGAACAACTATCCCAACTAAATCAACTTATATGCTCGAACCTTTTTAATAAACTATTCGCAATTTAAGAGTAACTGTATCTAATGTATCATTCATTAAACAATTCTCAAATATTTATGTTGTACTTTAATGTATAAATTCTTCCTTGTACTTTTTAATTGCGAATTAATGTATTCTTTCAAAATAATTTCCTACCTAGAAATACTCTTATAGATAATTAACAGTCTCAAGAAGCCAACACTACAATATCTTTCTGTTTGTTCGCTTAAAGAATATAGATTTTCAGGGGGCGCTGATTAATTTTTTTCTGAAAAGGGGGCGGTAGGCCAAATAAGTTTGGGAACCACTGCTCCAGACCTTTGTGCGTTGCATGATTCAGGTGGGGATCATGCGATACCCGGCGCTATGCACCTCGCCTTCATGACGCAGTTATAATTTCTCCCACGGCCCTTCCTCCAGAAAATGTTTTCGCGCTAGAGGCAGGACCAGGGGCGGATGGGCAACATCTTAGCGGCCCGGGAAATAATATTTGTCGGCCCTTTTTTAATTTCCGGATATGGCTAAAATATACATTTACAGGGTGTTACGCATTTTTCCTTTAAAATTTAATAGAGCATAGATTATTACAGATTTTTGAATCAGATTACATTTACTATCCAAAAAACATTCTTTTAGTTAAAAATGCCGGACTCCCAGTGAAGTACATATAGAGAAACATACAACAAAGAAAAAACAAAATAAAAGTAAATCAAAGTTTAAAAACTTTTTATTCCAAGTGTAGAAATTAGGTTTGTTATAAACGATTAGAGAACTTACAACTTCATAAAAATTCTTTAAACACAAAAATTTAAGAAAAAATTATTATATAAAAACTTTAACTCTTTTAATAATCTATTTAATAACTTGCTTTGCTGCATAAGCACATCTATAATGTTATCAGAGTCAATATGATATAAAATACCATTTTGGCAAGCCATTAACATAAAAGCATCCGAATTATTATTCGAAATTGAATTCCGCAATCTATTTTTAATGTATTTTAACTTGGAAAAACTTCTTTCACATTGCACTTGATTTATTGATAATGTTAATAAATATTTGTAAGCATTTCCTAGTGAAGAATATGCCTCACTGTACATATTGTACTTTTGAATGACAGAATAACAGCAAATAGCACATTTAAGACAAGAGTTATATGATAATCTCTGAAACTTCTTTGTAGCGTGAATTCATAATTCATTTTCTTATATGGGTATTTCGCCACTCTGCAAATTAAAATATATAATATTTTAATTTGCAGAGTGGCGAAATACCCATATAAGAAAATGAATTAAGAGTTATATTTTTTATTATTAACATCAAAACCACCATCTCTTTCAAAATCATCGTTGTCTTCTTCATCAGTTTCATCTGTATCTATAACTGTAACATTACTCTGAAATTGTTGATTACTCTCCGCATTTGTTGTTGCTGAAACTTTAAATTTATCCTAATTTTTCGCGAAACTAACCAATTCTTCTTGCAGATTTTCTTTTGTAATATTTGAGTAATAGTTTTCAAGCAGTTCACACAATTTTTTAAAGCTATTTGATGGTACTCCTTGTTTAACTTCATCAAAATTAGTTGGAGACAATAAGGCAATATCCTTCCTTATAAACCTCACCATTATTCTTAAATCTACATTCTATAGAATTTATAATTTTATCTAAAATTCTATTATGGGTTTCAACTTCATAGTTTTTTCGGCTATCTTTTATGGGATCATCTTCCGCCAATTCTCCAGCCATTTTCTTTCGTTTTCTTATTTTTTTTCGGGAAAGGAAATTGGTATGTCGATGTCGATTTCTTCACGGCTGTCAATTTCATCTTGTGCCCATGCAATGAACGTTTGCGTAGATGTTTCAATATCACTCATGTCGCGACTTACGGACTTTAATTGTGATGTACAATTCATAATCATTTCGTGGCATCTTAGTAAGTCTAATCCGCTAGTTTGCAAATTGCAAATATTTCGAGACAGGACCAATAATTGAAAATAATTTTGTAAAAATTTGAGCCGTTAGTAGCATTTAATAATCTATAAATTGTGTAAGCATGGTAGAGGCCTTCACACGGACATCTGGTGGCATGTTTTCAGACAATTTTATATCGTGTAATGCTAATAATACATCGATGTAAAGAGCATTGGCGTGATTTTTGTAATTTCCAAATATTTTTTTCAAAGCTGCTTCTTTTTCCCACCAATGAGTTTCTCCAATCACTTGTAATTTTTTTTGCCTCTAAGGATGTGGTTTTCCAAATATTCGTTCTTTGGTAGGTTTCTTTGAAGAAAATTGCAATGGAATTTAATAAGGTAAATAAAGACGCTGCATTTATTGTTATTTTGACGTGTCGGACACAACTAGGTTCAGGATATGGCTGTAACACCATATATGCACTAGGTGTATTTTCAGACATCCATTTAGAGAAACCAATGTAAGCCTCTTGCATATTTGCTGCACCATCAGTGGCATTAGAGACGCAATTTTTTAGTGAAATATTTAAAGATGAAAATTCTTTTTGAATGAGGTTAGACATACCTTTCCCGGTAGAGTCTGTACAACTTACAACGGAAACCAGTCTTTCATATATTTCACAACCCAAAACATACCTTATTACAATTGAACATTGATCTTGAACTGAAATATCCTGTGTAGTGCCCAATTGCACAGAAAATATTTCTGCTTTTTGGATTTCTTCCAGAATGGATGTTTTGATCAATTTTCTTATAATTTGCAATATTGAATTTACAGTTGTTTTAGATAATAAAGTTACGAATGATCCAGATCTACGTTGTTGTTCTTTTTCATGGATATTTTTTCTTTTTTCGATTACCTCATTTAAATGTTCTTTTAAGTGTACATCATAGTTACTTACTAACAATATTAATTCCAAAAAGTTACCATGGTCCAATGTGGGATCAGCTAAAGTATATGCAGCTTCATATTTCTTTCCTCTATAACTTAATCCGCGTTTTCCAATAAGTTTTATAATGTCTATAATCACTTCTAATACTCGTCGTTTTTTCTTTATTTGCTGCTGTCTGATATTTAATGTAGATGAAAGAAGCAAATTGGAAATGTCCTTTTGATTCTTGCACATAAAGTATGCTCTAACGGAATGTTCATGTTCACTACTTACTTCATGCTCCTGAATTCGTTGATAAGTGTGCGAAAAGTCATTCATACCAAGAACAAATCGATTTTCGTGCTTTGCGTATAGTAGACATACAGTATAAAACAACTTAAACGTTTTTTCATTGTATGTTAGCCAGTTCCTTACTGTGCCATTTTTTATTTTGAAGGCTTTTTTGCGATTAAAAAACTCAATTAAAGCTGGTTGTCTCGGATGTAACGAAAAAAAATTGAATGTCGTACAAATTTGGCTTTTTAAAAGAACTATCATAGTGACTATCAGTAATATTAATTGAGGATTGAAAGCTTGATTTTGCTTCGTTGGTTTTTGCAATGCTTTGAAAATTACAAGAAGTTGTTATAGCAGTAGATGTGGACGCTTGGTTTTCACCTTCGTTTTGTATTCTTGTTCCAACTTGAGAACTTACGGATTCAGGAAACGAAACAATTTTTTCCGATAATTCCTGAGATGGTTGCGGTTGACTAATAATAGAAGAAGAGGCTAGTTTTTCAAACGTAAATTTAATGTTTTTTGACTTGTGTGCCTCAGCTTCCATTGCCTTCTTTCTCTTTTCGCGTAACTTCTCCGCTCCTCCTTTCCGTTTTTCTTTGTCCACTTTTTAATGATTATGATATATATAATTTATTATAATACGGCGATAATGGATAAACCTAAACCATATTTTTATTAATTCTTTTTACAAATTTTGTTATTTTAATTACCTTAAGTCCGATTCGAATATTCAGGGTAAATAACACACGTAACACACAAAGCACTTTAAGCCTGCTCTTACACAGTTTTATACGTTAAATTTCTGTGACCGAATGATTCCGTAGCCGTATGAAAACTAACTATTTCTAATCGCTGGTGGTACTTTTTTTCAGTCAAAAATTGAATTTGTCCCTCTCATTTCAAAAAATCGAATAGTAAGCAATCCACAGCGCGTGAAGCGTGACTTATCTTAATTGCCACAAAATAAACAAAACATAAAAGTTTGAGTTATTTATGGGCAGTCGGAAGAAGAAATATAAAAACTCAATTTTTTGCTGATTAATTATATAGGCAAATAATAGTGTAAAATACAGAAAAAAATGTACAAAAATCCTACAAAAATTTGTTAAGAAAATGAAAAATTCATTCCGGTTCTTTATTTTCGGTAAGTACATGTTTATGAAGATAGGTTGGTAGATCACTTAGACGTACTTTCAGCCAGCGGCCCTGCGGGCCTCTGAACAGCCGGCCCACCGGGAAATTTCCCGGTTCGTCTTATGACCCATCCGCCCCTGGGCAGGACCAACACCATATACAGATTGTCCGGATTGTATTCGGGACATGGGAAATTAATGAGTGCGACAGGGATAAACAGATAAAATTAGTAGGTATGACAGAGATAAAACATATTAAAATTTATCAATATACCAATGGACACATTCAAAACTTTTCATGGATGCTCATATTTTACACATCTGTCATTAGAAATTTCAAAATGCAGTACACGATAGCAGAAAAGGTTCAAATTATTAAATGGATTTATGCTGGGAACTCAATTAGTGAAACTATAAATTCATTTACAACTGCATTTGAAAATCGTTCCATTCCTTCACGTTCAGGCATATCCAGAATTGTTTGTAATATTGAAGAAATGTTTCTTCTCTGTCATACCTACTCATTTTATCTGTTTTTCCCTGTTGCACTCATTAATTTCCCATGTCCCGAGTACAATCCGGACAATCTGTATACATACGAAAATTTGGCCAGAAACGATTTCCAGTCGAAGAAGCCTCAGCTCTAGGTGAGGCTGATGGCCTTGCAAGCTCCAGCCACAAAAGGCTTTGGAATGGCGACCAGCGAAGTCCCAAAGTCGCGTTTATAGCTCGCGGAAGAATCGAGCTCTACCCTGGGAAGTCGCAAATCCCACCTCACCTATTCCACACCTTTTTCTTGACTAGAGGAACCTATCCTGATCCAGATGATGATAGAGGAGCGACCATAACAGTTTTGAAATGCCAAGGATGATGGGAATGGCTGAAGGTTATACTACTGATTCAAAGAGAAATAAAACGTCTCTAAAAAGATTTTGAAACAAATAAACTTAAATTCTATTAAAATTTTGTGTGTGCTTCTAATCCATGTGTTTTTTCTATGTTTCTAATTCATGTATTTCTACCATTTTTAATGATAATAATTTTGATATTCCTAAAGCTATGTACAGACTTGCAACTGCGCCGCGTCGCTAACCGAACCGCCAACCGCGCCGCACCAATTTGGACGGCAAGAGAACGCCGTCGCGAACCAGATAAGAGGTTGCAGAGCGCGGTTCACCGCGTTCCATCTCTTGTCGGTTTCTCGACGGAACATCAAAGGATGGTTGCGCGACCGCGTTGCACCAGTTTGGACAAGTCGAACGAACTTCGACGCGTGCGGGAATGTTTTTATTTTACCGTCCACTAGTATTCATTTAGACGCCGTACAGTAAGAATGAAGTGGTCTGAGGACGTAATGGCGTTTCTTAACCACGTGTCTTGCTTTTTTATTTTTGGGCCGATTAAATTCAACAGAAACTCAAAGTCCGTACGGTGCATTCGCGAAAAATTTTTGTATTGTCCGCTTATTGATTGAAATTTTAAATTGACCATTAAATTGTTACTCCCGTACTCCAATCTTCTGGTGTACAAATTGGTTTGCCACCATCGTCTCTGCCGCCGCTTTCGTTTCCTACTTTCCTTCAAAGCATAGTGAATGTATATGTACGCAGCCGCTGCTATTTGCAATTGCACATCCATTTTTGTACACTCGAAGTTTTCACCACAAAACCAGAAATTGAACTGAATGTCCCAGCTGTTTGTACATGGAACGCAGTTTTGTTGCGCAGATTTGTTGCGCAACGCGGTTCGGTTCGTTGGTACAAAAACGCCGCAAACGGCGAGGTACGTGGTTCGCGGTGCGGTTCGCAACGCGGCGCAGTTGCAAGTCTGTACATAGCTTATAATACTCATATAAATTTCACAAATTGCAATATTTACCTTTGTAAGTAACTACATTATATTCTGTTGATGCAAGTAGAATTATTGATAGTTTCATAAACTTTTGAAGATGATATGAGGCAGAAAAACAACCCGTCTTTGTCAATTCAAAACCAAGACTGGCCCGAACATACCCACTCTAAATTTAGCTGTAAAATCCGTCGTCGGGCGCTACGTGATTTACTATTAAGGCGAGAAAAATGTAAAAAGCGGCCTGCCTCATATAAATCGAGACAAAAACCCAAACACAAAGTATCGGCATAAAAACGCTAAAGATGCAGTTTTATTTTGGAACAAATTGCTGCACTTAAACTACAAAAATGCATAAACTCGGGGGTTTGCTCGAAACAAAGGAAGGCAGGTAGCCCGCAAAATGACCGTTAAAATCTGCTAATCTCTAGCGAATAAAGAAAGCACAGCGACACACGTGGAAAAACGCAACCGAATTAATCAAGAAAAACCCGAATCCGCCTAGAAACAAGCAAAAACTCCTACCACGCCAACAAATCAGCTCCTTTATAAGCACAGCGGATTCCGAATGGAAATTATCGAAGACTCAATCATCGAAGACTCAACAGTCGAATCCTCCAGTTCGCTTCTGTCTTCCAGCTCTCCGATCCGCACCAACCCTATGCGATTCAGAGCTAAAAAAATTACTTTATCTACGACAGTGTATAAAATTGCCTTTTAGTTGGCAGTTTTAAGTTTGCAAAACGACTGTTTAATAACACGTTTTCATTAGTTTACGTCGTCAGTAGTAACGTGATTAAAAGATTTCATTAGGCACGCTGTCAGTAGCAACGTGTTTTAAAATATTTAAAACACGCAAAATTACGACCGGTTGCTGGTAATCCTAATTTACATTTAACTTTTTTTTATATTTACCGTGTTTTCTAGATTATTCGTAGATAAAATATTGTACGATACACATGCGTAAAGCATCTTTAGTCACTCGTGGGGCTTAAAACGCTCGCTCACTCGCGTTTTAACTCTACCCCACTCGTGACTAAAGAGTAGCTTTACGCACTTCTATCGTAAATTACTATTATCTACCTTTGATGTTAAAGTGCTACTTTATCTACTCTTGCTGTTAAAGTAACACTTGACCCTTTGTTTTGAGTCGATTAAAGCACACTTTAACATTTGCTATAGAAAAAAATGTAATTTTCTTATTAATTCCATACGCTTTGGTGATGATAATTGATTCATACAAATGCAGGTATTTAGTCTGCAGGATAACGGTAGTTTGTTTTTTTCTAAAATGTTGCCAAGGTAATTAGAACTTTCGTTTATGTTTTGAATCAGATCATTATTATCAATCAGTGACACGTGCATTTGCTGGTTTTGGGCAAAAGTGATTGTGTTTTCTAATTCTGCGAATGTATTTATAAATAATTGTAAGGACCGAATTAATACTATTAAAATTGTTCTTGCTTATTCAAAATATATCGAGGTGTAATGTGTGAAATGGTCTACTTTGACTGGATGTAAATTGTCAAGGTTGTTTTATTGGATTTCTATTGTACTTTTGCATTTTGAAAGTTTGACAATTATTAATATAGTCAGTAATATCTCTAATAATGGATTTCCAATAATACGTATTTACGTTTCATATGTTTAATTGTTTCCGTAATTCCTCGATGGTTAGTCTTTCCTAAATGATAATTATTATAATATAAGGCACTTGTGCGTACAACGATAAAACGTTGAAAGGCGTGTATTAATTAATCATGCCTCATAGAAAATTTGAAAAATCTGAATAAAGTACGTCTTTAGCAAAATAGAATGATAGTGTATGTTTGGTTGGCAATGTCCAATTAGTAATCTGTTCAACATATTTAATCTATTCATATACCTACTGACAAATACGAAAAAGTCATTTGTTAACTTGACGTGATGAATGCATTTGGAAAAAAATATACTTTTGTCATCATGGAGCACAAGCCTAATAACATTAAATGTTTTGTTATTACTTAATACTTTTCAAAGTAGAGTTATAGCTTAGGAATTAAGTTGAGTGCTTTACTTTCATGATCATTTAAAGTTAGCATGGCTGTTTTGCTATTATACCTCACAAGTGTCTTCCTTAATATATTGCTGGCTCCAGGTAAGCGTACATAAACTAGGGAATCAATAATATGCTCAACTCGCCGATGTTGACACTGACAGTCTGTGCAAAGCCCCATCCTATATTATGAATTATGATAACAAGCTTTATGGTAGTTTGTTCTCCCGAGAATTTAATAACACCCACTTCCATTTAAAACAGCTTAGCGACCGACCACACATTTTTCCTGTCAATTTAAAAAATTGAAGGGGATATTTCAAAATTAAAATGACGCGCAGCCGTTTATATTATTTTGCTGTATTATCTTACATTAATTTGTTAGTAACCTTGTTTTTTCGTGTTGTCAAGATGTAATATTAATATGTTAGTTTAAAATGTAAAAAAAAATTATAACTAGGTTTATGGAGCTTGGTGTCAAACACTTGTAACACTAGTTAAAAATATAAACAATGAACGCAGTATGTTGCACTTTGCTGTTTTTAATAAGTTATCTTTTTTTGTCGATTACTTTGAACTCTATTTGGGCCACTGGGTGTTATCTTCTTTCACTGTTTTTCATCTTGCCAGGTATCTTCGGATATATTGCCATTTTTATAGTAGCTTTTCGTTTCGGCAATTTCTCAAGGCTGACCTTTTATTACTTTCTTTGGTATTCTTGTTTTATTACATCAGATTTAAGTTACCGTAACACAATAGCTCACGCTTGTTTATTTCTTCGTTTATATTCGTGTCCACTCACTGATTTTGTTACATGTTCATTTATAATTGTTTTTCTCAGACAGATACTTGCTGCACTTCTCCAATAGTCCAGCGCTCTAAAGTGTGAATTTTTCTCAATTGCCACATTTCTGCCTCGTGGAGTACTATGCTTTAATTTACGAATGTACGGGGTGACCTAAGAGGTCTATACAAATAAACAATAAGTTTAAATGCACAAAGGTTCTAAAACACAGTCTTAAGGTTAATCGAATACTGATAGAAAATTAATTGTATCTTGGAGGATACAGGGGTATGGGAAAATGCGTTTGTTATTGTTTAGGATGCCACTATGGTATTTTAAATGCCTGTAATAGAGTAAAAGGTCCCGCCACAGAAGACCTCCTGGTGATGGAAATATGTGTACCTGGTTCAGCTTCGAGATTTGAACGTTAGCTGCGCTTTACACATGGAACTAATACAAGAAATTTGAAAGAACTCTATTAAGAAAACATTTATAATATTAGTCAGCCTTGCAGCTGTAAACGCAACAAAGAGTTATTAAAACAAATTTTAAGAATTCTGTGTAGCATGAGTAAAGCCAATATACGGGCTCGGTAAGAAAGTTACACATGGAAAAGCAATATTGATATACAGTTGCAGAGGACTGAAAGCGTTACTGCACTACGAACGGGGAATGGCCAACATGCAACCACGTATAAAGACATTGAAAATTTGGTAGTGATTTATCAGTATAATACAGCAGGTTCGAAGTATTCTAGTAAATTATAACATGCTACAATATCTTATTCTAGGTACATAAAATACATTTCAAATTGAATTGGCCAGGCGATGGCTCGGAAGCCGCAAAAGTTGAATTTGCGGGCTTGTAACTGAAGGACGGAAGCAAAACCAATAGCTGCCCAGAACTTAGCTTAAAAACAGTAGTAGTTCGAAAATTGCCTGCAAAAGGCAGACAGATAACAGCCTCTAGGTCTAATTCTGTCGTTTGTTACGGTATTAAATTGTCCTTACGACACCCGCTGATAGGCGAGTATTGAGTACTAAACAAATCCGGGAAATGGGGCACCCTGGGAGATTGATAAACAGGCTAAAGGCCTCGGCTGAAATGCGCTCAGAGAGATGGGCGGGGTTAACACCGGTACGCCACAGGACAAACGTTACGCGATATGTGTAGGTTGTTGTTAGAGAGAGGGCGCCACCAGCTCTAACTCGGGATCTCCACGCTCAGCCGGAACTGGATGGCTAAGTTGGCCGAGAAGCACTCAAGGTACTACTTCGGGAAAATACTCAAATCACTATTTCGAGCAAATACCCAGATACCTATTGTGGGAAAATGCTCGAATAACTATTTCGGAAAAATACGCGAATAACTATTTCGGGAAAAATACTAGAATAACTATTTCGAAAAAGTACGCAAATAACTATTTTGGGAAAATACGCGAATAACTATTTCGGGAGCCACGGTACAGTACCAGACGCGACCACCTACTTAGAATGCTTTTCCCCCACGTCTGGGCTCACCTCACAGCTGTTGTGGCACAGTGACACAGTCACCGTGTAACATACATGCACAAGGCGCAACAGTATCAAGAAAAAGACGATAAGGTTAATACATCTATTGGATCTCCGTTGGTGATTTAATAAACATGTTACAAAATACAAGTATAGTAATTCAAAAGATTGACTTAATCGTTAAGCACAGCTGGGGAAGCGCTTACTGTATATAAGGCCGGCGCACAGCCGAGTCGGATACCAGACCCAGGCCAGATGTAATGGCTGAACGTAGGCTTAAGCCCAACGGCTGGTCGCCGTAACGCGTAAAGTCAAGGCCTGAATTTGGACCCGAGTCAATCGAGCGCTGTGCATTATGACGTACAAGGCCGCCTGGCGACACAAACTGGCGGTACGCAATATTAAATTTATCTGCGCTATCATTAAAGTGGGCTGATGGCGCACAAGTTGACGCACACCAATGAATTTTTAGTTAGAGTGTACTTGCACTGTACTATTTCACAAACGATTCCACATAAAACATGCGATAGTAGTCAAGTCGGCGTTGGCACGCCACAGTAAATTTTACAAGGAGTGCGTGTCACTCTGGCATCATGTTTGCAGCACAATTTGAATGCGAGAAGCGTTACAATTAAAATTAGTTGATATAGCAAGCGTTAATTCACATCAGTATTTTTTACAAGGAGTGTACGTCACTCTGGCATCATGTTTGCAGCACAATTTGAATGCGAGAAGCGGTACAATTAAAATTAGTTGATATAGCAAGCGTTAATTCACATCAGTGTTTTTACAAGGAGTGTACGTCACTCTCGCATCATATTTGAGGCACAATTTGAATGCGAGAAGCGGTACAATTAAAATTAGTTAATATAGCAAGCGTTAAATCACATCAGTAATGTTTACAAGGAGTGTACGACACTCTGGCATCATGTTTGCAGCACAATTTGAATGCGAGAAGCGGTACAATTAAAATTGACGGCGACGCAAAGGTTATTACAGATCGTTACTTTGTTGGCTCGGCTAATGATAGGTGGAAAATCATTTCTTACAGCAGTCGAACGGGCCTCTGGCACCTAACGTGGCTCATGCGATACAGCAGGAAAATGGTTGGATGTCCTCACGAGTCCCCTTTCGAAATGATGTTTTTGCGTTGGCCTCTCAGGGTTATGCAAATGTTGACAACGTAACCGTTACACGTATAAACACAGCAATCGTGATCCCGCGTACTTAGCAAAAGAACCGCGGTTTAAAGGGCTAACAAGCCGACATAATGCTGCATTCATGTAACGATACGTAAAAAGAACACGGACTGCCACCACACGAGCTTACTCAAGCTCGACCCTCTGCCAACTGCCTAGATCGACGGCCTGGGATCTACTTCCTTGGAACTGACCCCAACAAACAAAAACTAACAAAACGGCCGCCTTAACACGTCTGTAGCCTCTGGCGACACGGGTCTGACTGCCACGAAACAAGCGTACGCAACGTGCACCTGGGCTGACGAAAAAGCCCGGACCAATCGCAGCGCAGAACACGCTAGACAGACAGCTGCCTGCTGCCGAACGAGCCATATCTATCTTTGTCGCACCCATAGGCTAAAATCTTTAAATGTTCAAAATATCGAGGCTTTCAGCATACAACTGCCGAAAACCCTGCAGCTGCAAGAAACTAGCCCAGGACTGTACAACCTTTATGAGTTATTACGCTCGGAAGCCAGGGGCGTACGAAATTTAAGAAAGGCTATTCTTGATGCTGAATTTGCAGTTTTATGCGACGTACTATTGATTTAAGGGTATATATAATTAATTAAGCGGTGGGAAAGATAACAAAATGGCCTCACACGTTTTCTTTAAGTTTATTATCTCACTAGTGCGGTAATAAATAAAAAGAAGAAATTAGACAGAAAGTACCCTAGAGCAATATTAAAAGCGTGAACTGAGGAGTATAGTTGGAATGTGTTAGTGGTGAATAAATGTCAAATTTTGTAAAATTTACAAAAATTAAAATGAGATGGAGTATTACTAGAGCGTTAAGTAAATGTAGTAGGTAATAAGAACGAGTTAGAAATAAGATAAAGAAAGTTCTCCAACAAGTAGAAATTTTTATGTTGGGGCTGGTTTTGAGATGTTGGCTAAATGAAACTCTGAAAAAAGTGGAAGCCGTGCAGCTGAAGGTGGAGCTGTTGGGGCCATCGGCCGGCGTATTTATTACGCACGTTCAAATTTTGAGCCATTCTACGGGGACTGCAGCCTACGAGGATCAGTTCTAATTCAATCATAAATCGCTTACTTGAACCTCCAGCGTTTCTTGTAGGTAGTTGCAAAAGGTAAACAAAATAACTCCGATCCGGCCGCTCAAAATTCCTGCAGCTTTTGCTCACCTGCGGGGCCCCATAACGTAAGCAGCACCAGGTATGAATTTTATTAAATGTAATTTTGCCCGCATTTTGTCCGTTTGACAGATTAGAAACCAAATTTCATTTACACTCCACCGCCATTGTGGGCGGGCATTGCTAACAAGCTCTCATCTCTGTGAGTAGGTCAAATGAGCAGCCTACGAGACATTAGAACTATTCCATACTGATGCTGTCCCGGAAGTAACTGACGCCGTCTGGAATCCGCCGGCTGAGACGCGAAACAAAAGAATTCCTGATTTAGTTGTTTATGAACATTGTTACATTTTTATTTTACTTTGATGAATACAATTTAATTCTATGTAATACTAGTTAGACGAATTATACGCTTATAAATATATTCTGTGTACTTCCATGGGTTACTAAACTTGAGCATATTAATGTTACCTTGGTATTCTGAGCTGCTCAAAGCCAGCATGGGACTGGCAATTGTAGCAAACACATTAATCATTTAAATTAAATTATACTAGCCAGAACCGGCTACAATTTAGTCAATTTATCATTTTATTCAAGTGTTGAAACCCAACCCTGATTTGAGTTATTCATGTTCTACCTAGCTAAACAATTGATATAAATGTTAACGATTAAACTAAAGGGAATATTACTTGGTTATTCAATTAAATTTCTACCTAATATTTATGCAAACAATTTTTGAGTAGCTACAAAAATATAAATTAATATAACAAAATCATTATGCGTCCAATTATTGCAATATATTCTATTCTATTGTCCATTCGCAGTAATAAATTCGTAAAATCGTGTTTGACTACATGGTGGCTCTTTATATCCTTACGCTGTAAAAGCATTTTACTGTATTTACGAATTACAAATGAGCTTTGCTTAGGAAAATGTATCGATTGCTTCTAGTAGGCGACATGCTTTCGAATAAAAAAATAGTATCTTTGTTTTACACTGTTCGTAAAATTTTTGTTTTTACAATAATTATTAATATGGTCGACGACATATGCAAGATTCAAATTTATTATACAGAGAGGTGCATGAAAAACAGCCAGAGCTGTGGGTTTCTTATTTGTCATCTGATTTTCAAATTTAAACACCAAATTAAATGGTTTATAGCCCGCAATCAAGCAGGTTAACTACAGCATCATGTTCAGAAATGAAAAGATGATATTCTTACGTTGCTGTATTCAAAAAAATCCGTGGAGTCCTAAAACAGATAACAAAATTATAGTTGAAATTTAAAGAAAGTTGACTATTGTCAGAGCCATTATGAATTAAAAAATATTGTTTACTCGTAGATTATAGCGGACTTTAAAGTATTTAATTCGGTGATTGAATTTTGAAAATTGGATGACAAATAATGATCCTACAGCTCTGACCGTTTTTCATGCATCTTTCTGTACATTGTGTGACCGCCAAAAAGTCGGCGTCAGATGGGAAAAATGTTAATTTTTTTACTTTTGAAAAGACCTTTTACAATAATTTGTGCTTGTTTACAAATATATTTCGCCCCTATTAGATATATCGAGTAATTTTTACTTAGACAATGACGTGTTTCGAAATGGTCAAAATCCAGAAAGTGATATTTTTCGGAAATTTAGAAAGATTTTAATGAGATTCTTTTATATAGTGTTTGAGGCTTTCGCGGTTACTCGAATTATTCTTCTTAACATAGAATTTCGGCTTAGACCGCGTCGTATTTGTAGATGAACACCCAGAATTTTCTGGCTTAATGTGCCTTGCACTTTGTGAAGTCGAGCAAAAATCCTCGCCATAGTCATGCTCTTTGGTGGCTCATGTTGTTTGAGTATCTTGAGAACGAGAATACTTAAGCAGATTTGGCCGTTTTGCTGTTTGTGCATCCATATTCACTAACGTTTTACAAAATCTTGCAGCTTGCATCGTCAGACTGAAAGTCGCACTAAGAACCGCAGGCCGATGTGGAGCTATTTATAGTCTTCCGTGCCAGGAGCGCGGAGTGGCGTAACGCTGGTTGGTCGTCCGAGTGCAACGTAATCCGTGGGGCGTGGCCGTATGACGCACAGTGGTTGTAATGCTTTAAATCGTGTATCACAGGGGTCCACGTTTTACTATGCTTAAAGTCATCTTCCCTGTTGATATTATTTGGATGTTTTTCTATTTCTATGGCTTCACGTATCACTCGCGGGAAGTAGTGAGGTATTCTGGCAAGTACTCTGGCGTGCTCAAATTCTAAAGTGTGTCCATTTGTAAACGTATGCTCCGCTACGGCTGATGTTGTGATGCGTTTGTGTTTTCAATCGCCTTTATGTTGTTGAAGTCTTAGATCAACTAAACGACCAGTCTGTCCAATATAACTTGAGCCGCAAGAACAAGGAATGCGATACACGCCAGCGGTTTTTAAACTTAGAATCTTGTCGTTTACCGATCTGAAGCCGTTACTCAAAGTTTCCTTGCTTGTGAACACAGTTTTGATGTTGCATCGTTGCAGAACACGTCCTATGTTATCAGTCGAGTCTTTAACGTAAGGTACAAATGCTAAGCCTTCCAGAGGTGGAGTTTATTCTTTAGCCTTTTGTGTCATAGTCTTATCTAGTGCTTTTCGTATGGCGGTAGGCACATTAAGTCAGAAAATGTTGGGTGTTCATCTACAAATACGACGCGGTCTAAGCCGAAATTCTATGTTAAGAAGAATAAGGAGATTCTTTTATTGGGTGTTAGTTTTAACTAACTGTATAATTTCAAGGCCAGAAACCAACTTTATTTTTAACTTCCAAAACATTTAGATTTTTCAATTATTGGAATATTTTTCAAAATTTCAGATACTAAGGTCCGGTTGCAGAAAGCAATGTTAAGTCTGGTGTTAGCTAACGCGACGTCAAAGTGAACAAAAACGAATCAAATCTCAAATGCGTATGGTAACTAATACATTAGTAAACAAAATTTGATGCGATTTTGTTCACTTTGACGCGATGTTAGCTAACATCAGACTTAACATTGCTTTCTGCAACCGGCCCTAAGACTTACTTTCAAAATTAGATTTTTTAGGTAAATATTTTTAAAGATTTCTAATTGAGAAGAACAATAGAAAATGTTAATTAGTCCTTTAGATTTTCTATTATTTATGCATTATTATTTTGCATAATTTTTACGTTTTTGATGCAATGTGCATTTAAGGAAAACTAATTTTCAGTGATAATTAATATATATTTAAACGGCTACTAAAAACTCTAATCTACCCCTGTTAATAAATTACTTTGACAAAAATCCTGTAAATGTTCTTTCACAGTTGCCTAAATGAGGACATTATTGTTTGTTCAGTTTACATGTCGTAAGACTTCTTTTTTCAAAATCCTGATCCAATATTTTGTATTGGTATAAAAAATTACATTTTAAACAACTTTCTTTGTTAAATTTTTTTCTATCTTGACTAGTAAATGCATTTTTCGGAATTGTTTGCAAAACATGAAAATTTAGCAGTCACGTGACAACTTTTGTTTGGCACATTGTAACGTCCTGTAGTATTTTGGTGTTCCTTGTTGAACTGTGCCTTAAAATGTTGTTTTCCCGCCTTAAAATAAATAGCCACGTTAGCATCTCTTTCTTTCCGAACATCGCTGAGAGCGAGTTTCGTTTTTCAATGCGCAACCTCGGTGATAACAGCGTTCACCGAATTTTGGAATTTAAGCGTTTTTCTTCTCACGCCAGCCTTGGTTAAAAGCAGCCGTCACACATGTTTTCCCAGAGTACGCTTTGCTTTTTGGCGATGTTAATTGTTTTTTATGTAAACAACCGCTTAAGCACGCTTAAAAGAAAGTGAGCTGAACGCGTCTGTAAGGTCCCGTTTATGATCATAGGGTAAGCTCTTTCGAGTTATTACATGTTCGTACTGATTAACGTGGTAATTAGCCCTCTTCCTGCAGTATCCTCTTTCTGCTGTATAAGCGTTAAATGCAAGTCAATTGCTGAGTCGGACGTTTTTATCAGCTCAACTGTTAAGAAATGTGATGGTAGGTAAATTTTAATTTGTTGTTTTGTAACATGATTTCGAATTTTAATTGTGTCATTATGATTTGGTTTGACTTCAGTCATATCTAATCTTTATTTGCCGCTGTAGTGCGCCAGTATTTTATCTGGAATTATTTTGTCATTGTTTAATATTTTTTATATAATTTCCCTTGTTATTTGTGACACTATTAGGTGAAATTAAATCCATTTACTGTTGCAGGCATATTTTCTTTGTTATTTATATTTACGACCCCCTCATGATACTGTTAGTTGTTTAGATTTAGGTGGTGAATTGTTTTGGTAGCTAGATTGGTTTTTGTTGTGAATAGCGACTGGCGCCTGTTTGTATTTATACATTTTAGAAAGTTGTTTTAATAACCTTAAGAACCGTTGCCTACTCCTTATTCACGCCATATTCTGTCTAGAGTCTGAGCTAGCTAAGACTGTGCTACCCCTCGTTTAAGGGAGATGCATCATTTGTTAGTTTTTGTCAACATCCTCTGGTCGCCAGGGTTTGATTTTCCAAAAGACTCTGAATAAAACTATTTTCCATTTGATGCCAACTTTTTGGAGATCACTGTATACGGATCGGATCATAATTATATGGGTTGCCTAAAATTGTACGGAACATGGCAATTTCATGAGTTGTAAAAGGTTTAAATACTATTTGCCATAAGAGTGACCGAAATGGGAAATGCAATAATTACTGTGTAGCTAGGCAACAAGTACAATTGTACATGCACCATCTTGTTTTTTCTTTGTAAAATATTACAAAGGTTTAATGCTCACAGCAATTCTGGTTGCATAATTAAGACACAAAAATGAAATAAAGATTCAAATAAGCACAGATTAGTATTTTGTTTATTGCAACATAAATTCATTGTTATACATTACTCGGGTCCCGAGTGGTGTAGCTTGAACAAGCGTCCACGTTCGATCAGCAGAGTTAAGCAACGCTGTCTCTGGTCCGAACTTGGATGGGAGTTCCACGGCTGCATCTCTCGGCGCCTCGTGGTACGGCTATCACGGAAAAAAGTTGGTCCCGGCGGTCATACAACATCATGACAGTCGTTAGTGGGGTTGGAAGTCCTCATAACTGCACAGCGACGCCTATAATTGGCCTAACGGCTGTTGGCTGAGTGCGAATTAAATAAATAAATAAATAAAAGAAACGCACAAGATATGATTAGCACTAACTATAATTTGATTGACAGAGAATAGCATTAGATAAAATAGTATCGAAGGGGTTACGTTTATCTTAAATATTCATAATTGATGTTCGTTGTGGCAAAAGTACCTTAATTTATGTGACTGACAGATGTGATTTTGTAATGTCAATGCAAGATTGTGAACTTAATATGATACAGAGATGCTTATGGCGTTACAAAAATTATATGAAGTGTTAAGAGTTAAATTTTATGAAGCCAATAATAAGCAGGGCAGGTGCCGGACAGGAGAAGCGGTGCAAGGAAGAATATAATGCAAAAAGCATGATATGGCACCTACGATAGAGGAAAAAACAATAGTGCAGTGCTAATAAAACTCGTGGAAACAGTGCTACTTAAAACTAATAGTGAAAAAGCAGAGAATTGTAAGGTTATAAAGTGCTACGAATTGACAATTATAAAAGCAATATAGTTTCTAAGAAAATAATTGTAGAAAAATTTACTTCTAAAACAGTTGTAATTTAACCGCTAAGATACGAGATGTTTAATTGTTATTGTTGTTAACCTAAACCATATTAAAAGATAACTTTGTGCAAATGGGGCTCTTATAAAGTTGTATTTTTTTAAATATAAAAGTTATTTCTGTGAGTTCCAAAAGCTGTTTTTATTGTCCACAAGTCCGCAGTGTGTCTTTGTGCAAAGTTTTATCGAGGTAATACATCCCAGCGAAGAGAGAATTGAAATTGAAAGTTGGTCCAAGTGAATCCAACTTCGGGGTAGGATTTCGAATAGTTTGAGGTATCGGCCAGCTGAAATTTTATGTGCATCGTGTAGAGAAGTCCTTTCTTGGTGTCTACGTCGAGAAATCAGAAGCCAGCAGAGTTCCAAATTTGTGTCATTTGTGTACGCAGCCTACGAATCCCACATTTCGAGGTAGATTTGACCAGCAAAAGGAGTTTGAAACGCGTTCAAAGTTGTACAACACTAGGAGATACCGCATGAGGTGCAGAAACAGGTTCCAGTTGCGAGGATTCATCCAGAGGGTTTTTATCCAGGTGGGGTTTCTTGATTATGCGTCAGATTTGGGTCAAGTTGCAGGAAGTTGAAAAAAGAGAGTCTGTTACGGTATTAAATTGTCTTTACGACACCTGCTGATAGGCGAGTATCGGATGCTAAACAAATCCGGGAAATGGGGCACGCTCACCCTGGGAGATCGATAAAACAGGCTAAAGGCCTCGGCTCGGATGGGGTCAGAAAGATGGGCGTGGTTCACAACGGTACACCACAGAGCAACCGTGACGTGATATGTGTAGGTTGCTGTTAAGGAGAGGGCGCCACCAGATCCAATATCGAGATTCCCACGTTCAACCGGACCAGGTGAGTCAAACGGGGCGAGAAGTACTCAAAGTACTACTTCGGGAAAATACTCAAATAACTATATTGGGAAAAATACTCAAATAACTATTTCGGGAGCCACGGTGCAGTACCAGACTCGACCACCTACCTGAAATGCCTTTCCTCCGCTTACGGGCCTCACCTCACAGCTGTTGTAACACAGGGACACAGTCACCGTGTAACAGACATGCACAAGACGCAACAGATACAAGAAAAATACGATAAGGTTAATACATCTATTGGATCACAGTTAGTGACCTGTCAAACACATTATAAATCACAAATGTAGCAACTCGAAAAGGTAGCTTATTCAGTACTCCCAGCTGGGAGAAGCGCTTACTGTTAATGGGGAAACGGGGCACAGTCGAGCCGGACGCCAGATCCAGACCGGAAGTGAAGCGTAAACGTGGGATTGAGCCCAATGGCGGTACTCCGGGATGCGTGAGAGCAAAGCCTGAATTGGGCCCGAGTGATCCGAGCGCCCTGTATTACGACACACAAAACTACACAAATTGGCAGTAGGCAATGATAGATTTATGCAATAAATGCGTTACAATTAGAACGGGCTGACGGCACTATCTCACAAGCGATTTTACGTAATGCATGTGATATTGGTAAAGTTGGCGTTAACATGCCACAGTAAATTTTAGACGGTTGTACGTCGCACTAATATTGTATTTACAGCAAAGCTGAATGGAGGAAGCCGCGTAACTAAAGTTAGCTGACAGAGCAAGCGTAGACTCGCAACAGTGAGTTTTAGGCGGAGTGTACGCCACATTAATATTGTATTTACAGCAAATTTGAATGCAGGAAGCGGCGTAATTAAGGCTAGCTGACAGAGCAAGCGTTAACTCGCAACAGTAAATTTTAGACGGAGTGTACGCCACACTAATATTGTATTTACAGCAAATTTGAATGAAGGAAGCGTTACCATTAAAGCTACTGGCGGTACAAAGGTTATTACAGATCTTTACCTTGTTAGTTCAGCCGATAGCGAACGAGGAGGCACTCCACATAGTAGTCGAACAGGCACCTTGCACCAAACGTGGCTAAAGCGATACAGGAATGGGCTGAATGTCCTAATGGATCCCCTTTCGTATTGAAATTTTGCGTTGACCTCCGTTGGTTATGCAAATTGTTGACAACGTAGCCGTTACATGGGTAAATACAGAGATCGTGCTCCCGCATAAGTAGCAATAGCGGATTAATTGACTATACAAGCCACATAACACCGTATTCCCTGCAGCGGCAAATAAGAAGAGACCGGACTGCCACCACACAAGCTCACTCAAACACCCCTCTCTGGGAACTGCCAAGAGGCAAACACCGTTCAGATAAACACCGTTCAGATAAACACCGAACACACTGTAACAGCACAAACGGGAAAGGCTGACGCCCCCGAGTCAGGCACGGGGGCGCCGCACCAGATCGTAAATTCCAACTTACTACTTCGACGGCTCGGAGCTGAATCCATCTAACGGTGGCCAACGACCAGCTGGGCTCGATGAGAAATCGCCTCAGCCAATCACAGCGCAGAATGTGCAAGACATGCAGCTGTTTGCCGCGAAGCAAGCCATAGCCATCCTTGTCGCACCCACAGGCTGAATTTTTAAATGTTCGAAATATTGAGGTGCTTAACATGCAACTGTCGAAACAAAACTAGAGGGATGTCGAAAATGCCACAAATTAGCGACAATAATACCAGAGGTCTACAAAATCATTATGCTTACAAAAATATATAAAAAAAAGGATTTGAAATACAGTCAGACTGCTCTGAAGGTTAGCCGTATTACGTCACTATTATTTGCATTGCATATTTACCTGGGGCAATTTTGTTAAATTATTGGTGTTTTGAATTCAATTACCCTCTTTTGTACGAACAAACCATCTGTTTTGGGCCGTCAATTTAAAGGTTAAGCTGTCATTAGAAAAAGGTCGCGCATTTTCCATATAAGTTTATAAGTTATACTCAACAGTAAAGATCATACTGGGTGTTACAACCTAACCCTGCAGATTCTAGAGTTTTCTCATGCTAAAGCCGGAGCATTTTATTTAAGCAAATTGCTAATAAATAAAATAAGAAAGGCAATAAACCACTTATTTTGCACAGTAATTAGTACAAATATCATTTTAATAAGCCCCGAGGAAGATAAAATTTGAATTCTAATTAAAACTATTGTATTTGTATTTGTGGAGATTAGCCCTTAATTATGTATCTTATTACAGCCTTTAATTGGGGCTATCATTACAATATGTATTCATTATTGTCTAGCACACTTACGCTTTTATGTTCGCTACAATTTTAGGCAACCTAGCAATCAAAAATAAAATTGATCGCGGGAGCGAATGAAAATTATAACCACCGTTTACACTGCATTTAAAAAAGATACATTTGAACGACAATTAATGGTATAATTAGTTCATGTGACTTTAACAGTCTTATAAGCTACACAAATATGCTACAAAATGTACTTTAAACTACATTTATACATTAAATTGATATGTAACATTAACATAACATATGGATAAGTTAAAATGAATTTTAAACGTCAAAAAGTTTTGACAGTTCTATGTCAATAAAAAGCATGCTACAGATTAGGCAAGGTTTATTGTTTTCAATGGCTTCAGCGACCAATTTATTTTTGATCTCCCTGTATAATAGCAATCAGATCGAATGAACAACAAAATTTAAGACAATGCATGAGTAAAACAGAAATAAACATAGAAGCAAATTCAATACACGTCATTCTGAATACTCAACATTCGTAATAGGTAGAAAAACAAGTACAAGCGGAAGTAATAAAGCAATTATATTGTCCAATGAAAATACATATGTAGTTACACAATCGTACCAACATCGAGCACAATTTTAAAGATGAATCACAAGCGTTTCATAATATTTTATATCACAGCTGTCCTACCGATATCAGTTCTTCAACTCATTACATTGTTGTGCTGTGTCGACTAAACAACTGTTGAATTTTTATAACGTGAAAAATATCTAGAAGGCATCGAAAAATAGTAAGAGTGAGTGACTAGAATGAAGAAGCAGGATACTGCGGCCACTAGAAAAGTTGAATTGGGCGAAACGTCTTCGTCTCCCCAGTACCTCAAGTAAGGAAATGAACAAGGTTGTTCATGTGTAAATCCGTTAGCGAGCAAAAAAGTTCGAAATATTTGGAGAGAAAAACCATTTGTTTAGGGCTTAAGTAAAACTGTTAAAGCTAAAATCACATAGGTCGCAACTTCATTTCAACAAAGAAGAATAGGTATTTATAAACATGTTCGTTGTTCTACATTTAAACCACCAAGCTACTGAAATTACATCTGGATATGTAACGTGTCTGTGCTGTGTTTAGTTCCAAAATTTACACATCTCCATAACATATAATCTAAAGCAACTTTTCAAATCCAAAATCGGAAGGACCGACAAAGTCCGTGCACTTCGTGCCCGATTTATTGCGCTCCTCCATCCACATCCTAAAACAGCGCCTTATCAGGTAAATTTGACTGAAACAAAGCGCCGGCGGTCGGTCTCGAAGCATCTGCACAATTGGCCATTATTCGCGCTATATCTTCATCCCTCGCCACGAAGGACGCGCCCATTTTTCATCCCCTGTTTAGATAATAAACAAACAAAGCGTTCATATTTACGTGGGCTTATAGGCGAAAGCTCGTCCCGCGCGGCGCCAGCGCCTCCCCGGATCGAAACGGCGACGCACGAAACTAGCAGCATCCCGGCGCATCCAGACGCTGACCCGCAGGACCTGTTAGCTACGAAACAGTGCGGGCCGACTTTTTGTGCGTGTCGCTGTACATTCCATTCGCGCGCGACGAGCTATGAAATTTTCCGATTTTTCCGCCACGACTCTTGCTCGCGCGGATTGGGCTTCCGGTGGGTTTCAGGACTTTTCGACTTTGTTTGCAGTTTGAACCGTGCCAGTGAGGAGAGCATGCCTCTGTCAAATGTTAGTATAACGCATTTTTCAATAATTCCCCGTCATTTGTTTAGGCGGTCGCTGAGGTTTTTATTGGAGTACAGATAAACAAAACAACCCTGTTTATTTTAGCCATCTGAACGGCTGAATTTGTGTTTATAGTAATTAGGAGCTTAAAATTCAATTAGAGTTGGATAAAAATGTGTAGTTATGCATCGAATTTTATTCACCAATCGGGCATATCAAGTATTGTCTGGAATTTAGTAGTTTTCTGTCGAGTTCGCCCATTTGTGGACTTAATTAAAAATCGCTCGCTTTGCCAGCAAATAAGCTAATCAGCACATCAGTTCTTTATAACTTTGACAAACATTCAATGTTTGCTATATTACAACTGAAACAAAATAGAAATTGGAATTGCATATTTCTATTAATTTGGCTGTACATGAATACAAATATTAAATAAAAGTTGTGATTGCTATTACATACATTCGTTGAACTTAGCCTACGTGAAACCATGTTATAATTTGAGTTAATATTAAAGGGGTACCTAACAATAATTATCACAAATACATATTCACGACTTGCATTGGGTAATTCGTTACCCTACGAAGTACTGACTAATACATCAGTTTTTCAATTGTAGTTGCCACTGTATTGTTGAGAAAAATATTTAGTATTTTCAATACTAAAACTAAAACAACATGAACGTAGTGGTTGCTAGTTTCTCATTAAAAATATATATTAAGTTAGAATTACATCACATTGCATCTTACGATCGTTCAACAAGGAAACTGTACTACACTATACTATGCATTTTACGAGTAGGAGATACAATGTCATTTAAATTGGGGTATCACCTGGATCAGTACTGATCAATATTTTAAACATAATTTGACATAACCTACTTAGATATAGATAGTAAACACCTGCCTGTTACTTGTAAATAGACAACTTGTGTTTACAATTTTTTTCAAACTATGTGAAATGATCAGCTTAGTTTTTTTATGTCATAATATATTTGTACGGCACTGAAAGGGAGGGTTTTTCTGTTTTTTAGGTTTATTTTCAATTATGGCCCACAATTTTAAATTATTTTGTGATTTTTATAATAATTTTATTAAATTGAACTTATTTTCACTATCGCATTCAGCCAATAAAGTGTGTTGTTTCTTACTTTGTCCATATAAACTTTTAACATGTTATTTTTGATAAAGTGATATTTTGCAAAATTTATAGCCGATGAGCAGATTTTTGTAACCTTCTGTTGGGTGAAATTGATAAAAACTGGCATTTTCCAAATAACATTACATGGGCAAACGAATATAGAGTTAATAATATCAGATTTAAAATTGAAGCAAGAATTATCAATGTCAGCGATAGCAATGCTTTGTATTTAATGTTTCGTTAGTAGATTCGGCAATAAGTGATCACACATTTGTAAGAACAATTTCACTGCAGACCGTTACTTACAATTAAAAAAAAATCTTTGCAAAATGTTTTCCTTAAATATTCCAAACAGTTAATGATTTCAACATAAAGGTGCTCTCCTGCACAATTGCGAAAGAGTAGAAAACTGCTTTTAGAAATCATATAACTTTCTTATCCTTCAACAAGCTAATTATAAATGGAAAAACATATAACGCCAACGATATTCAATTTGCGAATGTTGCTGTCTCGAAAAAGATGCTAAATAATGAGGTAGTTTTTGGAACATCTTATGCGCTACGTAACAGAGTAAAACCCTACACCGGTAATTAGAAAGTTAACACAAAATTACATTCTACAGTATTTGTAAATAATCCTGGAATATGTGGAAAAGAGTGGAGTGATATATATATGCCAGAAGACGCAATCAATAAAGATAAAAGTGATTGGATGGTAGACATTTTTTGTGTTACTGGATCGTGGTTGGAGCCAACTGAAATCTCACCTATCAATTTCTTCAGAACATGGTGGAGTGATAATATTCTCTAAACGAAATGAAATTTCGAAGAACTAAAAGTTAAGGTTGTACCTCATGGGAAAAATGTTGAGTTTACTTGTGTTTATAATACAAGCATGATCATTACATACGTTTACAGGGTACCAGGCGATAACTCCGAAATATTTTTAGCAAATTTATACAATTTACTTTTGCTAAATACTAGATGTAAAAAAATGTTGTACCATGTGCTGACATTAATGTTTATATTTTAACAGAATCAGTGCTAAAAACAAAATTTATTGCAACTATGAGTATGCTCCAGGCGAGTTACATAATTGATAAGCTTAATTGATAATTGCAAACTCTTATTAGACCTAGACTTAGAAGCTTTGAAACAAAATTTTTTGAAAATTTCATATAAAAGAAAGAATTTATTTTTAGGATAGACGCCATGAATCCTTGGGGTCCAAAATAATTTCTTTAAGGGTAAAAACCTGAGCTATGTGTAAAATATTTCCGATTCAAGGAGCTTCGTTCCACACGTAAGAATATGGCCTGAGACATATCTGTTTCGGAAACCCAGTCGTCTGCCACACCGTTAACGGCGTACTAGATGATGTGGTTAGTATCACACTTTCGACGACTGCCTTACTTTCTCTATTTTTGCAACCCTGGTATCGGTACCCAATGTTTAAAGCGACTGGGTGGACCGCCCGGTAGTTGCCAGATGTGGGGATTGAACGTCGTATCGTAGCACCGCAGCCGAGATCTCTAACAGCTCGGCCACGTTGGCGCTATGTGCAAAATATTACTTTGATTAAATTAATAGTTTTCAAGTTTAAGCAAAATTTTATTATTTTAAAAAGTGCTCATCCTGTATATATTTGACCGGAAGTATAATGGCTTTCGTGACAGGTAGACATCTAATCCATATACAAGGTATAGTCTTTCTCTAACAAGTAGTTTTTGCTATACCACCAACAGACGGACAGACAGACAGACAGCCAGACCGACAGAAATGAGAACTTGTTGTTTTTCGTCATCTAGAGACCTTGAAACGTGAAGATTTGAAGGTATCTCGGAAGGAAATTTTTTCACGGTTATAATACTTCCTTCGTATTTTAGGCGAGGGAAGAAAAAACTTTAATAGTGATTAAAAGCCCTTATATATACATATATAAAACGTCTTTCGATGTTGTCCGGTGTTTTTTGCGCTCGTGGATTTCCGTATATCTTCTATCCATGATTTTTTGGACTTCCATTTTTTGTCTTCCGCGAGGAATCTTTTCTATGATTTATTTGGGTAGTCTGTGGCAAAACTTATAAAAAATTCTTAAAAGGTGTGAGTTTGAAACAAAGTTCTTCAGGTATTTTAAGCAAATAAAAAGCTCTACATATTTTCTAAATTATTTCTGTCTTGCTCTGACGTCGCATTTTCAAAAAAGTTTATTAAACTTTATATCAAAAATCATAATACAGAATGGATTACCAAAGGCATAAGAAACACAACGACTACTTCTAACTTTATAAATGCATTCAACTTATAGAAGCAAATATTGTGTAATTTTGAATAAATTATTAAACTTCTATAAACAAAACCATCCATAAAAAATATTGAAAAAACAAAAGAAAAATATCTTGGTTAATTGTAAATAATGAATACAACAAGGTTATTACAACTCATCAAGGAAAGTATCCAAAAAATTATGGATTTATTTTGCTACTACCGGTAATATCAAAACTCATTGAAAAAATTACTTTTTTTCTATAGCACATGTTAAAGTGTGCTTTTATCAACTCAAAACAAAAGGTCAAGTTTTACTTTAACAGCAAGGGTAGATAAAGTAGCACTTTAACATCAAGGATAGATAAAGTAATTTAATTTTCTAACTTTTGTTTAAATTAAGCTTCGTATTATCGTAGCAACCCAATCGAGCTACTGACATTTTGAAATATGATTGACTGTCATTATTTTCTTTTGAAATTGTTAAAGTTCTTGCTATAGAAAAAAATATTGTATTATACACGACGATAAAGTTATTTCTATCCACTCTTGAATCATTAACGTCTCAACTTCGTCTCGACGTTAATAAACGATTCACTCGTGGATAAAATTTAACTTTATCGTCTTGTATAATAAATTACTATTACTCGACTCGACTTTGATATCTAACAAATCAACTATAAACGATGTGACATTAGAATCAAACGCTTGGTCTAAGTAGCAAGTCAAACAAAATTTTTAGACATTATTATTATTATTAGTAATGCATTTGATTGGTTGCCACATATAACCTATCTTAGTCAAAAACTTGGTTTTACTACATTCTTAATTTGGAAAATTAAAGTACTTCTAGGTTCACAAATAGCTAAAACAATATATTATGCTTACTTCGAAAGTATGCCGTCGATCGGTGTGTACTTTTGGAGAAATAGTAGTAATGCTGTTATACTATTATTTAAAACAGATTAGATCAGTAGTTGATAATCTGCAATTACAATCTTGTAGACTGCTTTTAAAAAAATATCTTTACAGTCCCTAAGTTTCGTACTAAATAAAATTAACCAGATTATTACACACAACTGTCACATGACTGACATCAGCCAATGAAAACATGCATTTTTTGAAAATCAACCAATCCAGAACTGCTTAGCTGATAAGCGCCCATGGGCTGCTTACCAAGCGATAAGCTCTCTAGGGATGATTATCGACCCCGTGGATGTCTCATAATTAGAAATTGAAATGCAACACACAAGCAATTTGAGTTTTTTTGCATTATTAGATCAATTTTAAATCATAATTCGTATACGGGTTTTGTGTAATAATCTTCAAAATATAAACGCGGGCGACAGACTTGCATATAATTTTGCCCGTGCCAAGAGCCATCGTGCTGGTTGCCCTTAGAAAACTGCCCTCGGAAAAGCCCTCGGGACAGTTTTCATTGCAACCAGCACTCGACCCTTGGCGTGTGAAAAATTATCGGTAAGTATGTCTCACCCTTGTTATATTACTATTGATAATTCTTAAAAATATGGTTTGCCTCGTAACAGCGATTATCATGACTATACTACCAGCAAAATATGAAAATAAGTTTACCAAAAGTACACTCATCTCTTATACAGAAAGGTCTTTTACTTTATGTATACATTAATTGTGATATTTTTTTTTACGTCTGGGAATAAAACACGGTTTCTACGATACCAAAATCATGACAGAAATAATGAATTATTTTCTAGACAAGAGAAATTTACCTAGGGAGTTTTTATTGGGACCTCGGTAGGCGAGCGGCGATCGCCGTTGCAGCCGAGGTCACAGTGAAAATCATGGAGCGCTCGAGCCGGAGGTTGAGAGTTCAGCTCCCGGCACGGGCGGTTTAGATTTTCGCTTAATTAAGGTTTAGGTTTAAGTGACGCCCGCGCCCCCTGAAGTAATGCTTGAGCGGTTCCGGGGGGCAACGGTAGTCGTTAGGGAAAAAAAAGGGAGTTTTTATTATGACATAAACAACAATTATGTGAAAATCGAGGTTAGCAAGTTAGGTTTTGGGTCAGTCTGTGTTAAAACTGATGCAAAACCTAACATGATAACCTCGAATTTGACAGACTTAGTGTGCCACCAAATTTAAAGTTTGAAAATGTCAATAAATTACATTTATCCGCAAACGTCATAAAAGTGACAACTTATGTGTCTTTATTGACAAGGTAAAAGTGTCACTTTATCTGATTAAGCAGATAAAATAGCAACTTTTAAGTACTTTATGTGCCTAATCACATAAAATCGTTGCTCTCCTTCTTTCTTTATATGTTTGATTAAATTGTATGATGGCTTAAAATTTTGCTAATTTCTAGACTTAGATCGTAGGCCGGTTTTTATTTTCAAAAAGAGTACGAAAAAGTTTTAATTTAATTAAATCCTTTAAGCAGCGGAGTGGAGCATCTGTCGCCGTGGGTTATGGTGTGACAGCTGCTGTGGCCGTGTGCTATTAGCTCGGGTGATTCAGTATGTTCGTATATCATTATAGTAGCGCGTTATTTAAACAACCGAGGTTGGCGCAGGGGTAGAGTGCTCGCCTGTCACGCGGGTGGCCCGGGTTTGATTCCCGGCCGATGCATACCTTTTTTTAAAATTTATATTAATGAAATTTATCTGAATACGTTTGCGGATAAAATAGTATATGTTATTCGGAGTAAAAGCTTAGTTGAATTATTTGCCTCGCTGACGTTCGGCTAAATAAACTTCAGCTTCGCCACATATAGTATCACTTTTACTCCTAATAACATAATCTACTATTAAAAAAAACAGGTTTGTAGTTTTAAATCTTCCTCCAACCTGAAAAAAATAATATACGCAATTCGAAGAGGCTGCTATTTTGCTTCAGTGCAATGTGTCTCTGGGGCTTCGCCCTCGAGTCACAAATTGCACCTCAGCAAAATAACGCATTTTTTCCCTCATTGCATAATATACTATTGTGTATTTTTTGGGAAGAAATCCATCTGTCTATCTATCTACCCGCAGGACTTCAAACAAGCGAACGAACGTTACATCTAACCACAATAGCGTCCTTCTTACGTAGTCGAGTAATGAAAAGCTCTTGAGTAAGAACGGTAAAAATAAACCATGCTAGAAGTAAAACGTATTACGCTTTAATGACCCATTAATTGTATCCTCCGTTTTATGCATTTTGGCTACCCCTGTCCGATTTCTCGGTGTTTTACAGTTTTGGACAGCCTTCAGTTGCGCGAGATGGATTATTGATCGGTTGTCATGCGTAATTAGACCAAGTATCATTTAATTGTCTCCGCGCACTTGCGGCGATATTTTTTGTTCTTAATCGCAGTCTTTTACTTCGTATAACCTTAGTTTAGGGCTAGTTTCTAGTGACTTACGAGGCAAGAATAATGTTCTAGCTCAGCCGCGCTAGTACGGATTTGTATGGTTGATTTATCAAAAATATTTGGGTCTTTGATTGAGTCCCCGTCTGGTTCCGGTGACTTTTTCTGGTGACTGATTCTTGCTGTTTGCTTTACGGTGTCGTTTCGCATTATTGCTGAGTATATTAAAACACGATCTGATGTTGTAAAGGTAAAAGCAAATCTGTACATTAAGCACATTGAAAGATTGGAATCACTGGCTAGTGTTGCATCACCTCCGAGTTTATCTGTAATTACTGGCCCATTTGTCAAACATTCTAAATTTCTGCGTACATGGTGGTACATTATTATTGTCGCGTTTTTGGTGTTTGATTTGCTGCATTATATTAAGTGTGTAATTGCCAGCTACTTTAATTTTCCCAGAGATGTTTTATCTATTTGAAATTGGAATTCCTGTAATGAGCAGCTACAATAGCGTGCACCGCGTTTTAAACTTTCGATTCATGCTGTGGGGATCCTCCTGTGTGTCTTGTGCGAGTGCTGACATTAAATTGTTCTAATATTCTGTATTATATATATTTTCATTATTTAATATAAACATTGTTCATGTTTACTATGATTTTGTGTATAGCTAACGCAAGTTATTGAGCTATCAAATCTGTTTCAGATCGTAGCAAATTGGCTACGCATAGTATCTTAGGGAGTTAAGAGTTCTCGTAAGATAATGAACTTATCGGTTGTAAAATACTTTTTGGCGCTCCCTAGTAATTTTGAATACCATTTGCTACTTACAGGAAAAGAACCGCATACCGTCTCCACTGTAGCTAGTCGGTCATGTAGTCTTTACGTTTGGTACGATTTGAAGCTGGTTAAAGTAATTGAGTTTGGTTAATCTAGGGCGTGAGTCGAAAATTGTTAGCTGTTCCTAGTAAAATAATTATATACTCGAAGTTAGGGCCAACTATTATTATCATAAGTATAAAGTCAATCGCAGTTTCAAACAATTCCAAACACTGTTGAAGTTTCTTTATAAAATTAAACATATGAAGTTGCTTTAGGAAAGTTGTCTCAGAATATTGCACAGGCAAACAAATAAAAATCCAAATATCTAGTATTTTTCAGACAAAGTTCTTTTTAGAACAATGACCAGCAACTTCAACTTTACCCCAATTTAAACGAGACCTTAATGCATTGCCGGAAATGTAGTTTATATTTCCAACTCGCGGGCGACGATCAATGAAATTTTCCTACTTTTCGACCACAATCTTTGCTCACGGGGATTGAACTTCCAGCGGGATTCAAGGCTTTTCGACTTTGCAGATTGAAATGTCCAAAAACACAAATTTAAATAATTTATCTTCGTTTGTTTAGACGGTCGCTGGGATGTGCAGGTAAATAAAACAACGCTTTTATTTAAGTTACCCGAATGGCTGAATTGTGTGTCTACAGTCATTCGGAACTTGACATTCAATTAGAGTTGGATAAAAATCTGTGGCTACGCAGCGAATTTTATATTTATCATTCGGGGCAGGCCCAAGTCGAGCCTATCAATTATGCATCGACTGGAATTTCGTAGTTTTCTATCGAGCATCGGCACGCCCGTGCCCGTTCGTGGACTTAATTAAAAAATCTCTCGATTTGCTAGCCTAAAATGCTATTTGGAAGCGTTAACTAACACACTCATTTTGTGGTTTTGTTAACCACTGGTTCGTTAATTAAAACTCAACGTTTATTTATTCATTCATAATCGGTATCTCTTTTACCTTTCGATGTCGAGTCATACATAATAGACACTATAGTGCAACCGTGCTAATGGGATGCAAGCGACTTACATTACGCTTCTCCGTGTTTACGTTATACTGGTACACATTCAACTTCATTGCGGTACCTGTGTGTGTACGTTTGTCTGTAGTCTTATTGCTCTACTTCATAGACCAGTCTCCAGAGTAGAGCGACATTAATTTTACCTCAACGTGGGATGATCACGCGGCACGTATTATATATTTTCTCACCACCACATGAACAAAAGCACCCAAAAACTGAAAATAAAACGAAATGAGAGAGTTGCATTCAATTTAGGCGAAACTATGTGTATATGCATGATTTTCATTAGGTATTTCGCCACCTTACATAATATAAAACGTTTAGAATTAATATTTACTAATACATCAATTTTGTCGTTATGTTAAGTACTGAATGGTTAATTAAAATTCATTGTCACAATTACAAAAATACATAATATTTTCAATATTGAAGCTAAAATGAAAGAAAAGTTGCTACTGGCATTTTTATAAAATATTTAGTATGTTATACTTCCAATAAATACTACAAAGCTGATAACAATTAATAGTAATTGTTATCAACTTGTGACGTTTAGGAAAAACACCAGATAATTACCAAAACAAATATAATCTTGTTAGCTAGTTATTAAATAATCGTTAATTAAAAATTAATCTGAATTGTACATTATTTACAAATTAACATGTTCTTCTGGAACAGTGTCTGGTTTCGCGGGTCGGGCTGCAACGCAATGCACCGGCGAGTATTGCGGGCCTTTTGGTAGTCAGTACGACGTTTCTTTGAGGAACGGGCCAAGTAGGCCTTTTGGCCCGTAGGTCGGCTGTTCCTCCAAGCTTGACCTTTTACTCAGCAATTGTTTACAGTGATTTAAGCTGCAATTATCAGGCGAATTTAGCGATTTTAAGGGTTACCTGGGGTTGGTGTTAGTGCCTAAACACTGGTGCGGGAGGTTACTGGTATCTTACGTAGGCTAGGTGTCGTTCTTGGAGCGAGCGCGGTGTCGAATCCTGCAGATGGAATTCGTTTACTTTTAGCCGGGAAGCTTTGATTTGACAGCCCGCCTGCAATGACATTCTGGAAAGCGAGCTCTAACTTCGGACACCAGAAAGACGTTTTTACGCGTCTAAAACGGAGGAGCGGCTGCCGTACTCTAGCGGCTCTGCAGACGGGGTAGATGCTGCGATTGCCACAGGTTTAATTATTAGTAAAATGAAGTTATGCGTTGCATATAACCTCTCGGAACACCGGGATTTGCGATTAATAATTATGCGGCCGGAAATGACTTTAAGCGGTTAGCCCTGCAAGACAGTACAGCCAATCATCTAGGGTTAAATCCTCAGGGATTCGATTTCGCAAGAAAGTTCACCAATCAAGGTAAAATCGGATTCTAGCAGACTTTTTCTTACTGATGTGATACGAAAAGTTTAAACTTCGTTGGCTAACAGTTCAACCTGTCATCTCCCTTGAAGCCTGGACTGGTAAGGGTTGGAGGCCTACTCCGTTAGACAGTTCGACCTGTCAGACCGGAGGACCCAGATAGGAGAGGAGAGGAATTTTATGTATAATTAAAATTTTATGCAGGAGCTGGCGTTAGAAACTTAAGGGATATATATATGAGATCTCGTTTATTTTAAGGACACGATGTTGGTTAAAGTACATATTTAGTGCTGGACAATATTTTAAAACGAACTTTTACTTAACACTAATAGTTTTGTATATACGCGCAAACGATCTAAAACCATTATCATCGTTATTTTTTATAATGGGCATCATAATAGGTTCTTCTGGATTCAAGCAATTTCTTAGCCGGTGGCACATTCGTTGATTATAGGTAGTGAGTTGAATTGAAGAAAATGTTTTAATAATTACTAACAAATATAGAATTGGCGTTAGTTGCAAACTTGCGATACACTAAATTCAATCTGACCAGCCGTCTAGACAAACGTCACTTATCATATCATTGAGGATCTCTCTCTCTCTCTCTCTCTTTCACCCACAAACAGATACACACAATATTAATATTCAGAAAATGAGAAGCTATCGATAGGTCGAATAGCAGAATAAACCTAATCTCAGAACTCAAGTACCAAACTGTAATAAGCCTAATGTCAGTAAGTCTACAGACAGTTGGTTCGAATACGAGTAATTAAATAAAAATCGCAGATAACGTGTAAATGACACCGAATTCACATACGCAAAACGAACTTGGAAGTTGATTAAACAGCTTAGCATTTTGAACTCTTTTTAATTTAAAATATAGGTTTGGTTCACTGAATAGTTCCCCGAACACTATTTGTATTCAAAGTTAGGTAGACTATTTTTGAGGTGGTATCGCTCATGTCCATTACCTCTGTAATATTTGTACCCAAACGCAATGGTCCTTTAGGTTACCTACTACCCCAAAAATAATCGACATACTTATAGTATTATATATGATTATTATGGTTAATATTTATAACACAATGATTGTCACTAGAAATATTCATCACTACAATTTGTTGCTTTTCTTTACTACTTCCGAAATGCTTGTATTTTCTTGGCCTTCAACAAAGATGCTGAAAGTTTGCTCTTCAGCTACTACGCTTAGAATTTTCTTTCTAACGCTGATTTTGGTATTTTTACAATTGTCAATACAGCCCTTCGGTACTGTAGATGAGCGCCAACCACCATGCCTTTTTATTCCTTCCATATTGGCTCCTGCATTTGCTAGAAGGCTAGGCACGAACAAAGAATAATTTGTAGACTTAGATATTTGGATACCACAGCTGGCACATTTTGTTTAATCCTAGGGGTTGAACAGTACACGTTTCTTAGTGTAATTGATAAAAAACGTTTCAAAGCCAAGCTTGATTTCACTTTCGTTTGCTCACATGTTACAATATGAGCACAAAAATATTCCTACGTTTAATGAGATTATAAACATAATAACTAGAGTGCCTACCTACCACTTTATATATTTTTTTAAAGTATGTTTATGACAATAATTTTAGACTGAGATATAATGGCATTAAGGTTTTGTTTTTAGAGTACAAATTAAAAAAGAATGAAATATTTTAGCCTCAAAATAGTTTCACCACGGAAGCACATATTTGGGAATCAAATGACTCTTTATTTAAAGTCATTCCAAAATTATAGTTTTATACTGAAATAATACATTCTTTAATAAGATGTTGTATATAGTGTGTCTGATATCATACGCGGAATAGGGAATCGCTAATGGTAAATTTAGCTAACGATCGACGTTGCCATTGCTCGCCTATATTGTGTTTCTACGATTTCGCAACGGTTGCACTTCTATTTGGAGGGAGCTTTGCCTGCAAAAATTTCCTCCAAGTCAAATCACATCCATTCATTCACGTTCCATTTTTGCCACAAAGAGAATATTGCTTCACAAACATTCACATTTACCTTATTTTTTATTAGAACTCACATAATTCATGATCTGTTTTCGCTTACAATGCCATTTGTTTCTATATATCACAAAAATTAACAAAGTTTATTTAGTTTTGTAACCATCAGATAACTAATATATCTTTTATATAGCTGAAATAAATATAGGACCCTTGTAAAAATAATTCATTCCTTATTTAAAAAATTTAGAATGATTGTAACACACCCATGCTTTGGTTACCTCATGGAGGCAAATTAAATTAGTATCTTGGTGTTTTCCTCTGAAACTCCATTTTCCTGTCTAATTTACCTTCGCGGATGTTAAAATAATGCTGTGAAATGTGTATTGTGAGACGAACACTCTGTAACTGTTCTCAAAATATAAAATGTAAATTAGATCATTATACATAATTTGTAGGGTAATTAGCATTAATAAGATCAACAGTTATTGTAGTTTATACACACAACGAAAATGCACTTATAAAACGAATATTTACCAACAGTTCCGTTTTCCAGAAGTGGGGTAGAATTGTTTAAAAAATCGGTATTGGCTATATCGATAGCTATGATTATAAATAGCAATCGGCATTGTTGGCATTCAACAAAGATATGATCTAAAATATGGAATGGAACGGACACTACAGTTATCACCAAATGATAGAGGCATTTTTGGAGTACATCGATTATGGCGATGCTTTTAATTGAATGGAAATATTATTTTATTCTAAATTTAAAAAATAATTTTGTTCAAAAATAAATTATGCATGAGTTTCATCATTCAAATAATACGTTAATTAGACATTTCTGCACATAAGTACATATTCAGACCTAAGTTTCTCCGATTCCTTCGGGCACTGCCGCAACTTCAATCTTGGAATTAAAGTTACCTCATTTTAGAAACAAGGCAGTTTCTGGGATTCTGATATCTTGTAAAAATATGCTTTGAGATTTATGCAATACGTTTGTACTGTGTGCTAGAACAGGAAAGTGTCACAACGATATTAAATTTTGCTAAAGCAATTTTAAACGCATTTTATTAGCTAGCAGCATGTTACATACAATTGTAACACATATCAGTTACTAAAATATGTCATTTAAAAAAACTTTAAATGTTGATTTTTCCTTAAAAATATGTATATTTATAACGAAATTATTGATATATGCCGTTTACAGTCACAAAAGTTCACTTAGCACTAGTCAATTCGTAAATGTTTAGCACATTTTCTTGAAATGTATTCAGACGAAGTATTTGATTGTAATGAATTTTAAAAAAACTTAACAGAAGTTAATATGATTTTTTATGAAACAGGTAGCGTATTCAGGAATCATGAATGTGGTCGACCTACGAAGCGACAATTGTTACAACTATACCACCCACCTTCGTTCGATATTCTCAATGATCATGGACTAGATATTTGTCGTGGGAGAATTGCAGGTTGAGAGTTTTAGGACAAAAAGTACGAAGTAAATAGTTGATTTTTATGAAATACGTATATAACAATTTAATGAACTTAGTACGATCTTCTTCAAACACGTAGCTATATCACGAAACAAGAAGGTGGTCGACTTACAAAGCGAACGATGAGAACATCGATGATGTTGGTAATTTTGAACAAGTCAGCTTTTTTTTAGTACATGTTATGGTATTTAAAAATATCGTTTCTTGCGTTATATGAGCTGGTGATGTCCGATTATGCAATAATTAGGATTTATATTTTACTTTCTTCTACAGTGATTCATGGCCTCACCTCTCTTGTTTTGTGAATATCTTGTAATATCTTTATTTGCAAATTTTTGTTTGCAGCGAATACTTTCCTATTTAGAATCTATTGAATGGCATTTCTGTGCGCATTTGATCGTAATTTTAACGACTACTGCGTGCTTGTGCGATTAAAATAGCTATTGTGTCTATGTATCTTTTAATAATTATACACATCCATTATAGCTTTTTCTCTGCAACTTTAAATTTGAATGGTCCACCCTAATAATCATAAAAGTTTAATTGATAGTACACGTTTGGGAAATCCTAATTTATTTAGGCTCAATTAGAGCGGAAGAGCAATTCGTTTATGTTTCACTTCCTTCCAAGTTTATACTGGATTACATTAACTGGCAACAACGAAATATAAAGAAATAAAATAATATCCTTTTTTCGTTATCGATTTAGAACGCATTAAGCTGATAAAAAACAATTAGAATTTATTGGCACAACAAGCGACATAAAAGCAATATTACAAACGGTGGCAGCATATCCTCACTTCCTTTATCATTTCTGATGAATACCATATCGAGTGCACTTTGTCTAAAATCAATGAAAGTAAGATATACCTGGTTACTTGACAGGTATTGACAAAATACAAAATTGACATTATTTTTCGAAATAATCTACTTATTTATCAATCTGTACGTGTGTAAGCAGGTGGAAGCCCATGGCTTAGAGTTAAAAGGATTGATTTTATCTAAATTTAATATTTAAAAGTGGAATTACTGTACAATGTAAAACCAATATAATTTTTTTTTTGCACCGAAATATGTTATCTGCAAAATGGTTCTACCGAGCTTTAATTTTAAATGCATTATTTTGCTTACTTACCTTACTTCTTAATACAATAAATAGGATTTGACGTATCTCATAAATCAATTTGACATTTAGAATTGTCATGTGAATATAGTTTTTTAAAACCTCGACTAGCCAGTTTACAAGCAATGGGATTCCTGACTCCCAGCTGAATGGGTAAATTTTCAACTAACAACTTTCTCTTGTAATTAAAGACTGAATTACTTTTAAAATATAATAATTATTTGATTTTGTTAATCAAATACACGTTTTAGGTACTTCACAAAATTAAATTCATACTTTCAGTTTGTTAGTAGCACATCGAAGTTTGATCTGACATTACAAAAATCAATAGATATTGTCAAAATTAGTTTAATCAAATGTTAAATATTCAAACTTGACTTAAATGAATGTTCTAAAAAATAACCTAAGATCAAAATGTAAAATTCAAATTATAATGATCGAAAAACCTCGACTACTTGAATCACTATTAAATTTAGAAAAATATTTTTTCTAAATTAATTTCTAAATATATTTATAATTATTTTAATGATTTGCCGTACTAAACTTGCTATATAAATTCTTAATATTTTATAATAAATTGGCACTAACCTTTTGATGGTCTATCTTGTACTTGAATTTCAGCCCCTAACTGGATAAATTCTATTCAGAAAACACCTCCCTGGGTTGTTCCCGATTAAAACAAAGCTCGCTGTAGCTCTTTGACACGTTTATTATGTGGATAGACAGTTCAACAGCATACCACAACACTCACTTTCATTTTTTTAATAGCTTCGTAGGAAAATACTACGTTAAATGAAATCAAACAATCTTGAATTTTATATTTGAATAATATTTTGTGACTTGTAGTCAAATTTGATCGTAGATAATACTATATTGCTACTACGTATCAAATCATCAATTATTATTCTTCACAATTAATGGGAATTCTACCCTTAACGTGACTATTTATCGTAGATGATCAATTCAAGTTATTTTTTACTACTTGATATAAACAATCCTGTGGTTGATCTTTACAACCCCACCAGTTAAAACTTACAACGCTTACATCACATGATATCCATTAGATATCTTGATATTATTTAAATTAAATGTATCATTCATACGGTATTCTGCATTACAATATGCAGATTCCTGCTTGCCGCTTGAATTGATACAATTGACAGTGGTATCAATCGAAACAGAAAAAATACTCTTAATATGATACTATTTTACTTAATGTTTTTGCTTGTTTAAGATGGAAATAGCTTAAAAACTGTAATAAATATTTTGTATTTTATTCACAAAAAACAGACTAGCCATGATAAAATTTGTTTATGCCAAAATAAATGTTATTTTCTGTTAGTTATGAATAATAATATTGAATATTCTAATGAAAGGAGGGTACCTATTTATTATCAAAACATTTTACAGTGGCGTCAGTTTACGCACAGTTAGTGATTTATTCTCGGTTAAATTTAATAATCGACCTATTCCATCTACCGGGTGCTGACTTGAGCGACGCACCATAGGAATTTGCATAGTAAATTCTTTATGTTCAATTATTTGCTCCCCTAATTATTTTAGAGCTAAAGTGTAAATACATTTTTTGTAGAGAAAAAAATACTGCATTCCTTAATACTGTTGCTAACAATTTTTCATTTTCCAGAACCGAAGAAATGCAAAAAATCAAACTAGCATTTTTACAAAAATCAGTGATGCCACGGAATTATTGAAACAAGCCAGTGCCAACGCAAGTGCGTGCGGGGAGATCATCCAGTCACTGCCGTCAAAAGATTGAATTTATTGTCGTTTTTCTCGTTTTGGTGTAAGTCCTGAACCTCATTATTACACCTACAATTATTTAATAACGTGCCTGTAGTCTTAAACTTAAAATAAATCAGTCTTTTAATGGTTGTACTGTTTGGAATTTGCCGATACTTATATTTTACAATAAACAAGGAGCTTAGTTAACGAACGTCCACCATACTCGTAAAACCATTTTTGTTATGGACAAGGTCTAGGTACCTTAGAGACATTAAGCTGAACATAATTAATAATGAAACATCAATGACAAACAACCAAACAACACATATTGTCGCTCCGCACGCATTTGCGTTGGTATTGGCTTGTTTCAATAATTCCATGGCATCACTGATTTTTGTGAAAATGCTAGTTTGTTTTTTGCATTCCTTCAGTTCCGGAAAATGAAAAATTGTTAGCAACAGTATGAATGGGTGCAGTATTTTTGTCTCTACAAAAAATGTATTTACACTTTAGCTCTAAAATAATTAGGAGAGCAAATAATTGAACATAAAGAATTTACTATGCAAATTCCTATGGTGCGTCGCGCAAGTCAGCACCCGGTATATCAACACTTCACAAGTTTGTGGAAAAATTGAAAGTCTAAGCAAATTTATAGCAAGGACTCAAAAAGTTCTCCGTTCTGCTGTAAACAATAACCTAATATGTTATAAAATGCCTGCCTGACATTATTCAACTGTCTATCTGTGATTAGTCTACACTCTTCAACGATTGCTTCCTGCAAAGAGTCAATATTGGGTGGTTTTCTGTAAATTTTGTTTTTCAGATTACCCCACAAAAAGAGTCGCATGGTGCCAAATCAAGAGATCTTGGTGGCCAGTTGATAGTGCCATCGCAACCAATCTAGCAATTACGAAAGTTATCACTTAGATATTCCCTCGCATTAAAACTATAATGAGTTGGACAGCCATCATGTTGAAACCAAATCTCCTAATTTTTACGTGCAACTTCTCCTAATGCAGGGCCAATTTCAATGATTAAAAATTCTAAATAAGAATCCGAATTTAAATTTCCAACTATTTCAAACGGCCCAATAATGTTATTGTTGAAAATATCAGCCCAAATATTAATTTTATGCGGGAACTGCGTTCTTGTTTCAAGAACTATCTGAGGATTTTCTTGGGCCCAGTATCGAGTGTTCTGCATATTCGGTTCATTATTAAATGTGAACGTACATTTATCTGTAAAACAGATTGACCGCAAAAAGTTCCTGTTTTCGTTTGAGTGTTCCTGGATGACTTCACAGAATACGCGCCTGCTTTCTTCATCGACTAAGAATATCGCTTCATAGCACTGAGGTGTGTAGGGATGATAAGCATGCTTCTTAAGAACTTTATGCACTGACCGTCTCGATCTACGAGCAATACATCTTGTGCTGGTTGTTTGATCAGCTTTTATCAACCCCAAAAATCTTTCTTCCAGCTCAACTTTAGTTCTTCTATTCCGTTTGCCTGTAATGTTAATGTCTCGATTGAGTATTTGTGTAAACTGCAATATTAAAACTACCCTTTGAATCACCTACTGTTACAGTTGCTGTAGTTTCAATTTTTTCACAAACTTGTGAATTGTTGATAAAAATAGAATAGGTCGATTATTCAATTTAACCGATTATTACACACAACTGTGACATGCTTGATATCAGCCAATGAGAACCATGCATTTTTTGAAAATCGACCAATCCCGAACTGATTAGCTTATGAGCGTCTTTGCGCTGCTTATCAAGCGATAAGAGCTCTAGTGCTGATTATCAACCTCGTAGATGGTGTCATAAATAGAAATAGAAATGCAAGAAGCAAGCAATTTGAGTTTTTTTTTTATCATTATTAGATCAAATTTAAATTATAATTCGTATATGAATTTTGTGTAATAATATTCAAAATATAAACTTGGGTACCATGCTTACATATAATTTTGCCCTCGCCAAGAGTCATCGTGCTGGTTGCCTTTAGAAAACTGCCCTCGGGCAAACTCTCGGGATAGTTTTCATTGCAACCAGCACTCGACTCTTGGCGTGTGCAAAATTATCGGTATGTATGCCTCGCCTTTGGTATATTACTATTGAGAATAAATCAAGAACTGTGCATAAACTGACGCCACTGTAAAATGTATTGATAATAAATACCATTTCTTCATTAGAACATTCAACATTATTATTCATAGTAATTAGTTAAATACGTGAATTGATAACTGACAGAAAATGACTTTTGTTTTGACATAAACAAATAAGATCATGGCTGGTCTGTTTTTTGTGAATAAAATGCAAAATGTTTATTACCTACGATTTTTAAGCAGCAAATTCAAGTAAGGTAGTATCAAATTAAGCGTATCTTTTCTCTCTTTCGATTGATACCACTATCAATGTTATCAATTCAAGCGGCAAGCAGGAATCTGCATATATACGATTTCCCATGCTATTTCCCTATGTTCGCATTTACATAATATAAAACGTTTAGAATTAATATTTACTAATACATAAATATTGTCGTTATGTTAAGTACTAAATGGTTAATTCAAATTCATTGTCACAATTACAAAAATACATAATATTTTCAATATTGAAGCTAAAATGAAAGAAAAGTTGCTACTCGCATTTTTATAAAATATTTAATATTTTATACTTCCAATAAATACTACAAAGCTGATAACAATTAATAGTAATTGTTATCAACTTGTGTCGTTTAGGAAAAACACCAGATAATTACCAAAAGATATAATCTTGTTAGCTAGTTATTAAATAATCGTTAATTAAAAATTAATCTAAATTGTACATTATTTACAAATTAACATGTTCTTCTGGAACGGTGTCTGGTTTCGCGGGTCGGGCTGCAACGCAATGCACCGGCGAGTATTGCGGGCCTTTGGTAGTCAGTACGACGTTTCTTTGAGGAACGGGCCAAGTAGGCCTTTTGGCCCGTAGGTCGGCTGTTCCTCCAAGCTTGACCTTCTACTCAGCAATTGTTTACAGTGATTTAAGCTGCAATTATCAGGCGAATTTAGCGATTTTAAGGGTTACCTGGGGTTGGTGTTAGTGCCTAAACACTGGTGCAAAGGTTGCTGGTACCTTACGACAGCTAGGTGTCGTTCTTGGAGCGAACGCGGTGTCGAATCCTGCAGATGGAATTCGTTTACTTTTAGCCGGGAAGCTTTGATTTGACAGCCCGCCTGCAATGAAATTCTGGAGAGCGAGCTCAAACTTCGGACACCAGAAAGACGTTTTTACGCGTCTAAAACGGACCCTCTAGCGGCTCTGCAGACGGGGTAGATGCTGCAATTGCTACAGGTTTAATTATTAGTAAAATGAAGTTATGCGTTGCATATAACCTCTCGGAACACCGGGATTTGCGATTAATAATTATGCGGCCGGGAATGACTTTAAGCGGTTAGCCCTGCAAGACAGTACAGCCAATCAAGCTAGGGTTAGAGCCTCAGGGATTCGATTTCGCAAGAAAGTTCACCAATCAAGGTAAAATCGGATTCTAGCGGCTTTGTTCTTACTAATGTGATACGAAAGGTTTAAACTTCTTTGGCTAACAGTTCAACCTGTCATCTCCCTTGAAGCCTGGACTGGTAAGAGTTGGAGGCCTACTCCGTTAGACAGTTCGACCTGTCAGACCGGAGGACCCAGATAGGAAAGGAGAGGAATTTTATGTATAATTAAAATTTGATGCAGGAGCTAGCGTTAGAAACTTAAGGGATATATATGAGATCTCGTTTATTTTAAGGACACAATGTCGGTTAAAGTACATATTTAGTGCTGTACAATATTTTAAAACGAACTTTTACTTAACACTCTTAGTTTTGTATATACGCGCAAACTATCTAAAACCGGTGGCACATTCGTTGATTATAGGTCGTGAGTTGGATTGAAGAAAATGCTTTAATAAAACGTCACTTATCATTGAGGATCTCTCTCTCTCTCTCTCTCTCTCTCTCTCTCTCTCTCTCTCTCTCTCTCTCTTTCACCCACAAACAGATACACACAATATTAATATTCAGAAAATGAAAAGGTATCGATAGGTCGAATAGCAGAATAAACATGATCTCAGAACTCAAGTACCAAACTGTAATAAGCCTAATGTCAGTAAGTCTACAGACAGTTGGTTCGAATACGAGTAATTAAATAAAAATCGCAGATAACGTGTAAATGACGCCGAATTCACATACGCAAAACGAACTTGGAAGTTGATTAAACAGCTTAGCATTTTGAACTCTTTTTAATTTAAAATATGGGTTTGGTTCACTGAATAGTTCCCCGAACACTATTTGTATTCAAAGTTAGGTAGACTATTTTTGAGGTGGTATGGCTCATGTCTATTACCTCTGTAATATTTGTACCCAAACGCAATGGTCCTTTAGGTTACCTACTACCCCAAAAATAATCGACATACTTATAGTATTATATATGATTATTATGGTTAATATTTATAACACAATGATTGTCACTAGAAATATTCATCACTACGATTTGTTGCTTTTATTTTAGTCCAGTCACTATGTCATTTTTGCTTGAAAGTGAAGGGAAATTTGAAATTTCTTTTTTGGGGTATTGGTGAGGTCCAGAAAAGCTTAACTTCAAGTTGTCGACCAAAATTTCCTATGTGCTATTTCCGCTATCTTGATAAATGAGTGGGTTTGATTTTTTTGTGATAAATCGGTTCCCGTTAACATTACATGAAAATAATGTAGACATCTTTGTAAGAATTTTGAATGTTCTACAATTTATGTTGTATTACTTTTTTGCGTAGGAGCAATATTTGTCAAGATATCGAAGGCGAAGGAAGAGCGTGAATAGGTCGAGATTTTTTTTTCGAGCTTCTGGGCTTGTGTCGCATTTTTCTTTTTATTTAGCGAAAAAGTAACCATTATCAAACTTGTAGAGGTTGAAAATAGCTTCAATTTGACCTATTATAAATTGATATCCGACTAAAATTGCGACTTGTAGAGCGGGTCAAAGTTGTCAAGTTGGGGCGTAATTTTTATTTCAAGTATCGTACTATTACGTAGATGACATAACAAACTTCATTGCATTATTGGAATCATTATATTTCATCAAGTAGATAGTATACAGCATTATATGATTGTATATTAATATTAATAATAATAATAATAATAACAATAATAATGAAGGTCTTTATTAAATTATTACAAAATTACACAAAAAAATATTGACTAAAACGTAATATTGTTTTGGGCGAAGTTCAACTTGCTTGAAAAACAGACCTATCCGCTGTTCTTCCACTTAACCCGGTGAAAAATAAAAAGAAAAGAAAACAAAAAATCCAACGATCTACGGTACGCTTTGGCGCCAGGCGAAATATTACGCACAAAACAGCTACAGCGGTGTTTAGTGATATAGCAATTTACTAAGTCTGTTATTTAGACCCTAATAATTAATTCATTGATGTTTATCCATAAAATTTTGAAAAATAGCTTTTTTAAATTTTGACGTACAATAGCCTGTTACTACATTTTTGACTTATGTTGAGGTGGAGTGAGCGTTCCTTTAAATCTTATATTTAAAGTATGTACGTCGGTTCTAAACTTTATTTTGTTGTATAAGTAACTCGGTGATTTACTCAAAATGATCTTTTGGAAAAGACATGCAGAATGAAAGAAGCGCCTTTCTTTCATATTAAGCAAGTTTGAATATTTCAGGTTATAAGAAATTCTTTCATATTTTCGTATTCCAAATATAAGGGTAAACATAATTTCTGAATTTTCTAAATTCTAGCAATATTAAAGCTACTTAAATGTGAATCATAAACGTCATAATAATCAAAACAGGACAAGATTAATGCATTACACAAAACGGTTTTCACATTTACACTTAAAAATTGTCGATTTTGATAAATAAGTTTCAAGGAACTATATGATTTTATATGATTTTTGCAGACATTTTGAAATATGTTTAGTAAATTTAAAATCATTATCAAGATAAAGACCCAAGTTTTTGACATCATCAGAAACTGGGATTTTATCCTGGCCTATGTCGTCTATGGAGGGGCACTTTAAGTAATGGTTCGTCTATTTTTTCGGCACAATATAGGCACTTATTTTTAAAATCAAATAAAGGTTCACACTTCGGTTGTTTTTCGGGTTCTTCTGTTGCACATTGACTTCGTCAGGAAGCGATCGAGGCTAGTCTCTCATTGCAGTTCTTGTAGCATGCTCTATGCACAATTACCTTATCCACTCTTTCCAACATAGACCGATGTTCCTCGTGTCTTCTCTTCACGCTCGCCGCTAAAAGAGTTTTTACAGCTTTCACTTTGACCACGTAAACGTCTCTGATCAAATTTGTTTTACATATGAAACAATCACCCATTGTAATTTCACGAATAACAAGTTTACAAAAAATTTATTTCTAAACCGATCTTCTATAGCAGAAACGTCAAAAATAACATATTACGTACTGGCTACTTGAAATTTAACGATTCTCATAATGCAATGAAGTTTATTATGCCATTTATGTAGTAGTACGATACATGAAATAAAAATTAAGCGCCGACTTGACAACTTTGGCCCGCTCTACAAGTCGTAATTTTAGTCGCATATCAATTTATAATAGGTCAAATTGAAACTATTTGCAACCTCTACAAGTTTGATAATGTCTACTTTTTCGCTAAATAGAAAGAGAAATGAGACATAAGCCCAGAAGCTCGAAAAAAAATTTCGACCCTTTCACGCTCTACTTTCGCGTTCGATATCTCGACAAATATCGCTCGTACGCGAAAAAGTAATAGAACATAAATTGTAGAGCTTTCAAAATTCTAAAACAGATGTCAACATTATTTTTACGTAGTGTTAACGGGAACCAATTTATCGCAAAAAAATCAAACGCACTCATTTATCAAGATGGCGGAAATAGCACATAGGAAATCTTGGTCGACAACTTGAACTTAAGCTTTGTTAGACCCCCCAAACACCCCAAAAAAAGAATTTCAAATTTCCTTTCACTTTCCAGCAAAGGCCTTATTTTTGGACATAGTGACTGGACTATTTACTACTTCCGAAATGCTTGTATTTTCTTGGCCTTCTACAAAGATGCTGAAAGTTTGCTCTTCAGCTACTACGCCTAGAATTTTCTTTCTAACGCTAATTTTGGTATTTTTACAATTGTCAATACCGCCCTTCGGTACTGTAGATGAGCGCCAACCACCATGTCTTTTTATTCCTTCCATATTGGCTCCTGCATTTGCTAGAAGGCTAGCTTAGGTGCGTGCGCCTAAAGCAATGAAACACGAACAAAGAATAATTTGTAGATTTAGATATTTGGATACCACAGCTGGCACATTTTGTTTATTTCGAGGGGTTGAACAGTACACGTTTCTTAGTGTAATTGATAAAAAACGTTTTGTGTGCTTTACAATCTTCAACATATGTTGTCAATAACGTCACTAATTCTTGACTTCTGCAGGCACCAGCCACACCAAATATGCCGACAACCTAAACCAAATAATGTTTTAAATAGATGTTCAAATCAAAATTTTATTAAAACGTTCATACCTTGTTAAATAAATGTTTATTATTGTCAGCTTTAATGAAAAATTCATCTATAGGATACTTAGTCAATATACGGCACTTTTTGTCTATATCCTTTCCGTTTCAAAAAAAGAATGACACTTGCAAATTTACTAATTTCAATTCGTTCACGTAGATTTATAGTCGATCGTAGCATAGAATATTTGCTCTATAGTGATGACTGATGAACCTTTATACGGGAAAGAATCGCTGTTGAAATTCGTTAGGATGCTGTCTTCACAAGTTGTTTACATTTTCTTATTAAAACAACATTTAGGATACCTATGCATTGCATGTTTCTTCATATAAATGCCTAGATTTTATTGGTAATAGGGAATCTTTAACGGTTGCAGCGATATTTTTAATTTCGTCATTAGTTTCTTTGTTGGAACTGCTCGTTTTCATATTGCTTGAAATACAATTTTTTGATTTTTAAAACACAACTATGAGCTGTTTAATAAACAAGTAGCTAAGGAATAGTGAAAGCGTACTGTGACATATCTAGTTATCTAATGACAACTATATACAAGGTTTCTTCTGTCAAGAACAGATATCAATTTTATACACAATCTTACCTGCAGCAGCTGCCGCGTTCAGCAGACTTTTAGAAAATCAGATCTGTTAGATTTAATTTCTTTGGGGGCGAATTCCAACAATCCCTGAAAATGGTTTGAAGAATGTTCTAATATGCTCAATTTTAACTTCCTGTACTTGTAGTAGTTTCCTTGTGGCGACATTTAGAAAAACAGATTTGTCCCATTTAACCCCTTTCGGTAATGAATTCTGCAAAACCTTGAAATTTACTTGATCTGATTGTAAAACGAACTAATATGCCAAATTTTAGCTTTCCACGTATAGTAGTTTCCTCGGTGAAGATCTTTAGAAAAACAGGTCTAACGCATTTACCCCCTTTGGAGGAATGAATTTCGAAAAGCCCTGATATGATTTGACCCTATTTGTAAAAAGCACTAATATGGCGAATTACAACTTCTTACCTTCCCCAGATTATATTATGTAACGAATGTGAAGTAAAAGTCAATCCCGTCAAATGGAGGGTAAAAGTATTTCTTTGTAGATGAAATCGGATGTTTTCCTTTCTGGTTTGAGCACCACTAAGTTGTTTAATAATGAACTGACGTACAGTCAAGATTCACTCACAAGCGCCACTTTTCGAAAGGAAAGATGGACATTTTCTTAAAATTTCACACAATTTACGCAAACAAATTCAAGCAGGTACAGTGCTCCATTGCAAAAATCAGCAGAACACCGAGGGCCGACTTCGAGATTTTACTTCTTCCACTGCTATGGCGCTGCAAGCTACGCCACTTGTGCGCTACAATATTTTGATTTTTCTCTAAAAGTTATGCAGTTTTGTGCACATCTAACCGGTAACGGCTTTCATTTAAAATAGTACATTGTGTATGTAGGACGAAAAGCGTAACATTCCCAGACGACTGTGTGCCGAGCCCAATAACACAGGAGTCTGGGAATGTTGCTTTTTGTCCAAAATACACATACTATTTTTCCGTCAATCGATAAGAGGAATTAAAAAAAATAGAAAATAGTACTCGAATATTGTCTGCCTAGGCCGGGAATATTATTCCTGTACAGTTGTATTGTAAATTACCTAGCAACGGCTGATGTAATGGAATGTTTGAATTATTCCTGTACAGTTTTATTGTAAATTATCTCGCAACGGCTGATGTAATGGAATGTACTTTGCTCAACAAAATTTTGTCAATAATGTGTCAGTTCTAGTACGTTTGGCGGAAAAAATAATTATCGAAATCGGCCCGGTTGAAGTCTTAAAATAAATGTCGAACGAAAACGCTTCACGTTTTAAATATATAGACTGTGCTAAAGACTCCAAATCACTGTTAATTACAATGAAACTGTATTAAAACATATTAAAATATAGTATCTTCGTCTTCCATTTGAAATTATTTTGCTGCTGTATGCTAATTTTTTGATGGACCATTTCAATTGTTGAGCAGTTTATTTACATAGAAAATATATGTCGCTCATTTTACTATTGTTTGTTAATACTAAATTGTGTTCGTGCCAAAAGCCTGGATTTAGTGTATAAATGTAATTTATAAATTGTCAAATATTGTAATAGTTTTCAAACGTTGTAAGTACTCTCAAATTCAGTAATCAAGTCGTCACCTTTACTCAGTAAGTCAGATATTATATTTGGCATACTAACATGTGAGCAAAAATGAAAACAAAATAAAGCTTGGTTTTGAAAAAATTAAGTCGTGTGCTCTATTACTTCTAACGTTTTAATTTAAATATGACTGTTATTATAATAGAAGTGTTAAGTTATTTAATTTATAAAATTTTAAAGTACACATATTTAATCAATGAATACTTTTACCAGTTCTTATAAATTAATATATAACAGTTGATGTAGCAGATATAACAGTGTTTAAGTATTGGTTTTTATGTTAATTTTCAAATAAAATTTTGACATTACAGTCGGTGATAGTTACGCAATGGTTTAGGTTATGCATTTTCATTTCATTCTAACGGGTGTTCATAAACAGTCGTCATCCCAGTAGGTTTTGACTTCAGAAACGTATGTCTATTAAAATTGAGAAAAAATGCGCTATGACAGTACTCAATGACGTTTCATTGTGTTGCACGAATCAATCAAAGACATAACATTTTGTTTTTCAAAGCAACTGGGATGACGACTGTTTATGAACACCCGTTAGAACATCAACATAATGTGAATTAATAATCGACATATGTTTCAATTTTCAAAGCCAAGCTTGATTTCACTTTCGTTTGCTCACATGTTACAATATGAGCACAAAAATATTCCTACGTTTAATGCAATTATAAACATAATAACTAGAGTGCCTACCTACCACTTTATATATTTTTTTTAAGTATGTTTATGACAATAATTTTAGACTGAGATATAATGACATTAAGGTTTTGTTTTTAGAGTACAAATGAACAAAAAGTGAAATATTTTAGCCTCAAAATAGTTTCACCACGGAAGCACATATTTGGGAATCAAATGACTCTTTATTTAAAGTCATTCCAAAATTATAGTTTTATACTAAAATAATACATTCTTTAATAAGATGTTGTATATAGTGTGTCTGATATCATACGCGGAATAGGGAATCGCTAATGGTAAATTTAGCTAAGGATCGACGTTGCCATTGCTCGCCTATATTGTGTTTCTACGATTTCGCAACGGTTGCACTTCTATTTGGAGGGAGCTTTGCCTGCAAAAATTTCCTCCAAGTCAAATCACATCCATTCATTCACGTTCCATTTTTGCTACAAAGAGAATATTGCTTCACAAACATTCACATTTACCTTATTTTTTATTAGAACTCACATAATTCATGATCTGTTTTTCGCTTACAATGCCATTTGTTTCTATATATCACAAAAATTAACAAAGTTTATTTAGTTTTGTATCTTTTAATAATTATACACATCCATTATAGCTTTTTCTCTGCAACTTTAAATTTGAATGGTCCACCCTAATAATAATAAAAGTTTAATTGATAGTACACGTTTGGGAAATCCTAATTTATGTAGGCTAAATTAGAGCGGAAGAGCAATTCGTTTATGTTTCACTTCCTTCCAAGTTTATATTGAATTACATTAACTGGCAACAACGAAATATAAAGAAATAAAATAATATCATTTTTTCGTTATCGATTGAGAACGCATTAAGCTGATAAAAAACAATTAGAATTTATTGGCACAACAAGCGACATAAAAGCAATGTTACAAACGGTGACAGCATATCCTCACTTCCTTTATCATTTCTGATGAATACCATATCGAGTGCACTTTGTCTAAAATCAATGAAAGTAAGATATACCTGGTTACTTGACAGGTATTGACAAAATACAAAATTGACATTATTTTTCGAAATAATCTACTTATTTATCAATCTGTACGTGTGTGAGCAGGTGGAAGCCCATGGCTTAGAGTTAAAAGGATTGATTTTATCTAAATTTAATATTTAAAAGTGGAATTACTGTACAATGTAAAACCAATATAAATTTTTTTTGCACCGAAATATGTTATCTGCAAAATGGTTCTACCGAGCTTTAATTTTAAATGCACTATTTTGCTTACTTACCTTACTTCTTAATACAATAAATAGGATTTGACTTATCTCATAAATCAATTTGACATGTAGAATTGTCATGTGAATATAGTTTTTTAAAACCTCGACTAGCCAGTTTACAAGCAATGGGATTCCTGACTCCCAGCTGAATGGGTAAATTTTCAACTAACAACTTTCTCTTGTAGTTAAAGACTGAATTACTTTTCAAATATAATAATTATTTGACTTTGTGGATCAAATACACGTTTAAGGTACTTCACAAAATTAAATTCATACTTTCAGTTTGTTAGTAGCACATCGAAGTTTGATCTGACATTACAAAAATCAACAGATATGGTCAAAATTAGTTTAATCAAATGTTAAATATTCAAACTTGATTTAAATGAATATTCTAAAAAATAACCTAAGATCAAAATGTAAAATTCAAATTATAATGATCGAAAAACTTCGACTACTTGAATTACTATTAAATTTAGAAAATAATTTTTTCTAAATTAATTTCTAAATATATTTATAATTATTTTAATGATTTGCCGTACTAAACTTGCTATATAACTTCTTAATATTTTATAATAAATGGGCACTAACCTTTTGATGGTCTATCTTGTACCTGAATTTCAGCCCCTAACTGGATAAATTCTATTCAGAAAACACCTCCCTGGGTTGTTCCCAATTAAAACAAAGCTCGTTGTAGCTCTTTGACACCTTTATTATGTGGATAGACAGTTCAACAGCATACCACAACACTCACTTTCATTTTTTTACTAGCTTCTTAGGAAAATACTACGTTAAATGAAATCAAACAATCTTGAATTTTATATTTGAATAATATTTTGTGACTTATAGTCAAATTTGATCGTAGAGAATACTATATTGCTACTACGTATCCAATCATCAATTATTGTTCTTCACAATTAATGGGAATTTAACCTTTAACGTGACTATTTATCGTAGATGATCAATTCAAGTTATTTTTTACTACTTGATATAAACAACCCTGTGGTTGCTCTTTACAACCCCACCAGTTAAAACTTACAACGGTTACATCACATGATATACATTAGATATCTCGATATTATTTAAATTAAATGTATCGTTCATACGGTATTCTGCATTACAATATGCAGATTCCTGCTTGCCGCTTGAATTGATACAATTGACAGTGGTATCAATCGAAACAGAAAAAATACTCTTGACAGTGGTATCAATCGAAACAGAAAAAATACTCTTAATATGATCCTACTTTACCTAATGTTTTTGCTTGTTTAAGATGGAAATAGCTTAAAAACTGTAATAAATATTTTGTATTTTATTCACAAAAAACAGACTAGCCATGATAAAATTTGGTTATGCCAAAATAAATGTTATTTTCTGTTAGTTATGAATAATAATGTTAAATATTCTAATGAAAAGAGGGTACCTATTTATTATCAAAACATTTTACAGTGGCGTCAGTTTACGCACAGTTCGTGATTTATTCTCGGATAAATTTAATAATCGACCTATTCCATCTATATCAACACTTCACAAGTTTGTGAAAAAATTGAAAGTCTAAGCAAATTTATAGCAAGGACTCAAAAAGTTCTCCATTCTGCTGTAAACAATAACCTAATCTGTTATAAAATGCCTGCCTGACATTATTCAACTGTCTATCTGTGATTAGTCTACACTCTTCGACGATTGCTTCCTGCAAAGAGTCAATTTCAAATGACTCCACAAAAAGAAGTCGCATGGTGCCAAATCAAGAGATCTTGGTGGCCAGTTGATAGTGCCATCGCAACCAATCTAGCAATTACGAAAGTTATCACTTAGATATTCCCTCGCATTCAAACTATAATGCGCTGGACAGCCATCACGTTGAAACCAAATCTCTTAATTTTTACGTGCAACTTCTCCTAATGCAGGGCCAATCTCAATGATTAAAAGTTCTAAATAAGAATCAGAATTTAAATTTTTAACTATTTCAAACGGCTCAATAATGTTATTGTTGAAAATATCAGCCCAAATATTAATTTTATGCTGGAACTGCGTTCTTGTTTCAAGAACTATCTAAGGATTTTCTTGGTCCCAGTATCGACTGTTCTGCATATTCGGTTTATTATTAAATGTGAACGTACATTTATCTGTAAAACAGATTGACCGCAAAACGTTCCTGTTTTCGTTTGAGTGTTCCTGGATGACTTCACAGAATACGCGCCTGCTTTCTTCATCGACTAAGAATATCGCTTGATAGCACTGAGATGTGTAGGAATGATAAGCATGCTTCTTCAGAACCTTATGCACTGACCGTCTCGATCTACGAGCAATACATCTTGTGCTGGTTGTTTGATCAGCATTTATCAACCCCAAAAATCTTTCTTCCAGCTCAACGTTGGTTCTTTTATTCCGTTTGCCTGCAATGTTAATGTCTCGATTGAGTATTTGTGTAAACTGCAATATTAAAACTACCCTTTGAATCACCTACTGTTACACTTGCTGTAGTTTCAATTTTTTTCACAAACTTGTGAATTGTTGATAAAAATAGAATAAGTCGATTATTCAATTTAACCGATTATTACACACAACTGTCACATGCTTGATATCAGCCAATGAGAACCATGCATTTTTTGAAAATCGACCAATCCCGAACTGATTAGCTTATGAGCGTCTTTGCGCTGCTTATCAAGTGATAAGGGCTCTAGTGCTGATTATCAACCTCGTAGATGGTGTCATAAATAGAAATAGAAATGCAAGAAGCAAGCAATTTGAGTTTTTTTATCATTATTAGATCAAATTAAAATTATAATTCGTATATGAATTTTGTGTAATAATATTCAAAATATAAACTTGGGTACCATGCTTACATATAATTTTGCCCTCACCAAGAGTCATCGTGCTGGTTGTCTTTAGAAAACTGCCCTCGGGCAAACTCTCGGGATAGTTTTCATTGCAACCAGTACTCGACTCTTGGCGTATGCAAAATTATCGGTATGTATGCCTCGCCTTTGGTATATTACTATTGATTATTTTTTCGTAGCGATCTTAACCAATCAGAAGACTGGATTTAGTCAAGTTATCTTGTATAATTTCGATTATACAAAATCGATTATACTAGAGTAACTTCACTAGGCGACTCAGTACATAACTTTTGTCAACTTGATGTTGTTTTCATGGAGATAGCTTTCAGCTAGGTTAATACATACAAATCGAGCTGCCAATAAATTATTTATTTGTTCTTAATATTAAAATTTACTCAAAAAATAATCAAATCGAATACAATGAGTACTTCGAACGGGTTATACGTCTCAAACTTCCTGCACAATAACAAATCGTGTCAGTTTGACAGAATAATCCTCCCGCTGACGCGGTCGGATTATTTAACCTGTCAAACTGACACTCTTTTATTATTGTGCAACAAGTTATCGACATATAACCCGATAATATCGACGTACTTATAGTATTACTTCTGAGAATAAATCAAGAACTGTGCATAAACTGACGCCACTGTAAAATGTATTGATAATAAATACCCTTTCTTCATTAGACCATTCAACATTATTATTCATAGTAATTAGTTAAATACGTGAATTGATAACTCACAGAAAATAACTTTTGTTTTGACATAAACAAATAAGATCATGGCTGGTCTGTTTTTTGTGAATAAAATGCAAAATGTTTATTACCTACTATTTTTAAGCAGCAAATTCGAGTAAGGTAGTATCAAATTAAGCGTATTTTTTCTCTCTTTCGATTGATACCACTATCAAACAGAAAGTCTGCCGCTCGATTAGCAGAAGAGCAGTTCTGGCCTGCTGGTGTATCGGTAAAGTGGTCAGTAGAAAGAAAATGCCATCTTGAGGAAAATCCTAGCGAAGGAAATGAAATGCAGCTGGACAAAGTAAAGAAAAAGACAACTAAAGAATTCACTACTCAAGAGAAGATTCTAAGGCTTCATTCTGATGGGGAGGTTATAGCAGCTGGCAAACAACACACCTTTAAAGAAAATCAACCCATAAAATTTGTGAGTGCAGGCATCCAGAAAACAAATCTCACAGTAGATGCAATGACTCCGCCAAGGGTGAAACTGACAATGCAATCTGCCACCGATGAAGGCCGGTACCTTTTGGCTCGTCTGCGGGAACTAGCAATAATAAATGCCGTCAGGTTGTACATATCCTATCTACATGAACAACCGCAATCAGTTTGTCACGAGGGCTTCACAAATGCTTCTCTAAGGGTATTTTTAGCTTCTGAGGGCCTTCCTGTAGACGTGGAGTCGCTAAAACAATTATACAGGAAGTACTTTGAAGCGTATGGCATAGGATCTTCTACTGCATCGGCGGACCTTGCAACCTACAAATCATTTGTCTCCTCCCAACATCTAATACGCCTACAACAATCCAGGGAAAGCCATGGCAAATACTACTCGCCAAAACGAAATTTTTAATACGATCGACGTGCCCAGAAGAGCAAGTATCTTCTATCATTGACAAACATTCAGTGCCTCTCTTTTGTAATAAAAACACCAGTAATATTACTATTTTGCATGCAAATATTCAGTGTATTAGAAACAAACACAATTATCTTGAATCCATCTTAACTGAACAAAATTTTGACGTGGAGATGATTAGTGAACATTGGCTTAAGGATGGAGAAAAACATTTATATACACCAAATAATTACAATCTAGCTTCTTGTTACTGCCGATTGGAGAGTGAATGTGGAGGAGTATGCATTTTTACTAGATCTGATCACGTTTTTACATCATTAAATTTCATTAATGAACTTAACAGTGAAAAACATTTTGAATGCACTGGCATTAAACTTGCTGATTTGAACTGTGTTGCGGTGGCTTTATATCGTTCACCATGTGGTAATATCGATATCTTTAAAAATAAACTTTCTCATGTTCTTGACTTAATATCTAAATATTTTAAAAATAGTAAACTAGTATTTGCTGGCGATTTTAATATAAATTTTGCAGTTAAATCTAAGGAAAGCATCGAAATTACTAACATATTCCATTCTTTTGGATTACAAAAAAATATCACCGACTTTACTAGAGTACAAAAAAATTCCAAGTCGTGTATCGACAACATCTTCACAAATTTTGAAACACAACTTGCAACTGTGGCTGAATTTCACATATCTGATCATAAATCTCAAATAATTAAATTTAACACTATTCAAAAACGGGCGACCTCTGTTTACAAAACCGTACCAAATAAAAGTTCTAGAAATAGAATCAAATTTTCAAATTACCTCTTAACTGAAGATTGGGTAGAATTATATAGAGAGTCTGACCCAACCTGCGCAGTTAATGCTTTTTATAAAGTTTTTTCATATTATCACGATTTATCTTTTCCTCCCATTAAAATTAATACAAATAACAAACGTAAAAATGCCTCTATGTTTACCAATCCAGAAATAGTTTCGGCCAGGGAAGAAATAAATCGTCTTGGAAACATTTTGAAATTGAACTTGCAAAATAATGATCTATCGGCTGAATTTAAACAAAAAAAATACGAATACGAACAAAAAATCTTAAAATTAAAAAAAGAAAAAATCAGTAACGAAATCTTGGAGTCTGATAATAAACAAAGAACAATATGGAGAACAATAAAAAAGGTGTAAACAATATCAATAGCAATGGAGTGGTAAGTGTGATATCCCCAGAATCTCACAACGACTACTTTGTGCATGTAGCCGACGATTTATTATCAAATATTCCCCCATCAAAGTACTCACACAGTGTTTATCTAAAGAAATTACCAGTAAACAATGAACAATCACTCTTCTTATATGCTGTTGAGGAATCCGAGGTAGAAGATATTATAAAGGCATTAAAAAAGTCAAAATCATTAGACCTATATAATTAATCGGTTTGTATGTACAAAGAAAATGTTTTATGTTTATCTGCCCCGATAGCTCATATTAAAGACGGGCATATTTCCTAATAAATTGAAACAAGCCAAAATTATACCTCTATATAAATCGGGTGAAATTGATGATAGATCCAATTATAGACCCATTGCGCTTCTCCCCATTTTGGCCAAAATTATAGAAAAAATTATTGCAGTTCGAATTCTAAATTTCTTTGAAACCAACCATATTTTTACGGACAGACAGTTTGGGTTCAGAAAAGGAAGGGACACGTCGGGAGCCGTGCTGAATCTCATTAATTATATAACAGAATCATTGGAAAACAAAAAATCTTCCTTTGCATTATTTCTTGATTTAAGCAAGGCGTTCGACTGTGTCTCAAAAAGCATTTTACTAGATAAACTGGAGTATTACGGTTGCAGGGGAGTAACTCTAAAACTAATGTCATCCTACTTATCTGACAGATCTCAATGTGTATTTTGCAAAGGTCAGTATAGCCAGATGTCTTCAATTCAACATGGTGTCCCACAAGGAAGTGTATTGGGACCGTTATTATTTTTAATCTATGTTAACGATTTGCCTAATGCCATCCCAGTTTTCACGACTTTATTTGCAGACGATACGACCTTTGCAAACCACGTAGAAGATGAAACTCTAGTCAATCAGTTACAAACCAACATTATCAACCAAGCCTCAGATTGGTTCCAGGCAAATAAGCTTTGTTTAAACCAAAATAAAACTACCACTTTACTATTTTCAAATAAACAAAATATCTGTGAAACCGTCAAATTTTTAGGCCTTACCTTGGATAACAAATTAACTTGGCAAGCACATGTTGACAATCTTTCAATTAAGTTATCAAGAACAATTTATGTAATTAGACAAATAAAAAATCGAGTAAACTTAGATGCTGCCATTACTGCATACCACGCATTATTTCATAGTGTAATGACGTACGGTCTAATAAACTCGGGTACCTCTACACATATTAAAAAAAATTTCATTGTACAAAAAAGAGCCTTGAGAGTGTTGGCGGGAGCGAGTCAGTTAGACAGTTGTAAACCATTGTTTAAAAAATATAACATATTAACGCTACCGTCAGCAATACTATATTGTAATCTATTATACATAAAAGAACATTATGGCGATTATACACAAAACGGCGATGCCCATGGTTACGACACCCGCAGTCGAGGCGATATACAGGTTCCGCAGCAGAGACTAACGTCCACTAAACGAAATAATTTCGGAATAGGATTATTTAATTCGCTTCCTAGTACTCTCAAAAATGCCCCAACAAAACTCTTCAAAGTTAAGCTTAAAAAACATCTTCTGGCCAATGTCTACTATGAACTTTCCGATTTCAGATTTGTTGAAAATTAAGACTGTCTTGTTTTATTGACTTTAGTATTTTTGTTGTTACTGTATTTATCTGTAGTTGACTATTTCTGTAAATGCATTGTATTTTTTTATTTTTATATTTTTATATTTAAACTGGAATTGTGACATATCTAAGCACCACGGTGTATATTATGATGAATAAAAATACAATACAATACAATACAATGTTATCAATTCAAGCGGCAAGCAGGAATCTGCATATATACGATTTCCCATGCTATTTCCCTATGTTCGCACCTTAAGTGAAACACTCGGTATGAAGAGAAAGTCCTTATACAATGAAAATACCGTAAAAATAATGCAGACGCTATTGAAATGTATGTGTTTATTGAAAACTATTTAAATCTTCAGATTTTACTTGTTATTAGTTGACATTTACGAGAGTTGCAATTTATAAAAGTCGTAGCGGCGTTGTGTTTACAAATGAAACTGTTGAAAAACACTTATTTATAAATTCTTAAGTATACCAACCAAAATGATGCAATAAAATTAAAGCTCGGTAGAACTAATTTGGAGATAACATATTTCGGTGCGAAAAAAGAATTTATATTGGTTTTACATTGTACAGTCGTTTTACTTTCAAATGTTAAATTTAGACAAAATCAATCCTTTCAACTCTAAGCCATGGGATTCCACCTGCTCACACACTTACAGATTGATAAACAAGTAGATTTTTTCGAAATATAATGTCAATTTTGTATTTTGTCAATACTTGTCGATACTGTAAAATGAGAGGAAACTTTAATTGTTTTTACACCGAATATGATTTTATAGCTCTGGAGTTTTTCCTTTACTGTTGAAAATTGGCGCGATTCCACTAGTTAGTTTAAAAATGTAACACTTCTGTTCGATTTAAAAAGTAATTCCTTTGCATGGAAATCGGAAACCGTTAGTAAAACTTTAACGATTTTAATATATATACGAGTATATATTACTTTAAAACTTCACGACAAATATTCATTATACTTTATACTCTAATCTAAGTAACAAGGTATATCTTACTTTCGTTAAGAGTGATAGCTGTATTGATTTTAGACAAAGTGTACTCGATATGGTATTCATTGGAAATTATAAAAGAAGTGAGGATATGCTGTCACAATTTGTAATATTGCTTTTATGTGGATTGTTGTGCCAATAAATGTTAATGTTTTGTTATCAGCTTAATGCGTTCTAAATCGATAACGAAAAAAGCATCTTATTTGATTTCTTTGTATTTAGTTGTTTGTTGCCAGTTTATGTAATCCAATAGAAATTTGAGAGAAAGTGAAACATCAACGAATTGTTCTTTCGCTCTAATTTAGCCTAAATAAATTAGGATTTTCCAAACATGTACTATCACTTAAACTTTGATAATTGGGGTGCACCATTCAAATTTAAAGTTGCAGGGCAAAAGCTAAAATTGATATGTATAATTAAAGGATATATAGACACAGCAGCTATTTTAAGCGCACAAGCATACAGTACTTGTTAAAATTACGATCAAATGCGCACAGAAATGCCATTCAAGAGATTCTAAATATTTTAGGAAAAAGATATTACGAATTCACAAGACAGGAGAAGCCATGAATCACTTTAGAAGAAAGTAAAATATCAATCTTAATTATTGCATAATCGGCCGCCACCAGCTCATATAGCGCAAAAAACGATCTTTTTAAATACCATAACAGGTACAAAAAGAAAAGCTGACTTGTTGAAAATTACCAATAGCGTCAATGTTCCCATCGTTCGCTTTGTAAGTCGACCACCTTCTTGTTTCGTGATATAGTTACGTGTTTCACGAAGGTAGTACTAAGTTCATTACATCCTTTATCTAATAGACTTGTCCGTCCGTCTGTCCGTCCGGGACGCTGTTTCAGCAGCCAAACCGTAGGAGATAGAGAAAAAAGTTATGGAAGTTATATGTTTGGAATGGTCATGTCAGCTCAGGAACCGAATTTCAGTCACGTGACACTTCCGGTTTTCGAGAAATCACAAAAAGACCGTTTTTCAAATAGAACGCGTATTAAATAAAAATGTTTCAGCAGCCAAACGGAGCTGCGACCCTCTGCGCCTTAAAACGTCGATCGGTTAGGCTACCACTTTGACACCTTCCAGGTCTGGGTACAGTTTTTATTTAATACGCGTTCTATTTGAAAAACGGTCTTTTTTGTTTTTTTAAATGAGACATTTGTCTCACTGGATTGCTTGTTGTTATATATTTCATTACAACCAACTATTTACTTCGTAATTTTTGCTCGTAACTCTCAACCTGCAATCCTCTTAGGACAAATAGCTAGTCCATCATTATTGAGAAATCCCAGAAACTGTCTTGTTTCTAGCATAAGGTCACATTAATTCCAAGGTTGAAATTGTGACAGTGCCGAAAGATTCAGAGAAACTGAGGTCTGAATATGTGCTTATGTGTAAAAATGTGTCTAATTAACGTAATATTTGAATGATGAAACAACTAATGAATTACTGATTTTTGAATAAAATTATTCTTTAAAATTAGAATAAAATAATATGTCGACTTCTACAAAAATTTAATTAAAAACATTGCCAAAATCGATGTACTTACTCCAAAAATGCCTCTATCATTCCGTGATTAACTGCCGTGTCCGTTCTATTCCACATTTTAGATCATATCTTTGTTGAATGCCAACAATGCCGGTTGCTATTTATAATAATAGCTATCGATATAGCCAATATTGATTTTTTAAAACAATTTCACCCCACTTCTGGAGAATGCTAATGTTGGTAAATATTCGTTTTATAGGTGCATTTTCGTTTTGCATATAACTAACTATAATAACTATTGATTTTATTAATGCTAACTATTCTACAAATTATGTATAATGGGCTAATTTACATTTCATATCTTGGGAACAGAGTGTTCGTCTTATAACGCAATACATATTTCACAGCACTATTTTAGCATCCCACATAGGCAAATTAGTCCGGAACATGGAGTTTCAGAGGAAAACACTAAGATACTAATTTAATTTGCCTCAATGGGGCAACCAAAGCATCGTATTGTTACCATCATTCTGAATTCTTCTGTAAACAATTAAAACCTTAATATTATTGTAACCTATTTGTCATTTTTAAACAAGGTACAAAGATAAAACAAAACAATTTTAAAATAAGGAGAGAGAGTAGGGGAGTTTTGGGAAAATTGATATCTTCTAGTGGTCTAACAACTGGCCAAAGTTCAATTGTATTTCCTGGGTTACATGATGCAAATCAATGGTGGGCAAAGTGCGACAAGTTTAACTCAAAACACGCAGCGGAAAATAAATCGTATTTTTATAACAATAAAGAAATACTTAAAGATAATTCTTTCACTAAAAATTTCTTAGTTTTTTTTCTACATATTTTATACACTGAATGCCCACATTAATTAATGTGCAATAGTTTTCAAAAACTTCGATGCTAAAATTTATACTGCGCTTTTCCGGTACGCCCTTGTTTAAAAAATTACTGTAGCATTTGCTAAAAATAATGTTGAAATTAATTTGACATCTGAATCTAGAAAGGGAAAGTTTTCCACTAGTTTAAGAATTATTGTGAAATATTCAACAATAAGCTTGTAAATGCGATGAAATATATCAATTTTCAGTGATAAAAAAGATCGGGAAATATTGTCTGAACTTCTGCAATCGCAAACAAAAAGGAGCCCCCGACATTTAGATCCCCAAGGTCATTCCAGATGGTGTATTTTTTTAAAATTATATCTTCGAGTGCACACTTCATCATTTTAGAAGCGTCTTTTAAGATTCCCACCTAATAACTACTAATATACAATTTTCATCTCTTGATTCATATATTTCTACTCTTTCTTAAATTGTTAATAAAGCTATGTCGTTGTTCATGAGATATTTTCTAGATATTACCGATACAAGTTTGATTAGGAGCATCTTTGTGAAACGAGTTTGATTGCCAGAACGAGTATGTGAGCCGAGTTCTGCGCCAATCAAACGAGTTTCGTTAAGTGCTATAAGCAAGAAATTAGTAGAATTGGTTTGTCTTGTTGCGATACGTCTAACGTCGGGGTTTTCAGCTCGATCCTGATTACGCGGTTACACTTCTTAAAGGCTCCACTGAGAAGTTAAAGACTTCAGTGGCTTAAAATATGTTTACTTACAAATTATTCGGAAGCGATCTATCCGCTACCGAGGTCGGTTAAGATCTGCCTTCACCAAAATTGTCGCTTTTACAGGTAAACTTGTAAAAGCTATTTAGACCATGGAAACCTGAGAATTGTATCGGTCCCACAAAAAGTGGCACGTAAAAGCAATAATATTTACAATTCATGTCCGGCTCTTCTTCTGGAAGAAACCTGTCGCAATGATCGGTACGTTTTCCCCAGGGCAAGTATTATGCTAAATTCGTCCTTATACATAATTACATTTGAGTTAGACACTAAGCTAATATTAAATAATATTATTTCCTAACGTCCATTCTCAATATAGTCTACAGTTTATTATGTTACAGTTACGATTCCTAACAGCCTATTCGTTTGTATGATCAGAGCAAATGAAAAAATACAGGCGAAGAATGTGCTGATATTTTGTTAGTTTTGTAATAAACAAAAATTAGCCAAACGTTTCTTCGAAGAGACGGCTGCTAGAAACAGGAATTAATAAATTTAAAAGATTTTGAAAGTTTGAACGAATGTAACATGAGATGAAACCTCGCGATTTTTTGTTATTGATGAAAGTGAAATTATGAAACATCATAAAAATGTTATATTTTTCGATTCAACCAATAGAACAGATTCATTGTAACATCTTAGGTATTAGAGTGAAACTAATTTTTATTTTAGAATTCTAAATAGCCATCAATATTTTGTAAAAATATGCCATGGTGTTCTATCGCTTACCACAGTGTAAATTAATATATTTTTAACAATAATATTAATAAACACACTTGCTTAGGTTTTGATTTATAGATGCTCAATATATTTTCCAAGAGGAGGGTAGGGGACATTACTTTCATTTTGTACTTACTGTTTACTGAAATGGCAGAAATAGTCTAGTATTATGACTACCGACGTGTTTTAATTTCCAAATTTCTGATTTTTTATTATGGGAAGTTTAAAACAAATTATTTAGGCCGAAGCTTTGCCCAGTAACGTTATTTATCTTCATCCGTGTTGTTATAGACTATTAATCAAACTAATTTTAGTATCGTTAAGAGCTTCATTACCGCACTGAGTGCGGTAATGGATAGATATTACGGCACTCTTTTTATTTAAATAAATACATTAGACCAGAATTTATTGATGAAGATAAAATATTAAACAATACACGTTTACTTATGGCAGTTAACGAGACTAGTTTGATTGCCGCAAGACTCGGCTCACCGCTTCGTTTTGGCACTCAAACTCGTTTAACAAAGATGCTGATAATCAAACTTGTATCGTTAATATATATAAGCCACGACTATGTCGTTACATAGCTTTGAAACTTAAAACATTAACAATAAGAATTATTTTGTTATAATAAATTACCCAGTCATTTTCTGTATACGTCTAACATTTTTTTTAAACGATCTTTTATATATGTTCTATATACAACATCAGAATCTATGCCCGTAGAAATCCACCATTTTACTGATATTCCAATATTCTTGTTATTTTCCTTGCATTTCTTTTCTAATGTTTTTCAACTGTGAGCTTCCCTGTGGCACAAAACAACCTTAAAATCTGGAAGTGCTAAAGAACCTTTTTGTGTTATAAATATTTGTCGGTTTCGTATACATAACTGGTGACCTTGTCTTTATTAAATTATGTTTAATCCAAGTAATAAAGCGAATTAAGTTATTAAATTAAAGTTTTTGAATTCAGTTAGGCTTGGAATATTCGATGAATTTGAAAATATCAACCATTTGTAAAAGCAACAAAAATGATATTAGACATGTTACAACAAATTATAATGGGCATAGTCCTGATGTACTTTCGTGTCAGAATTCGACAAAATTGTACGCTTGCAAATCCTGGACCGTAAATCGAAAGGAAACACTCCTTTATCAACTGCCTTTGGATTTGCCCAAATCTGAAGACCCCTTCACAGATCCTTTAAAATCTATTATAGCCGAGAACAACATCCGAAAGCATTCACTGCAGATTCTGCACGCAACTGGCAGCCCCAATATTGTTTCTGCGATATTAATGATTTTTCTGTTATCAATCTCCGCGCTTTGGGTAAGTAGTTAATTAAATTATTGCCACTCTGAGGCTCGGCAGATTGCGAGATGGCAAATGGGATTTTCATTCTTTATGCCAATAGCATTTTATAATTGGATTTTGTAAGCGTCGGCGATTGCGTAGTGCGCTTCATGTTTCAAATCGCAATCCTAACAATTACGCTCAATATGCCGTCATTAGCAATATAGATGTTTAATAAAAAGGACATCTTGTGGTGTTTAATCGAAGAGTAGAAACTTATCATACATCCAGCCATATGTGGTAGCTACATGATCGATCCTCTTGACGGTGCTGAAGTATAACTATTGAATTTATTAAATTTGTGTTTTGGATATAACAATGTTTACATGAACAATACATCAAACTGTTTATTGGCTGTTGACAAATAGGAAAGTAAATTTTTCGATCAAATCCAAATCGTTTATTTTTGTTTTTCTAGTTTTGAACTAAACGCTGGATTTAATCATCAGCAATATCCCAGCGCATTAGAAGTGCACTGAATTTTCGTAAAATTTGAATAATTGCATCAATATCAGAATTTTACTTTATTGCTTATGCTTTCGACTATAAATTTAAACTTTAGATTATTTGATTTTCCTGTACAATTTGTTACAGGTTAATACACGCTCACTGCTTGCAACAGGCTTAAATGATAACCACAACTAACTAGTGGGATGAGCGAGTTTTTAAACAGGAAGAACAGGTGTTCGCTAGCGAAAGTGAAATCAGTCAGAACGGGGAAAATGCTTTTGTAATTGTTTAGGAAGGTCTTCTACTATAGAAGACCTCATGGGGATGGAAAATGTGTACGGTACTGAGCTCCGGGATTTGACTGCAAGACACGCGGAACTGCACTGCTTTCTACAAGTGAATAGTACTCGAATCACTATCGAATTTAGAAAACTAATTCTTCTAAATTAATTTCAAAATATAATTACAATTATCTTAATGATTTGCCACATCAAACTTGCTTTATGACTTCTTAATATTTTATAAGAAATGGGCACTAACCTTCTGATTGTCGATCTTGTACTTGAATACTCTATCTCAGCTCCTAACTGGATAAATTCTAGTCAGCAAACACCACCTTGGGTTGTTCCAAACTAAATAAAAGCTCATTGTAGCTGTTTGAAACCTTTATTGTGTGGATAGACAGTTCAACAGCATACCACAGCAATCACTTTCACTGGTTTTACTGGATTCGTAGTAATATACCACGTTAAATGGAATCAAATAATCTTGAATTTTATATTTGAATAATATTTGTGACTTAAAGTCAAATTTGATCGTAGAGAATACTATATTGCTACTACGTATCAAATCGGCAATTATTATTCTTTACAATTAATGGGAATTTGTCCCCTTAACGTGACCATATCTCGTAGATTATCCATTCAAGTTATTTTGTTATATAAACAACCTTCTGGTTGCTCTTACAACCCCACCAGTTAAAACATACAACGCCTATTTTACAACGCTCGATTTAGAAACACATACGTATAAAATTTACCTAAAATTGATGGTAAATAACACATGCAATAGCTTATTGTAGGTACATGAAACACATACCAAACGACTTAGCTGGGTGCAGCGAATTAAATGGTGTAGAAATGCAAATAAATAGTTCGAACGCCGCCAAAGTTACGCGGTATATGCAGGCTCATAACGTAGTACGTAAGCAAACCAACAGCTTCCCAAAGCTGTATTTGAAGAATGAACTGCTGTAGTTCGAAAATAGCTACGTGAAGTCAGAATAAATCTACTAAACGTTAAACGGAAGGTCTTTGAAATGACGGAGGGTCGCGAAACGATACATTGATGTGCAGGTCGTCACCGTTATTATACGAAGCGTTGCGGGATATGTACAGGATGTTCCTTTCAATGTATCCGAGCATATGTCGATGTGAAATTCTATTAAATTCAAAGGCGAGAAAAAATTCTTCGATACGAATCTCGCGGCTCTAGGAACTAGAAATTAGGAAGAACTGGATTTATGAATTGAAACGAAGTGCTTGGTAGTATTATGAATAAAATCAACTTACCTACTCATAAATGTTAAATTTCGATTTGGATGCTTGAAAAACCTGTTTGACATTATCCCAGTTCTAGACATAGATACCTAAACATGTTGAGAATTTCGTGAACGTAAATAATTCTTTAATTAAACATTACAATTTATCTTACTTCGGTCATATCACGTGCTATGAACAATGTATTACACCCCGATGTATCTTTAACATAACAAAACTTAAATGGGCATTACACAGTTTTGAACCATTTAAAGCTCCAGGCGGAGACGGGATCTACCCAGCTCTACTCGCTCAGGGCTGGGGTGAACTATTCACCCGTCTATGTGCAATGCTAAGGGCAAGTCTGACCCTAGGTTACATACCAGCAAGCTGGAGAAAAGTGAGAGTGGTATTTATACCAAAGCCGGGAAAGGAAAGCTATGCCCAGGCTAAATCTTACCGACCAATAAGTCTGACGTCATTTATTCTGAGGACGCTAGAAAAGTTAATTGACAGATATATAAGGGATGAAGTACTGGTGATTTCTCCATTAAATAGATACCAATACGCCCACCAATCAGGAAAATCTTGCGAACTGGCTATACATGAACTAGTCAGCAAGGGGGAAAAACTATACAATCCAAAGACTTTGGCCTAGAAGCCTTTCTGGATATCAAAGGTGCTTTTGACAACACCTCGTTCGACTCAATTCATCTAGCCTTGAATAGCAGGGGAATAAATGACACCATGAGCAGATGAATACTAAACATGCTTAAAAGCAGAGTCATAACCACTTCTCTTTATAAGACAACCGTGAAAGTGTCGGTGACCAGAGGGTGCCCACAAGGAGGGGTATTGTCACCTCTGCTGTGGAACCTCGTGGTGGATGACCTTCTACGGGAACTATAGGAGAGGGGCTTATACACACAGGGCTATGCTGACGACATCATCATCTACATATACGGAAAATGTGTGTGCATAGTATTCGAGAGAATGCAATTGGCCCTCAACATTGTGGAAAGATGGTGTGAAGCCAAGGGACTATCGGTTAACCCGGAAAAGATTTCGCTTCTGTCAATCACAAGAAGGAAGAAAATCAAGTATAGGAACTTAATACTATACGGGAAATAATGACAGATGGTGGAGACGGTCAAATATTTGGGTGTGATTTTAGACACCAAATTGACATGCAAACACCATATGGAACATGTTACAAGCAAAGGCTGCAGAGCATTCTGGACCTGCAGAAGAATGTTTGGAAAAACATGGGCACTGTCACCAAAAATGGTATACTGGCTCTTCACAAGAGTCATTATACCAACTATAACCTATGCATCTTTGGTATGGTGGCACAAGGCAAGCAATATTAAAAACAAGAACTCGCTTAGAAAAATACAAAGAATGGCCTGTATTGGAATAACGGGGGCAATATCAACAACCCCGACAGCCGCGTTAGAAGCCCTGCTGAACCTTCACCCATTACACCTAAGGGTAGAGGCGGAAGCGAGACTAGGGGCATACAGGCTGAAAATACAAGATTATGATCGTTATCCTGGAGAAACAGAAAATGGAACAGGTCTGGGCATTTATGGCACGGGACCAGGAAATGCAATAAGCATAAACCTGGGACAATATGCAACAGTATTCCAGACCCAGGTAACAGCAATTCTAACCTGCGCCCAATTAATGGTACAGAGATTGTACAAAGGCAGGAGAATACATATCCTGACGGACAGCCAATCAGCTTTAAAAGCGCTGTCATCCAACCAGTTCAACTCAGAACTGGTATATGAATGCCACAAAAAACTGGTTCAACTGGGAGAACACAACAAACTTATCCTGTTGTGGGTCCCAGGTCACCAGCGAATAATAGACAACGAAAATCAGATAAATTAGCAAAATCAGCCAATACTATCCAGCTGATAGGACCAGAGCCTACCTGTAACATAGCTTACAGCATGATCAGGGAGCAAACTAGAAGCTGGTTACGAGATAAACATTGCAAATTCTAGCACGACTACCCTAAAGCAAGACACCCTAGAAACTTCATAGGGAAACCATCCAAGAAAGCGATACTGGCGATAATGGAAGGGAGAAAATAAAACACATAACAAGGATAACTACAGGACACTGTTATTTAAACAAACATATGCACACAATAGGAGTGGCAACAAACACAGACTGTAGATTCTATGAAGAGACACCAATCCACTGGATATGCGAGTGCGAGGAACTCATAACTCTGCGGCATAAACACTTTGGGGAAACAACAATCGAACCCGAACTGCTGATAAACACCTCACTAAACGCACTAGTAAACTTTTTTGAGGACATCGGAATACCTCTGTGAGGCAAGGTGAAGCACTGGGGTGTGCACAATAGGTATTTTAGGCCGCAGTGCAAAAGGGGGACCAACCCAACCAGAAGTATAATAATAATAATCTTTAACGTCAAAGTTGATGGTTCTGGCAGAACAAGAAGTTTCTGGATCAGCAACATTAGAATTGGCCTATATTGAAGAAAGATACTGCTATATCTACCTAGTAACTAAGAAACAAATGGGAATCGGAGAAAAATTACGTTCCTGAGATAACATGGTTGCTAGTTACTTGTAATCGTTATATTCTTTCAACTACATTAATATGTAGATCATTCGTCTGGTTTACTGTCACTATATATAGTTCTACTTTCCTCTTCTAAAAGACGAGAAAGAAGTATTGTAATCGCAAAAAAATTACCTTCCGAGATTTTCTCAACTCCGTTTGTCTGTCTGTCCGTCTGTTGGCGGTGTATTCCCGAAACCATTTGTTGGACGAAGACGGAATTTGCATGCGGATTATATATCTACCTAGCTCGAAACCGAGAGAATTTCCGTCAAGTGAGCACCTTAAAAAGCAAAGTTTTGTCTATTTTTGCTTTTACTCGAGAAAATAGTTAAATAAGAGTAACGTTTACTAATTTTCTCAGTATATAAATCATCCCTTAATGATCTTCGGCTATTGTTGTTTCTACTTCACTCGTCTAAAAGACTAAGAAAGTATTGTAATCGCGAAAACATTACCTTTTGAGATTTGTTTAGATCTTCACGTTTCAGGGTCCCTATAGCACGAAAAACAGGTTTTCTCAATTCCGTCTGTCTGTTCATCTGTGTGCCTGTATGACTCAAAACTTATTGGTTAGAGGTATCCGTATTATATGTCTACCTGGCACGGAGCAGAGACAATTTTGGCCAAATATATACAAGATGAGCAGTATAAGCACTTTAAAAAATAAAATTCTGCCTATTTTTGCTTTAATTCAAGAACTATTAGGTAAATGAAAGTAATATTCTGCACATAGCGCAGGTTTTTACTCTTAAAGAAAAAGAGCATATAGAGGGTGAACACCTTAAAAAATTAAATTCTTGTTTTTTCTTGGATATTTTAAAATTTTTTAGTTGCAATATGCTTCTACTTGCGAGGGAAGTTACGTGTAAAGCTCTTTACAGATTCTTGTGTAGTCAATTAATACTAAATTTGTCTCCATTATTCTATTCTTTCTCTTAATTTCCGTGCTGTAAATATTTTATCTGCTCATAATCGTCACGATACAAAGCCGCATTCTTCTCCAATAAAATTATTTAATTTTCTCTCCTTTTTATGATGACGCATCCATACAACTTCCAGCTTCTGGTTAGCTCGCTTCATCATCACCATCATCTTTGTGCCGTACGCGTCCACTGCTGAACATAGGCCTCCTCTAATGTTCTCCAATAATTCCTGCCTTGAGCGATGTTTATCCAGTTGCCTGCTATTCTCATTATATCATCGTTCCATTTCGTTGGTGGTCTTTCTCTACTCCTCTTATCAGCTCTGAGTCTCCATTCCATTACTCTCTTTGTCCACCTGTTGTCCGTCATTTGAGATATGTCGCCTGCTATTTACTTTGTGTTATACGTTGAATAATGTGAGTAACTTTTGTTCTTTCTGTAATCGTTTTATTATGTACTTTAGCCATTATATTGATCCCTAACATAGCCATTTACATTTTTTGCTGTGCTACTCTCAATTTGTTTGCAGATTGTTTTGTTACTGTGAGCGTTTTAGCGCTATATGTGACCACAGGCAAGATACACTGTTCGTAGACCTTCCTCTTCAAACACATTGTCAGATTACCTTTTAGGATGCCTCCCATTTTATCGAAGGCTGCCCATCCTACCCCTATGCGATGATTAATTTCGCAAGTTTGATTGTCCTTGAGCCGATTTTTATTTCATGTCCTAGATATTTGAATGTTTGAACTTGTTCTATTTTATTCTCGTTGATTTCCATCTTATTACTGGTAACTAGGTTCGTCATAAATTCGGTCTTCTGCAAGTTAATGTCCAAACCAATATCTTTCGACACTTGTAATTCTTTGAGCATTTGTTGGACATCGCCTAGGCTGTCTGCGATAATAACGATATCATCAGCAAAGCGTAGATGATTTAAGAATTTGCCGTCTATATTTACACCCTTTCTTTTCCAATTGAGTTGTTTAAAGGCATATTCTAACACCATCGTAAAAAAATCTGTAAAAGGCTTGGCCCCGAACTTCCCTCGTCGACATTGTGACACTAAATATTTTAAAAATGTAATTAAGTTAGGAGTAAAAATATCTTCACGTTTCTAATAAATTAATTAAATTTTCAAATTAAAGAAAACGTTACCGGTGGTCGAATTCGAAGGGCAGGCGGACCGCGTATGCAGTCCCAACGTTTTTGGAATATTGCAAGGAAACGGGCTATTTCCACCTGAGCTACGGAGCACCGACATTTCGAATTCCTACGTTGCAGTTTCATTAAGTAACGCACTAATTTGTTGCTCCTTTTTGTATCGTACAACCTTTATTCTGTATCTGCTTGGGCCCATTTTTGGTAAAAACAAAAGCCTGCGGTATGTACAAATTATTACTTGTATTTTTGTAAAATTGGTTTAGGTGTACCAACTACAAGGTTATATGACACCCTGAAAATACGGTTAATATTTACACATTTACACTGAAAGTTTTGTTTCCTTAATAAACTCACACACTTGGTTTATAGTCTGCGGATTGTCATGAAGGATATCTTGAATGGTGATTGGTAAATTGGCTCTTTGTTTGTTTCTTTTATATTTTCTGCAGTCTTCTAGTAGATGTTGAACAGTTATAGGCGATTTTTATTCTTGACATACAGGTGGTTGTTCATGTGTAAAGAGGTATTGATAAGTAATGATGGTATGACCTATTCTGAGTCTGGTTAGTAAAATTTCTTCCCCACGGCACTTTCTGTATGACGTATTCCACGCACCTACCTCAGGCGATAAGGGACCTTCCTATGGGTAGGATTCTTTCCTTCGCTTTGGAAACCGGCCTCTTCGAACGAGACCCATAACAAATTAGGTGGGAGCACAATGGACCAAGAGGTCTCAGTGCTGCTTACAACAAGCCCCACCAGGTTCTCACTGTTGTTGCCATCTTTGTAATATTTGTTCCTTGCAGTAGTTTTTGAGGTCTTCTGCTGTGACTTTATTTAGTGTTTCAGTTTTTCCAGTTGCTGCCATTTTTGCTCCCTTAAATAAAATATAAACCAAATTTTATTATTTTAGGGCACTCGCCCTGTATATATTTGTCTGAAATTTTCTCGGTTTCATGCCAGGTTGATATATAATGTATATGCAAAATATTTTCTTCCTTCAACAAATAGTTTTTGAGTTATACCTCCAACAAACAGACAGACAGACAGATTTGAGAAAACCTGTTTTTCGTCATCTAGGGATCTTGAAACGTGAAGATTTGAAGAAATCTCGAAAGGTAATTTTTTCGCGATTGTATCTCCTAGCCTAATTTTCATAATACTCATTTGTGGATTCATGGAACTTGATGTTTACTGTTGCATTATTGTATATGTGTTTTATTAGTTCCGCGTATCTGTAATCTACTCTGCATTGTTTTAATGCTGATAGTATCTGGCAGTTCCACAGTATCAAACGCTTTCCTAAAATCAACAAATATCAGTGCAAGTGATTTATTGTATTCGATAGACTTTTTTATAATAATCTTTACCGTTTGTAAGTTGTCATTTGTCCCATATGATTTTCTGAAACCATCCTGTTGTCGTGGAAGGTTAGCCCGATTACCTATGTAGAATTTCTACTTCGCTTAATTTTTCTATGACATAGATGAGTAATACTGACACCATTCCTTGATATTCATCACGCTTATGTTAATAGTTTTTTGTTAGACTTTTAATTCACTATGTTTTACGCTTACCTTGTTACTTTCCTCGTCTAAAAGATGAAGGAAGTATTGTAATCGTGAGAAAATCACCTTCCGAGAGTTCTTCAGATCTTCACGTTTTAAAGTCCCTAGATGACGAAAAACATATTTTATGAATTCTGTCTGCCGGAAGAAGATATTTTGTATGCGGATTATACCTGGCTCGAAACCGAATATACTTTCGGTCAAATAATATTGTACATAGGGTGAGCAAAAAAAAGTTGTTTATTTTTGTTTCAACGCAGGGATAGATAAGAGTAATAATTCACACAAAGGGCAGATTTTTACCCTTGATGAAAATGGAACCCGACAAATACAAAATCGCTGTGGGCCACAGCCAGCGCAACGGAAAGGTGTAGCGATATCTACGGAAGCGCTGAAGGGCCAGAGTAGCGTGATGTTTTTAAGACGATTAGTAGTTGCAATGCAACGCGACTAACAGACGCGCAATCGTTAGTCGTGTTGTATCGCGACTAACAGACGCGCAACTGTTAGTCGTGTTGTATTGCGACTAACAGACGCGTAACTGACAGTTGACAGATGACAGTTGACAGTTGACAGATGACAGGTGACAGAAGACAGTTGACAGATGATAGGGGACAGATGACAAATTGCAGTTGACAGATGACAGGAGACAGATGGCAGTTGACAAGTAACAAATGACAGTTGACAGATAACAGATGACAAATAACAGATGACAATTGACAGACGACAGATGAAAGTTGACAGTTAACAATTGACAGATAACGGTTGACAAATAACAGTTGACAGATGACAGTTGAAAGCTGAGAGATGATAGATAACAGTTGATATTTGTCACCTGTCATCCGTGTCGTCTTCCATCTGTCATCTATCAACTGTAATCTATTACTTGTGTTCTGTCACCTGGCATATGTTATATGTCAACCGTCTGTTAGTCGCAATACAACACGACTAAAAGTTGCGCGCCTGTTAGTCGCATTGCATTGCAACTACTAATCGTCTTAAAAACATCACGCTACTCTGGCCCTTCAGCGCTTCCGTAGATATCCGCGCACTTCAGTAACTGCAAGGGGCAGAAATGTGCAATGATGACCGCAAAGCGCAACTAGCCCTTTAAATATTTCTGCTATTGCTACATCTTGTTTCCACTTTCAGGCCTTGTGTTATAACTAGAGTCCGTCAAAATATTTCCGTATTTTTTCAAAATATAGCATAGCAAAATGGCATTTATTTTTTCAAAATATGGCATACAAAATGGCACTTATTTCAAAATAAAGCATAAAAATGGTAAGTATTTATTTCAAAAAGTTGAAATTTTAGAAAAACGGTTACCAGTAGTATTAAAAATCCCACAACACAAATACAAAAGACAAAGTAATTTGATAAAAACTACAAGGCAAATAAATGGAACGTAGGTATCCGAGGTGCATTGAAGGGAAGGGAGAGAGCGCGGGGTTGTTGTTGACGAGTGGACGTAACGGGATACTTACCTGAGCGTCGAGGCGCGCGACGAGCGGTCACCCCCGCCACGAGTAATCGCCCTTAGTACCTGGCACTTACCAAAACTTCTGCATGTTTATTTTGAAATTTGACACCCCTTTTAGGGGCCACATAATATTGATTTTGATTGAAATATAGCATTAAAATATGGCATTTATTCAAAATATAGCATTTATCACGAAAACAGGCATTTTACAGCATTTATGTCACCAACAAATGTGGTTCATTCCACCCTTTTCTACGTGAAACGCCTAAATACGAAATCTGGCCCTAAAGGGCAAAATGGCATTTGACGGACTCTAGTTATAACATATCTTTTTCATTGCTTCATTAATAATTCGTTGATTTTTTTTGACCTGGTATAATTTTCAGTTGCTTTTCTAATACGAGAGCTGTAACGTTTATATATCTGCATATATTCACATCAGATATTTTAGTTTATACTCTTTAATAGTCTATAATATACTTAAATAGTCATTTTATAGTTTCATATAGTCTCTGAGATAAACTGAATAACAAATGGTAACTGAATGACTTGTGAAATAAAACTGCATTCAGACTACATTTAGGTGCATTAATAAAGATTAGTCGTTTTACTGATTTTTTATGTAGAAAAGCTTTAATCTACGATTCTACATTATTATAATAGCAAAATCCATTTTGAACTAAACTCAGCAAGGCCTTTCCTTGGTTACGGAAATGATTAATATTGATATCTAGTTTGGATCGAATCAGGAACTGAATCATTTAGTCATATCTATGTGATCAGCTGCAGTTTCAAGAAACTTAAATATTTTAGTATTTTCAAAATCTTGTTGTTCCTATAAGGTCAGGAAAATAAGTATACATTTATATAAGTTCTCATTGATGATGGTAAACTACAGCATTCAATAGCTTTCTTGATCCTTTCAGAAAATTCCGATAGCTTTCTTATGTACAAATAGCAATCGGTAAAAAAATCTGTTTGTCACCACATCATGCTCGTACACAGATGTGAACCATTTACGCATTCTTAAAAGCAATTTACACAAGAAACACAGCAAATATCTCCAAGGTAGAAATGGTCGTCAATCTTGTTTAGAATGGTAAACTACCCCACCCTTAACAGAAGTTGTTTGGTTTATTTATACATCTATTAGACACAATCAGTTGCGTTCTCAGGTTTTCTGTTTTTATTCGATAGAAAGCAAAATTTTAAGTTTATTATCGCAGTTAGCGTCACAAAGAAGAGTAACAAGTACTAATTACCACAAAGCGGCAACAGTAACTGAATGGTCATTACACAAATGATCTGTAGTATGAGCAAAAAGAAAGTTTAACAAAGATGCCTTTGGAATTTTAAAGTCATGTGTTATAAGGGTGTTTGGTTCACCGACGTATATCCGAAAGGAGGTGGTAGGTGAGTCGGTTTGGAAATTATTTAACCAAAAATACCTTTATACAAAGTGTCACGGTTTCTGAGATAAAGCCAACTTTGTGATTTTATTAAATTACTGCAGTTTTAGTATGATTAATTTTAATTAGACACAACTGCAAACTTTTAATTTCTTGTAACTTTTATTTTAGTAGTCTTTGATATCTGTTCGATCAAATAAAATCACTTGATACACTCTACATGTGATAAAACAAAATATGGAGTCGACTAAAGTTCAAAAATGTATTCTCTAGATATCAAACTTTGATCTAGTAAGCCACGTATAAAAAGTAATTACAAAACAAGACGCGTTCAGATGTGTTTAAAAACTTCCACGATATCTGCCCTTTCTATTAATGTATCACACTCTAATTATTAACTGCAACTTTTGAAATAAAAAAGTATTTGAAGACAAAGTGACAACATTTTATTAGAAACTGATTAACAAAAATGACTATTAAAATCAAGTTTGCTATTACGATCGATTAGACGAAAACGAACAAATCGAGTAGCTTTGAATTTGTAAATAATATCAATTGTTTTAATCCCCATGTCTGTCAAACTTTTTATTAATTTCGTGTGTTGTAACTTGGTTGTGCTGCATTGAGTTTCAGTTGAATTGACTTTGTTAAACTACTGATTAAGAATTATCTTCATTTGTTGAACTATTACCTATGTAGTGATGGCTACTTACTCTAATATTGAGTATGCTGATATCTTATTCATGTATGGGAAGGCCGACGGCAGCGCAGCTGCTGCTCAACGTTTCTATCGTGAAAGATTTCCTGAAAGAAGACTACCTCACGTGTCCGTGTTCGCTAGTACGTATCGTAGAATTCGTGAAACTGGTAACCTGCATCACGTAGAACATAGAAATAATAATCAAAGACATCGTCCTGAAGAAGATGAACGAATTTTGAATGCATTTGATGCAGATCCCACTACCAGTATAAGAAAAGTTGCTCGAGAACTCAATTTGTCAACATGGAAGGTATGGTCAGTTATACATTCTGAAAAAAAGGCATCCTTATCATTACACACCTGTACAAGGGCTCGAGGATGGTGATCCAGTTCGTAGAAATAATTTTTGTCGATTTATTTTGAATGCCGACATAGAAGACCAAAGGTTTCTACGCAGCATTCTGTGGACGGATGAATCAAAATTTTCGCGTGAAGGCATAACTAATTTTCACAATCAGCATTATTGGGCACAAGAGAATCCCCATTTAAAAAAGCAAATTTCATTTCAACGTAAATTTAGCGTAAATGTGTGGGCAGGTGTAATAGGTCGAGTCCTAATTGGTCCATTTTTTTTGCCAGACAATTTAAATGCTGCAAACTACTTAGAATGTTTGGCCCACAATCTACCAGATATTTTGGAAGAAATACCACTAGATGTAAGACAACAACTAATCTTTCAGAATGATGGCTGCCCTGCGCATTATGGGATTGCTGTGAGAAATTTTTTAAACGATCGATTTCCTAATCGATGGATAGGGCGAAATGGGCCAATAGAGTGGCCAGCCCGATGGCCCGATTTAACCCCCGTCGATTATTATGTGTGGGGACATATGAAAAATCTGGTTTATAATGAAGAAATACGAGATAGAGACCATCTTGTTGCAAAACTTACTGAGGCAGCTGTAACAATGCGAGAGGAAATGAGGTTAAGTGTAACAACTACCAATATGCGTAGAAGAGCTCGGGCTTGTGTTAGAAACGGTGGTGGCCATTTCGAGAACGAAAATTAATAAATAAATATTTCATTTATTTCTGTATTAGTTAAAAATTTTATTATTAAAAAAAATTTGTCACTTTGTCTTCAAATACTTTTTTATTTCAAAAGTTGCAGTTAATAATTAGAGTGTGATACATCAATAGAAAGGGCAGATATCGTGGAAGTTTTTAAACACATCTGAACGCGTCTTGTTTTGTAATTACTTTTTATACGTGGCTTACTAGATCAAAGTTTGATATCTAGAGAATACATTTTTGAACTTTAGTCGACTCCATATTTTGTTTTATCACATGTAGAGTGTATCAAGTGATTTTATTTGATAGAACAGATATCAAAGACTACTAAAATAAAAGTTACAAGAAATTAAAAGTTTGCAGTTGTGTCTAATTAAAGTTAATCATACTAAAACTGCAGTAATTTAATAAAATCACAAAGTTGGCTTTATCTCAGAAACCGTGACACTTTGTATAAAGGTATTTTTGGTTAAATAAGTTCCAAACCGACTCACCTACCACCTCCTTTCGGATATACGTCGGTGAACCAAACACCCTGTACATACTATATTAATAATTGTCAATTTGTCAAAAATTTTCAAGCATTACAAATTCTACAAAAACGGTACAAAAGAATGAGTTAGGTGAAAAGACAAATGTTCTCTAGAATTTTAAGTTGAATTCAAAAATGTAATAATATACCGGGTGTTTTATTTAAAATAGGAGTTAATAAAAAAAAATAGAAAAAAAAACAAAACAAAACCATTTTAGAAGTATTCAACTGGAAAATCACCTATCTCACATCAGTACACATTAAAAATGCAATAAAAATGTGAAGTTTGAAAAAAATCGTTAGAGCCGTTTTTGAAAATATCGAAACAAAAACTGCAAAATTACAAGAGTAAACACTTACTCCGGTTATGCGATTTTCTTCAAAAGCTTACTATCGCATCTACGTACTACACAAAACTTATATATGAAGTGTCAGCGTCATACCTCTTTTCGTTTTTGAGATATTCTGTTCACAGACACACAGACACACATACAGACAGACACACACATAGACAGACCAATGAAAAAAATATGCTTTTTGGGTTCAGGGGACTCTAAAACGTACAGATCTGTTGAAAACTCAATTTCGAATTTTTGGGGTGAATCCAATACTTCCTTTATTGTAAAAGGAAGTAAAAACTATACTAAATTCTTGTCACTACCGTTTTATAGACCGTTGCTGAGAGTGACTAATATCCCAATGTGATTATAACCGTGATCGAGACTTCCAGTAGTAAACGCAACGGAATTATTTCCAAAATTTGCAGAAAAAGATCATAACCTCACTTTGTAACAAATTTCAAATGATAGCTCAATATTTTCTGTTGTTATAATATACAGGACTTCGAGGCACCCTTGATGAACTTTCTTTTTGCTCATATGATAGAAATGACCAGAGTTGTGGTAACTTGCAAATCTTAATGATAGTTTAATTGTAAGTTTGAAATATTGGTCCTAACTACTTAATACTTAAAAATCTCTAAACGAGCTTTAAACTGCATACTACAATCTAGTAATTTCTCGTTTACATATTATTTACATTCAGTGTGTCATGATTTTTCAGAATCAAAATAAATCGATATACTTCGCATTAATAGCATAGTGGTACAGCCAATGAAAAGTATGTGGCTGTTATACAGGGTGTTATTTAAGTACGTGGCCAAACTTCAAGAGGTATTTCTTTGAGTGATTCTAAGACGAAAAGTTTATATAAACATAGGTCCGGCAATGCTTCGTTTTCAAGATACAGGGTGTCAAACTTTTTTAAAAAAATCATTTTTTCGTAAAAATTTTAATAATCTTCAGCCGATTTTGTTGAAATTTGTCAGTGTTATTTATGGTAGAAAGGGGCTAATTTAGCCCTAACTAGATTAAAATTATTAAATTCAGTGGCGTCCCGGGGGGCACCTTAACCAATATTTTTGACAAAAAAATGTGCGCCACTGACTTCTTTAGAACTTTTATATTCTTTTTCGCATTAAACAGCTAAAAATACAGCTTTGTTGTCTCTTTATTTTTTTCGTATCCTGCTTCGTTTTTGAGAAAAAAAATAAAAATCACCTTATTGCATGTCCTTGGGACAACATAATACAAAATTAAAACTACCAAACTATGAAAAACTGGGGTGTACCTGTTATTTTTTTCCATATCAATAGTCTATTTTAGTCTTAGAAATTGTTATAAAAATTAATGCTAGCTAAAAAATATTTTTTGTGTTTTATTAATTATTAAAAAATGTTTTTTGCTGTCCATGGACATGCAATAAAGTTATTTTTATTTTTTTTCTCGAAAACGAAGCAAGATGCGAAAAAAAATAAAGAGACAAAAAAGTTGTATTTTTAGCTGCTTAATGCGAAAGAGTTCTAAAGAAGTCAATGGCGCCCAGTTTTTTGTCAAAAATATTGGTTAAGGTGCCTACCGGGACGCCACTGAACTTAATAATTTTAATCTAGTTAGGGCTCAATTAGCCCCTTTCTACCATAAATAACACCGACAAATTTCAACAAAATCGGCTGAAGGAATTTTTACGAAAAATTTATTTAAAAAAAAAAGTTTGACACCCTGTATCTTGAAAACGAAGCATTACCGGACCTATGTTTATATAAACTTTTCGTCTTAGAATCACTCAAAGAATTACCTCTTGAAGTTTGGCCACGTACTTAAATAACACCCTGTATAATAGATGTGCGTGCTTTATATTAATCTGGAAGTACTAATCGTTGGTTGAAGAAATCAAGTATTTATTTATTGGCTTTTCTACTGTATAGATTTGCAACAGCGATGTTTCAACGCCTTTAGAGCTCTTTGGTAAAACTTTATCAATTTAAAAACCATGACTATCAGGTTTTGGTTTTAACAGAACATGTAAAAAGATAATAGTGTAAGATATTGAGCATCTAACAGTCGATTTACTAAACTCTCATGAAATTTCCAGGATTATTAAGTACATATTTAACAAACAAACAAACAGGTATCGGTCACAACATGTATTAAAGCAATTGTACATTTTTTATGTTTTCACTATTTCTTCAATTCTAATTTCAAAGCAATGTACCTACGTAGTTTCTGACTTGCATTGTGGAGCTTTAATGCCTGAAATAAGCATTACTGGGATTCCGAGTTAAAACAATAATTGCTGATGTAATCAAAATACTAAAATGACTAGAGAACAATAGTTATTTTAGTCAGATTAAAATTATTCGGTAATCGCTGCGGAGTTGCGAGTTCATTGTAAGGGTTTGAGGGTGGCCCCTGATTTAATCAAATTGCACTCAACATGCCGACTTCTTGTAATTAAAAGGCAAAATAATGGGCGTGCTGAAATGGCGATTACGAGTTTAACAGAAATGAATATGAATTTTGGTTATCATTGTGAAATAGCTGACATTCATAGATTGTAATTTTAATGGTGGCTCAATTACGCCTATTGTTTCATTACAGAGATTATAATAAATGATAAGAAATCGCCCGCCATAAGCACTGTGTCTATAATTGTGAGTATTTATCACTTTTTCTAGTTTCACATATACAGGATGTCCCTAAAATAATGGAACAACGATTAGTCATAAATTTCTTACGTTATAATAAATCGATTAAACCTAATATACCTTGGTACAAAGTCCCTTCAGTAAGAAATTATGGGGCCTATAAGTTCATTTTTTTATTTTTTATTTTTTTGTTAATTTCCACAAATGTAGAGATATCGATTTGAATTGGTATACATGCTTACTATTATGTGCTGCACTAATTAAAAATTTTTCATAATTTAGTCTTAACTGTAAGAGGCAGTTTACCTATCTTTCAGAACTTTTTATAGCTCTAATTTCGTTATCTGTAAAATTTTCTAAAATTTTAGGTTATTGTCTGAAAGAGAATTAAAAAGCACAAAAGTAATGTACTCTTAGTTCTTAAGCCTAAAAGCAACCGTTTACCTTAAAATGACCATCAAAGGTTTTTTGTTGTCATTAAGACGGGCATTTATCAAGTAGTCATGATCACAAAAACAATGGTCATCTAGTAAAAAAACAATGATAAATCAATTAATGACATTAGTGACATAACAATTTGTTCTTTTATGTTTAAGAAAATGCCGCTACATAACGAATTCTCCAATGCTGAAAGGTTCGTTATGTCGCAGCATTTTCAGAAGCACAAATACAAAACTGATGTCCCCAACGTCATTAATTGATTTCTTCTTGTTGTTTACTAGATTACAATCATTACCCATTGTTTTTGTGATCATGGCTACTTGATAATAGCACGTCTTAATGACAATCAAAAACTTTTGATGGGAATTTTAAGGTAAACGGTTGCTTTTATGCTTAAGAACTAAAAATACATTATTTTTGTGCATTTTCATTCTCTTTCAGACAATAACCTAAAATTTTAGAAAATGTTACAGATAACGAAGTTAGAGGTAAAAAAGTTTTGAAAGATAGGTAAAGTGCCCCTTACAGTCAAGTTTAGTTTATGAAATTTTTCCTATTAATGCACTACAAAATAGCAAGCATGTATACCAAAATTCAAATCGACATCTTGACATTTGTAGAAATTAACAAAAAATAAAAAAAAATTGAATTTTGAGGCCCTATAACACCTTACTGAAGGGACTTTGTACTAAAGTATATTACGTTTCATCAATTTATTATGAGGTAAGGAATCTATGACTAATCGGTGTCCCATAATTTTAAGGACACCCTGTATAACAATTTATGGGAAAAATTAGAAAATAGTACGTAAAATAAAAAGATGCAGTTCTTTGAAATACACTAATTTAATGTAATCAACATAGAGAAGAGGCATAAGATAAGTAACAAATGCCATAATTGAAAATGTACCGGGTGTCCTAATAAAAATGGCACTCGGCCCTATCTCCAAAAGTAATTGTCGTAAAGATTTGGGGTAAAAAAATTCTGACTAAAGTGGCAAGAGAAAATGCTGGAAATTATTTGTAAGTTTCTAGAATGACCGCTAGGGGGCGTAATCGCATTTTTGAATTTTAAATCCCGTTTTTGAGAAATGTTCTTATATTACAGATAGCTAAAATGGACACCGTTTTAAAGCTGAGATAAATTCGATTCTTTTTTGTTAAATGCTTTTTGCTCTATCTCTTAAAGGAAAGGGATGGGGGGTGTCCGAACATTTTCAGAAATAAATGGCAATAACTTCAAAATGGCTGAACTGATTTTGTCAAACTTAGAGTCGTTGAAAAGGGCTTTTCTTAGCCTATCAATGCTGCCTTGAGCGGATTGAATAGATTGCTTGTGTCGCCGCTAGAGGGCGTTTTGCAACAACACTACAAATGAAACGTATTTTTAAAAAAAATTAATGCAACGATATCTCTTTTATTGCAACAAAAGAGCCAAATAAGGGTCTAACACGCTAGTAAAAACAGCATTTCAATATTTACTCTAAAAAAAAATGCGTGTGGCCAGAAGGGCAATATTAATTATTATTGACATTTTAAATATAATGTTGGTATTTTAATAGTAAATTTATATATATATTTTGCTAAAAGAACGATAATTAGGATTCAATAATGGCGACATTATTTCGAGTTTTAATTTCTTTTACTGATATTTTAGGTTAGGAAAGAAATATCTAAATGCGGTTTTCACTAGTGTGTTAGACCCTTATTTGGCTATCTTTTGTTGCAATAAAGGTGATATCGTTGCATTTATTATTTTTGAGAAAATCTATTTCATTTGTAGTGTTGTCGTAAAACGCTCTCTAGCGGCGACACAAGCAATCTAAATCAATCCGCTCAAAACAGCGTTGATAGCATAAGAAAAGCTCTTTTCAACGACTCTAAGTTTGACAAAATCCGTTCAACCATTTTGAAGTTATTGACATTTATTTTCGAAAATGTTCGGACACCCCCCACTACTTTCCTTTAAGAGATAGAGCACAAAGCATTTAACGAAAAAGAATCGAATTTATCTCATCTTTAAAACTGTGTCCATTTTAGTTATCTGTAATATAAGGATATTTCTCAAAAAACGAGATTTAAAATTCAAGAATGCGATTACGCCCCCTAGCGGCCATTCTAGAAACTTAAAAATAGTTTCCAGCATTTTCTCTTGGTCGCTTTAGTCATAATTTTTTTACCCCAAGTCTACGACAATTAATTTTCGAGATAGGGCCGAGAGCCATTCTTATTGGTACAGCCATATTTTTGAAATTTTTGTATGAATTAACTGGTAATAAATTTACAGTGAATTTCTTATTTAGTGTCCGTGGATTGGCATTGGATAACTGTCACTGCGTTCACATATACAGTGTGTAAATTAAGTAGGGCATAAATTCAGTAACTCCGTTAATCTTCGTTTTTGGAAAAAAATCTTGAAGAGGTTTAGCGTTTTAAATTGCAGGACGTATTTTAAAGTGATTTGCAGATTTGTATATTATTGGTTTTAAATGTTATGACGTCATCAATATTTTATTTAAACTATAACTTATATTATTTTAAATTTATTTCGGTAGTAAGTTTTAATTTATTTTCAACGGTATGAAATTTGAAATAGGTTATAACAGAAAAAAGTTAGAAAAACGGGCTTCAAGTTCATATAGTAAACATGTGTGAAATTAACAGAATACTGCTAGTTAGCTGGGTTTAAAACAAAAAACTTAGTGTACCTAGGTGACGTCCACATCCCCGTGAAGTAATGCAAAAGCGGTTCCAGGGGATAACGATGGAAGATCTTGGTGCAAAAAAAAAGAAAGAGTCATTCTAGTTACTTGGGTTTGAATCAAAAACTTAATAGTAATTACTTTTGACTTTGACAATAATTCCGGCGGAACAAATAAGAGATTTTTCTTGAAAATAAACTTTAACGAAGTTACTGAATTTTACCGTTACTTAATTTCCACACTATATATCACAATATCGAGCGTAGTTTCAACCTCACTTCTGTGTTTAACAGTCTGACAGATGATATCGATTAGCACTTGCTGTTATTGGTTGTGTTGTCATGACATCGCATACTTTAATTCTTTGTTGATTTATGTAATTAATTGGGTTGCCTATACTACTCAATTATTGAAGTTAGTATATGCAAAGTAATTGGTTCACATCGTCTTTGTATTGATTTTTATTATCTGATCTTATCCGTCGAGTATATTATAATATGTAAAAACAAAACAACTAATATCATTACAGTATTGATTCAATAAGTACTTGAGTATGCCAAAATTGATGTAAAATTAGATTTAGAACAAATATAAGGAACAGTGTAGTGTAATCAGGTACTTGTGTTTAATTTATTTCTTAAGAGCTATACATATATTTTGTGTAATTTCGATGGTAGGATGGTTTACCTTTTTTCAGCGATACGAACTATTATAGATCATTATAAATTATAGAATATATAATTTTAAGAGATTCAAAGGCAGTACACTGGATAGTCGGTGATTGTGTTGGAACGCCTATACTAAATTACCAGTAAGAATGCAGTAGATGGGGCTCTAAACTCAAACTCAGTTTTACACTAGGAAAATATAAATTTGTTTGACTGCTCGTGTTTTACAATAATTTTGTCCTATATATTTCAAATAGACGTTGCAAACCAGCCTTTTTTGTCCACTATCGGTTTCCTTTTATATTTTTAGGATTCATACCTAATGTCAAATTTACAATTTTGAAAAATAGTTGATTTTCAGATGGCTGTAATGATGACTTCGTTTCGACCAATTACGACCATAGTTATGATTACTAGAAAAAAATAAATTTACCCCAATTTTAATGTGTAAGGTAGTAAAATGCATTTAAAAAAGGGTTATCACTAAATTGACGTGTGAAATATAAATGGAAACGTAAAAGAAGATTATTAGTTATGAAGATGCAGTTATTGAAGATTATCAGACTGTTATTTAATTAGATACAAGCAAGTAGAAGCAATAAGAAGAGAATTGGATTTGGATATAGTTGTTTATTTTCATTAATACAAGTGATAAGAAGGTACATTAATAAAAGTTATACATTGCTGGAGAGTCGATGGAGTACTAAGGACGTGAGGATCTGACCACGGAGGACAGCAGAGGGACTTCAGGACTTGGCAGTACTGTTGGTTACTCACGACAGATATTGCTACAGTTGTAGCTATAAAAGAAGAACATTAATCAAGGATCATCTAGAATAGCAAACTTGTCGGGACCTTTCATGTTAGCAGCCAGGGTTTTGACAGATCGGTGCATATTTGTCATTAAGCAGCACATCAATACAGGACTAGCTAGGGGATCCAGACTGTGGACGTCAGGAGGAGTGTTGTTTTTGGACGTGACATTCCAGCAGCAAAAGTGAAAGTTTAAGTTTATCTTATTGAAGCTATATTAAATAAAAGACAATTAAAAGAGTGTAATTAATATAAACAAGCACTTACCTTAGACTTAGAGCATTGAGTCAATTACATGTGAGTAGAAAGAATATTTGTCATTTTAATTGAGAATATTGTTGGAGCATTGTTTGAAGTGCAAGGTGGCATTTAGTGTCAGCACACAATCAAAAGTCATCATAAAAATAAAATTTCAAAAAAGAAACTACTAGATTAACTAGATTATCGAACCGCCCCTAATAATAGTCTCAAGGCGCTTTTGATATTTATAAAACTTTGAAAATAATTATAATTATTAAATACATTGCATTGTGTAGGTACCGATATTACAAGTTAGGCATACACAAACAAGTGGAACCTCAACAATATATTATGATCTTGGTACAGGGGTTTAAAATCAAATTAATAGGGTTAAAATAATACAGTATTAAAAATTACAAAGATGAATTTAAGTATGAAATGGATATCAAAATTATTAATATATATATACCGGGTGACAATGAGACTAGGGCCATGCTTATATCTTCTTTATTTATGAATCCATTTGGATAACATTTTATACCAAGATACTAGACATAATTTCTGATTGGCCTAGTCAACATGGCTGACTTACGGTTTTACCGGAAATGGTACCCACTTTAATTTTTTTAATGGAACACCCTGTATATTATATGTTTTTCTGAATCTACGAGTCAAACTACATATAATAGCCTTGCAAAATTTTAATTTTTTTAAACAAAAAAATGTTTCTTGCAACTTTTATTTTTTACCATAGTAGGCATTGACTTGGAAAAATCTATTCTAATTGACTCTAACAGCTCTTAATAATAGCTATTTTATCAATAAGGTTAATAACAAACCTTTAATAAAAGAATATAGTTTGCTAAACTCGGTTTTTAAGAAAAAGTCACTTTTTTTAAATGGCACCTACTAAGGGCCATCTTGCCGTTAGATAGAAAATGTAATTACGAATCTAACGATATGCATCATGCACTACTTTATCTTTATCTGAAATTAAAGATTAATAAATTAATAATTTTTTAAAATATTTAAATGCAATAACTATTAATACCTAAGCAAGTTTGGCAACACTGTTGTATGTAATTAGAGTCGCACATACCGAAAAACATAAAACATATAGAGTGGTCTATTTAAAAAATAATCAATTAATTAATCTTCAGTTTCAGATACAGATAAAGTTGTTTATGATTCATCTCGTTAGATTGGTAATTACATTTTCTATCTAATGGCAAGATGGCCCTTAGTAGGTACCATTTAAAAAAAGTGACTTTTTCTTAAAAACCGAGTTTAGCAAACTATATTCCTTTATTAAAGGTTTGTTATTGACCTTATTGATAAAATAGCTATTATTAAGAGTTGCTAGAGTCAATAAGAATAGATTTTTCCAAGTCAAGGCCTTCTATGGTAAAAAATAAAAATAAAAAAAATTGAAATTTTCCAAGACTATTATAGGTAGTTTGACTGGTAGATTTAGAAAAACATAAAAAATACAGGGTATTCTATTTAAAAAATCAAAGTTAGTATTATCTCCGGTGAAACCGGAAGTCAGCCATTTTGACTATATCTATCGGCCAATCAGAAATTATGTCTAGTATCTGGGTATAAAATTTTATCCAAATCGATTCATAAGTAAAGAAGGTATAAGCATGGCGCTAGTCTCATTGTCACCCGGTATATATATATATATATTATTATGATACACATAGGTCACTTACTAAATAAAAATTAAAAGAAATAAATTTGGAAGATTAATACAATCAAATTTAGAAAATTTTGAATAAGATTGTTGGTTAAGTTGAATTGAGTAATAGAAATAAAATTTGAGACAATTTATAATTAATTTTGTTAAGTTATAGCAATTGAGTATTCAATCAGGGTGGTGAAAGTTAATATGGAAGATAAGATAATGTTATCATGTGACAAATATGCTTACTACTAGAATATAGCACGTAGCAGGTAAAACTCAGAACATTTAATTTTTTAAAAGGGTGCATTAATAATTGTAACTAGCATAACTTTAAAATTTTGTTTAAGTAGTAGAAATAACAAACTGAAATTATGTAAACAGATTTTTGAAAAATACTAGAAATTTTGACTTTATTAATGAGAATAATTTGGTATTATACAAAATGATATTAACGAGTCTACGAAGTGAAGATAAACGAAAATATAATTAACGGATAATACAAGCATACAATCATTGTCAGTTCGCGCTTGGCTTTCGAAGCGTAAAGGGCAATAACGCCAGCGTGTGCCGGCAGTGATACGAGTTCTATCGCTGGTGTTGACCGCAAGGTCTTTGACGCAGCAGGGAAGTTATCATTTATTCATTTACTTATTTATTGTTTTCATTCCTCCGTACATAATTTAAATTCGAACCATAAACTAAACTAAACATTAGATATCAAATAATGAAGTATGGCGTTTTCCCAGCCTAACTTTTATTCTTATCCAAACCAAGCTGAATTACAACAGCAATACCAAATCTATAATGCATCCCAACAACAAGCGTATTCTATGTTATCGCAACCTATCCAATTCCCATTAAACTCACACCAGGTACAGATGACTAACACGCCTCTGATAAATCAACAACAACCTCCCACGGGCATCCTAAGCTGCAATGAGACAGGAAACGAATGGCATACAGTCAGTTATGGTAAGAGAAACAGTAACGCTGAACAAATACCAAGAAAGCACGCAAAAAAAGAAGAATATTGGCTAGATGACCCAGTACAAACCACCAATAGGTACGACCCACTAGATATCGAAATTTATAACCCGGCAAGCACCTCGCAAGAAGTTACTACTCCGAAAGCTATTAAATCACCACCTATATATGTAGCTGGTGTTAAAACAATTAACCCCCTAACAACGGTACTAAACAAAATTGCCAAGGACAACCACACATTGAAAGCTCTTGGGAACGATCAAATCAAGATCCAAAGTAAAACCAGTGAAATCTATACAACTATAATTAAAAACCTCATCGATAAGAACACAACATTCCACATGTACAAACCTATGCAAGATAGAGCTTTCAGAGTCGTAATGAAAAACATTCACTATTCAACAGACACAGCAGAAATTTAAAAAAATCTAGAGGCACTTGGCCATGAAGTAGTCAACATCTGGAACATAAAACAATGGTCAACCAAAACACCCCTTTCTATGTTTGTAATAGAAGTTAAACAAAATGATAATAACAAAGAACTCTACAAAATTAACCTATTTGTGAACACAAGTATAATAATTGAGCCCCCCCATGCTAAAAGAACTATTCCGCAATGTGCCAAATGTCAAAAATACGGACGCACCAGAAATTACTGCCAACAAACTTCCAGATGTGTTAAATGCACAGGTCTACACTCCACCACAGAATTCCCAAGGAAAGCTAAAGACGATCAGGTTAAATGTGTAAATTGCAACGGAAACCACCCAGCCAACTATAGAGGGTGTATAATATACAGACAACTCAAAGAAAAACTCTTCCCACGACTGAGACTAGAAGTCTCTACGCCTAACCGATCTCCAGCCCAAGCACATCGAATCCCAGGGCTTACGTACGCTGCACTAACAAAACAAAGTATACAACCTCCACAATCTACACAGAACTTGGTCACTAATGCAACTCCCCAACCACAAGTCACACTCCAAAACCAACAATCAAACGAAATGGAGGAACTCAAAGCTATGATGAAGAACTTAATCATACAAATGGGGACTATTATGAACCTATTAACCACGTTAATCAGCAAAATGTCATAATGGCGCAATTGTTAAAAATAGCTGTTTAGAACGCCAATGGGCTAAGCCAACACGCACAGGAGGTCAAACTATTTCTAGAAAATAATCAAATAGACGTACTCCTCATATCTGAGACCCACTTAACCAGGAAAAGTTACATCAAGTTACCAAACTACACTATATATAACACTAACCACCCGGATAGAACTGCCCATGGCGGAACAGCAGTTATAATCAAATCTAACATAAAGCATCGTGAATTAGGCAAATATGAAAAGAGCCATCTACAAGCCACCACTATCCTGGTTGAAGACGAAACAGCTACTCCCTAGGAAATAGATTCTTTGCTGCGGTGACTATAAAGCAAAACATCAAGACTGGGGTTCTCGTGTTACAAGAACTGACGGACGCGAATTACTAGCAGTTATAAATGCAAATAACCTGCATTACTTATCCTCCGGTGAACCCACCTACTGGCCCATAGATCGCCGGAAAATCCCTGACTTAATTGACTTTTGCATCATTAAAGGGTTAAACATGAGACAATTAAATCATGCTTAGAATTAGCCGCAGACCACTCCTCCCTTATAGTTACATTCCATTCAGAAGTAACGTACACTCCAACACGACCCATTCGCCATAACATTAAGACGGATTGGGAATACTTCCGAAGTAGATTGACTAATTTGATAAATCTAAAAATGCCATTAAAAACAGGCGACATCGAAGAAGCTATACTAGCGTTAACCAATGTAATTCAGCAAGTGGCCTGGGAAGCCACTCCCATAACAAAGAAAAAACCCAACACCAACAGTTGCCCCTTAATAATAAAAAACAAAAAAAATGAAAAAAACCCATCAGAAAACGCTGGCAAATCACTCGGTCGGAATCAGACAAACGAGCACTGAACCGCTCCACGAAGCAACTAACGAAGCTCCTACTTCAACATAAAAATCAAGGCATACAACACCATCTAGCCAATCTTTCATCTACAGAAACCACTGACTACTTCCTATGGAAAACTGTTAAAAAATTAAAAGATCCATGACACACATACCACCAATCTCCAAACCAGATGGTCAATGGGCCCGTAGTAGCAAAGAGAAATCAGAAACGTTTGCTAATCATTTGGCTAATGTACTCAAACCCGCTTCTAGTCAGTGCCCTCATACTTCCCAAGTACCTGGAAAGTAGTTAACAATGGTGCAGAAGCCGGAAAAGACATCTACTGATCCAGCTTCCTACAGGCCGACTAGTCTCCTGCCAGTTCTCTCTAAGATCTTCGAAAAGCTACTACAAAAACGACTTCAGCCTATCCTTGAAGAACAACGACTAATTCCCGAACACCAGTTTGGATTTCGTCGATTACACGCAACAGTCGAACAAATCCATAGCTTAGTAGATCAAATTCATAGTGACCTTGACAACCGTAGATACTGCTCCGCTGCGTTCCTGGATATCTCGCAAGCTTTTGATAAGGTTTGGCACTTGGGTCTATTCTACAAACTAAAAAAGCAACTGCCTTACCAAATGTATGAAATAGGTACTAAGATCCTACCTATCGGATAGACACTTCTTCGTGAACTACCAAGGTGAAAACACAAAACTAAAACCAGTGTTATCTGGAGTACCACAAGGCAGCGTATTAGGACCCGAACTGTACCTACTATTCACAGCTGATCTCCCTACCACAAAACTAACGATAACCGCTAATTTTGCCGACGATACAGCTATCCTGGCCTCACATTTTAATCCTACATCTGCATCTCGCAATCTCCAAGGCTCGCTCAATAAAATCCAACAATGGCTTAATGTGTGGAGGATCAAGGTGAATGAAAGTAAATCCCAACATATTACCTTTACCATGAACCGTGACAACTGTCCGACGGTTACCCTCAATGGACAACAACTCAAACACTCAGACACCCTAAAATATATTGGGACTACACTTGGACCGACGGCTAACCTGGAGAACCCACATCTTCAATAAACGGAAACAACTCGGACTTCAATATAGAAAGTTATATTGGATAATCGGAAGAAAGTCTAAATTATCGCTAGAAAACAAACTGCTGCTCTACAAGGTGACATTAAAACCTATCTGGACGTATTGCATCTCCCTATGGGGAACTGCAAGCATGTCCAACCTGCCACCATCGAAAGAGATTCCAAAGTAAAGTTCTACGTGCCGTGGTTAGTGCTCCGTGGTATGTACCAAGCAAAGTAATTTTAAGTGATTTAAGTATACCTACCGTGAAAGAAGAAGTACAAAGCTCTGCCAAAAACTATAAAGACCGACTATCGGCACATCCTAACCATTTAGTGAATACTCTAATGGACGATAATCACATACCAAAACGCTTGAAACGATTTAAACCGAACGAACTACTAACGCGTTTTTTACTGTAATCTTGTGTATAACAAAAGTAACTCTAATATTATTATCCAAGTATATCTTCCCTGTCCAAACACTCATTTGTAGCATAGGCTAGTGAAATTGTAATAGAGAGGTTTATTGGAACCCTACTCTACAAATCCAAGAGCATCTGGCAGCTCCAACTGTCACCTGCACTTATCTGTTATATATATCACACAAAATACTTATTGTCCTCTGTAAAAAAAAGGACAGATTGTATAACAAAGGAGATAAATAAAAAAATCATTAAAGAGATTATGGAATACGGTTTAATTAATTGCAAGTAAGAAGAAGATAACAATAATTTGCGTGAATTTGGATTGTTTGGCACATGCAAGGTATAATTGGTGTTCATTACTAGAGTTGAAGATTCTACGGAGGACTGGTCAAACGTTTTGCTGGGGTTGCTGACGTGAGTGATTGATTTGGATCGTTCTGTTTGGCTTGGTTACTACAAGGTAGGAGCTGAGGATAATGGAAAATTAGTTTGCGTACCATCTGTTAGTGGGAACTTACCAGGAAGCTATTAGATTGACGGACGCGTACAGGAGTGTGAGGAGCGAGACTGTGTCTGCAGGAGCCCAGGGTTTTGTCGTGTTGGAGTTGGTTGCGTGGTTGGAGGAGCATCGAAGTTGTGCTGTCAATGAGCTTAGCTGTGAACGTCAGGAGCAGTAGTGTTTAATGTGAATAGCAGTGAAATAATAGGAAATCAGGTTGGTCTTAATTAGTTCTATAAAAGAATATTGAATAAGAAAAACAATTAAATTCGTGAAATAAAAGTAACATTGTACTTACTTTGGTGATTTGAGTCATTGATTTGTGAATAAAAAGAATATTTGTCAAATTTGATTTGATTATTGTTTGATAGTTGTTTAAAGTCAAACTGACATTTAGTAGCAGTCAATAATTAAAAATCCATATAAAATTGGAATATCAAAGAACAGATAACTAGATTAACGATCCACACCCTATTAAGAGTCTCAAATGCATTACGGATATTAAACAAAATGATATAAAATTTCGAATTAAATAAAAGGTGTCTCAACGTTATAATATTTTACATAATATTAAAGCAATTAACTGAATGGCTTGTAAAATACAATAAGCCAAGTCATCATTGCATATTTATGGTCGCCCAACGTAGTGCTGCCATTCCATTGCAATATACTATATATTGTTATGATACATTAAGAACAGCCAAACTGCTCTCTGCTGAAGATTAAATGTTTTTGTTATGATTATGAAAAAATAACAACTCAGAAAATATAATGTATTTTTGATATAATTTTTTGATTTTAATAAAAACTTTACCCTAATTTTACCCTAATTTTTAATATGTAAGTTATTGAAATACATTTAAAAAGGGTTTTAACAAATTTATGAGGTGAAAATAAAATGAAATATTAAGAAGATTATTATAACAGTTACTGAAGAAAATTTGGAAGGTTCTATAACTATACAAGCAATCAGCAGAAGCAAGAAGAAAATAAGATTTGGATGGAATTGATTTATTTTAACTAATATAATTGATAAGAAGTTGCATTGGTTAAAAAGTTGTCAATTGCTGGATATGTTGGGGGAGTGCTGAGGACATGTGGATCTATCAACGGAGGATAACAGAGGAACGACTAGACTCAGGTGATTTTGTTGGTTACTGACGACAGAGATTGTTAAAGTAGGAGCTAAGAAAGAAGAATATTAATTAGGGATCATCTGTGGTAGTAGCAAACTTGCCGTGAAGCCGTCAAAACGAGGGAAGCTCTAGAAGGTGACAGTAGCGTTGGTGAAGTAGAACAGGAGTACTGTCTTGGAGGTAATATTGAAGCAGGGAGAGTAAGATCAGTTCAAGGTGGGTTTTTAATTTGTCCTATTGAAGCTATAATAAATAAAATACAATTAAAAAAGTGTAATAAACTATAATCAAATACTTACTGTATAGTATGGAGTCAATAAGAGGTGAATGGAAGTTATATTTGTCATATTTGATTGAAAATATTAGTAGAGCACTGTTTGACGTACAAGATGACAGTTCACGCCATTAAACAATATAAAGTCATTATTAGAATAGAATTTCAATTAATAAGCAACTAGATAATTGAACCAACCCTGAAAAGAGTCTCAAGGAGCTATTTTAACATAATTTAATTTATCTGAAATGAAAAGGGGAATTAATGGCACATACTTTTTTGAGATATACCATTTAACATAGTGGGTATTAGACAAATATAATAATGTTCTATAGTGTGTTGGACCATGAAATATATGTTAAACAAAATCACTAAGGAGATATTTATTTATCAGTATGTTAAAATAATTTGATACCAGAACATGTAATACAATTTGTAAGTGGTTGAAATTTTGAAAATAAACCCTTTATAAAAGTTTAAGAGCTGTTTGAAAAAATAAAAGGGTTATAAATTAAAATAAAATAGGCGTGACATAGATTTAAAAGTAAACTTCAAAAAATTAAAAGATGTGAAGAAGAAGAGTATTAAAATAAATGGATGTGGTGAGAATACCTAAGTAATACAATTATAATCTACAAAATCAAATTTCTGGAAGGGTATGCTGAACTGAATTTATTGTCAAATTACATTACATCATATGAATTGGATAACAAGGAATGGTTTTTAATGGAAGTGGTTTACATCGAGATCATTAGCAGAGTGAGCGTTTTATGGGGTGGATAGGAGGTTTTCATCTAAAGGAATTCTAGTTCGACAAGCTTCTCATTGAAGTGACATCTTATAACTTGCATCTAGTCGAGGTTGCAACTTGCTGGTCCTCGGTAGTGTAAATCTTACCTACATTCCTTGTAAAGTAATATACTATTCCCAAATACTTTACTCATCTTGCTCATTACACTGAGTCCTCTATAGTTATTGGTATCTTTACTAAAACCTTTCTTATGTACTGATGTTATATAGGATATCATCCATTGTGTAGGAACAGTGGAATGCTGTATACACTTATTCATCAATTTCTTAATTCGTTCTTTCAGTTTACTTCCCCCATATTTTATCAATTCTGCTGGTATTCCTCCTCATTTTTGAGAGTATTAAGGTGTTATCTACTTCTGTCTGATTTATTTCCATGTGTGTCTGTCTTATATTATATTGATCTTCATTTTCTTGTGGTATAGATTGTTCTCTCTTCTCTACATGTAACTCTTCATAGCGTTTGACCCATTCTTCTTCTTTCATCCGCTCAACTCTACTTTCGGTGGTATTCATTTTCATACTATTTAAAGTTCTCCAGACTTCCTTAAATTGTGCTCTTCCTATCTTTGTATCTATTTCCATACACTTCTTTTCATAGGATAGGTTATTTTCTTCTATGTAAATATACAAAATACAATGTTGCCAGAAACTATATACATTTTGTTCCTGCCATTAAAAGATAGAAATAGATCTTTTGCCTGTGGATGTTAATTCTGACCAATTCTCTTAGACCATTTCTGTGAAATAATTCGAAGAAAATAGAAAAGACAACATCAAAAGAGGTTTACAATCTATTAAAGGGCATTGAAACATAGAAATGTTTCACGAAAGCTCATTTGGTTGCAGGACTGGCTGAGAAACTACAAATGCCTAGATATAAATAAAATGTTTGTTTACAGTTGATCGATTTGGAAAAGGCGAATTAATATTCTTAAAATTTGGATATCAGACTTATTTGAATCATTAAACCCATATTGGAACAAAATAGCACCAGTTAGTGTTAGTGAAGTAATTAAATAAATTAAGACAAGAATGCACGTTATGATAAGTACTTCTCAATACATATCAACGTTATTTTCACCGAAGCCATTCAGGAAACCATACCAGGTGCAATAATTAATGGTGAAGTAATAAATGTATTACTGTCTAAAACGGCGTTAGAACAATGCAGGTGGTTCGTAACTAGCTCAGCGTTCGGGTGGAGTTTACCAGATCTTGATATTTCGGCTATGCTAGAGCCGGTTGAAATACATCGGTATTACCTTTAATAATTGAGTGGGCGCCACTGTAGACGGCCAGCTAGGTGTCCAGTATTTACAGTAACTGCAATTGCCAAAATACAGCTCAACAAATAATATACACAATAAACACATAAAGGTTTCGCAGGAAGCTTTTCACAATAGTATATCTACTGATCTAAAATAGTTTGCGTTTTCCTTTAACTAAGACAGTGAAGTAACTTTTATATTAGTCAAAACCTCGCTCAATCAAACTAAAGTACTATATATAAAGAAGGTGTTTATTTCACAAGAAAAGACCACCAAAAGATGGCAGATTAAAGGTTGAGTAAATCTAACGTAAGCAATTAGCAATTTACTAAACAATAGCAATGCTCAGCGGTTTGGCAGTTCAAAACATAGCTACAAATGTTAAGCAAGTAAATGGATATTTGCCAAACTCTGATATAGGTTAACTGTTTGTCAGTTCAAAACACAGTTACAAATTATTACTGTAAGTATTTATATCAACAAGCACAACATCGAACCGCTAGAAAACCGTAACGAAATACGGGTGTCACAGTTAACTATGACTGTGCTCACTGTCCCGAGGTTTGTCACGCACAATTGTTACGGGCTAAAAGCCATTTAAAAGTATTACATATTTAATTGCCCAATTTTCGAAAAATCTAAATATTACCCGCTACTACAAGCTTCGAATTTCCAGGAATTTATATTTTTAATTAATTTGCGTTAGACTAGGCCTCTCTTGTTGCATCGGTGTTAGTCTGGTTGCATATTTAAGACTTCCTCCAATTTTCGAATTTGGTCTTCTTATCAGCCTTTTTCGGCCATTCGCGGTATTGCGTTGCTGCAGAATAGTTGCCTTTGTGAGACGACGTTTTGAAACGTACCTTAATTGGGTTCCATGACAGGTAACTGGCCTGGGAAATCATATCTGTTGTATTTTGAGTCTTCCGGATTTGGCGATGCAGTCCTACGGAAGGTTATTTTGCGATTTCCTAACCCTCGAACTTAGTTTGGATTTCATCTGGGCAAGCACATATTTTCTTTTGGCAAAGCGGAGCCTAGAACACCTAAGGGTATGTTTCTTTGTTGATGTTTAGCTAGATTCTATGGTATAATACTTTGTTAGCTTCTTGTTTTTGGTGGCGTCCTTTTTTGTGGGCCTTTTCGTGGTCCTCTTGTGGCTCATAATCATCTGAAGAAGTTGGTTCCAGCTGCCGCCTTGAGTATTGGGAGCTTGTAGACGCCCCTCGCCTACAATAAAGAGCGAAGGTAGAAGTTCTTGCGTAACCTCCTTCATCGACACGTTTACCTGCAGGTCGTTAGCTCTGCACAAACCTTGGCCGAGCCCTGCCTCCCCGCTGTTTATCGGACCCTCCGTCTGTGCTTGCTGCAGCCTGGAGGTTTATCATCGCAAGGTCGGTTGTAATTATTTTGGGCTACTTGAAATTTGGGAATTCGTGCTAATATGTTTTTGTGACTGTGCTACTTCTTATCCGGCAAATGTTAGAATGCTTGTAGTCTGTATTTTAATCTTTTTGAGGCAGTTTAAATATTTGTTTTTAATGATTTTGCTGCGGTAGTTTATTGTCATTAGTTTTTAGGTTGAAAGTTATTAGGATGGTTGGGCCTCATGCCCCGTCCAAGTGACTATATTAGTGAGAGTTGTATGGCATTTGCATGACGAAATTAATCCATTTTCGGACTTCACGGCCCGGCTGTGACATAGATTTGGGTTGAATACAACCTCAATTAACCCCGCATTTGCAAGCAATTTTGCGTAATATTAGTGTGCGATATTTTGACACCGTTTGGGAATTAACCATAGTCACATATTGGTTTACAAAGCGCTTTAGGAAGACACAATATCTTGGGCTCCGTAAGAGCGATATTGTTATTTTTGATAAACTTTAAGACTGCTCTTGCATAGTGGGTAATTGGTCGAATTCACCCAGTAATTCTAAATTTAGCTGTAATAAATGTGTCATAGCCATTGTGCTATCGACAACTTGTTAGTTTTGCATTTAGCCATTTAGTTAGTCATTCTGTGATTCGATTATGCATATTAATGTACTTAAACCTATTTATTTAAGGTACGTTAATATTTCGTTTACGCTTTAATGATTATGTAAATTATGTACCATAATTTTGGTGAGATTTCTTATGACGCTTACTGCTGGGATATAATTTGTGATATACTGGATTGGTTTGCCGTGTGATATTTTATGTGTGCATTTTATTTGTATTTATATTACTGAATTTTCGATATGATACTGCCTTGACATCTTTGCCTGCGTATCTGAATTGTGCCTTTGCCGTTACCCTTTTATTTTCAGGTTTTGTTAGTAGCGTCTTCTGTAGTGTACCTTTTGATTAGCAGAGTGCTGGGTTACTTGCTACTTGGCGCCCATATTTTTATTTTACAGCTGAAGCTTTTGAGTCTTTTGTTTTACTCACGACCAGCTCCGGCTGAGAAGTCGGTTGCCTTTGCTTATTTCTTTTATAGTCACTTTGACGGTAACATAATATAAACAGATTACATACAAGAATGGTTAAGGGCACTGGTGGAACTCGACATGCAACCACCTTGTCGTGGTGAGTCCTGAGTAGTTTTACCGAACTAGCGAAAGTTGCATATCAGATTACAGGAACAGACTATTAATACTGTAATTCAAAAGTATTTTATATAAGAAAATGCTAATATAATGCAAAGCAGTTAAATCAAGGACTTCTAGGCAGATTGAGTAGATTGAAGATATCATTATTTTTGTATGAATTTGTTTAATGTTGTTATCATGGCTTAATAGCAGCTTTTAAGCGTTATCCACAGTTTATGTGATGAACCTAAGCAATTGTAAAAGTATTTTCTTTTTATAACAAATTAATCAAAAATTCAAAACTTTTACCCATTTGAGTAGACTGAAGATAATTTTTCGCGGTTTTGAATTTTTACACAGTTGTTAGTGAAGCAAAATTAGAACTTTTGAAATATAGTTCTTTGTCATAGTAAAAAAATCATTTTTGTCGCTCCACCTTAACTCTGATTGTTATCGAAGTAGTCCTGTTGTATTGAATTGCAACTTGGGTAAAGTAAAGTAAAGCAAAATGATCTTAAAAAGGATGTAGTCCTTCTGCACAACGAATAGAATGACAAATAAATGCTTGTTAACTGCAATAAAGAAAACAGCTGAAGTCATTTTTAACATCAAAAGGTAAATTCGGATACTAAGACATGTGAACAGAAAAGTGTAGTATGAAATAGTGCAACTAATTATGCACAGCATAAATGAAGCAAGGCGAGGGGCATCATGGCTAATGAACTCAATGGAATGGTTCGCATATCCCCTATACGTGTTAGAACTGCAGTATTGAAAATGAGAATAGCGACAATGAAATTAAATCATCGAAAAAGACTGCACCCTAAGAAGTTAGCGTGTTGATTAATTCTAATTCCATTTCCACTCTTGCTTTTTCTGCCTGAACGAAATTTACCCTCGATAAGATTCTCATTGTAATGCGTTAACTGTGGCATAATTTTGTGCAATAATTAAAAAAACCTTTCCTGAAATCCATTTTAATCCATAAAATTATTTCGAGGGTTTGCATAATCGCTAAATGCCGCCCTAAGCAAAAAAATTAATTATTAAAAATCTGAGTGCGAGCTCAGTTTAAGTATTGATTTTCTTATGCGTTTACTTTGATTCGGTAAATTTTAATTTAGTTTTTGTGGGTCGTTAATTTGGGATCTGTTTTGTCATGATTTAGCCTTGAGGCTATCCTTGAGTTTTTGCGGAGACTGCAAACGCCCACACCATCGACCCTAAACTCGGGCCTGTTAGTGAAGAACATCATGAATTAAAGATATGCAAAAACGAAATTGCCAGCGAGAACTAAACGCACTCCCTTTAAATATAAATGGCAGTTTCCATTGCTGCCGGGGCACAGGAACTTTTAATTAGCCACGAAATTTGATTTACATTCAGTCTTTGCAATTTGCCTGCACTGAATAAATTGCTGTTTACATTTATGGATTTTTTTGCGTTTCTGTAAACAAGCGGGCAAATTGTTTTGTATTCAGGGCCGTAGTTTCAGTCTAGGATATAAATGTTGCGTTGCTACGAAGTTCACCTTTCCTTTGCATATCAAAGAAGCGATTAATACATTTACATTGCGAGTGCTGAATGCTTAATAAAATGTTTCCTTCTTTTGAAAAATGAGGCAAGGAAAATAGAGACAGCTTCTTATGTAATATAGGGATTTGTCGATAATCCGAAAATAAATAATTTCTACTCTTTGCGGTAGCTAATTAAAATGTTAATGAATGAAAACCTTAAGTAATTTTTATTTGACGAATCTACTACTTTTTCTTCTTTGAGAGCTTTCTCCATCATTAGCAATTACAACAGCATATTTTTTCTCTATCTTTTGATTTTCTAATAAGATCTTCGAAATGTGGACCTGTCCAGTTCCTGATATTCCGCATCCAAGACATTTTCTTTCTGCCTATTCCACGTGTGCCTTGGATTTTGCTCTACTAGAAATTGTATGTGTTCCATGAACAAGCCATCCCAGCTTGGTGAGTGAAGCCATTGGACTACCTTCTGGACTCTCGCGAAGTTTCTTTGACTCAATGAGATGCGATTGGCATTGTTTTATCAAGAGCTTGGACTTGGCTCTCTACGGTTTCCAAATCCAAAACTTGCAAATGATGCATGTCACTTAAGCTGCGAATGTTCAATGCATGGTGAGGCACTAACACCACATGAAGGAGCTTGGCCTGCAAGGCGCGCTTTCTCATGTTAGGTTCCGAAGTTGGCTATATTTTTTATCTGAATTTTACTATAGCCAGCAATTTTAAATCAGTAGTTTAAATACGCAACGTTAGGTCAAATATTTACAATCTGTCAAGTTACACAAAATGTTCGCCCAGTGCATCAGCGATTCTTTGAACGTTTAAACTCGTGAAAATATGAGAAAACATCAGGTAATTATTCAAATTTTTCCGCTTGGCAAACAATTAATACTATTTTGTTTCAGTGATGACGTAGAAAAAACTTGGCTTCGCTTATTTCGTGACGTAGGAGAGACGCGAAAACGTGCACTTGTTTCAGGTGGCTTGGGGTTTTCGCTAAACTTGCAAAATTTGATGACGTCTTGCTTATTACGCAAATTACGGAGTAGCTACAGCCTTGGAAACGAGTTAATCTTCCTCGGCAAGATTTGGTTTCGTATTTAGCTGTTTTTCCCCAACTCTGACACTTAACTTTTAGGCTAATTTCCTACCTGAGAAAATCTGGCCGAGCTGGAACAGAGCTGTTCTGGGACGCCCGCTAATTTTTCTCTGCTGGAGATGCTCGTCTGGCTGCAGAAGGCTTTCAGAGTCGTACTGTGCCCTGGGCTGCTGTCCTCTGGTTCCCACTGTCTTATTTAGTCATAGAGCTACTTCGTAGTTTTAAACTGCTCGGCTGCCGTTTCCTCGTCGCAGATTGGTTATAGGTATTTATATTTTTGTGCTGCGGAAACTGCTGCGAACACTTGTACAAGCACTTGGGCACTTGGGTAATAAAATGCAACACTTTTTAGATTGTAAATAACTCGTTTAATGGTCAAAAAATGTATTTTAAAATGGAGCACAAAACTGAGAAACATGTAATAATTTTAATTCATTTGTTCTCTCTTTATCAACAAAATAGTATCAAGTTGCTAGGATACGGTATTAATGGAAATTAGGTTTGATAATTAATGGACATACAAGAAAATAAATTTGAGTACATAAATTAGAATTAACATTTTTATTAAAATCTAGATTATTGTCTTTTTCTTATAACTAAAACCGTTCAATTGCGTCGCACACACAAACGTCTTTTATTATTTTGCCATTGCTCTGCTTTGCACTTTTTTAATTCCTTTTACAATAAAGGAAGGGGATTCACCCCAAAAATTCTAAATTGAGTTTTCAACAGATCTTTACGTTTAGAGTCTCCTGAACCCAAAAAACATATTTTTTTTATTGGTCGTCTGTCTGTGTGTGTGTGTGTGTGTGTGTGTGTCTGTGTGTCTGCCTGTGAACAGAATATTTCAAAAACGAAAAAATATATGGCGTTGAAACTTCATATATAAGTTTTGTGTACTATGTAGATGCGACAGCAAGCTTCTGAAGAAAATCGCATAACTGGAAGTAGGTGTTTACTCTTGTGATTTTTTCAGTTCTTTCCGATTTTTTCAAAAACGGCTCTAACGATTTTTTTCAAACTTCACATTTTTATTACGTTTTGAATTTATATTGATGTGAGATAGGTGATTTTTCCAGTTGAATACTTCTAAAATGGGTTTCTTTTGTTTTTTTTTCAATTTTTTTATTAACTCCTATTTTAAATAGAACACCGGGTATATTATTACATTTTTGAATTCAGCTTAAAATTTTAGAGGAAATTTGTTTCTTCAACTAACGCTCTATTTTGTACCGTTTTTGCAGAATTTGTAGTTTTTTAAAATTTTTGACAAATGCTTAAAAATTAAAAATCAATTTTTTATTATACCTGCACCAGAATAGCCATTTAAAGCACGCCTGAGCGTGCGAATACAGGCGATTAAAGCTTGCCGAGCTTTAAAGGTTGTCAAGGAAACGACTGAATGCAACAACGGACATGGACGCGACCAAAATGTAAATAATTCTCGTAACTATAGTAGCAATATTATTATGCCTTCTCGATTTATCACGACAAAAATTATTTCTAAGTTTTTAGTGCGTAATTTATTTCCAGTATTGGAGGTATAATAAAAAATAGTGTAAAGTATTCGTGGATAACTGGTCTTTAAAACACTTGCTCTATTTCGAGCACTCCGGCTACGTCGTCGTGCTCGAAAACTCGCGCGTGTTTTAAAGACCTTGTTATCTACTCATACTTTAATATACTATTCTAATTATAAGATCACTGTAAAAGGAAGTTGTGTGCGTGTATCACACCAGATTTTTGTTAATTATAAACGCACTGGCATATTAGAGTTCCACACTTTTCATTCGTTTGCTCCCTTTCTTGTTGCCTGCTTCTCAAATTGCTCTTTTGCAATATTCTGTTATCTTTCATCTTGCTTAATTCACCTTTCAGATTCCTCACAATTTTCACTATGCTTGCTTGGCTTTACTGAAAACTACGCTCCTTTTAAAATGCACATAACAAACCTTTTGTGTCTATTAATTTCCTTCGGTCTAGCTTTACATTATGCGCAAACCTATTCTTTTATTATTTTAATTTATTTAAAAGTCAATTTCAGACCCTGTGAAAATAAGATTTGCCTTTGCGTTCCTTTCTCGACTACTTTACTGTCTCTCGCATCTCATTGCCAATGCATTTAATATTTTACTTTAGCGTAACATTGCAATTGCATAAAACATCCCAACTCTGTTCTTATTGAATCGGTCAATTATCCTGCACTGCAAACAGAGCCAAGTTGTGGGTCTAATACCATCTCAATATATTGTTATGATACATGATGCAGGAAATTATAGCATATGAAAGAAATATTTAAAATGAACTAATAAAGTTGGACAGTTATAATAATTCAATCTTGGTGGGTATAAAGTTTTGAACATAAATAATGAAAGTAAAAAATACAAGGGTTCTTTTCTTTGTGAATCATTTAATATTGTTATATTTATTGGAATGGATTAAACTTAATGGTTGTATTTAATATTTATAAAAATAAACCAAGGTAACATTGACAAATGTATTTGTTAAGAAAATTCTGTATATAGCATTATTTAGAAAAAAATAGGAAGTGTGCATTAAGAATTTTCTCTAATAGATATAAAAAGTTTGTTTAACAACATTTACATAAAACAACTCAAGAAAGCATGTATGTAATTTGGCTATAATAATTTTGGTATAATAAAAAATAGAATCTCTGCATTAATTTGTCTAATTTTGGTGATAACAAATTAAATAAAGGCTGAAAACAAATCTACGACGTAAAATAAAGTAAAATATTTAAAATGGAAAAGATATTGTGACATCAAGTGTTAGAGGAGAAGCTACAGTTAATTGGATATAGAATACAGGACATTATACTAGTTGAGGGGATTTGGATTTATTCATACGTACAAGATATTAGAAGAGGTATTTTACAATTTATTATTGTATACAGTATACAGATACAGGGTAAATATTGTAAAAGAGGCAAAAAGGGACAGCGAAAAGTCGGTTGTATTTAATGCAGCCGCATCGCACAGATGCGAGAGGTCCTTCGTAGCTGAATGCGACAAACGGGAGAACTGAAATCGCATTCGTAGACGATCGTAGAAGTTCGAATCACACCGCCGGTAACGTTTTATTATTTGAAAGTTGATGTAATTCGCATTACTAAAAGGATCATTTTATTGTTTCAGTATTATTAGAAACGTTAAAATATTTTTTTTCTATAGCACATGTTAAAGTGTGCTTTTATCAACTCAAAACAAAAGGTCAAGTTTTACTTTAACAGCAAGGGTAGATAAAGTAGCACTTTAACATCAAGGATAGATAAAGTAATTTAATTTTCTAACTTTTGTTTAAATTAAATATGACAGCTTCGTATTATCGTAGCAACCCATTCTAGCTACTGACATTTTGAAATGTGAATGACTGTCCTTATTTTCTTTTGAAATTGTTAAATTTCTTGCTATAGAAAAAAATATTGTATTATACACGACGATAAAGTTATTTCTATCCACTCTTGAATCATTAACGTCTCGACTTCGTCTCGACGTTAAACGATTCACTCGTGGATAAAATTTAACTTTATCGTCTTGTATAATAAATTACTATTAGTCCTAGTTTTATTTGATTTTTAAAATTGTTTAGTCTCATAACGTCCACTTACGATGGAAGTTCTGGGTAAAACGTGTTACAGATTCTTTTTATATTGAAGTGCTAAATGACCGATCTTAAGTAGAGATAACTAGTAGCATTAAGTCACTGAGTGTCAGGTCAAACTTCTGTATGGAGCTTAGCGTTCTGAACTATAGAAAGTATTTGATGACTGTAGCATCTATGCTAGCCTTCTACAATGCGTAACGTGAGTCTATTGTTGCATTTGTATTTGCAGGTTTTTGATGCATTCTTTCAGTTCGATAGAAAATTAATTGTAGCGCCTCGTATCCGAAGAATATCTTGTATTTTGATTTTTTTTACAACAAATCTTCCTTCATTACCACTGGACAGTGTCCGTCGGGTGTTGCTGAGCACGCATACCCTAGGAACATATATTCTTGGATTATCTGCAGTAATACTGCCCGTTACATAAAACTCGCGAGGAAAGGTATTCTTAGAGCTTATAAGTGCGATTTACTAGTTTTCAAATTAGTATACGATTTCCATACAGCAAAAATCATGGGTAGGCTCGAGAAAAAGTTATTTCAAGGAAATTATATTATTACGAGAAATATTTGAATAGAAAATCGCGAACTTTTAATATTTATATATATATTATTATTTAGATATTGTTGTCGTTGCTGTTTCTTTTGGACAAGGTCTAAGAATGTTGGGTATCAGGTATCGTAAAAACTGCCTGCTATTGTCATATGGTCAAAACCCTATTAGAACTTTGGTGGGACTATCTAAATTGCAACTTTTAAAGATGAGCAAATATTATTTTTTCAATGGTAGGATGGCATTGGTCCACTTTTAAAGTGTGCGATGTCCATCCTTTTCTAACTGAGATCATCTTAACACGTATAATGAATAGAGTTAAGAGCAAATTTTATTGGTGGATTTCGTATTATATAGATGTTTTAAAATTTGAAATATTTATTTTAGATAAATAGATTTGACGTCACTAGACGCAACACTGAAGTCTATATTCTGTTAGCATATAAGACCTTACAGGTATTATACGTATTATATGGAATATAATTCTAAATTAAACTTCCTTCCTGCTTCAGAAGACAGGTCATTTTAGTTAAGCCGTATGACTAGAACATAAGTATTTTCCGCCACATAACTTGGCGCATAACAAAAGGGACAGAAAATATCACGAGCGAATCTAAAAGCGCGCTCCAGAGCGTTTTACGTTCGGTCGCTTCGCAACAGGAGGGAAATTCTTGGTTTATTTGCTCTCATATTCTAGCAGCTACATTTCGAGCTTTATGTCTCTAGTTTGTATACGCGAATCTGTTCGGGTATTAACTTACTGCACTGAAACGCAATGTGGAGTGCTGCGAGACTATAAAAGGCCAATTTTACAGATCTGTAAAACAAACTTCTTTTTTCTATAGCACATGTTAAAGTGTGCTTTTATCAACTCAAAACAAAAGGTCAAGTTTTACTTTAACAGCAAGGGTAGATAAAGTAGCACTTTAACATCAAGGATAGATAAAGTAATTTAATTTTCTAACTTTTGTTTAAATTAAATATGACAGCTTCGTATTATCGTAGCAACCCAATCTAGCTACTGACATTTTGAAATGTGATTAACTGTCATTATTTTTTTTTGAAATTGTTAAAGTTCTTGCTATAGAAAAAAATATTGTATTATACACGACGATAAAGTTATTTCTATCCACTCTTGAATCATTAACGTCTCGACTTCGTCTCGACGTTAAACGATTCACTCGTGGATAAAATTTAACTTTATCGTCTTGTACAATAAATTACTAGTTCTCGATTCACGTAAACACTGTTTATTTTCAGAATCAACAGTCTAGACAGTATAATTTTCAAATTAGTTTCTCGAAAACTTAATTCTATTTTAAATTTAATGTTAAGTTAGTCTGATGAACATGCCGTAAAAATATTTGCGACTTCAAGAAGTTCAAACGGAATAAAACATTACTCATTTTATCGACTGCTGAATTAGGACACAGTAAACAAAACATACAATGCGATCATAAACATTTTTGGAAAAAGACGGCCAAGGAGACCACAAAAGTGTCTTACATTTGTTCAGATACTTACAATTAATTCACTTATCAGTTTGATAAGTATCAAATTAATATTTGGGTTCCTCGCCATAGATTTTTGATTAATGGTTACAATTGAGCTGTCCAGGAGTGCGGTTCTGTGTGAAAAACCGGAATCAAATGCTTGCTAACACGAATCACTTCAGAGCCAATATATAATTATATTATAAATATTATATTGTATTGAGCTATATTATATTATATTATAAATTGTGCAAAAGAATTATACATAGTTAAACAGAACAGAACGCGTAACAGAAAGAAAGGGAATGATTTAATACCATACTCGCGATGAAGAGCTTGTAAAGGAGATGGAATGGATAAGGAGTAAATAGAAAATAATAAAAAAAGACGAATAGATACTTGGTCACCCACCGCAACAATACGCAGAAGTATCAACTTAAGTAAATCAGTAGAATAGGGGCAGCTATCCCCTCCACTTTTTATTTGATTCGCGGATTCGCGGTTTAATTCGCGGTTTTATTCGCGGATTGACCTAATTAATTTCGCGGATTGATCTAATTAATTTCGCGGTTTGATCTAATTAATTTCGCGGTTTGATCTAATTAATCACATATGAAGTTTGATATGTAATTTACATATGTGCTACTGATTAAATTACGCATTAGATTTTTTAATTTGCTTCTGGAATTACGCGTCGGACTTCGGCGGCCATCTTGGATTTCTGGCGGGAATATTTGAAATTTGAATTTTTTTCCGATTTTTTTTCTAAGTTCCATTATTTGAATTTGAATTTCGCGGTGTGTCGGCCATCTTGGTGCGCGCGCACTTCTCACGGCGGTTGTTTTTAAATTTGAATTTTTGCGGAAATATTTGAAATTCAAACTGATAGAGCCATCGCGCTCTTCGAAGCTGCTGTCTCTCTCTTGCATTCACAGAAGGACTATTTATATTTAAAAAAATCTCAGGCCGACCGAGGATTTGAACGCTCTACGTTCGTGTTGCACAAATTTAGCTACATCCATTAGTGCCTCTAGACCACGGAGCGGTACGGGATTTAAAGGGTTTGAACGAAACGCCATTTCGCAGCTCTACAGTCACGCCGCTCGAATTTTAAACAACTTATTTTTTCGAATATATAAAATATAAGAACGGAATTGTGCCGTCTAGGGCCTTAGAAACTTGTTAATAATTTTAAAAAATTGACTTTGTAACTAGTTTTGCTGTAATTAATTTAATATGAGTGACGCTATCACACTCAGTCCCATTGATTTTCTACAGCTTTCTCTTTTCCATCCCGTTTGCTACCTATGCGTAATTACAAAATACGTTATCGCTCCAGGCAGACTTTCTATTTAGCCGGCGATTGTGTAGGGTTTTTAACCGTTGCATAGAATTCGAAAGTTTTATTTAACGTGCCTAAACAGGATTGTTTAGAAGACTGTAATTATAATTAGCATCGTAATGGAATGCACCAAGATTTAAATCAGCATGCATTGTTCGTCTGGATCGAGCAGTACGTACTCCAACGGTTTCTAGTCTTGCTTGGTTGACAGACGACAGAATGCACGGTTACCGGTCAGCGCAGCCAACAGCTTGGCGCTAAAATCCCTGTGACACAAAATCTAGTGGGATAAGCTTGCCTGGTTAATAAACCACTCTAGTTCGTATGATTTTTGTCGCTTTTAAAAATAAATAGACATTATTTTTTCGTGCTTGAGTTTTATAATTACGCTGAGCCCTTCGTGGCTTGATTACGTCATGCCGAAGCCTGCTAGTTTAAAAATTAAATGGGGGATAAGAGGTAAAGCCAGATCGTAAATATAAAAACGAGTTACAAATTTGATTTTAATATATTCCTGAAATACTAAGTATGAAAAAGTCTTGGTTTTAAAGGTCTGAACATTGTACCACTTAGCTGTTCTAACATTATACTTCCATATACATATTATAAATAAATTTTAAATGTTATTTTCGACTGAGTTTTAGCTTCTTATAAATTACAACAGTGCCCTCGCCCATATAAAATAAGACATACGCATTAAATAAATGTTTTTATTGTATAAGAATGGTTGTCCCCCATAAATTTGAATAAAAACAGGCAATTTCGTTGAAAAAAAAATAGCTTTTCAATATCGTTTGCAAATAAGACAAGGGATACTTGTAAAAATATAAGTCAAACCATTTTTTCTTGTAAAAAATTTACGAAAAGACGTAAGTGTTGGCGACAAATGAAAATAATTTTGAATAAAAACACGCAAAATTACGAAAATACGTAGAAAATTTATAAAAATCGGCATCTTGTCACATTAAATTCTGCAAAAACGACAAAAAACAATATTTTTTTTCACAACTTTCATTGAAAAATAGTAAAATTTTACGAAAATACGTTGGTTTTAAAGGTCTGAACATTGTACCACTTAGCTGTTCTAACATTATACTTCCATATACATATTATAAATAAATTTTAAATGTTATTTTCGACTGAGTTTTAGCTTCTTATAAATTACAACAGTGCCCTCGCCCATATAAAATAAGACATACGCATTAAATAAATGTTTTTATTGTATAAGAATGGTTGTCCCCCATAAATTTGAATAAAAACAGGCAATTTCGTTGAAAAAAAAATAGCTTTTCAATATCGTTTGCAAATAAGACAAGGGATACTTGTAAAAATATAAGTCAAACCATTTTTTCTTGTAAAAAATTTACGAAAAGACGTAAGTGTTGGCGACAAATGAAAATAATTTTGAATAAAAACACGCAAAATTACGAAAATACGTAGAAAATTTATAAAAATCGGCATCTTGTCACATTAAATTCTGCAAAAACGACAAAAAACAATATTTTTTTTCACAACTTTCATTGAAAAATAGTAAAATTTTACGAAAATACGTCTGTGTTGGCGACAAATTAAAATAAATTTGAATAAAAGCACGCAAAATTACGAAAATACGTAGAAAATTTATAAAAATCGGCATCTTGTCACATTAAATTCTGCAAAAACGACAAAAAAGCAATATTTTTTTCACAACTTTCATTGAAAAATAGTAAAATTTTACGAAAAGACGTATGTGTTGACCCCCAAAGTAAATAATTTTGCAAATGTTTTACACTTTTTATAAAATGCACCGCTTAAAATTAAAAGAAATAGCAATTTCATTGAAAAAATCTACTACCACAATCATTTCGATAAACAAATTTCAAAAAATCTTATACTTTTGACGGAAATATATGTATGGTGACCACAAATTAACATAATTTTTAAATAAAAACGCGCAAAATTACGAAAATACGTAGAAAATTTATAAAAATCGGCATCTTGTCACATTAAATTCTGCAAAAACGACAAAAAACAATATTTTTTTCACAACTTTCATTGAAAAATAGTAAAATTTTACGAAAATACGTCTGTGTTGGCGACAAATTAAAATAAATTTGAATAAAAGCACGCAAAATTACGAAAATACGTAGAAAATTTATAAAAATCGGCATCTTGTCACATTAAATTCTGCAAAAACGACAAAAAACAATATTTTTTCACAACTTTCATTGAAAAATAGTAAAATTTTACGAAAAGACGTATGTGTTGACCCCCAAAGTAAATAATTTTGCAAATGTTTTACACTTTTTATAAAATGCACCGCTCAAATTAAAAGAAATAGCAATTTCATTGAAAAAATCTACTACCACATCATTTCGATAAACAAAATTCAAAAAATCTTATACTTTTGACGGAAATATATGTATGGTGACCACAAATTAACATAATTTTTAATAAAAACGCGCAACTCGTTGAAAAAAAATATTCTGACACCACCAAAACACGCAATTTCATTGAAAAATATATATATGTTGTCCACAAATTAACATAAATTGAATAAAAACACGTAATTTTGTTGAAAAAATGTTCTGGCCCCGTCATTTCACTTAAAATTTTACAAAACTGCCATCATAACACTTGAAATTATACAAAATATATGTATGTTTATCACAATTAACATAAACCTGAATAAAACACACAATTTCGTTGAAAATTTGCAAATGTTTTACACTTTTTATAAAATGTGCCGCTCAAATTAAAGAAATCACAATTTTTAAATTATATCACGCCATTATGAAATCGTAGATTGATTTTTTTTTTGAAATTTTACACTTTGTAACTGTAAAATAACTTCAAATACTAATATTTTAGCTTTAGATTTTGTAATTATTGCAGATTCGTGAAAAAACAAAAGCAGAGTAGAAATAAAAAACACAAACACTTTGTAATAAACAAATATATTGTTCTTATTTCGTATAATACTTAATAATATAAATATAAATGTACAGCAGAATGTCTTATTTCTAAAAATTCGCTAGCAATTTACAAAACTGTAGTTTGAGGTGCACGACATTCAAATTAAAAAGACTGCAAGTAATAAAATCAGAATTTCATTGTGTAATTTTAAAGTTTAAGATGCACCCAATCTAGAATTCCCTTCGTTTTTGGTGTTGATGACATCTGCCTTAGAGGCGTTTTTCTAACGGCCCTTTTTTGGAGGCGTTTCCTTATCGATGTTCTTCTGACTGAACCTTTTTGATGTGGACTTGGATGAGTAGCTGGTGTTTTTAATTTATATTCTAAATCAGACTCGCAGTTATCAGTTTCCATTCCGGTTTTTCCTATAGTACCAGTCGGGGTTGGCTTCTTTTGCTGTTTAGGTTTAGCTAGCAGCACATTAGGAACGTTAAGGTCTTTGATGTAATCAGCAAACTGTAGGCGTCCGGGTGGATTAATAGTTTTTCGAGGCCGCAGAATGTCGTGAATTAAATCGACTATGTTAGACGCCGGTAAAATTTCACCCTTTATAGTAACGGTGCCCTTGTGATCCCAGCTCACATCGCTTGAGGTACTCAAAATGCGTAGGAAAACTTCAGCTTTTTTCTTAAAAGTTTTAGGAAGTGTAGATAAAATAACGGCATTTGATAGGCTGTCACTGGTTGTTTCAATAGGTATTTTGATTGGCTGCCGCGCCTGGTTTGTGAAATGAAGGAATCGTTGTAAAACCTGATTGTACTGGATCCATTTATCGTAATCAGTTAATTTGGACTTTAAAACTTTTTGCATTTCGTCATCAAGCTGTGATAATATATTTTTCTCCGCATCATCGCCAGACTTAAGACGCTGGACAAATTCCGGCGATACAATCAACATCTTCCGCTCTTTGTCCATTTTAGTCGAAAAGGGAGCTCAGTCGTTTGTTCTGGTAGAGCCGTCGTGAATAAACTAGCTTAAAATCAAGACTTTCATAATAAATATATAAAAAAAAATATGACAGGTACGGGAATCGAACCCGTATTCTCTCTCGAGATCAGAGCTTGAATCTGACGCCTTAACCATTCGGCCAACCTGCCTCCCTATATAAACGATCACACTCTGCATAATTAAGAAAACATATAGTTTTAAAAGTCTTCTATTTGCAATTTCAAACAATATTTCATATAAATTAAGCCATGTACAAATTTCTTAATCAGGTTTTGATATATTTTATCGAAGACTGGACCCTCAGCTGCCGTTTTATTATTTGTCGAGATGTGTCATCGTTGAATTTACAAGTGCCATCCTGTCTGCTGTGTGACGTAGGTAATGTATCCACTCCTTTTTATTTTAAAATTCTATAAAATCAGAGGTCCAAACTGCTGCCGCATCAGGTAACAGAGTACAATGTTTAAAACGTGTTAGTGCGGCATCAGTCGGGCCTCTGTTTTTATAGAATTTTAAAATAAAAAGGGGTGGATACATTACCTACGTCACATCGCAGACAGGCTGGCTCTTGTAAAATTCATCGATGACGCATCACGACAAATAGTAATAAAACGGTAGCTGAGGGTCCAATCTTTCGATAAAATATATATCAAAACCGATTTAGAAATTTGTACATGGCTTAATTTATACGAAATATTGTTTGAAATTGCAAATAGAAGACTTTTTAAACTATATGTTTTCTTAATTATGCAGAGTGTGATCGTTTATATAGGGAGGCAGGTTGGCCGAATGGTTAAAGGCGTCAGATTCAAGCTCTGATCTCGAGAGAGAATACGGGTTCGATTCCGTACCTGTCATATTTTTTTTATATATTTATTATGAAAGTCTTGATTTTAAGCTAGTTTGTTCACGACGGCTCTACCAGAACAAACGACTGAGCTCCTTTTCGACTAAAATGGACAAAGAGCGGAAGATGTTGATTGTATCGCCGGAATTTGTCCAGCGTCTTAAGTCTGGCGATGATGCGGAGAAAAATATATTATCACAGCTTGATGACGAAATGCAAAAAGTTTTAAAGTCCAAATTAACTGATTACGATAAATGGATCCAGTACAATCAGGTTTTACAACGATTCCTTCATTTCACAAACCAGGCGCGGCAGCCAATCAAAATACCTATTGAAACAACCAGTGACAGCCTATCAAATGCCGTTATTTTATCTACACTTCCTAAAACTTTTAAGAAAAAAGCTGAAGTTTTCCTACGCATTTTGAGTACCTCAAGCGATGTGAGCTGGGATCACAAGGGCACCGTTACTATAAAGGGTGAAATTTTACCGGCGTCTAACATAGTCGATTTAATTCACGACATTCTGCGGCCTCGAAAAACTATTAATCCACCCGGACGCCTACAGTTTGCTGATTACATCAAAGACCTTAACGTTCCTAATGTGCTGCTAGCTAAACCTAAACAGCAAAAGAAGCCAACCCCGACTGGTACTATAGGAAAAACCGGAATGGAAACTGATAACTGCGAGTCTGATTTAGAATATAAATTAAAAACACCAGCTACTCATCCAAGTCCACATCAAAAAGGTTCAGTCAGAAGAACATCGATAAGGAAACGCCTCCAAAAAAGGGCCGTTAGAAAAACGCCTCTAAGGCAGATGTCATCAACACCAAAAACGAAGGGAATTCTAGATTGGGTGCATCTTAAACTTTAAAATTACACAATGAAATTCTGATTTTATTACTTGCAGTCTTTTTAATTTGAAATGTCGTGCACCTCAAACTACAGTTTTGTAAATTGCTAGCGAATTTTTAGAAATAAGACATTCTGCTGTACATTTATATTTATATTATTAAGTATTATACGAAATAAGAACAATATATTTGTTTATTACAAAGTGTTTGTGTTTTTTATTTCTACTCTGCTTTTGTTTTTCACGAATCTGCAATAATTACAAAATCTAAAGCTAAAATATTAGTATTTGAAGTTATTTTACAGTTACAAAGTGTAAAATTTCAAAAAAAAAATCAATCTACGATTTCATAATGGCGTGATATAATTTAAAAATTGTGATTTCTTTTAATTTTGAGCGGCACATTTTATAAAAAGTGTAAAACATTTGCAAATTTTCAACGAAATTGTGTGTTTTATTCAGGTTTATGTTAATTTGTGATAAACATACATATATTTTGTATAATTTCAAGTGTTATGATGGCAGTTTTGTAAAATTTTAAGTGAAATGACGGGGCCAGAACATTTTTTCAACAAAATTACGTGTTTTTATTCAAATTTATGTTAATTTGTGGACAACATATATATATTTTTCAATGAAATTGCGTGTTTTGGTGGTGTCAGAATATTTTTTTTCAACGAGTTGCGCGTTTTTATTTAAAAATTATGTTAATTTGTGGTCACCATACATATATTTCCGTCAAAAGTATAAGATTTTTTGAATTTTGTTTATCGAAATGATTGTGGTAGTAGATTTTTTCAATGAAATTGCTATTTCTTTTAATTTTGAGCGGTGCATTTTATAAAAAGTGTAAAACATTTGCAAAATTATTTACTTTGGGGGTCAACACATACGTCTTTTCGTAAAATTTTACTATTTTTCAATGAAAGTTGTGAAAAAATATTGTTTTTTGTCGTTTTTGCAGAATTTAATGTGACAAGATGCCGATTTTTATAAATTTTCTACGTATTTTCGTAATTTTGCGTGCTTTTATTCAAATTTATTTTAATTTGTCGCCAACACAGACGTATTTTCGTAAAATTTTACTATTTTTCAATGAAAGTTGTGAAAAAAATATTGTTTTTTGTCGTTTTTGCAGAATTTAATGTGACAAGATGCCGATTTTTATAAATTTTCTACGTATTTTCGTAATTTTGCGCGTTTTTATTTAAAAATTATGTTAATTTGTGGTCACCATACATATATTTCCGTCAAAAGTATAAGATTTTTTGAAATTTGTTTATCGAAATGATTGTGGTAGTAGATTTTTTCAATGAAATTGCTATTTCTTTTAATTTTAAGCGGTGCATTTTATAAAAAGTGTAAAACATTTGCAAAATTATTTACTTTGGGGGTCAACACATACGTCTTTTCGTAAAATTTTACTATTTTTCAATGAAAGTTGTGAAAAAAATATTGCTTTTTTGTCGTTTTTGCAGAATTTAATGTGACAAGATGCCGATTTTTATAAATTTTCTACGTATTTTCGTAATTTTGCGTGCTTTTATTCAAATTTATTTTAATTTGTCGCCAACACAGACGTATTTTCGTAAAATTTTACTATTTTTCAATGAAAGTTGTGAAAAAAAATATTGTTTTTTGTCGTTTTTGCAGAATTTAATGTGACAAGATGCCGATTTTTATAAATTTTCTACGTATTTTCGTAATTTTGCGTGTTTTTATTCAAAATTATTTTCATTTGTCGCCAACACTTACGTCTTTTCGTAAATTTTTTACAAGAAAAAATGGTTTGACTTATATTTTTACAAGTATCCCTTGTCTTATTTGCAAACGATATTGAAAAGCTATTTTTTTTTCAACGAAATTGCCTGTTTTTATTCAAATTTATGGGGGACAACCATTCTTATACAATAAAAACATTTATTTAATGCGTATGTCTTATTTTATATGGGCGAGGGCACTGTTGTAATTTATAAGAAGCTAAAACTCAGTCGAAAATAACATTTAAAATTTATTTATAATATGTATATGGAAGTATAATGTTAGAACAGCTAAGTGGTACAATGTTCAGACCTTTAAAACCAACGTATTTTCGTAAAATTTTACTATTTTTCAATGAAAGTTGTGAAAAAAAATATTGTTTTTTGTCGTTTTTTGCAGAATTTAATGTGACAAGATGCCGATTTTTATAAATTTTCTACGTATTTTCGTAATTTTGCGTGTTTTTATTCAAAATTATTTTCATTTGTCGCCAACACTTACGTCTTTTCGTAAATTTTTTACAAGAAAAAATGGTTTGACTTATATTTTTACAAGTATCCCTTGTCTTATTTGCAAACGATATTGAAAAGCTATTTTTTTTTCAACGAAATTGCCTGTTTTTATTCAAATTTATGGGGGACAACCATTCTTATACAATAAAAACATTTATTTAATGCGTATGTCTTATTTTATATGGGCGAGGGCACTGTTGTAATTTATAAGAAGCTAAAACTCAGTCGAAAATAACATTTAAAATTTATTTATAATATGTATATGGAAGTATAATGTTAGAACAGCTAAGTGGTACAATGTTCAGACCTTTAAAACCAAGACTTTTTCATACTTAGTATTTCAGGAATATATTAAAATCAAATTTGTAACTCGTTTTTATATTTACGATCTGGCTTTACCTCTTATCCCCCATTTAATTTTTAAACTAGCAGGCTTCGGCATGACGTAATCAAGCCACGAAGGGCTCAGCGTAATTATAAAACTCAAGCACGAAAAAATAATGTCTATTTATTTTTAAAAGCGACAAAAATCATACGAACTAGAGTGGTTTATTAACCAGGCAAGCTTATCCCACTAGATTTTGTGTCACAGGGATTTTAGCGCCAAGCTGTTGGCTGCGCTGACCGGTAACCGTGCATTCTGTCGTCTGTCAACCAAGCAAGACTAGAAACCGTTGGAGTACGTACTGCTCGATCCAGACGAACAATGCATGCTGATTTAAATCTTGGTGCATTCCATTACGATGCTAATTATAATTACAGTCTTCTAAACAATCCTGTTTAGGCACGTTAAATAAAACTTTCGAATTCTATGCAACGGTTAAAAACCCTACACAATCGCCGGCTAAATAGAAAGTCTGCCTGGAGCGATAACGTCTTTTGTAATTACGCATAGGTAGCAAACGGGATGGAAAAGAGAAAGCTGTAGAAAATCAATGGGACTGAGTGTGATAGCGTCACTCATATTAAATTAATTACAGCAAAACTAGTTACAAAGTCAATTTTTTAAAATTATTAACAAGTTTCTAAGGCCCTAGACGGCACAATTCCGTTCTTATATTTTATATATTCGAAAAAATAAGTTGTTTAAAATTCGAGCGGCGTGACTGTAGAGCTGCGAAATGGCGTTTCGTTCAAACCCTTTAAATCCCGTACCGCTCCGTGGTCTAGAGGCACTAATGGATGTAGCTAAATTTGTGCAACACGAACGTAGAGCGTTCAAATCCTCGGTCGGCCTGAGATTTTTTTAAATATAAATAGTCCTTCTGTGAATGCAAGAGAGAGACAGCAGCTTCGAAGAGCGCGATGGCTCTATCAGTTTGAATTTCAAATATTTCCGCAAAAATTCAAATTTAAAAACAACCGCCGTGAGAAGTGCGCGCGCACCAAGATGGCCGACACACCGCGAAATTCAAATTCAAATAATGGAACTTAGAAAAAAAATCGGAAAAAAATTCAAATTTCAAATATTCCCGCCAGAAATCCAAGATGGCCGCCGAAGTCCGACGCGTAATTCCAGAAGCAAATTAAAAAATCTAATGCGTAATTTAATCAGTAGCACATATGTAAATTACATATCAAACTTCATATGTGATTAATTAGATCAAACCGCGAAATTAATTAGATCAAACCGCGAAATTAATTAGATCAATCCGCGAAATTAATTAGGTCAATCCGCGAATAAAACCGCGAATTAAACCGCGAATCCGCGAATCAAATAAAAAGTGGAGGGGATAGCTGCCCCTATTCTACTTAAATCAAAAAACTAAAAAAGTAGCAATAACACCTCATGCAGTTAAAATAAAATAATGAATGGCGATAGCAGAAAAATAAATGTCAGAGATGATAAGGCCTATTGAGAACTATTTGCGGATACCGTGGTGTTCTTATGGCTTCTTAAATCTACATAAAATAGTAGATAATCTTTGCAATTAAAGGTATAGAGCAGTGGTTCCCAAACTTATTTGACCTACCGCCCCCTTTTCAGAAAAAAAAATACTCAGCGCCCCCTGGAAATCTACATTCTTTAAGCGAACGAACAGAAAGATATTGTAGTGGTAGCTTCTTGAGACTGATAATTATCTGTAAGAGTATTTCTAGGTAGGACATTATTTTGAAAGAATAAATTAATTAGCAAATAAAAAGTACAAGGGGGGATTTATACATTAAAAGTACAACATAAATATTTAAAAATTGTTTAATGAATGATGCATTAGATACAGTTACTGTTGAATTGTGAATAGTTTATTAAAAAGGTTCGAGCATATAAGTTGATTTAGTTCGGATAGTTGTTCGGTAACATCAGAGCTTAGATTTTAATTTGTAGGTATTAACTGACAATCGGAATAACTAAAGTGAAAGCCAAACTCAAATGATTATCTGAAAAAGTCAATTATGAAATATTATAATAAAATATGTATACACTATAGAAACTTTGTATAAATTATTATTGCTAGAGAAAATTATATTTTTAAAATAAACAAATCTTTTCTGAATGTGTAACCTGTATTTTGAGTAAAAGCAAATTTGAATAATAAAAACCCTTTATTATAATGGTATTTACTTTCTGGATGGTGTATTAAAGAGTGTGATAAAGTAAAATTAGAGAAACGGAGAATAAAAAGACTGAATAAATAGAGTAACAAATGGTATGAAGAAGAATAAGAACATTTAATAATGGTAAATAGTCTTCATGGAATAAATAAATCTGTAACTCGCATTTTGTGTGTTTATTTGGAAAATAATGTTACACTATGTTACACAACAGATGAAATATGTATGAATGGTTTTTTTAAATCGTCTTATCTTCTCTTCCTTCTTTTAGCTTTCACCGTCCCCTTATTTTTATTTACCGCCCCCAAATGCACCCGAGGCTACTATCGCCCACCTGGATCGTTCCAGCGCCCCCCAAAAGGCGATATCGCCCACTTTGGGAATCACTGGTACAGAGCATTATAAGCTATCAGAAAACTAAAATTGATTAGCAAGAGACATGTTTATGACGATATTTAAACAAAAAGAAAATATCAAATTAGATACTTTGGAGACCACTCAGAAAGCTCAAAATAATACTAATGTGCAAACAACTTCAAGTATATGGACATACGCAAAGGTATGGGTCCAAAGAACTAAAATGTGTTAAATGCACTGATAAACGTCTCAACAATAGTTATTTACGTATAGAAGGCTGGAAGAGTAAGATTACGCCCGCAACCAAAATTTGATGCCCGACGGAGGAGGGCCTTTATTTGGCTAAGGGTGTAACATACTTCCGGCCTGAGGTACATGCAACGTTTTACGCACAACTGCATGAAACAAACATATTAGCGATGTGTCGATCCGGTCGGATTCGATACAAAGGATCGAATCCGGGGCAGGATCGATTTGGATCGAGTCCAAGTTTCGGTCCGGAATCGTTCCGAGGAACGAAAAGGTCGCGAGGCTTCAATCCTCGCGGACATTCATTCCTTTGGCATTCCGTTATTCAATCCATTTCAATACAGAATACAATACAATGTGTTGAAGGGGAACAGCAAATGATGATGGTGTTCGTTTTAAAGGCTCGACGTCGACAGGCGACACATGATACGGCCGAACTTGCATGCTTTTTTATCAGTTATCAGTGATTTATGGCTTTTGGCGGCTTTGTATATGCCCAATTGATGTCTGAGACATATAAACATACTGAATTACCGACTGCGTGACCGCTCACCAAAACAAAGATACTCGCGTTGTTCGTTCCGGGTCCGGAATGACCGAGGACCCCGGGTGTCTGAAATGCACATTCAATTTCGATGTCGATCCGAGGATCGAGTCCGATGGACTCGATCCACTTGCGGAATGGGATTGGAATGAACGAGTCCGCAAAAGTATCGAAACTTCCCATCACTAAAACATATACTAAATTTAGGTTATTTTAATGCCAAAACTTGCTACCACAGTTAACGTGCCGGGCCGTAAAATAATTTGTGGGCCGTAAAGTAACTTCACGGCCCGCGTTTTTATTTTACGGCCCGCAAATTACTTTACGGCCCGCCGGGCGTAAAGTTGTACTTTCAGTCGTGGTAACTAAGATGTAAGCCTTCATTTTCGGCCTGGTTGTGCCTAAAAATCTGAAAATCTTGCTTGGTAACTATACAAGTGCAAAAGATTAAACTGGAGAAGAAGCTAGATTTGCTCCAACATCTACAAAGATAATAGCAGTAGTAAAAACAGAAAATAAAATATGCAAGCCGCAGCAGTTACGACAACAAGTACTGAAAACAAAAGCTAGCAAAATAGTACCATAGCTGATTACAAATTATTTTTGAGAACATTAATAAGCAAGAACAATGGTCGTTCTTAAAATTTTATTAACTCATGAATTCACCACTTATCCAGCTTAGAGAATAGTGTCAAAGAAACTATCCCTTAAAAAAATGCCTAGCCATCATCATGGCATGGATTTCGAACGGGTTCCTGCAACTCTAATTGTGACGTTCGAGCGTGTACAATAGTATATTACAGCCCGAGATGGGAAGTGTTTCATTACTGTCGAGAGATTAGTTAGCTGATTGAGACGCGAAGCGTCGAAATCAGCTATTATCTCGAGACTAAGGAAACTTCCTGTCGAGGTGTGTATACTATTTTATTCGCAACCACTTTATTCTAAACAATAATTGGAAAAATTATTATGTTATGATACGACAGGTTGTGACGCGCATGAATGGATCAACGCGATTCCCAGTGTCCCAGCTACTCAGCGGTCGGGAATGTACTTCCCGTACTCACTTCCCGCACTTGAGCGGGAAGTGAGTGCGGGAAGTAGCGGGCTGAAATGTACGACTTCCCCCACTCAAATGAGGTCAGGAATGTTAACATTACATATATGGTTGCGAATAAATTAAATTTACACTCTCGTCTAACCCTTCGAGCCCGAATCCGGGGCCAGATCCGCCTGATCGTACAAATTAAGTTTCCGCCAGAACCGACATCTGAAGGCTCATTACCATCCAGAAGAAAGGGCTCACCGAACCGATCCAAATCTCGCATTACCCTGTAAGGCAAGCCGCCGCCAGTAGGACTGGGCGAAAATATCGATATATCGATAATATTATCGATATACCCTTCCTTAAATATCGATATATCGATATATCGATATTGAATTTAATATTTCCAAGTTTTGCACATATCGATATATATCGATAGTTATCGATAGTTATCGATATTTATCGATAGTTATCGATATTTATCGATATATCGATATTAAATTCAATATTTCCAGGTTTTGCACATATCAATATATATCGATAGTTATCGATAGTTATCGATAAATATCGATATTAATCGATTAATATCGATAGTTATCGATTAATATCGTTAAATATCGATAGTTATCGATATTTCTGGACAAATATCGATAGTTATCGATAAATATATGTATACTGGGTGACAATGAGACTAGGGCCATGCTTATATCTTCTTTATTTATAAATAGATTTGGATAAAATTTTATACCAAGATACTAGACATAATTTCTGATTGGTATATAGACATAGTCAAAATGGCTGACCTCCGGTTTTACCGGAAATGATAGCAACTTTTATTTTTTAAATGGAACACCCTGTATATTTTATGTTTTTCTGAATGTACGAGTCAAATTACATATAACAGTCTTGCCAAATTTGAATTTTTTTAAACAAAAAATTTATTTTTTCAGTTTTTATTTTATACCATAGAAGGCCTTGACTTGGAAAAATCTATTCTAATTGATTCTAGCAACTCTTAATAATAGCTATTTTATAAATGAAGTCAGTAACAAACCCTTAATAAAAGAACAAAATTTGCTAAACACGTTTATTCGAAACAACTCACTTTTTTTAAATGGAACCTACCAAGGGCCATCTAGCCATTAAACAGAAAATTTAATTACCAATCTAACGATATGCATCATGCACTAGTTTATCTTTATCTGAAAATGAAAGTTAATTAATCAATTATTTTTTTAAATATTTTTATGTAATAACTAATAATACCTAAGCCAATTTGGTAACACTGTTGTATGTAATTTGAGGCGTAGATTCTGAAAAACATAAAACATATAGAGTGATCTGTTTAAAAAACCAAAGTTAGTGTCACTTCCGGTTTCACCAACTTTGGTTTTTTAAAAACATTTAAAAAAATAATTAATTAATTAATTTTCAGTTTCAGATAAAGATAAAGTAGTGCGTGACGCATATCGTTAGATTGGTAATTAAATTTTCTGTTTAATGGCAAGATGGCCCTTGGTAGGTGCCATTTAAAAAAAGTGTCTTTTTCTTAAAAAACGTGTTTAGCAAACTTTGTTCTTTTATTAAGGGTTTGCTATTGCCTTTATTTATAAAATAGCTATTATTAAGAGTTGCTAGAGTCAATTAGAATAGATTTTTCCAAGTCAAGGCCTTCTATGGTAAAAAATAAAAATTGAAAAAATAATTTTTTTGTTTAAAAAAATCGAAATTTGGCAAGACTGTTATATGTAATTTGACTCGTAGATTCAAAAAAACATAAAATATACAGGGTGTACCATTTAAAAAATCAAAGTTGCTATCATTTCCGGTAAAACCGGGAGTCAGCCATTTTGACTATGTCTATCGACTAATCAGAAATTATGTCTAGTATCTTGGTATAAAATTTTATCCAAATCGGTTCATAAATAAAGAAGATATAAGCAAGGCCCTAGTCTCATTGTCACCCGGTATAGTAACATGTGAGCAAATGAAAATGAAATCAAGCTTGGCTTTGAAATATTTGTTTGTGTTGGTGGCACTGTAAGTATATGTCAAATTCGAGGTTAGCAGGTTAGCTTTTCCGTCAGTTTTGACACAAACTGACGCAAAACCTAACCTGCTAACATAAAATATAACATAGACTTACAGTGCCACCAACACAAACAAATATTTCAAAACCAAGCTTGATTTCATTTTCGTTTGCTCACATGTTACTATACTGGGTGGCAGGGCCGCGCCAAGCCAGTGTGCAATGTGTGCACCGCACACGGGCGGCCAAAAAGGTTTAAAAATTATATACAAATTACAAAAAAAAAAATAAAAAATGTACAATTTTTTTACTTTACAAATTTTAGAAGTTCAAAAATATGTACCTATATAGGTATAAAAAATGTTTATTGTGTAAATGAACACCTGATAATATGGTTACATGGATTATTGTTTATGTAAATTCTCGAAGTTAGTTTTTATTCCGTGGCGGCTAATTGTTAAACGAAGCCAACTTGAAGGAACGCTTTCCATGCATCTTTATGCAATGATTACAAAAAAGCCGGATATTTATCAGAAGCAACAAAACGTGACTTTTATTGACTGTGAAACATATCGTATTTATGAAGTAGGTATTTATATTATTTTTGATCGGGGTGTCGGCGATCTCTTTTGTCGGTAAGTACCTAATTGTTTAAAGCTGATTTTAAGAAATATAATATTATATGATGCTTACATTAATGCTGTGGTAATATGGGTGCAATGATAATTATTTGGTCATTTAATTTTTGAATTGGCTGCAGAGAAGGTCGAGTAGAGAAAATTAATTTTGTTAGTGATTGTGTTTTGAAGAAAGTTGAAGAAAAGTTATAAATATGGTAAGTACCTACATACATATCAATCATATATCAATCAATACACAGATAGTTACCTACATATTCTTAAATTGTATTAAGTAATAAAATTGTTATAATTTTTCTAGAACAGAAAAACGAAAAGGCTGTCGGGTTTTCAGTATCGAAAACAAAGTCTACAAAAAAAAGAAGAAAAGAAAAAACTGGCAAATACTTTAGAAAAATATTTGAAGCCAGAAAATGTGTCAGCGGAAGCATTAGAATCAAGCTCTAGTTCTCTTTCCGGGCCACTTAATGAGCCGTGCGCCCAAGAAGTCGAAATGGAAATTATGAGGGAAGATTCCGAATCTGGGGAAGAGAAGGTGACTTCATCTGACTCGGAGTCCCCAAAACCAGAGAGAAGAGAAGTTAGTGACGCTGAAGAAGCCAGCACGTCATCCTCATCAAGGCTTTCTGAACAAAAGAAATTTGGCTGCTCATCAGATTCACAGCAGTCGCAGCAGGACACAGCAACCTCAGATGATCCTGGAGAGTGGCCTGAGATAATATCAACAACATTAACAAAAATTTTAGTAGAAAGGTAACGCAATTTAATTTCCCAACTAATGAAAATGGTCGAAGGTTTTCGAAAAAATATTTCTACCGTTCTCTTCCAAATGGAGAAGAAATTAATAGACCGTGGTTAGTTTATTCAATAAAAAATAATGCAGTTTATTGCTATTGTTGTACAATATTTGGCAAAATTAAAAACAATTTTTCGCAAAAGGAAGGTGTTTCTGACTGGCAGCATTTGTCACTATTGATTTCAAGGCCGAAAAAAGTGATACTCACAATGAAAATGTTAAAAATCAGTTAGAACTTATGAAATTGTTATCAAAAGAACAAACTATAAACCAGACGCAACTACATTTGTTGAATGCAGAAGCAAAGCACTGGCATGCTGTGATTGAGAGAATAATTTTAATAATACAATATTTGTCACGAAAGTGTCTTGCTTTACGCGGGCAATCTAATAAATTATTTGAAAGCAATAACGGTAATTTTTTAAAAGCTGTTGAGATGATCTTAAAATTTGATTCTGTTATGTCAGAACATGTGCTTCGGACTCAAAAGTCACAAAAAGATGAAACACGAATGGTAAATTATTTAGGGAACAAAATTCAGAATGAAATAATAGATGTCATTGGTAACAAAATTAGAAATAATATCTTGGATTTCATTAGAAAATGTAAATACTATTCTATCATTCTTGACTGTACACCGGATATTAGTCATATCGAACAAATGACTATAATTTTTAGATTTACAATGTTGAATGAGTCCTCAAAAAAAATTGAAATACGCGAGCATTTTATAGAATTTTGTCCTATTAATGATTCAACTGGAGTGGGTTTAAGTGAATTTTTAATGAATTTACTTTCAAAGTTGAATTTAAATATATATATTTATAATGGGGAAAATATGCGCGGCAAACATAATGGTTTGTAAAAAAAAATTTAGAAATAAATCCGCGAGCATTTTTTGTGCCGTGCACAGCCCATACATTAAATTTAGTAGTGAACGATGCTGCTAAAGTTTCTTTTGAGACTTCTGGTTATTTTGATATAGTTCAAGAATTATTTGTTTTTTTCTGCGTCGGTAAAAAGATGGTCACTTCTGAAAAAACACACAACAAATTTAAATATAAAAGCACTTAGTGATACACGGTGGTCTAGTAGAATAGACGCTGTAAAGCCCCTGCGTTACCAAATTGGGCAAATATATGATGCATTGGTAGAAGTAATTGAAGATCGTTTATCCGTACAAGACCACAGTGCTTCACATCAAGCCAAATCTTTGGCATTAAAAATTCAGAGTTATAAATTTTTGTGCTCAACAATTATTTGGTACAATATTTTAATCAAAATTAATGTTTTGAGCACGATGATGCAAAATCCTACTATAAATATAAAAACTTGTTTAGAGCATTTTAAAAATTTGTTAGATTTTTTCTTAGCTCTTTGATCAGATGAAGAATTCAATAATGTTCTTACTGACGCTAATACACTTGCGGATAAACTCGGTATTGAACCTAATTTCCCTGCTGTTCAGTCTGTTAGACCACGAAGAAAACCCAGACAATTTGATTATGAACACAGTGATGAACCAATTATTGATCCAAAACAAAAGGCCTACTATACAAAATGATGAAGATAAATACCCCGACTTACCTTTTAAAAACAATAGAATCCTTTATAACTAATAGAACTTTTCAAGTACAAGTTAACTCTTATACGTCTCAAATTCACCATATACACGCTGGTGTGCCTCAAGGCTCGATACTGGGACCCACACTATTCAACGTGTTTATGAACGATATCCCTGAAGTTCCCGAAGTTGAGCTCGCCATGTATGCAGACGACACGGCAATTCTAACACAAGATCACGACATCCAAAGGGCGGCCAGTACACTCCAACAAACTGTTGATAGAGTAAATCAATGGTTCACCAAATGGTGCATAACTATTAACGCAGAAAAATGTGAGGCTAAAATTTTTACACTCCGTCGACCACAAGATCCGCCCAACATAGTCATTAATGGCACTCAGATACAGTGGAACCCCAAAGACAGCGCCATTAGGTACCTTGGTATACACTTAGACAGACGACTGACCTGGAGTTTACACATAAATAAAAAGTTATCAGAATCATATGCGAGACTAGGATTGTTATATCCAATTTTAAATAGAAAATCCTCTCTCAAGATTACTTGTGGCACTTTAATTTATACAGCAATCATAAGGCCTATATTCACATATGGTTGTAGCGTATGGTTCTCAACTTCTAAAACCAATTTAAACAAACTCCAGGTGCTGCAGAACAAAATTCTGCGCATCATAACAAATGCGGAATGGTACACAAGAAACAATCAACTACACAGGGAAACCGGTATTCCAGAAATTCAAGAATTTATTAATAAAGTGGCTAAATCGTTTTATAACAATATTACACAGTGTGAAGGTGCGGTACATTATGACTTAGGCAAACGATTAATACACACAAGACTAAAACGGAAATTACCAATCGATATAATAAACGGTGACGGTATATGAACTCAATCAACTCAACTCGAATCACTTACAATCAACCATTATAAAGTGTAATCTTAGACAAGTACTAATATTGTAAAAAAGCATGTATCCTAGCGAATAGTGATGTAACGTACAAATTGTAAATATTATCAATACCATGTATAGCACTCTGTGCTGAGCTGGTAATAAATTGTTAAAAAAAAAAAATTGATCCAAAAAATTATTATAAAGTTAACGTTTATTTTAATATATTAGATCAAACTTTATCGTCTTTAAGAGACAGATTTGAGGGAATAACAAGTTATGATACTATGTTTGGATTTCTCTATAATATGTTTGATTTAACGGAAAACGAACTATTACAATGTTGTAAAGATTTACATCTTCATCTAACTGATGATTCTAGAAAGGAATCAGATGTAGATGGAATAGAATTATTTGAAGAGATAAAATCTTTAAAATTACATCTTAAACCTACTTCAGCTGAAAAGCATCAGTTAGAGCCCCAATCCATTCTTGAATATATTTTTGAAAATCAGCTCATAGCATCATTTCCAAATATGTCAATAGCTCTTAGAATATTACTCACGTTACCAGTTTCAGTTGCGTCTGGTGAGAGATCTTTCTCCAAACTAAAAATTATGAAAAATTATATGCGATCCACAATGTCACAAAACAGATTAAATAATCTGTCTATAATAGCAATAGAAAACGACACGATGGATTCCATCGATTTAGAATTAGTAATTAAAGAATTTGCGGAGAAAGAAGCTAGGAAAGTTGCTTTTCTATAATTTTCTAAAATTTTGTTGTTTTTTTATTAATTTTATTCCACTATTTTTTTTGTAAATTTTATTGTTAATAAAACTTTTTTAAAATTTCTGTTTTTCACTTAAATTAATTTGATTTGTTACAGTTAAACTAGGTATGTACTAGGGTTTCCAGTCCCGGGATTCGGTCCCGGGACAGTCCCGGGATTCTACCACAAAAACCGAGTCCCGGGACCACAGCCAGCCCAGGCGAAGTCCCGGGACCATGTCAACATGCGTGCGTATACTCGATATCAGAGAATTAGGACGGGTATTCACCGGCGTCCTGCGTATTACTCATGTCTCTTGCACATTCTGCATTATTTGCGTTTTGCGTAGGCAGGAGAGGTATTGTTTTCGGTAGGTTAGAATTAAACCTGTGTGTTGTTTCAGCCACATTTGCATATCATCTTCTATTTATGTATTTGTATGTTTTTTGTTGGATTTAGATATGTGCGACCAAGCTGAATAATTTATATTTTTGGGTTTTAAGTGTGTTCGTTATTTGTCTGCTAAAGCGTTACAATTAGAATGAATTCCGATTCGCAACCTACCTTCATTCTACATTAAAAAAATTACGATTTGAAGTCACTATGGCAACAGTTTTATATATTGAAGATAAACAATTGGCGAAATGTAAAGTTGGTTCCTACAAAATTATCATAATCAGAGGCAACTTGACGAAAGGATTACACACGCACTTTGCAGTTCAAACAAAAGCAAAAGATGAAGAGCGACAGAAATTTTTAGTACCAGAAGAAAGCAATGAAGTTGTAGACGAGCCCCAACACAAATTATCAGCACAGAAATACTTTATTTAACTTAAAACACTTGTTTTTCTTTGGCAATTTCATTCGGAAATTTCACCTGTACACTATTTCTCTTTTTCGGGATCTTCGGGACTAGTCCCGGGACCTGAAATTTAGCTCGTAAGTCCCGAAAAAACATTTGGTCCCGGGACTTGGAAACCCTAGTATGTACTACATAAAATTTATATTTTACAACAAAAATGTAAATTTTGGGGCGGCAAATTTGGCTCTGCACACAGGCGGCCATTCACGCTGGCGCGGTCCTGCTGGGTGGCTAGAAAAAAAAAACGAATCCTATTTAAGTCCTCTCATCTCCGGAACGCTTTGAGATAGCGACTTCAGTTTTTGGTTCTAAGAAACAATGGATTGAAAATTATTTCTGCCAAATTACAAACAATTATTTAAAAAAACACAGGAATGGCGAATTTTCTAATATCAACTAGAAAAAATCAATTACACGTTGACAATGTTCTTAAAAATTCCACCAATAAACATCTTGTATGGTGTATTCTACTTATAAACACGTTTTTGAATCATTTGGACAGACCTGCGACTGATTCTTCTCCTGGCTGCTATTTTACGCTGAGATAAATGAGTCCCCGGTTGATTTTCTTGTGACAACGACAATTCGCCTACGATTTGTGAATTTTCATCATTTGTAGCAGTTACAGGTCTTCCGCTTCCGGGTTTTCTGTAAGCTGTCGAATAGCACTATTTATGCTAGAAAGTTGCCATTTCTACCCTGGAAACTCTCTGGCAATTCCTTTTCCAGGCCAATGTTTTTCTCGATAATACATTGCAATTACCTCTAAGTCAGACTTCGTTAAAGGAGGTGCCATTATTAAAAGAGAAAGTAAGTTAATTAGCACGAAATGCCGCTAAACTAATTGCGAAGTAACAACTAACTGCAAATGTCACGCACCCCTTCATTTGTTTTAACAAAAGGTTGCTTCGATTTAAGTTGCTTATTAACTTATCAACGTGTAATTGATTTTTTTAGTTGATATTAAAAAATTCGCCATTCCTTTGTTTTTAAAAATAATTGTTTGTAATTTGGCAGGAATAATTTTCAATCCATTGTCTCTTGAAAAGCAGAAACTGAAATCGCTATGTTAAAGCGTTCCTGAGATGTGAGGACTTAATCAAGATTAGTTTTTTTCTAGCCACCCGGTATACATGTATTTATCGATAACTATCGATATTAGTCCATAAATATCGATAACTCTCGATATTTAACGATATTAATAGATAACTATCGATATTAATTGATAACTATCGATATTTATTGATAACTATTGATAGTTATCGATATTTATCGATAGTTCGATAACTATCGATATTTATTGATAACTATCGATATTTATCGATATTTATCGATAGTTATCGATAGTTATCGATAATTATCGATAGTTATCGATATTTATCGATAAATATCGATAGTTATCGATAGCTATCGATATATATATTGCTATGTAGCCCCTATTAAGGAAACTATGCCTTCAAAGTATTTCTTTTATATTTCAATGATATTTACTATAATCAAGACCTCTTATCTCTTCGGGCTGGGTTCATCAAATCTAGTATGCTATTTACTGTAGCAATGAAACTTTATAACCTCAAATTCTTTGAATTAATTTAATGTTTAAATGTCAAAGTTTACTTTTCAAATTTTCTACACTAAGGTATACTGACACTTGTGCTTTTACATTTGACGTTTACTATTTATTGACTTTTCTCGATAATTATTGCTTCAGTTTTTGTTAATTACTTTCAAAATTGACAGTATTCAAGATTTTAATGTCAACTTAATCTAACAAACCTGTTTTCTATTGCTTATGTCCTTACCACGAACAACACTCACCACTAACGCCTTTCTTGAACAGATTACAACATCCAAAACACTCAACAGCTAACCCTTCCTTGGTCCTGTCAACTGATGCAAGCTCCAAACTCCTGCTTCTACTAGTGTCAGACGTCATAACAAGCTCCTACGTTTAGCCCTGCAAGTTACTGAAAAAGAACACTTTTCCTAGCTGCTACTGCTCTTTCTGGTACAACCATCACAGCTATTGGCTCCTCTTGTATGCCTGTACCATCAATCCAATTCCCGTCAACATCCTACTTGCTCGTTCACGTCCAAACAACTCATCTGCCTTCTATACCTCGTCCTGGTTACTGCTGCAGTCCACAATCCTGCTATCTGGTACTGGCAACCCCCTAAATCTTCTCTTCACACGATGTATTGTCCTGGTAAGTTACTCTCCTTCTGTTATATTTTCAAATATTAACTTTGTCCCATTTATTTCAAGTACGCTGACGACTCAAACTCGATGTACCAAGTATCGATCCAATTCTTCACACAACCAATATGAAAGTACTTCTTATTATTTGTAGTTTAATACAATAAATCCATTTTCCATTGATGATTATTAATTTTTGTAAACCGATATTACAATAACTGTTTTTCTTTGCTTTTGGTGCTACTATTCACCATACCATATTTTATTTAAATAATTTATGCAGAAATTCCATTTAATTTTCAATATTTAATTTTCCATAAATTTTATTACATCTGCATTTATGAGTACTTATTTGGTAACTGTTTTATAAACAAACTTTTTTTATCTACTAGTAACGATTATTTATGCACACTATTTAATTAATTTAAATAATAATAACAATACATCATTTTCTTAACAAACACAATTGTCGATGTAACCTTAGTTTGAATTGAATTTCCTTAATTATTAATTTCAATGCATTCAAATCAGTCTACCAGTATTTTATGAATCCCAATGAATAATGCAACCAGAGTTGATTTTCATCAATTAATGTTAAAATTTTATATCTATTAAGACTCAATTTCTGTAACTGTCCAAATTTATTCGTTCAATTTTCAACATTCCTTTATTATGATCTCTGTCCATATCATGTATCATAACAATATATATCGATATTTCCTAGTTATCGATAATCGATATCAGAATTTCAATATCGCCCAGCCCTAGCCGCCAGTCGATTTTATTTGAGTCTTTATACCTTCCAGTAGAAGCCTTCCAAAGCTCTAACCACCTTTTTGAACCTAAGCTATCTCTTTGGACCGCCGATAATTGGTACCAGAGAATATTTTGAGAACATGCTCCTAGACTACCGTTCGGCTCGCTGATATTGGTATAGGCGAATTCTTCTAAATTCAGGTCTCGAACTTCCCCTCTGGCCCGCCGATCTTTGGTACCAGAGAAAACTACTCTTAGCCGTCCCCTGAACTACCCTTCGCGTCGTCGATTGTCGGTAGCGAAGATGCACATCTTCTCCTGCCACTATCTTGCCCAGAGGTTCGTAATTACGTCTTCTATAGGAAACCTTTAAGTTCCCTCTGAGTAAGTTAATCGCAGCACGGTAAGGCAGTTCCAAGCTAAACCACCACTGTAATTTATTAAAAGCTTAACTTACGTGGGTGAAGTCTCCTCCTCGCAATGGGGGTGTTTTTCTACGTTTACAGGCGAAATTGCAACTTCTATAAGGGCCCCGGGCAAGGGCCTTGTAGGACAGCTTTTAAATTGGCCAGAATCCATGCCAGCGTACGAACTTTTTCAGAAGTAAATTGTGTTTAGCGCGCAGTTCGTCGACTAGCATAAATTGATGTAAGACGCTTTGGAGCCACAGAACTACACCCCCGACACCCAGAAAAATCACCTAGAAGTTAACTTACCCTCAAAGGATCACACACGGACTCGACTGCGTGAACGTAAAAACTATGTCATCTAATCTTGTTAATTAAAAACTTGGCCCCAAAGCAGCCCTTCAGCGCGACACAGAGAAGTAGAAGCCGGCCGATCCTTGGAGCCCCCTTCGCTGGCACGGGTTGCAGACCTGCTTAAATGCTTCCGGTCGGCGTCTATTAACCTGAATTTGTTTTTCTTTGCTTTTACACAGTACATACGTTTTAGTCTAAAGTTTATGTACAAGAATAAGATGTAATATAAGATACAATATTCTTAACTTTCTTAAAGTCGAAGCAATCAAGAAACTTTTTCTTGTGGCTACCTGAAAGACATTTATTTTATTTTATTTTATTTTGGTACTCAGCCAACAGCCGTTAGGCCAATTATAAGCGTCGCTGTAAATTTTATGGGAACTTCCAACCCCACTAACGACTGTCATGATGTTATTATGACATCCGGGACCAACTATTTCCGCAACAGCCGTATCACGAGGCGCCGAGAGAAGCAGCCATGGAACTCCCATCCAAGTTTTGACCAGAAACTTGGACGCTTGCTCAAGCTACACCACCTTATATGCGAAAATAGTTATTTATGTACCAAGGGCATTATAAAGAGGTTAATGCGAGCTTGAGGGTGACAAGTTTACAAGACCGAGGGGGATTTGAAAGTCGCTCGAGGGTATAAACATCGAGTAATGCCCGTTGTGCATACACAATTTGAAGTCTTACTAGTGTTTCTTTTAATAACCTAAGTAAAATGGATTAGAATGCTTATATTGGATGATCAGGTATTGCTGTGAGCACATCGACGTACGTTATTGGTCAGAAATTTGACGCTTGTCAGTTCTTATTATTTACGTAGCATAGTAACTCATAATGCCCGCTGGGGTATTATGCACCTCATAATATTTCTTGTATTTTAGTTATTAAGAAACTAGTATATTATAATACGAGTATATAAGCAAGCCTATTAAGTTTGAAGAAAACGAGTGAAACGAGTTTTCTTTAATGTTGTAAGTAACTTTGAGAATATTACTTTCAACGGCTTGCTAGATATGCTAAAAATTTAGTTGGTGGTGAATGCTTTGTTTTGCTTTTCATCTTTAAACAGTACATTTACGAAGAATACCCATTCAACCATTGTATAAGAATTTACTTACTTCCGCATAACCTCCTTTTCTGTAAGATTTTCCATGGTACTTTCGCACTAGCTACGCTAATTCAAACAACACTTACAATTTTTCAAAAGTGCCATATCAAGTGCTACATCGTTGGATTCTACACAAAAACAGCTTTCTAATGATGGTACTTTCGACCCCCATTTCAATTAAAAAAATAATCAAGTTGGCCGTGCTGCAGTCGTACCAATCGATAAAAAAATTGGAACCACGAATATTAGTAGAAAACCGTATGTTCTACTTCTATACCAAATTTCAGAGTTCTATCTATGGCGGTATTCAAATAATACCACCGTTTCCATACTTAATTTATGCACTGTATATACATATTATTTTCACTTTGACCTTTGTAATTTATTTTATTTAAAATAATATATATGCAAGTATTTTATTTTATTATAATGTTTGTTTCATACTTCGTTTTTACCAGAATAATCATAAATCTTGTACTTAATAAGACTGTTATATCGACAGAGAGTTGCATATAATTTTCAACTGTTACAGAGTTGTGGAATAGTTAAGTTATCTTTGGCATTTGAGAAGTGGTAGTTCCTATACGATCATATAATTTATATGGTATTTTCTAGCAATGTGTAGGTTACGTTTTGGTATATTGATATAAAAAAATATAATTACTATAAAATTGATTAAAATTAAACATTGATTGCTAAGTAGGTAGAGGACTACAGACGAACTGCATGCTTTCAGAACAACTGTCAATTCGAAAGTACTATTATTTGATATAATAATAATAATAATAATAACAATAATTCTCTATCTTTGTACCCGTAATATAATAAAGTAAAAAAAAACTAATAATTTATAACCCAAAACATTGGAAATCACGGGACTAGAGTCAGACGAGTGTAAGAATCTACTCTCTCTCTCTGTTCTTCTATCTAACCCTGGATTAATACGAAAAGCATATAAATTAAATAACTGCTTAAAACTAGAGCTACAATATCTTGAAACAAATTTATGTGTTGTATGACACAACTTAATTATGCAAATCATAAACAACAATATATGCCATCCATAACTGCAACAACAATGTTATCAACTGACGCACAATAAGTATATTAATATTATTGGTAATTAAAGGACTGTTTTTAAGCAACTCTGTTTTCAACATGAAATTAACTTGATTACATTTTAATTTTATGTAACAAATAGGTAAATTATTGTACGTATTGTAAACTTCACCCCTAAATCTGGTATTAATGGTATGAACATCTGCTCTAAATGTTATTGTATCGGGACGTCGGCGTCGGTAGGCGAGTGGCAATCGCCGTTGCAGCCGAGGTCACAGTGACAATCATGGAGCGCTCAAATCGGAGCGGTTGAGGGTTCAACTCCCGACACTAGCGATCTGGATTTTTACTTAATTAAGGTTCAGGTTTAAGTGACGCCCGCGCCACTTGAAGTAATGCGTAAGCGATTTCGGGGGGGGGGGGGAGGTAACGGTAGTCTTTAGGAAAAATGAAAAAAAAAGAGTTATTGTATCACATAATAAAGGAGGTGTTTTTGAATTGATAATTTTATGAAAAAAGCATTGGTATTGTAATATACGGTTATTATACATGGTCAGCCAATCAGCTTCAACTGATATGTGAATTCTATATACAATGACCGCCAAAAGTCGACATTAAATGGGAAAGATTTTCATTTTTCATTAAAAAAAAAACTTTTTACGGAAACAATGTGTGTTTGTTTGAAAACCTACTTAGCCCTTATCAGATATACAGAGTAATTTTTACTTAGTTCGAAAATGGTGTTTTTCGAAATTGTCAAAATCTAAAAAGTGATACTTTTCGGAAATGAAGTAAGATTTCCATGAGATTTTTGAACGTGTGTTAGTTTTCGCTAACTGAACAATCACAGGGCCAGAAATAAACTTTTGTTTTTTAAATTTCGCAAAAATGAGATTTTTTGATTTTTTAAAATATTTTTCAAAATTTCACATACCAAGACTTAATTTTAAAATTAAATTTTCTTTAGGTGAAGACTAAAGATTCATAATTGGAAAAAATAATAGAAAATGTTAATTACTCTTTTAGATTTTTTAGTATTTACAGAAAGTGATGTGTTAATAACATTTTGTTCGACTTTCTTTTGGTTGCCAAAGTGGTCCGGTATGTTATATGAGCTGTCGATATATTTGCCACAGTCTACTATTATGTGTTGGACACTGCACAGTAAATGGTACATTGCATAAGTTACAAATCGGCTGTTCATGTTTTTAAGTGTGTTGTATTGATATGTCCAATTCTTAGTCTGTTGAGTACTGTCCCTTACTTTACGGGGTTGGTTGCTAGATAAGTTCCACTTTTTAGTACAATTTTTTATGACTTTCAGTTTATTATCTTGTATTGTTTTCCAGTCATTTTCCCATTTTTCTGCAATTTTGTATCTGATGAAATGTTTCACATCTTTCACGGTGCTGCTGTTAACTATTTCGTTTAGTACATGCATACATAATCTGTAACCCCTTAATCCGTTTACACAGTGTAGGGTGCCGAGAGCACCGAACCGCTGAGGGTATGTGCATTTTTAAATTAGGCAGAAGTACTTGAGGTAGTGGAGCCTGTCTAACTTAGAACACTACCCCAGCTCTCCAGATGTTCACCCATCCAAGTACTGGCCAAGCAGACTGGAACTTAACTTTTACAAGTGCCGTGAGAGATGCAACACCACTCAGCCGTACTGCCGTTTAGTATAGTAGCTAATTTGGCTTGCTGGTCAGCTTCGTCGTTTCCTCGAATTTTATCGTGCAAGGAAATCCATATTACAGCTACTTCCTTATTGTTTAATTTTAGTTTACCTAACAAAGTGTGTATGTCGTTTACATGAGGATTGTCACTGTAGATATTTTGTATACTATATATGACACTAAGAGAGTCTGTTAGAAGCAGGAATTTGTGCGATAAACTTCCATGGATGGGCCATCTTTATAGCAAATAGTTCTGCAGCATAGCTCGAACTGATATCACTTAGTTTGCAAAATTCACTGTGACTTTTTTTATTTTAATGGACTTCCTACACTGTTATTTATTACGATAACATGAAACTTCGGTTTTATTTTTGTTATATTTCAATATGGGGGTTATTATCGACTTTCTTAATTCCTGTGGAAATGTCCCACTTGTGGAAATATGGTTTTATAATTGTAGTAGTGTTTCTGGTAAGCGTTTCTGCATTTCGTTGTGGATATTGTCTGGACCAGTAGAACTGTTGCTAACGTTGTCAATGGCTTATTGTAGCTCTAGCACTGAAAGTGTTTTATTACGTGGTTCTTCATACGATAACATGTTAATTTCTAATGTATGGTTGTCATTTTGGTTATTCTAGTTGTAATTTCAAATATTTTCAAAGTATATAGCTAACATTTCTACTATTTATTCTTGACAAGTTATTAATTCATTGTTTGTGTTTTTAATGCAGTTATGTGAAAATTGGAGTTTCTGCTTTAAAACTACGTATTTTTTGCCATAGGATTCGTCTCGCTAATGCTCTATGTTTTTGAACTCTATTAAGTTCTCGGTCGTTTTATGTGTTTTATATCGATTTAAAGCTTTATGTTTTTCTTTGATGGCATTTGCGCATTTTTTATTTCACCATGAAACTTTATATTTAAAGGATGATCCTTTTTTCTTAGAAATAGTTTTTAAAGCTACATTTATTAGTGTGTTCGAAAAAGAAACTCATTTAGGGCAGGCTTTGGAAAGAAAGATAAATAATCTAGTTATGTCTTCACTTCAGTGAGTAGGTGAATGTCAGATTGCATTTTGTTTATGAAAACATTTGTCACTGTGACAGGCAAAACTTTATACTAAATTAACTTTACTTGCATCAAGCAAAAATTTAAAATAAAATACCATTTACACAACAACAACGAATCATAACAGTCAATAAAAATTGTTTTTGAGTGTTTTGTATATTTTAGGAAAACAGTTCAAGATCAAGATGTAATTTAGTTCTCTCTGACTTATGTAGTTCATTTGCTTCAATGTATCAAGTTATGGCAAACTTCAATTTGATTATGGCATGGTGCGAATGAATTTTTTTAAACACGCGTTATTTTGAGTATACGTTGAACATATGTAATCCACAGTTCCTAATCCAGAAAAGTTTAGATGGTAATTCTGCAAGCGTAACTGATACTGTTCCCAATTAGATTTCTGTAGTTTCTTCGAAGGCGAGTTATTGTTTATATTTTCAGTAATATTTGTTGATAGTATTAGTGGGAAACAAGCAATCCAGTGAGACAAATGTCTCATTTAAAAAAAAACAAAAAAGACCGTTTTCAAATAGAACGCGTATTAAATAAAAACTGTACCCAGACCTGGAAGGTGTCAAAGTGGTTGCCTAACCGATCGACGTTTTAAGGCGCAGAGGGTCGCAGCTCCGTTTGGCTACTGAAACATTTTTATTTAATACGCGTTCTATTTGAAAAACGGTCTTTTTTGTGATTTCTCGAAAACCGGAAGTGTCACGTGACTTAAATTCGGTTCCTGAGCTGACATGACCATTCCAAACACATAATTTGAATAACTTTTTTCTCTATCTCTTACGGTTTGGCTGCTGAAACAGCGTCCCGGACGGACGGACGGACGGACAGACAAGTCTATTAGATAAAGGATGATTACTATTTTGCAAATTATTATATGTCTTCCAGGTCATTAAAGATGCTAGTTATATATGACAGAAATATAGATCAATAGCAGAGAAAAAATGTATTTCTGTACTAAAGCTGTAGGGCTTTCATCATTTAACAGTATTAAATCATCAAAATTGTCAAGCGCATTTTCAATTACTTTTCTTTTGCTATTCGTTCGTTCACATCCCTCCCCATAGTGGATTATGTGCTTTAAAATCTTGTACGATTATAAAGTATGATCAAAAATTAATCTTATGGCTATGAAAGAACAAATTGCTGCCTTTAAAACTGGCTCCAATATATTTTATTTTTAGATTAGATTTAAGATTAAAGTGTCTATTCGACCGGCTCAAGCTTATTTGTTGGACAATTATATTACTTTTATGTGCAAATTCATTTATTTCAATATAATATTGTATTATATTTTAAAGGCGTTGATTTGCACTTCCACAACCATACTAGATGAGAGTAATTTTTAATCATACTATATAAGCAGCGGGTAGTTGTTTAAGAAGTGGTTTAAGTTCGTCGTATGTTAGTGTATGATCAGGAGGGATATACAAATTGCATGTCGTTATACTGTTGGGACTCCATACCTCGATCGCGAGAACTTCTAAATGACTGTGTAACTGAATGGAATGGTAATACAAATTTTGCTTAATTCCTATGCAAACCCCTTCACAGGCGTGTGCTGCATTTCCGTTTTTGTTTATTAAGTTATATGTTATATACATATAAATAAGCTGGTTTTCCATCTTTTACATGGGTTTCTTGCAAGCATATAATATCTCTTTCGTAGTTTGATACTAATAGTTGAAGATCGGTTAGATGTGTATAAAAGCCGTTAAGGTTAAATTGGATTAATAGCATATTTTGCGTTAATAATACGAGTCTGAGTTGTGAACTTGCAACTCAGATGCCGACGTATGGTCAATTAACGTACTATTTGAATATACTTGTTTTTATTCGCAATCATATTGTAATGTATCAATTTCATGACGAGACAACAGCTGGGAACTAGATGATTACTGAAACTAGCCGGTAAATTATTACATACCCCGAAAAATATTACATACCTGAAGAGTGGGTTGAATGTTGTTATATATTTTTTTGTTTTCATGGTGACAAACATATTTGCTACATCAGAATATTTATTATTCAGAATTCAATTGTAGTTAGTTATCTTTAAAATTAGATTATTGCGAAAAAATACTATACAAACCTCTGTAAAAATTCCATTCCTGTGTCTTGAGAAGTAGTTCAGCTCGAGACTATCGCCTCTCGGTAAACTATAGTTCTCTCGACAGGAATGGAATCCCCTCCGTCTCGTTATGCAATATACTACTAGTGAACCATTTGCAAAATATTTTGCAAGTTACAAAACTTCTTTGTAACGTGTGGCAGCATCCATTCGGTAAAATTAAAATTTTTGAGTTTTTAAAACTACTCACACGTGATATTGCTACATATACTTGACCATGGCTAAATACTGGTTGTGGCAAATGCGATATATTCCCACGTTATCTATAGTTTGTTCTTGTGATTTATTAATTGCCATTGAAAATGTTTGGCGTACAGAAAAATTTCTTTTCCGAATGCAAAAAGGTAGTGAAATATTAAAATGTGTTAATCTATACGCGGTAATAATACTCTTCTGCCTGGCTTGTGGCTTGTCTATGTAATACCAAATCTAAGCAGTTTTCAAATAAATTGCACACCATTAATCTTATCTCATATATTAAACCAGTAGACACATTTAAAAATTTTAAGAGAATATCTATTGATCTTATTTTTAGTGTTAAGCAATGTGGATATATTCCATTGAAATTTAACGAATCTAGAAATTCCATAGAGAATTATAAAATCATTGTGTGATACAATTGTATTCACGCCCGTCAAACAGCGTGGGGCACACAAAGAATCAAAATCAGACTAATATCCCCATCGGATTATAGAATGCGAAAAACCGTGCAAACTGCTAGCTTCGCTGTAAAAATGAGATTAAGGCCGAAGCGCCATGAGTATGCAAAATCCGAGCACCACAAAAAAAAGTAATCGCCAACCAACCAATTTCGATGGGCGCGAACCGAATATCGGCACTAAAGGTTTGTGCACACAGTACCAACCGCTAAGAGAGCATTTACACCGTAACATAGGTACTTTGTGGGTGAATTCCAATAATCATTGAAAATGATTTGGCCTATTTGTAAGACAACTTAATATGCAAAATTTCAACTTTCCATCTGTTGTACTTCGTTCGTTAAGGTAATCTTTAAAAAACAGCTCTATCTCATTTAACTCTTTTGAAGAGATGAATTCTGCAAAACCCTGAAAATGGTTTGACATTATTTGTAAAATAAACTAATATGCCGAATTTCGACTTCCTACCTGTATATAGATACAGGTGTTAAGCAAATTCGACGTCAGCAGGTTAGGTTTTGCGTCAGTCTGTGTCAAATCTGACGTAAAACCTAACCTCGAATTTGACATAGACTTATAGTGTCACTAACAATACGCTTCAGTACTGCGAAACGTAAAACGAATCGCTGTTGCTATGCAGAAAAGTGTAGCTAATGCAGAAACGTACCACATTTCTCAACAATTTAAAAATATAGTTCATTACCAAATGAAATGCGATAATAGTATATTACATACCGAGAAGGTGGAAAGTGTTTCATTCCTGTCGAGACATTAAGTAGTTAACCGAGACGGGAAGCGTCGAGGTTAACTTTATTTCGAGACAGGAATAAAACTTTTCACCGTGTATACTATTGTATTCACAACCATTTTATTTTAAACAGTAATTGGAAAAATTATTGTGACGCGCATGAATGGATGAACGAGATTCCCAGTGTCCCTACCTAGACAGCGGTCGGCAATTGATTACTTTCCAACTGCTGCCACTGCAACCACTTTTCCGACCGGTTGGAAAGTTTAAAAGTTGGTAATAGCTCATTTTCCAACTTTTTGAAGGTCTGTATTCACCTTATTACATATATGGTTGTGAATAAACACAACTAGTCATCATAGATTTTTAGCGCACAGCAAAACAAAGTGAAATGTAGTATTGTTGATTTCTCTGTGAAAGTTCTAACGGTTAGTATATATGATTGCACGTGCTAAAAACTTTCCAGTTACTTGCCTGTTCCATTGCTTAATAAAATTCAAACTTCTTTGCTAATCTGTTTATTATTATTATTGTTAGTAGTTTGTATACCTGGGACAGTAGTCATATGGGTCGGTGGTTCTGCAATTTTCTTTTGCTGCTTTCTTATATACTAGTGAGTATACAAACTTACACAGTTTTCTGCTAGTTTTAGTATTTCATTTTGGTTTCTTGTATGCATACATATATCTTGGTTTCTTACCTCACTTGATGTTTTTATAGGCAACTAGCTGTTACCCGCGACTTCGTTCGTGCGAGGTTCGTTATTTGTGTATTAAATAATGAATTATTTTTTGATTGTAATCCCATCCCATCCTATCCTATCCCCGTCCCCGTCCCTTTCTCCGTACCGTCCCATCCCGTCTCGTCCTGTTCCCTCCCCTTCCATCCCATCCCTTCCATTTTTGTCCCGTCTCGTTCCGTCCCGTCTCGTTCCGTCCCGTCTCGTCCCGTCCCGTCCCGTCCCGTCCCGTTCCGTCCCCTCCCCTATTTATCCCATTTCACCCCCAAAGGAGTTGATTTTCGGAAAATTATTACGAAATACGTGTTTGCTTATTTGTTTTTAGGAGTACTCCTACGAAGTTTTAAGTTGAAATGTCTATTTAATATTATTTCTCCATACAAAATTGGAACCCTCATTTTACCCCTTTAGGGGTTGAATTTCGAAATATCCTTCCTTATTCCTGGTATACATCATAAAGGGAACCTCTGCAAAATTTCAGCTTTCTAAGTCCAAGGGTTTGGGACTAATTATTTTCTGTCATCCCATCCCGTCCCGTCCCGTCCCGTCCCCTCCCCTTCCATCCCATCCCTTCCCTTTTCGTCCCGTCTCGTTCCGTCCCGTCCCATCCCGTCCCCTCCCCTTCCATTTTTGCAATCAACGTCCCAAAAAACCTCAATAACGGCACCCATATCGTATTTTAGGCTTATTTACCCCATTTCATCCCATAAGGAGTTGATTTTCGAAAAATTATTATTACAAAATACGTGTTTGATTATTTGTTTTTAGGAGTACTCCTACGAAGTTTCAAGTCGAAATGTCTATTTAATATTATTTCTCCATACAAAATTGGAACCCCCATTTTACTCCTTTAGAGGTTGAATTTCGAAATATTCTTCCTTATTCCTTGTATACATCATAAAGGGACCCTCTGTGCAAAATTTCAGCTTTCTAAGTCCAAGGGTTTGGGCTGGGCGTTGATGAATGAGTGAGTGAGTGAGTGAGTGAGTCAGGACTTTCAGTTTTATATATTGTAATGGTTATGACAGCTCCACGTTGGGCTTGCCAATTAAGTCTGTAATGATGATATTATAATAAAATGTAATTCTTAGTAGGAGCCCAAAACAACTTTTTAATTATTGGTTAAATTTTATAGACTGATTAAAAATAATTCAGTATTTACTGGGTTCGTTAATTACAGTATTATGCCCTTTACTATAATTCATTTACCTGCAATTTAATATTACAGAAGCTAGCTCGGTAGGCAAGAGAAAAACTCATATCTCAAAGCTGGCTTCCCTGATACGTTATTCGAAAATTCGTATGATACGCCACTGGGCTGTGAATGTATTTTAATCGCGCGGTAGGTACTTTACTGCGCTGTCAATGTGTTAACAAATCGGTTTAATTAGTTGCGGTTCGTTTTTGTGAATTTAAATTTACAAAAGGAGTTTTATGAGCATTCGAACAGGTAATTTTAAATACTCGCGCCTTTAACGGCGTTACTCTATTTTTGTTTTTAGGCAAAAACCGATCCTTGCTTGTTAATAGACGCCAACATGCAATTGTTATTTCTAACCTCAAATCTGGAACTAACCTTAGTTCTCTGCAGCGCTGCGGTAACTGCTCGGACGGTGGCTTCGAATGGTATCTGCCGGATGCGGGGTTCTGCGATGCTACTGCTGCTGTGGGGGCCTTCCCGAGCCCAGGAACTCGAATGTGCCCGTGATTGAATGTCGTAATCTTGAGCTGGCCTAGGACGGATCCTCGGAATGTGGTATCGGAGAAATTAAGGGAAATTAAAACTTACACTTCCACTGATACCCGGTTAAATTGCCAACACAATGGTGTACTTTTTATTAATTTAAATTGACTCTAACTATATAAAAACTTTATTTAAATCAGAGGCCAAAATTTGTGTCAAGAATTCATTTTTATTCAACTGTTTCTTCTCTTTTGGTCGTTATTAACAATTGCCTATCTAGAATACAAAAAACGGATGTAGACCAAGTTCAATACAACAATTTCTTAAACTAATATTTCTTCTAACTAAAATGTTTTACAAAAATACTATTTCTAAATTATTGTCCTTTCAATTCGGTTTTAAATTGTCTCATAGCGCCACTACACTTTGTTTCATTTGAATTGTCTTTATCACTCGCGTAATTACACTGACTTGTTTTTCACCAATTTTGTTTCACATCCTGTTTATTTGCTTCTGAATTTCCTGTCTACATTTCACTCACATTTCCTCTTATTTGGGTGTGTCCTTTTCTTGCATTTTTTATCCACTGTCTACTTTTACCATCTCAATATATATATATAAGAAACAAATCACTTCGCTACCTTCCCGTGGTTCAAACATGCTAAAATTTGCTCTGGAACATTTTACCTGCAACATGGACCCTCCTGCTTGTCATAGTGGGAAACTGTTTCGCAAAAGATAAAGGCTTTCTTGTATCTGAGATAATCCAGAATGCAAGCTTTTTGGTTGCTTTTCTGGCGATGCATCTCTGTAAAGTTGCTCCAGAAATCCTGAATAATGACTGCGTTTGGGCATTAGCTCGTTTTAACATTTTATATTTAATTGTGAGTTGCGGGTAATATAGAAACAAGGAAAGTTCTCTTTTTAGCACTTAAGATGGCCAGCGAAAGTTAGCTAAATATGATTTTGATTATACCACTCCCTCTAACATCAACCAATTAAAAACGGCAAAATGCATAGTTACGCAAGTACTAACTTTTAATAATGTACATAGCAACTGTGATAATCACATACCTTCCTGACTAATAAGTGATAGTCACATGCCTTCACAAACATCGCGTTATCTACTGTCAGTACAATGGTCATAACAACCACATTAACTGTACTTTTAATGTTTATAAATAAACTGTTCAAACGTTGTTTCTTGACTCGTGACATAAACTATATCTATTGTTTGGCAATCACGCGAGTCCGGCAAGAACCCACTAGTAGCATTATATATGATAATACCTACTACTTTTTCCATATAAGTTTTTCGAAGGCCTATCGATTGACTTGCGTTTTATTTCTTTGGTTGGAAATTAGCTGTTTTCCAGCACCTGAAATGCTGCATGTGCTATTAATTGCATTATGATTATGAATCCTCATACTATTAAGAGCACAATTTACTCTTGAGCCAAAATGTAATAACTTTTTTCACTATTTAACTTTGTTTAATTAGTTTCATTTACTTAACGTAACTTCCTGGGTCGTTTGGAATTTAGCGACCCAGTTTAGCTTTATGTCCCGATTCTAAATTGATTGTACGATTGAACCCCAGGTTCAGTTGTATTAATAAGCCTGGTTTATTATTTGCGCGTCCGAGGTGCTATCTACTGTTACATATTGTTTTATGCAGCTCCATCCATACAGTTTTAGTAATTAACGTATTAAGAGGGGCAACCCAGTCTTAACATTCGAGCATATTTTTACCACTCGAGCGAAGCGCAGGGAAGCAAGAGTGGTAATTTATGTGTTACCCCTCGAAATGCGTTCATTAGTTTATTGTTCACTGAGGCAATAATTTTGAATCAATAATAATGACTAAAACCTGCTAAATCGAAACCGGACTACAATGAATATGTATGATCTTGCTATAGTGCATGCATATTAAATGAGTAGATGCATGTTAAATGTATCTTAACATTCGCGGGCGCGAGTGCGTGTATGTTAAATGAGTGGATGCATGTTAAATGTATCTTAACATTCGAGGACGCGATCATGTTAAACACTGTTTAACATTTCAATGAACAATAAAGTAATTAAAGCCTCATTATTGTTTCCGTTATTTGACCGACCAATACGTGCTCGTTTTTTAAAAATATAGATTGTAAACTAGAGGTCATGCAGGACAAATGAGTTTTATTTAGATTGTTACACTGCTTTTGTTGTTGCCAAGGTTGAGAACTGGCGCCGAGAGTTTTGAGGTAGTCTGTTGACAATAGTTTTAGAACATGTATCAAAATACAGCGACAAACAAAGATTGATGAAAAACGGGAAAAGCTGCGAAATGTAATAGACGAATATTATGATGATAATGATGATGATGATATTAATACTTTTAGCCCCTAACTACCAATATCTGTAGTAATTGAAAAATAATCTATTTTTAACACTTTCGAATCAGTATTGTTCAGGGAGTTTTGTTGTCCCTTTGTATTATACTACTCCAAATGATATATTTTTAAACAATGAAACCCGTATTTTCGTCTAACGTACTGTAATATTTATAATGATTAATTGTTACAGGCAGAATGAAGAGTTTATGAACTTGCGGACTAATGAGCGGCACGACGACGTGATATCGAATCCGAGTTATACGAACATGCGTGTGCAATAAATAATGCAATAATACATTGTCACAAAACACAAAAGAACAATCTATACCAAAAAGCATGGAGCTTACTCGGCGTTATCGAAAACCGCAGTGAGGACGCAAAATGGAGAAGACCGACAAAGCGGTATCCACGGAAGATTTGTGCGTCGATCCCCAAAGGACGATGTGCTTGGAAGCAGCGAAATTAGAGGCAGTGTTTAAGACCCTTGTGGAAAACAAGGTAGAGGCAATAAAAAACGACAAAGCGAGGTTGTCCAGCGTGCATTCCAGTCCCAAAAGTCTGGTTAACCGGCTGCGAATAACTTCTTCGTCTTCCGCCGCTTCCTCAAAGGACAATCAGCACAGGAATCAGTCGCAACTCTCACCGAACCGCAAGCATATGCGACGGAGAAAAAGCTGCGATGAGGACGAATTAAGCAAGGAAATAAAGAGGGCTAGGAGGAGCGGTAAGTTGTGTAACTTTTCAGAGAGAATTGCAATAAGTTTGATCCCCAACTTAGGATTAATCTTCGTTTGGAGGCATTTAATCCCCAGCTTTCTTTGCTGTCGTTACTGGAACCGGGTAATGATTTACTTCATTATGCTTTGTAACTTACGTAGGATTGATATGAATTAAGTAGGTAACGGTTGAGGCGATTAAGCGTTGAAGCATTGATATAAATTATTGTTTAGATGATACATTCTAAATTATGTGCAGCGGTTTTCAACATTTTGCAGTGGATGACCCTTATTTTAACTTGAGTAATACCGGGAATCTCTTTAGAACAGAATTTAGTTCACTAGTTTCATCTTAAGGCTATATGCCTCCCAACCTAAAAGATGTGTACAGAAATCTTACACTTTATTTGCTTATGCAAGTGTGAATGAGGCAGAATTCATAGATGCAAGATATACGGTATTCAGACGAGATAGAGACCGTGTGCTTACTTGTAAAATGGATGGAGGCGGAGTGCTGGTAGCAGTACGCAAAGAACTCTTTACACCCGTATGCATAGTCGTTTGCCAGCGCAGCGGCTCGCCGGCGACTAGCCGGAGATTCGTTATGAATAATATGTTGGTGGCATTGTAAGTCTATGTCAAATTCGAGGTTAGCAGGTTAGGTTTTCCGTCAGTTTTGACACAGACTGACGCAAAACCTAACCTGCTAACCTCGAAATTGACATAGACTTACAGCGCCACCAACATATTATTCATAACGAAACTCCGGCGAGCCGCTGGCGAACGACTATGCATACGGGTGTTAGCGACTCGCCAAAGCGGCTGGGAAAATGCACAGGTTGAGGAAATATTCATCAGTATACCCATGGTGTAAAAAATACAAGGTGAAACGCTCCCGGGATGGGCAGTCGTTTAGAAAATAGAGGGGAGATGTCAACCAATCCCCGATGGTCCTGCTCAGGAAATCCATCACGGCCGCGATCATGGTGTAACCATGGTTGCGATCGTATATGTTGCTGGCACTGTCAGTGGATGTCAAATTCGGGGTTAGCAGGTTACATTTTGCGTCAATCTGACACCAACTGACGCAAAACCTAACCTCAAAATTGACATCGACAGCGTCTTCAACAATACACTTTAGTACTACCAATCGTGCCATTTGTCGGACCATGTCCTATTGGTTGAATTTGAGGTCCGCCCACATTCTGCGGAACGTTACACCTTGTATTCTTTACACCATGAGTATACCTACGAGTTCGTTCTCTAAACGTTGTTATATGTGCTGCTTACATACCTCCTGCTTCACAGATAGGTACTTACGAAATATTTCTAAAGATTCTAGAGCAAGTCTTAACTAAAGATGCTAGCATTATATGTTTATTAGGTGATTTTAACTTACCCAATATCTCTTGGACCTTCCCTCGTGGATGCATTCAGGGTACTTATAGCTAACATTAGTTCATCTAAATTTCAAAGAGAAAGAATAATTGAATGTAAATATTTGTAGATAATAAAAATATGTTGTTCTTTATTGAAACTTTTTTAATTCTCTAGTAAATTAAGCTTTTTTAATTCTCTAGTGAATTAAAACACTTTTATTTCACTTGTAAATCATAAACTGTTTATGAGAGTTATGGAGTTAATAATGTCACTTTAAACTGCCAAAATTGAATAAAATAAATTACCGATTCATTTCATTTGGCCCAAACGATCAAAATATAATTTGTTTAATAACATATAGACAGTCGGGTGTCTGTATTATTTTTGCAAAAATGGCACGTGGTAAGGCAATTGTCAATTTGTTAAATTTTGGTCATTCCTATGGCAAAATTTACAAACAATTGCAATTATCATATTATATAATAAATATTACTCAGATCCACAGACCTAAGAGATAGAGTAACAAGGTTAACACATCAACATGCCACACACAATGATTGCTGTGCAAACACAAAAGGCGCGCTCCAACTTTGTGACCCGAATCCGGGGCAAGTTAAGCATTGAACCGCCAGATGTAAGCACATAAAGCACCGGCCTCTACACCGCAAGGTAAAACGAGGTTAACGATAATACAATACAATACACCAACAAATTTAAGAGCTTTACGAATCTGAGCCAAATGATAACATTCTGGGCTCGTATACTCCTTTCCCATCATTTTCATCTCTTTTACCTATACCAATTTCTCAGTATCGCGGCAATGACCAAAAATATGTAGAATTTCGGTAGATTGTAAAAACCTATTCACATTGAAACTACTTGAGTGACGTGACGATTTTATCTCGCAAAAGAGAAATAGTTACTTCGCTCCGCCGCAATATATCGTATATTTCCTACGCTGCGCGGACTTTGAAGGGCTGTCACTCGGAGACTATTTAAATCAATCACATTATTAAAAGAGATTCGTGCATATTTTTTCAAGCACTAAAACTTCCACATTCGCAATTTTCGGAAAAAACCACCCCCACAGAGCAAGAATGGCGGAAATGATTTTTGGTAACTTTGTTGCCCTCTACCGTTTGAAATACCAACTTCTCGGTATCGCGGCACAGATCAAAAATGTGTAGAATTTTATTTCCAACATTTTTTGTTCAATAACTTTTTCTGTGCGACCAATGGATTGCGAGAAAAAACAAATTCAATTTTTATCAAGATGGCGGCTGTTTGGCAAGGGGTGGGCTGACGCTTTTTTGGTTTTACACTTGTCTAATGACCCTAAACCACTGGGCAAGAGGAATCGCTGCGGCCCATTTTTTGAAGGTGACGGTGTATTTTACGACAATTTTACTGTACTATAAGCAGACAATGAGATCGACCGAAATGAGAACGTTAAGAACTATCACTGGACTCACTCTCCGGGATAGAGTGAGAAATGAAACTATGAGAGAAAGATGCGACACTCAAGACATCGTTAGGTGGGTGAACAAGACGACGTCACTGGGGAGATCACGTTGCCAGAATGGGTGAGAAACGACTAGCAAAATGGTCGAAGACACAAAAACCTAACACAAAACGGATAGTAGGACGGCCACCCAAGCAATGGAAGGACTGCTGGACATCAGTATCCCAAGACCAGTAAGAAATTCACTACCAACCAAGATGAGGCAAAATGGAATTAACAGGATATTATCCTATAATAATAATAAGAAGAAGAAGAAAAAGGAAGAAAAGCAAGCGGTGGTTAAAATGGAAGATTTACAAGAATCTTTCGTACTATAGGGAATATTCATTTTTACGCTTCCGATGTAAAAAATTAGCACGAAAATGTCACAAGTCATTCTTCGACACTGCAGAAACATCTATGCAATCAAACATTAAAAGCTTTTGGTCTTACGTGTCATCACTGAAATCTTCTGATGGATATCCCAGTGTTATGTCTTTCGCTGAGCGTAAATCCATTGATGCACAAGACATATGTAACATGTTTTCTATCTTTTTCAAATCCACATTTGAACACTCCTCTATAGACGACTCTTTCAATCTCGATGAACTGGCACAGGGAGCACAAGATTCTGGCTTAGCGTCCATTCATCAAATTGTTTTAGTCCTAAAGGGATTAAAGTCACTAGATATCAAGAAACGCGCAGGACAAGACCGAATCCCTCCTTACTTTCTTAGACAGACTGCTTCCTCCCTGTACATTCCACTCCCTTTAATTTTTAATAGGTGTTTAGAGGAAGGCACCTTTCCTGATATTTGGAAATTGGCCTATATCATCCCAGTGCACAAAGGCGACTCCCGTCAAAAACTTGAAAACTGCAGGCCAATTTCTATTTTATCTAGCCTTCCTAAACGTCTGGAGAGGCTGGTTCATGACTGTATATATCCTGCTTTATCATTGCAAATTATTGAACAGCAGCACGGCGTTGTTAAATCTTCCACTAGTAACTTACTCATTTAGTCAAACTTCCTTTTTCACAACATGGACTGTGGCTATCAAGTAGACACAAATTACTGTGATTTTAAAAAAGCCTTTGACAAAGTCGATCACCTCATTTTAATAAAAAAGATTATTTTTAATGGAATTCGAAGTAACTTACTGAGATGGTTTGTTTCGTATTTAAAAAATAGACAACAAGCAGTGTTCGTTTGTGTACGCATTTCGAACTAGCGGTAACCTCAGGTGTGCCGCAAGGCTCCATTCTCGGCCCACTCCTGTTCATATTATTTATCAATGACGTATACAAATGCTTCGAACACTTCTTTCCTTTTATATACTGATGACAAAATTCTTTGCCACTGTTCGCTGTCTCAATGACTGTCTACAAATCCAGCTTGATTTTGAGAGGTTTTATACATTCTGTATCCAAAATAAAATCTTCCTTAATTACAGTAAATGTAAACAAATTACTTTCACTAAAAACATAAAAATTATTGACCATAATTACCAAGTTGGTCACTATTACCTCGAGCGTGTAGACAGCATAAGAGACTTAGGTATTCTCTTTGACTCGAAGCTTCACTTTGATCGACATATCGAAAATATTGTCAGCACAGCATATTCCATGCTAGGATTCGTATTTCGAACCACTAGACCATTTCAAAAACCTCAATCGTTTTTATTTCTTTATTTCACGCTGGTACGTTCTCAATTAGAGTATTGCACCACTGTATGGAATCCTCTATATGAGGTACATAGTGCAAGTATTGAAAGCACCCAGAAAAGGTTTTTACGTCAGCTAAGCCACAGGATGAGTGATACCAAACGCTCTTATGCTCAAATGTTAGTTGACTACAAATAACCTACTCTCTCTGATCGACGTCTGCAGCTTGATTTAACGACTCTCTATAAAATATGTAATAACCTCATTGATTCACTATGTTTACTGCAACTGATAGAACTGAGAGTGCCCACACGAAATACTCGACTCATGAGCTTGTTCCATCTTAGTCGGCCACGCACGAATGCTGGCATTAGAGATCCCATTAGGAGAATGTGCCACTTGTATAACGAGAAGATGAATGTCCTGGACATATTTTTTGACTATCAGCATACATTTAAAAATAAAGTTAGGCTAACCATTACATGAACACATATTTTATGAAACATTTCCTGATTTTCATTGCCTTTAAATCTAACAACTATGTTGTGTACTTAGATTAAGTTAATTTAGTATCTTTATATTAGTGAGGAATGGTTTAAGATGCAGGCAAGTTCTATTGCAGTATACATTTTTTTCTGGTAAAAAATGTCTGTATCTCTGTTTCCTCCAATAAACTTAAAAAAAAGTACATTACTAACCATTTTGTATTTCATCCACTAGCTAGACTAGGCAACTATGATTGGTCTAAGTTCTGCGTAGGCAAGAAGCACTGCACTACTTGTTGATTCCTTTGTATCACGTGTAACATTCAATTTCCTTGGATATTTGGAAAAAGAGTTTATTGTCCACTGGGTATTATATTTTAAAATCGAATTGATGATTTTTTTTATTTTAGCTCGACATATTAATTTAAATTAAGATGAAAATGTAATTTTTATAATAAAAGTAAACTAAAATGTTTAACTTTAACCCTTTAAAAAAATCTACAAGCTTTGTACTGATTGTTAAACTCGCAACTGAATTTACCACAAGTTACCAAGCCAAAAGCACATACAGCCAGTGGTGGACAACTTTCTTCCATATTGGATACGGCCAATACTGCTGAATTGAATAGTGTCTTCTTTTTCTGTTCAGTATTAAATGGTAAATGGTACAGTACACGCAAGCATGAAAGATAAGCGATACAATGTTGAGGTAAGATAAATTTTAGCTTAAAAAGTATAATTATTTAAAATATTGATTGCTGCTTCAGATGGATTCTAAGCAGTAACGAATACTGAGTATATATTTTTACTTTGTAGATCTTCTTCGATGAAGACAAAAAAATTACCTTAACTTCTTGCACATGTCCTCGTGGACAAGTTTCAGGTCACCATGTTGCTGCACTGGCACTATTTGCCCATTACAATATATCAGTTACAGACCAGTGATGTAGCTGTTCAGTGCCTAAACAATCTAAAGCACTTGATGACAACGTGAGAACAATCGATGAATTGTTTTTGCCGTCTAAGGAATATCGAGCTTCAAAGAGAAGTGTTACTAAGGAAGAGATCGAAACGCTTAGAGAAAAATTTGCTTCGTTTGGAGGGGTGGTAGGATTCAGTTGTCTTCTAGCACCCAGACTTACTGCACATGAAGATAATATTGTTCCACAGATTAGTTATATCATTTTCTCCGCAGAATATCAAAATATATCCGAAAAAATTAGTTATTTTGAACAAAAAGTGAATGTTTCTCCTGAGCAAGTAATAACTATATTTGAGAAAACTATAGGGCAGTTAAAAAATCCCTTGTGGTTAATTATTCGCAGGTTTCGTTTAACAGCCAGTTCGTTCGGTACGATACTAGCAGCTTGCAAAATAAATCGTTACCCTGCATCGCGTTTCAAAAAACTAACAGGTTTGCTTTGCAAAATATTTTTACATTTCTTCATAAAGTTCTCTTATTATGCAGGAACATATAACTTAGATGGGGTAAAGGCCATTCGGTGGGGACGAGAACATGAAAATAATGCAATTGAAACATTTGGGGCAGCAACTGGACTTTCTGTGACATCTGCTGGACTATGGCTCCATCAGTGTGAATACCTTGGGACCACCCCAGATGGCCTTGTAGGCGAGGAAGAGCTTGTGGAGGTTAAATGTCCATTTAAATATCGCAATTCCAACTTGATGGAATCACATGATAAAGGCTATAATTGTTCTTACGATAAGGTACTGCAACAGTTTGTGGTAAATGAGAGCCATGAATATTATCATCAAATACAGGGTGCATTGCACTTGTTACATAAAAAGAAATGCTATCTAGTTATCTGGACTCCTCAAGTCGTCGCAATAATTTCAGCTACAAAAAAAGAAGAATGGGCAGAAAATATACAAATTTTGGAGAATTTTTATGATTATTCTCCTTAGCATAGAATTTCGGCTTAGACCGCGTAGTATTTGTATATGGCAACAAATTAAATGCACAGTATTTGATTAAAACATCAAGTATATTTGCTCAGTAGAAATAATAAGCGTCAAGTAAAACTAATATATGTTATGCAAGATAATAAATGTTCAGTAAAAATAATAAATGCACAGTAAAAATTTTAAACGTTCAGTAACAATCATAAATGTTTAGTAAAATAATAGATGTTTAGTAAAATAATAATCTTTTGGTAAAAATAGTAGACAATCAGTAAGAAAACAATAAGCGCCCAGTAAAATAATAAATCTTCAGTAAATATTATAGATGTTCAGGAAAAATACAGAGTGTCTAGTACAAACAATAAATGTTTTGTTCAAAAAATCAAAGCGACAGTAAGAAGTTTAATTTTGAATAAAGCAAAGCAACAAATTAAATGCGCATTATTATATTAAAACCAAGTAATTTTGTTCAGTAAAAAAACCTTATTTCTAGTAAATAAAATAAAGAGGCCGCAATATAAAAAAATGTTTAGTAAAATAAAATATATTCAGTAAAAATAATATATGATACATAAAATAAATGGTCACCGGAATAATATTGAAAGGAATATTATTTATATATTTATTATTTCCTAGATATTTATCAAAACACTGGCCAGAATGTTACTGCAGATAACCTGGATTGCATAGAATGTCTACAGTGTTTCTCAGCAACTATGAGACATAGCCAAATTAACATTGGAAAATTATTTGGCGATCAACTATTGCTGTGTAGCTATCGCGGTACGTGACTGGTCAAAAATGACAAACGTCAAATTAATACAAATTGTTTGCATTTCTGACTAATCGCGTACCTCGATGCAACTGACCTGAAATGTATATACGGAAGGGGCCATAATTATACCGTGTGTCCACAGGAGTACGCACCATAGAGATAAGATAATGCTAATAGAATATAAATATCAACCAGTGCTATGACCACCGTCCCTTTTCTTGTACCATTTATAACAATATTGTTTCATACAGTGGCGAGTTAGAAGCCAGAAAACAACGTTTTAGCGTGCCGACGATTCCAGCGTTAGCCGATCTTTCTATTCTATTAGGTTATCCCTATGGTGCGTATTCCTGTGGACACACGGTATATAACAGCAATAAGATAACATGAACAACCAAATAGAATGCTTGAGTAAGAAAGAGATGACCATACGATAAAATTATTTTAGTAGGCATGTTTAGTTGACAAATGTCATAATTAAATTAAGCGTCAAGCCTACTCGAATATTTACTACTATGTTTATCTCTTTCTTACTCAAGCAATACGTATTTTTTTCTTGTTCATGTTATCTCATGGCTGTTATATATAATTGTGGCCCCATCGGTACGTATAATGCCTCATTCTTATCTAGTTTTACTCTTACGTATCGACTTGCATTTTTTCTCTATGTCTCACTAAATAACTACCCTGTGTAGATTTGCATTTACAAATACAACACAAGATTTGCTATATTATGTAGGCCAGATGGTGCTGTGTTTGTATTATATAAATAGAGAAAGTTAAGACAAATTCTTGTACAAATGATACCACCCACAAGTTCTTATTTCAAGGTTTTCTTCTATTATCTGCCTTCAGCTGGTCCTAACTTATATTTCATTTTCAGTTACATTTGCAAATTGAATATGAATAAAAATTTTCATCCGTGCCTTCATATGTTGCCAAAGTATATTTCTGCACTGTATACAAGAAGTTATTTCTGTTTTGTGTGTCTTCATATGATTAGAATGGCCAAGTATCTTTTCTGTTTTACAGTTGCATATCGAAGTAGAACAAGAATGTTAACTTGTACGTGTCGTTACATGTTTAATTAGTGTGCGTTTCTTTTTAGCTTTATAATTGCAAATAGAACATGTATAATTAAGTTTTTCGCTTGTATGCTTTCTCATATGCCTAACCAAATGTTCTTTCTGTACTGCTTTATATTCGCAAATAGAACATGAATAATGTTGATCTTTTCACAATTTCTCAATGTTAATTGCCCTATGTCTGATACTCTGCGAGACACGCTGTATATATACTTCCAATGAAGTCATTATAAAAAGATGAAGAAACGACAAATACGATACAAACTTGTATATTAATTTGTATAAAAAAGTAACAAAAATAAAATACTCTCTTAAAATACAAGAATAAAAATTTAAATATTTTTCGCTAGTATCTACGTCATTATATAACATATATTATTAGAGCAGCAAAGCTCTCTTGATTTTTGTTGGAAAACCTCTGCGTCGTTTTTGTCCTATTGGCATGGTTTTTGCTTTTGGAGGTTGGCTTACTGTTTTCAGTCTTATTGCTACTACAACGATGTGTTTGCACATAATTTTTTTAGGAATGCTGGACCGTCATAATGGCTATCAAGCCATTAATTTTTATCTTTGGACAAAACTCTTCTCCAAATTTTGAACATCACAGATTTAAGCTCATCAAATGAAGAGAAATCTAGGCCATCCTTTTTTGATATGTTTTTCGGACTTTTTCCAGGGCGCCCTGGTGGCCTAGTGGTTAGAGTGGCAGAGTAGTAATCACAACGATTAGCGGTCCCGGGTTCAAACCCCGGGGGAGGCACAAATTTACGTTGAAAAACGTACAACATCAGTCCTTCTCAGGACTAACCAGGAACACCTGAAGACGGGAGTAGAACAAAACTCCCGAAACTTTATATGATATACACCCTAGACAGTGGAAATGGTCCGAAAAACATATGATAATAGACCTCTGCCAAAAAATTACATTCAGAGAACATCCTTTTTTGTCGCACCAAATTCTTCTACATGAGTCGCATAACCAGCAGGAATAATGTAACTATTATTATTACTTGTACCGTCTGTCTCATTTTCTAGAATTATATTTTTCTGCTGTTTAGCCCACTTTATTATTACCTAACCCAAAACCTAGCCTCAAATATCCAGCCGGTAAAGAAAGTCGCTGTTACTGAACGTTTATTATTTTTACTGTGCAAATTCAAATAAATTATTGTGCATCTTCTATTTGTTTAATATGCGTTTTAAACTGTACGAAATATAATAAAATACCGTGCATATTTTACCGGCCATTTTTAATTTGTAATATTTTACTAACCATTCGGGTTTTTATACTTTGCAGAAATTAGTTGATTACTGAACACACATATTTGTTTACTGAATAAAACTGGATTAAATACTAAACGTTTTATTAGCACCCTTTGTATATGAATACCCAGCATTTTCTGGCTTAATGTGCCTTGCACCTTGTAAAGTCGAGCAAAAACCCGTGCGATGGCCATGCTCTCTGGTGGTTCGTGTAGTTTGAGTATCTTGAGAACGAGGATACTTATTCAGATTTGGCCGTTTTGCTATTAATTCTATTAAAATTGCTGTTATACCGCGTAACCTTTCGTAACGTGACATCGATTGCATTATGTTCAGAAATTTGTGAAATCTGCACATTAACAAATATATTGTCTTGATTTGTTAAAACGAGGTCAATGATTGTATTGTAATTTTTCGTTGATCGCGTAAATTCGGTTACGAGTTGATTTAAACCCAACGTATTTATTAATTGTAGGAGCTACCCAAGAATAAATCTTTAGATATATCCCAGTTGAAATCGCCTAGTATTAAATGCTTGGTGTCGTTTGGGATTGTGTCGTCGTACCATTTTTCAAACTACTCTAAGAATCTTGCAATACTGGCACTTGGAGAACGATAAACAGCAGTGTACAATCCGTTGTGAAATCCTTACGTTATGTAAATGTATAGCAGAATTCGTTGTTAAACGAAAAGTTTGACACTATTTTAAACATAATATTATTACGCACAACGATTGCCACTCCGCCCGTATGCCGATTTGCGGAATTACAACGAATGGTGACATATCCCCGAAAACTTATTTCCCAGTCTTCAATATTCTCTGTGAATCTTGTTTCACTTAAAAACACGATACCTAGACGTCTGTCTTCAATTAAAGCTTCAATTTCCTTCATATGTTTTAGCATACTTTGTGCATTTTCAATTTCAGTATTTGGTTCTGTTATTCTAAAAAATTATCACTTATAATACCATGAGTAGTCAAAGTTATGTCGACTATTTTTGCGGTGGTGTCACGAATGTCCATTGCGCTTTGGATTAGGACTCGTGCTATCGCACTCGTCCTAATCGTACCAAAGCGCAATGGACATGAGTAGTGATACCACCGCAAAAATAATCTACTTAACTTTGACTAAGAATGATATTCGAGGGACTATTTAATGAACCAAACTACTTTTTCAAATTAGTTTTCAGTAAATCTAGCAACAAACTACGCAATTTCTATAGTAACAGAACACTAATATTGACTTTTTCTAATAAAAATAGCATTTGTTAAAAATAGTCACTTGAATACCTTCTAGGAAGATATATCCGCTGATATTTTTTTGATTGGTCAAGAAACGTCAGAATTCTGGATTTTCATTGGTTACTTTTTGACAGATGACAGGTGAATTGAATAGTCTTACTTATTTTTTTTGTTCTAGTTTACGTTTATAAACTGGACAGTCAAAGTGCCATGCAAAATGATCTACATCTAAATTAATCTTTAGTTTTTCTTTAGAATTATAGCAGTTCACGCATTTCTTTCCTTCGTCTTTAGCCTTACATTCTTTGAAAAGATGAGGACCGGCACATTTTGGGCATGTTATCTTCGATTTACATTAATAAATACATACACAGATATCTGCCAGCTTTAAAACAGATATCAGAAATGGTTTGTAATTGTCGCTTATTTGTTACGCCTTGATTGGTTTTTATAGGTAAAAAAGAAAACCCATTCTTAAAGATATAATCGAGTAGTCGGCTGTCAGTGCCAAGCTGTTTACTGTGGAGGTTATTCGCATTCTGCTAGATTTTCAGTAAAATAAGATAAGTTCTCCTAGTTAATTTTTAATATAATTAGTTACTTGTTAAAAACGTAAGTAGATTTGTCTTTTGAAACGTTCATGTTCTAATATTTTTTCATTTTGTAGTGTGGCGAAGTACCTAAAGAAATAACATTATGATCAAGAAATAATAAATACGAAAAACAAGAAATGCATGATTAATTTAATTATAGTATCAAATAAAATTTAATGATAAACAAACGAAAACGAATACACAAACATTTGTAGATGGCTTTACTCACAACTTCCCTCGCAGGTAGACTTTGTGACCTTAAATAATTTTAAAAATCAAAGGAAACTAGGGGTAAAAATATCTTCACGTTTCTAATAGTACTAAACAATAAAAGAAAACACTGGGTAATTTTTAAATTAAAAAAACGATTTCCGCGGTAGAATTCGAACGGTAGCGGCTGCAAGTAGGAACGGTCTCCCAATTATGAAAATACATTTACAAAATGTTTGGGTATGCACACGTACGTTAAACTCAATCGGAGAATACGTTGTATATTTGTCCGAAATGTAGACACATAATCTGCATATAAAATATCGTCTTCCTACAACAAATATCAAATCAGAGAGAGAGACAACATACAGACAGATAGATGGAATTGAGAAAACCCGTTTTTCGTCATTTACGGACACTGAAACGTGAAGGTCTGAAGAAATCTCGGAAGGTGATTTTTGCGCGATTACAATACTTCCTTCGTCTTTTAGACCAGAGAAGTATAAATCATATATCAAGTGTTTACTTTAGCATTTACCGGAATTTGTTTGTTATCCCTTTAAACAAAGACACTTACATTGTTTTATGTTCAAACTCGAATATCTGAATAGTTGATTTAGGAGAATAGGAGATTTTAAAAAATACAAAAATATGCAGCGTGTTCTATTTAAAAAATGCTAAATTTAATACCCAGCGGCATTATTTTACACGAAAAACAATTTTGGCAACATTTTCTTTCATTCCATTATTTTAAGCATTTTTCATAAAATAAAATAGATATCTCCAAAACAATTAACGTTAGACTCATACTTTAGCCAATTGTATATTAGAATAATTAGTGTTTCGATGCTAACATTTTAAGCTACCTAAATAAAGGGCGTCCTAAAGAGGTATATTTGGCTCGCCACAGTTTTTGAGCCGCCCTATATAATCACAAATATTTTACTAATATGGACCTCATATATTTCTCATAGTTTTAGAAATATCTTTGACCCCCGCATCGCTGTTGGACTCTATAAGTCGTAGGCTGTATCTACATACGGATGTCAAACATTGAGATGATAAAGGAACACTAAGACAATTCATGACTGGACTGGAAAACGTATAGAGTATCAATGGTAGAGTACATAACTAATAAAAACAATAAGAAACAGAATGAATGTAAAAAGAACCATCTGTGATACTGTTGGACAGCAATGATTGATTGAATTAATGCTGCAAAACCATAGCAGTTAGAGGCACTATCCAATACTTAATAAAAAAATATTTATTCAACAGACATATTGATCAAAGTTGTTGCATCCTTATAATATTCAAGCAATTAACAGTTACTTCTGACAGCTGTAAGTTTAAAGACAAGTAATATGACTTATTTTAATCCTAAAAGTTAAGTGCGTTGCCATGACATAGAACACTATCGGGAAGTATGTTTCACCACCTTTATTAAATAAGCTCTAAAGTTTCAACAACCACTCTGAGCAATATGTGGTTTACATAAATACTGAGTATCTGTGTTCATATAATATGCATACGTTGCCTTGCAGTCTCAAGAAGTAAGGAGTTCTAAGTTACATTGCTCACCCTGTATATGATGTTGGTTGAAGTCATAGTTTTTGCATTTTTCATGTAATATGTTCTAAAGATTTAGATCGCTGGCGCCAGTAACATTGTATCTTATTTATTCTTCCCAAATGTATATAATAATATTTTTCTAATTCCGCGTTTAATCTTGATATATTAAAAAATCATGTGATTAATACTTAATTCTAGAATTCGACTGCGTTAGCAAAAGTCCACAAATGATACGAACATAACCAAAAATACATCCAGATATATTTTAACAAGCACTTGCAACCAAATAATGCCTTTCTGCTACTGAGACCAGTGTGAAGACCAAATTACATTTCTTGGATAAACGTGTTTCTGCGATTGTCAGAATAACCTTTAATATGTGTTCCATAAACACTGCAAGTTTTCTTATGAAAGATTGTAAAAACAAGCGTTCTGCTTTTCTCTTCTCGATCATTTAGGCTGTCTTAAGCGATCAGAGTACATTCTGGTAAAACTAGTTATTCTACTCACTTCTTCCAGTATCAACAGTTAGAGATAATTGTGCTTAAGTAATGTATGTCATGTTGAACAGGTTGGTTATTACAGAGAGCTCATCCGATCCTGTTTTGTTTTCAATGTTGTTCTATTTGGTCGAGTGTAATGGTTAGCATTCCGATTTTGATTTTCTTTTGTGTGTTTGAACGGAATATATCAAAAAATAAAAAGGGGTGTTCATCACTGTTCATACATAAGTTTTGTGTACTATCTAGATGCGACGGCAAGCTTTTGAAGAAAATCGCATAACCGGAAGCATAGTGTTTACTCTTGTGATTTTTCAGATTTTTTCGATTTCCTCAAACACGGCTCTAACGATTTTTTCAAACGTATTTTTATTACATTTTTTATGTGTATTGATCTGAGATAGGCAATTTTCCAGTTGAATATCTCTAAAAAGAATTCTTTTTTTATTAACTCCTGTTTTATAGGGCATTATAGAGAACGAACAAAATTGAAAATCTGAGACTTTGGCCATGGATTTTATGTGTAAGAGCGACTATAACTACAATATTTTGACTATGATATCACTTCCAGTTATACCGAAAGTTGCTCTCAATTTTGATATTTCCAATAGAACACCCGTTATATTATTACATTTTTGATTATGTTTAAAATTTTAAAGAAAATTTGTTTTTTCAACTACCTATTTTGTACGGTTTCTGTAGAATTTATAATTTTTGAAAATTTTGGACAATGTTTTTGTTATTATTCCATAGTTTAGCAGATGTAATACGTCATTTATCATTCATTCTAGTTTTTAATTGGCTGATAGTAACTTGTTTTGAACACAATACTTTTAATTCCGTTTTTAGCAGATAAATCATCATCGATCACGGTTGGCACTCAGTCTTAGCAACTAATTCTTAACGTTCTTTCCATATGTTGTTTTTCTTTCCAATATGCCGTATAGGGTACTGACTAGCATCGATGAAATAAACGAATTGTGATGTCAAGCTATATGTGTCTTTGGGTACGATATACTCGATTTAATATAATATTCTAATCTTTAAATAAAATTAAATTTAGTGCTCACTTCACTCTTATTGGGAGAATTTGATTTCTATGTGTAGGTTTTCATGGTGGAAAAATATTTGATAAGGTGCAACAGAGCAAAGCGATCTTCCTTTCTTGATTAATTCATTTCAGATTAAATTAATATTAGCAATGAACCATAAATATATTATTACTACTTTATTTGTACTTACCTCATTTAATTAAATATTTCGTGAAGGAATTGTTAATAACGTGTTTGGCCAGTATCTAATATTTGAGCAAATGAAAACGAAATCAAGTTTGGCTTAAAGAAAATTAAGTGATGTGCTCTATTACTGCTGATGAATTTAATTTAAATATAGCAGTTATGATAATATAGTATGATCGAAAGCTTTTATCCTCTAGAGCAGCGGTTCCCAACCTTTTTGAGGCTATTACCCCTAACGAAGATGAGATATTAGCAAATACCTCCAAAGAAATTTAATGGATAATAATGGATACTCGCCGCTAATCTTTCGCCAAAATGTTGCTAAACTGGAGCCACGTTACGAAGGCGAGCCATGTAAAAAAAGATTCTGACAGTTCTCAGTGCTGATTAAACCAGTTTCACACGGTGCGCATTTCACGTAAACGGCCGTTAAATGTTGCCGTAAAAGAAATTACCGAATAACAAAACAACGCTCACTCCTCCTCTAGTGTAAAGGCGCGTATAAGCTGTGTTCATCTTTCTCTTCGAAACGGCCAACCACATAACGCCTTTCTATCACGTGCTATTCACCGATAACGTGCGTTTGCTTACCTGAATCGCCTTCATAACTTGGCTGAAATTTAATTGTGTGTTTTCGAAATCTATTTTCAGTGTCTTATCTTCGCGAAGTTCAAGGAATTGTGCTTTTGCTTCAATTTTAGCATCTGGAAGCACCCAAGCATTTACTTAGCAATTTTCCAAATCAGAAAAATATTTGCTGATAAAATGTACTACTACTGACAAGTAGAAAGTTATTTCATCTGTGAATGAGTATTTTTCATGTCTTGCGTCGAGCACCATTGTTAGTTCTAGGAACATCAAAACATCCTCCACTTCAGCTCTGCGTTGGTAAAGGTGCAATTTGCGAAAAAAAACTAACAACCTTATCTTGAGCTGTTAAAATATTCGTCATCTTCCCTTGCAAGCTGAGGTTAAGCGTCTTCATTTCTCCGAAGAAATCCGCAATATATACCAGTTTGAAAATACAGAATACATTATCTGTTATTTTCGCGTGTAACTCTTTTTGCTTATCCGCGCGGCGCTACGTCGCAGGCTTGTATTCATATTTGAAAAATGTTGGTAATGAAATAATAATCGATTATCTAATAAACGATGATCCAATCCTTGTCTTTACTTCTAAGAGAATTCCATGTTACCCTTTAGGGGGTAGTTAGTTAGTTAGTGTTATTTTTGGGGAGACTCTAGCGAGTCTAGCAACTAGGCCTTTATAGGCCCTTTTTGCCAACCCCATGAACAAGGTCTAGGCATGCAGAGTACCAGGTACCTTTGTCCTACTTAGAATTTTGCCGAGACTAAGGAGTTCCAACCTTAGCAAGGGATCTTTTACATGCTACACATCGTAGTAACATGGAACCCACGGCTTTACATCACTTCCGAATGATGGCATTCTGTAGAGGTAATTACCCTTATGTTGGGAACCACTGCTCTAGAGGGCTGTGGAATTATTTTGTCAAAAAAATTTGCTGGCAGTCGTGGTAGTAAAGTCGCATTGGCGTCTGTCAGTGTAAGGTTATATCAAGAATGTCATATTAATAAATACAAACACATCTGTTGAATACATAAAAATGTTAGTAAGAAAAACAACTACAGCTGTTCAAAATGATTTACAGCATTCTCCAGACACAGCAGCACCTAGTATTCGGTATTAAAAATCCTGTAAAGTGACTTATTAAACTGCGATAAAAATACGTATTATTTGAAACTTACCTAATTAATTAAATAATGACCACAATCGATTGTAAGTAAAATAGTATACATACCAGGGTGAAAAGTTTCATTCCTGTCTCGAGATAAAGTTAACCTCGACGCTACGCGTCTCACTTTCCTCCTCGGTATGTAATTTACTATTAAATTATCAAATTTTAAATTACACATGCAGTTCTGAAGACTTAATACGTAATTATTGATGTAGCACATGTAACATTGTTTAAATGTTGGTTTTTATGTTAATTTGCAAATAAAGTTTTGACGTGACAGTAGGCGACAATTATGCAATAGTTTAGGTTATGTATGTGTATTTCGTTTTAATAGTTATTAAGGTACCAAGGGCATTATGAGTAAAATAAGAGCCGAAGATTGTTAGTGTACTAACCGAGGGTTTTGGCCCGAGGTGTGTACAACAATCGCGGGCTCTTAGCTCATAATGCTCGTGGTGCCTTCAAGGTTTTATGTCCTACCAATTTTCTTACCTAATTCCTATTCATATTCAATTCATATAATTACTATGATATAGTATTTAAGATTGATCTAGTTAGCTGATCTAAGTTAGATTTGTGACATTAGCTGAGCTGTCATTAATTTTCATTGTGACAGTGGTGCATAATAAAGTTGTATCCATGAAAACAAATACTGTTAATTTTTCAGAATAACCCTAGTGTTCTTATGAAGAAAATAATTGCCCTGGGGCGTTATTTTGTATCTATGATACCTTAAAATAGAGTAATTAATTTCAATTAATGTACTGGTAGGACATAAAACATAATATGAATTAATATTCGGCATACCTTTTTTCAAAGCTAAGCTTGATTTCACTTTTGTTTGCTCACATATTATATGTCATGAATCGTGTCACAAATGAGCATTTTTAATTTATGTATATTAACTAATATTTTTCCTGAGAAATGGAAAATAGCTAAAATATGTCCAATTTTCAAATCTGGGAAACTAACTAATATTGAGAGTTACCGTCCAATTGCACTTCTTTTTGTGTTTGTCCAGGTATTCGAGTGTAATTCATGAAAACCTGTACCGGCAGGTTTTACATCAGATTTGTTTGAAGCAGCATGGTTTGGTTAGCAAACGCTCTACTCTTACTAATTTATCAAGTTTTACTCAATATGTATCAGAAGCATTGGAAAGCAGAAGTTAAGATGATTTCGGAGGCTTTCACGGCTATTGTCATTAAGTAACAAAGGACTTCCGGGATTGGAACGTGTTATTATTGAGGTCGAAGAACTCAACGTTTCGCCCACTTTCGTAAGGGGCTTCATCAGGAGCAAAAGCAAAAGAGCACGGTAACTCAACGTGTAAACCATGCCAGAGGCGAAACTCTTTTGTAAGGGAAAGGGTGATGGAGCTCCTTACGAAAGTGGGCGAAACGTTGAGTTCTTCGACCTCAATAATCACACGGTCCAATCCCGGAAGTCGTTTGTTACTTAAGCACAAGTCAAGTTGATGTCATTTATACTGACTTTTCCAAGGATTTTTATCGTGTTGATCATGTTATTTTGCTGCAAAAGATTGTTGGCGTAGGTGCCAAATTTGTTAACTTAATTAGGTCTTATTTAACCAACCGCTGGCATTATGTTTATTGTAATGGTATAAATTCTGAGTACTTTTTTGCTACCTCTGGGGTGCTCCAAGGATCCATTTTAAGCACGTTAAATTTTTTACCGGTTTCAGGATATTAAGCCTTTGTTTACATATACAAAAGTGGGCTGGTAACTAGATCATAACTTATCTGTAGGGTAATGGAATATTACCTTACATGGCAACCATAACCATATAGCAACCGATAAACTATTGAACATATCACGGATGTTATGATCATAACAGCCTCAGATGTTTTAAAATCCTTGCTCTACGAGCTCGGATTTCAAAACATCTGCGGCAGTTATGATACTCATAACATTCCTAGATATGTTAATAGCTATTAATCTTTATAAATGATATAACATATTGTCTAAATAATTCTGAAGTTACCTATATTATATGCTGGTGATTTTATTTTTTTTAAACTATCAACAATGTTGGGAACTGTGAAAGAGTACAAGCTAATGTTAATGCAATTTATGAATGGTCAATTATAAACAAATTACTTTTTAATAGTATTAAATGCTTATTCTAGAAAGCATGATATTATAAATTTTGAATATACTTTGGGTCCTATACCGATTAAAAAAGTATCAACCTTTACGGACCTAGAGGTAACTTACGATAATAAATTGTCTTTCAATGACCATGTGCACACGTTAATATTAAATGCCAATCGGAGTCTGGGATTTCTTTTTAGTAATACTCAGGATTTTTTTAATTCAAAAACCTTATTGGATTTATTTAACAGTTACATTAGATCTAAACTTGAATATTGTGTTTTTATATGGAACCCGTGTTATAATTATCAAGTTAAACATTGAAACAATTAAAAAAATATTTAAATATGAGTAATGGCGTGTCAATGGATCAACATTTGACGATATTATTATCTATATTCGCATCTTATTCTTTGAAATTAAGAAGAGTTTAATTAATCATTCTGTTTTTGTTTAAAATAGTAAATAATTTAATTTCTACACCGTAATTGTTAGCCAAATTAAATACAGGGAGTTTATTATAATGCGCAATGTGTAAATGCGTTTATTTAAAAATGTAATATGGAAACGTAACTGATTATGTAAAAAAATTATATATTCTACGGAGGAAGGAATTCTGTTGATCAAATGGTATAAAGACTTCAGTTTACAGCAGGTATGTGGGTTACTACATGCGTTGTTCTTTCTGATGCTTGTTTTTCAATAAAATTATGGTTCATTGCACGTGGGGTGGCTTACCCTTAGAAACCAATAATAACAATGAAGTCCTAGTGGAAACGGGAATACCGAATTGCCATTAAAATAAATTCACTGTATATATTTCATTCACGATCTTTCTGGATGAGGGTTGGCCATGATTTCGTTTTATCAAGTTACTTTCTTTATTATATTTTTTGTTTCCTTTAGATTTTCCTGTTATTAAAAACTACGTTTTACGGTGCTTCCAAATCTAAATTTAGCGATTTTAAAAAGATTTCGGTAGTTCATGTCAAGCTCGTGTCAATTTGAATTCAAGTTGAATTAACGCAGCAAGAAGATGCCCAAAACGATATCAAAAGAAACCAAAGTGCACATTAAAAATGTTTTGAAACCCTACGAAATATGCGGCCTTATTTAAGCCATGATTGTCTGGTAAACAGCGTTTGCAATATTTTTGGGGTAAAGATAATTACATACATGTTTTGTATATTTACCTAATAACGCATTCATTTTTAGTTTGGGAGGTCGACAATAGAAATTATTATAAAACATCAGCCTAAAGAGTTGCAATCTCATGTCGTTGGCGTACGCTCTAAATCTAGTTTATATCAAAATCATTTTTTAGGAAGGACTTGCAACAACTGATTTTGCAATATAATTCCGGAAATAGGTATTTTACAGTAAGTGATTTATTGGTTGATGTTAAGGAACAGTGTGGGTTTACGGGAGGGAGAACATTGATATACGAAATTCTAAAATCTATGGGATATAAGTATAAACTTACTAATGGACGTAAAATTTTATGTGAACAAAAGCACGTTGTTGCATCCAAAATTAGTTTCTTGCGAAAATATCTACATTTTAAAAATTCCGATGAAAATATCATCTTCGTGTACATTGATGAAACGTGGATCTACCAAAATGGATCTACGATTCGTCGTTGAGTTCAGGAAGATGACAGTAAAAATAATCCATCTAAATTCAGGGGGGAGGGAAAACGATTCACAATTTTGCATGCTGGAACTAAATTTGGGTTTTTGGAAGGATTCGATTTTTTATTGGATTCAAAAAACAACGACAGAGATTACCACAAGACCATGACCGCAACTGTATTTCAAAATTGGGTAATTAATCAGCTTATTCCTGCTTTAGCTAAGATTAATGGTAAATGTGTGGTAGTTATGGACAACGCTCCTTATCATTCTGTACAGTTGGACAAAACGCCCACATTTTCCACCAAAAAAGGCGAAATGCAGGAATGGCTGGTTAAACACAGTGTAAAGTTTTCTGATAACTATACAAAAAACAGCTTTGGCAGTTAATTAAACCTTTTAGAGAAAATCACAGCAAGCGCTATGCAGTCGACGAACTTAGAAAAGAGAAAGGTAATGAGGTTCTTAGATTACCCCATTACCATTGTCAATACAACCCTATGGAAATGGCATGCGGGTTTTGTAAGACCTATTATAATAAACATATAAATTCGCGGCCACCGTCTAAGGATAGGGTTACAAATTTACGGTCTGAAGCTCTTTTAAAATGTTCACCAGACATGTGGCAAAATTATTGTAAGCTTTATGAGGAACTTATTTTGGCAGACTGGACAAAACATATGGGTAACCTTTCGTTTGAAAATATTCCTCCCATCATTATTTCACTAGCAGAATCTGATTCTGAATCACAGTCAGAATCGGAGTCAGAATCTCTTAGTGAAGTAATGGAAGTGGAATAAAAAATTCTATCATTTCGGTTCAAAATTTCAGTAAATATTCAAGAGGAAAAACGCAGTTATTGCAAACGTGGCAAACAAAAAAGGCTGCCAAACAAGCCAAAAAGGCAGTCATCAGTAATTTAGACGTAAGTAACCAGAAAGAGTTATTTAACCAAGAGAGGCGTCTATTATACCTGTACACTACAGTGCATGGTTGAAATTATAGCATTTTTCAGGTACTCTACGGAACAGTAGCTTAACTTCATGTCTCTCCTTTAGCTCGTTTAGGCGCTTATTGTAAAGAAGGGATTAACTGAGGTACCTACTATAACATGAAAATAAAAGACGTGTTGCCAATATCGTCGAAAAATACGCTAAAACACAGAGGAAGACAATTAAAATTCTAACAATTTTCTGCTACTTGTAAAAAACATGTGATTAGTTTAATAAAAATTTAGATTTATAAAATCTTTTGCGTTAAGATACAGAGGAAGCGCTTGCAACAGCGCAAACGATAAATGATAGAAAACAACCTTAAGATAAAATTATCGAACGAAGTCACAATTCAACCCCTTAAACACCAATCACACTGTCAAAACTGTCTAAATTCCATGGCCAACCCTCATCCAGAAAGATCGCGAATGCAATATACGTGTACCTTGTATTAAAACACGTAACAATGAATCTTGTTTGTATGACAATCGGAGAACTAATTATCAGTTTTGTAGTCCGCTGTTTACCATGTGTTATACGTACAACCAGTGTTGTAACTAATTAGATGTATTTGGGCTGGGATTTTATCAGTTTAAAACTAACCTTAATAGTGTTGCGATACGTCTAACGTTGGGGATTTCAGTTCGATCCGAATTTCGCGATACACTGATTTAGAGTTCTACTTGAGAAATTAAAGACTTCAGTAGCTTAAAATATGTTTATTTACAAATTATTCGGAAGCGATCTATCCGCTACCGAGGTCAGTTAAGATCTGCCTTCACCAAAATTACTGCTTTTACAGGTAAACTTGTAAAAGCTATTTAGATTATGGAAACCTGCAAATTGTTGCGGTCCCACGCAAAGAGGCAAGTAAAAGCAATAATATTTACGATTCATGTCCGGCCCTTTTTCTGGAAGAACCTGTGACACTGTTCGGCACGTTTTTCCCAGGACAAGTATTATGCTAACTTCGTCCTTATACATAATTACATTTGAGTTAGATACTAAGCTAAGATTAAATAATATTAATTACTAACGTCCATTCTCAATATAGTCTAGAGTTTATCATGTTACAGTTAGGATTCCTAACAATATGATTATGTCTTTCTCTTTGTTCTATACTGTTGAATAAAGTAACTTTTATTATTATTATTATGTATCATTGATATTTAAAAGCACCGAATTAAATATATATCGAAAAAGTATAGCGTTATATCGCCTAGCTAAATATTTTTAGTAGTTTCGAGTGACATTATGCCAATAATTACTGCAACCACTAAAGACTGCAATTAAGTAGATTAAGAGTGCTTTGAATATTTTTGTTAGCGCATGCTTGTTTCCTAATATAAACAAAACCTGACAATAATTGAATTATGTTTCCAATATATAAAGTATTACTGGTACTGGTAATCAATAACAAGCAATCAAATAACATGTAATTAACTGATTTTTAACAGAAATAGAACACAAAACAAAAGCAAAGACGCATAGACGCTTAATTATAAATTGAAGGTCAAACTTGCCAGCTTCAAGTGCTACAAGCTACGCCTTACGGAACGTAAACAACATTTTTGTCGAAGCACTCTTGACCCGTTTTTCTCGCCGCATTTTATATTTGATTACAAAATTTGAGACATTAATAAATTTTAATAGAATAAAACGGAACAACCAACGTGTGCCGTTCTATAAGTTTGACCAATAACAATTTTCTAGCAACTAGTCCAGCAATTTAAAGTGTCATATCGTTTCTTATCTTCCGGTGCTGTCCTCCTACAGGTTCGTTCATTTAATTTCCGCAAAATAGTGCTCCCTTTTGCTTTCTTTCTGAGAAACGCCTCCAGAATGTCTTTATGTCACATATTTACTAGCTTTCCACGTATACACCTTTTTGTTACTTCTAGTTTATTAGATTGGTTGGAGAAGATTCTCATATTGCTTTTATATGTTGGCACGTATTGTGTGAACTAATTTTCTAACTTGGGCTTGCTATTATTTTCTTGGCGTCTATATTTTAGCGTTAGCTTTCCTGAGTTGGATATTCATATTATTGATGCTTAGCTTTTTGAAATTTCTACTTCTATAGCCAATAGAATGAACTGCTTAATGTTACTGCGATTAAAACATCTAATCGTTAGTTAAAATGAAAATAAGATTGTTTAATGCCATGTATTGTTATACATGACAGAGATGAATTAATTATTTAATTTTAACATTACATAACTTGCGTTGGAATAAGTACAGATAGAGTATTTATTTATTCTTCTTCGCTTTCAGAGCAAAGAGGCTATTGGAGTAGTTTGCGTTTGAGTCTATCGTGAACGTTTGTTGACACAGATTGTAATGTACTGCACCACTATATGCACCTATATCTTTAAAGAACTTTTTTATACATTATTGAATGTGGTCTTGAATTGAAACATTTTAATAGTTTTAATTAGTAATACAACTTAACACTCAAGAAATTGGCGTAAGCGGACCAATCAAACGCATTTATATTAACGACCACTTGTGTCCAAGAAAAAATCTGTTACGTAAAACCAGAAGCCTATGTCGTGACAAAGGATACAAATATGTCTGGGTACGTGACATGAAGATCTTTGTTAAAAAAGGTGATAGTGAAAATGCTATTATTATTAAATCCGATTCTGATTTATTTAATCTGTAACAGGAGATTGTTGGCTGCTATGTTGATTTTTGATTTCATTTTAATTAAAATATTATGTTTATTAGTTTGATTTCTTAAGTTATTTATGGAGCTACATCATAATAATAAATTTAATTTGCCTGATGAGAGGTTTTAGTTATAGAAGATCCTTATCAGCGCAAAGCTATCTTCCCTGATGTGCAGAATCAAATGTTTTACCATATTTGTTTCAATATTAGACATTTGAGAAAACATGTTGATAATTTTCTGATTTACTTAAACTTTCTTGATCCAAAACCTAACATTATATTATTGACAGAAATTTGGATATATGAACAATAAAAACAAATTTATAATATAGTGGGTTATCAGAGTTTTTTTGATTTCAGAGAGGATGGAGGGCCGGAAGGAGTTGTATTTTTTGTTAAGAATTATGTAAAAGTTGATCAAATGTACTTAAAATTTGATTCAGCAGAGACTTTACTTCTTAGGTGTTCTAGAAATGATACAACTATAACTTTTCTAAGATTATATAGATCACATGCAATTCCTGTGCCTATATTCACAAATGAACTTAGG
>OW679194.1:39597915-39712416 GCA_940337035.1 Agriotes lineatus
GATGGTAAGTAAATGTCACACCTTTAACCTATTTCTTTTAGTAACTTTTTGAAAGTACATTCCTAGACAAAGCTGAATTAACATTTTGAAAATCCTTGTGTTTTTACTTCCTTTTACGATAAAAGAAGTATTGGATTCACCCCCAAAAATTCGAAATTGAGTTTTCAACAGATCTTCACGTTTTCGAGTCCCCTGAACCCAAAAAACATGGTTTTGTTCGTTGATCTGTCTCTCTGTGTGTGTGTGTGTTTGTCTGTCTCCCTGTGAACAGAAGTATCTCAAAAACGAAGAGGTATGACTGTGAAACTTCATATATAAGTTTCTTGTACTATGTAGATGAGACAGCAAGCTTTTGAAGAAAATTACATAACCGGAAGTAGTGGTTTACTCTTGTGATTTTTTCAAAAACGGCGCTAACGATTTTTTATATTTTGATTACATTTTTACTTCCTTTTACAATAAAGGAAGTATTGAATTCACCCCAACAATTCGAAATTGAGTTTTCAACAGATCTTCACGTTTTCGAGTCCCCTGCACCCAAAAAACATGCTTTTGTTCATTGAGTCTGTCTGTCTGTGTGTGTGTTTGTCTATCTCCCTGTGAACAGAATATCTCAAAAACGAAAGAGGGTATGACGGTGAAACTTCATATATAAGTTTCTTGTACTATGTAGATGAGACACCAAGCTTTTGAAGAAAATTGCATAACCGGAAGTAGTGGTTTACTCTTGTGATTTTTCAGTTTTTTTCGATTTTTTCAAAAACGGCGCTAACGATTTTTTTAGATTTTGATTACATGTTTACTTCCTTTTACAATAAAGGAAGTATTGAATTCACCCCAAAAATTCGAAATTGAGTTTTCAACAGATCTTCACATTTTCGAGTCCCCTGAACCCAAAAAAACATGTTTTTTGTTCGTTGATCTGATCTGATCTGATATCTCAAAAACGAAAATAAATATGGCATTGAAACTTTATATATCAGTTTTGTGTACTATGTAGATGCGACACCAACCTTTTGAAGAAAATCGCATAACCGGAAGTAGGTGTTTACTCTTGTAATTTTTTAGTTTTTTCGATTTTTTCAAAAACGGCTCTAACGATTTTTTTCAAACTTCACATTTTTATTACATTTTTAATGTGTATTGATTAACTCCTATTTTAAATAGAACACCCGGTATATTATTACATTTTTGAATTCAGCTTAGAATTCTAGAAAAAATGTGTCTGCTCAACTAACGCTCTATCTTGTACCGTTTTTGTTAGAATTTGTAATTTTTTGACAATTTTTGACAAATGCTTAAAAATTTTAAATCAAATTTTTGGCTAATTATAAGATCACTGTAAAAGGAAGTTGTGTAAGTGTATCACACCAGATTTTTATATTTACTGAACAGACTATGTTTACTCCTCTTGCCTTCAATTTTCGAAATGGTGTCATAGGTCTCAGAAAGTAACACCCTTCTTTTTGTAGATTTATTATACTAAATTTTAAATGAGAATGCCGTAGATGGCGCTCTGAACTCAAACTCAGTAAGGTCACTAGCTCAACATACTAAAGTGTAAGGTACCGCCATTAGTGATTTTGTTTTATATCTATCTTTGTCGCACAATTGTTTCCAACTGGGGTAAAAACACAATCTAACAATAATTTTACTTTACAGCAGTGTCACTACACCAAAAAGAAAATCCCCAAAAACTAGTGTCTTCCCTATTGCACTTGGAAATTTGTATTTGTTATCTTTATCTCACAATTTTCTCACATTCTCAAACAAGGAATGGAATGGCGGTGCCTTACTCTAAGTGTATTAATCTAGTGACATTAAAACTCAGTTTTACACTATGTTTGACTGCTCATGTTTTACAATAATTCTGTCTTATATAATGCAAATAAACGTTGTAAGCCAGCATTTTTGATTCACTGTTTATCGGTTTTCTTTTTATATTTTTAAAATTAATACCGAATGTCAAATTGACAATTTGAATTTTTTTTTTATTTTCAAATGATTGTAATGATGACTTTATTTCGATCAATCACGGCCATAGTTATGATTACTACTTAATTCCAAATACCGCATGCTTATTTGAAATTTAGTATAGGTAAGTATCACTTTTTCTGTCACTATGGATTAGATATTCTAGGTTATAACATGGGGCCTCCTGCCGTTCGCAGTCGAAGTCACAGTGAGAACTCGAGCGCTCGGTAGGAAGTTCAATTCCCGGTCGGGGGCGCTCCCGGTTCTCACTTAGCTAAGGCATGATAGTTTAAGTGACGCCCACCACCTCCTGATGTAATGCCAAAAGCGGGGAAGAACGGTAGAAGAACTTTGGGCAGAAAAAAAAGAGGTTATAATAACATACATAATTTACGACAAAGCGTAGGATTTACGTTTTTATCACACGTCACCAATGGCAACGTACGATAAAAAACGTAATTCGCACGCTAAAATGAAAAGTGATATAAACAGTAACTTTTGACACTAGAAACTGCACAAAAGGTTGTCATTGTGATATGATCGTAGAAAAACAGAATTAAATAGCAGCGTATAAAAAATTGGAAGATAAACTCGAAATGATGGAAAGGGAGAAAAGCAGATGTAATGTAAATATAAAAGGATAGAATTCCGATGAACAAAACAAAGAATAAAGCTAATAGTCGATAGTAGTGTTAGACTAACCACTTTCAATAACAAAACTGGGCTAAAAATAAATATATGGAAAAAAACAGATAATGAGTAAGAAGTATAAATTAAAAAATACGAAAATTTATATTGGCAATGTTATAACTTGGAAGGAGTGATTTATACAGGCGGAAATCGGAAAGATTGCAGACAAGGGAATAAAATAAAAACATGATACAGGAATATTGTCATCAACAAAGAATACATCTGGAATAACCATGAGAAAGGGTAGTGAAGCATTCAAAAAAGTAAAATGGTCAAACGTATGATCAATCAGCGAGATGAAATTAACAAACGACATTATAAATGAGAAATATCATATCTAGCAATTATAGGACTCACTGAAACTAAGAAAAAGATCTGTAAAGGGTTTTACTCAGAACTTCCCTCGTGGACATTGTGACACTAAATAATTTTAAAAATCAAATTAAGTTAGGGATTAAAAATATTTTCACGTTTCTAATAAATTAAATACATTTTCAAATAAAAAAGCATTGCCGGTGATCAAATTCGAAGGGCAGGCGGATGCGTATGCAATCCCAACGTTTCGTGGGATATTGCAAAGAGAATGTCAGTCAGGGCTATTTCTACCTGCGCTACGGAACACTACTTGAGCAAATGCATTCCGGCTGCCTTAAAAAAAAACTTTTTTCGCTGACACCTCTTGCGCTGTAAAGTAGAAAGATCACTTAGGCTGTATCTGTTGGATTCTCGTCAAGAGTAAAGTCTGAACTATGTGCAAATTGTTCCTTTCCTGTATCTCAGTTAAAGCAAAAATAAAATAAAACACTTTGTTATCAAATTAAATCAATTATCAAATTTTAAAAAAATCGGGGGGAGGGGGTCGATCTACATCATCTGCGGATGCAATTGTAACCGCGTCGATAGGTTCTACTGCGCTATGCAGGCTGGCTGGTATGTGTTTGAAGCGCGGCTGTATTTAAGTGAAATGTGTTATTGTTGAAACGTCTTGAATTTTTTGTGACCTTATCTTGTATCTATTGGGTTTCTATTTTCATCAAGGGTAAAGCCTGTTCTCTGAATGATGCCATTTTTGACAGTGGTCTATTATGAGATGTTGTATCGGACTTTTTCCACTATCTCGGGTGTTTACCACACGACATTTCTGGAGTTTTTGGTCTACTCCCGCCCTCAGGTGAATGAACTCCTGGTTAGTCCTGAGAAGCACTGATTTTTTTACGTCTTTTTTAACGTACACTCGTGTCTACCTCGGGGGTTGAACCCAGGACCACTGATCGCTTGTGATTACGAGTCTGACACTCTTACCACTAGGCCACAAACGCGGCCATATATTTTAGTTATAAACTTATATATATATATATATATATATATATATATATATATATATATATATATAAATTGCAGTGGATGTGTGTGTATGATTTTTATTTAATTCAAATATCGAAACTTTTTTCTTTATTATAATTTTTAACTTGAATTATACTTCAAAATACATGAGTACTCTATTCTCAGGATGTGGTTCGCCAAAATCTAGTTAGTTGTTTGTTATTTTTATTTTCTAATATTGAATTATTTTATGCAAGTCACTTGCTGTCAAATATTATGCAAATACAGCGTTCAATGACACTTTTTAAATTATTCTCCTTAGTATAGAATTTCGGCTTAGACCGCGTCGTATTTGTATATGAACACCCAGCATTTTCTGGCTTAATGTGCCTTGCACCTTGTGAAGTCGAGCAAAAACCCGCGCGATGGCCATGCTCTCTGGTGGCTCGTGTTGTTTGAGTATCTTGAGAACGAGGATACTTAGGCAGATTTGGCCGTTTTGCTGTTTGTGCATCCATATTCACTAACGTTTCGCAAGACCTTGCAGCTTGCATCATCAGAGTGAAAGTCGCACTAAGAACCGAAGGTCGGTGTGGAGCTATTTATAGTCCTCTGTGCCAGGCGCGCGGAGTGGCGTAACGCTGGCTCTGGTTGGCAGTTCTCCAGACTCTGGCGACAAGAGCCGTTCGTATCTCAGACGAAGAAAATCTAGAGAGAGAAAAGCTACATCTGTTTGACTCTTTACAAAGGAACGGATACACAACTACCGCCATACGAAAAGCACTAGAAAAGACTATGACAAAGAAGGCTAAAGAAGAATCTCCACCTCTGGAAGGCTTAGCATTTCTACCTTTCGTTAAAGGCTCAACTGATAAGATAGGACGTGTCCTGCAACGATGCAACATCAAAACTGTGTTCACGAGCAAGGAAACTTTGGGCAACGGCTTCAGATCGGTAAAAGACAAGATTCCAAGTTTAAAAACCGCTGGCGTATATCGCATTCCTTGTTCCTGCGGCTCGAGTTACATTGGACAGACTGGTCGTTCCGTTGATCTAAGACTCCAAGAACATAAAGGCGATTGCAAACACAAACGCATCACAAAATCAGCCGTAGCTGAGCATACATTTACAAATGGGCACACTTTAGAATTTGAGCATGCCAGAGTACTAGCCAGAATACCTCATTACTTCCCGCGAGTGATACGTGAAGCCATAGAAATAGAAAAACATCCAAATAATATCAACAGAGAAGATGGCTTTAAACTTAGTAAAACGTGGACCCCTGTGATACAAGATCTAAAGCATTACAACCACTGTGCGTCATACGGCCACGCCCCACGGATTACGTTGCACTCGGACGACCAACCAGAGCCAGCGTTACGCCACTCCGCGCGCCTGGCACAGAGGACTATAAATAGCTCCACACCGACCTTCGGTTCTTAGTGCGACTTTCACTCTGATGATGCAAGCTGCAAGGTCTTGCGAAACGTTAGTGAATATGGATGCACAAACAGCAAAACGGCCAAATCTGCCTAAGTATCCTCGTTCTCAAGATACTCAAACAACACGAGCCACCAGAGAGCATGGCCATCGCGCGGGTTTTTGCTCGACTTCACAAGGTGCAAGGCACATTAAGCCAGAAAATGCTGGGTGTTCATATACAAATACGACGCGGTCTAAGCCGAAATTCTATACTAAGGAGAATAATTCGAGTAACCGCGAAAGCCTCAAACAGTACATAACTTTTTAAATTAATATGACAGAATAAATTTCCTCACAAAGCTTTTATGATTTAATTACTGTTACGACATGTAAGTCAATTCAATTATATTATAAATAACCTTTTTAACTATCTTTTATTTTAGATAACTTCAAAAAAATACCTGCTTTTTATCCACCTAAGTTCCTTATCCAGCAGACTCGCTTCAACTCACCCAGATACACCTCTCTCTTGTATCCAAACTGCTGTACACCTCTGCCACAAAACACCGAATCCCCAACCAAACCGCTCTCCACTCACTGCAACCCAAGAAGCTAGCAGACCATCACTCCCTCTCGAACTCCAACCAAGCTGTCAATACTAGCACCTTCCTGTATCCAAATCCTTCCTAGTAAGTAGCCTTTCAGTTAAAGTGGTAACCTTAAAGTATTCCTCCCTATGTCCTAGTCTCTCCTTACACGACGCCTACAACCAGCATGTCTGCAACTTCCACCAGCTCCACCTTCTGTCACAAACAAGCTATCTCTCGTCCTACGGTCCTCAGCACTCAATCCCAACCTCCAACATTCACCTCTTCTACCACAAGCCAGCTGCTCCTCGTCAAAACAGTACCAAATCCCTCAGGTGTAGTACTCGAAAACTCCAAATGTCATTAACAATCCAAACAATGTAAATCCCACGAACTGTAACCCAACTCCAATTAAACTATTTCCAAATCTTTCTTCTTACTTCTTTGTCTTGTTAGTTAGCTCCAGTTTACCATCTCTTCATTTTTTTAATCATATTATTTTTATTCTTCATATAATTCACTTTATATACCGTGCATATTATTATTAAACCCTTTTAAATTGATTATAATAAATTAAATTAATTAAAGGGCACATTTATAGTTTTATTTTCACCAAATATTAAATTTTTACATCTGTTTTTTTTAAATTTGTTATTCTAATAATTCTCCCAATTTTTATCCTTATCCTAGACTACCATTATTCCTGCCTGCTACATTTTATAAATAAATTTGAATGGTGCTCACTTTATAAATTGTTACAAATAGAATTTTATTCTGTCATATGCAACATCTAACTTTGTATTTATTGTTAATTTTTGATACCATCATCAAGTAGTACTCATTGTGAAATAACTTTCTTTAAAATGTTTTTTGAATCTTTGAGTTTTAATTATTATCCAATTAAATAAGCAATTATTCATACAATTTTCCACATCTTTTCATTTTTGATTCATGTAAATAAATAACTGGATTTAATGTAATACATGACCTCTATATACCATAGCAATATATATGTTACCGCTATATGCGCAGTAGCCTATGCACAGTAGACTATTTTTGCAATTCTCTGCGCAGTAGTGGCATCCAAATGGCCTTTATTTTTGCGCTAGCCTGGCTAATTGGTTCTTCTGCCAGCGCTATGTATGTAGCTTCTTTCAGCTTCCTACGGAACCTGTTTTCCTCTTTAGCTACAATTGATGCGTTATCCCATTATATGTGGTGGTCTTCGTTCCAGACGTGTTCTGCGATCTTGGATTTGATGGTTTCGCCCTTTCTAATATCTTTGCGGTGTTCCGATAATCTCACTCGTAGGGGTCGTTGTGTTTCCCCTATGTATTGCCTTCCACACTCACACGGTACGCTGTAGATACAAGTCTTTGAACTGTGATCTTCGTTCTGAGGCTTGGTATGCGTCATCATGCCTCTCAGAGTTGTTGTGGACTTGAAGGCAGTTCTTATGTTGAATCTGTTTCCGATTCTTCTCAGTTTGTCGGAAACTCCTCGGATGTATGGTATTACGGCCGTGGTGGTCGGTTCCGTTTTCTCATCCTCTGCCTGTGAGATTTATCCAATCAGATCCTAATTATGAGATCATTTTGCACTAGTGCAAATTATCGATTATTTGCACTAGTGCAAATCGCCTCGTCATCTAGTTAGTGACGCGCATAAGTGGATTATCGAAATTCTCACTATCCCGATCTACAATCTAGTGAAACCACTATCAAGGGAACGGGCTTAAAAAATTAGCGGGGAAAGAAGACGCTGTTCACTTTTGTTCGGGAAATAGTCTGCAAAATACCCCTCTTGCATACCAAAATTATCGACAATTTGGCATGCACTATGGATATTACTAATGAATATTTAACGAACGTGTTTATGGAATTAATAGCTAACTAGACAGATTTGAGAAAAAATACAAATCACCTTGGCATCCAAACATTTTCGCTGGAGATATTGTTGCTGTAATGCAGTTATAGAAATTATATCAATTTTTTTATAGAGTGACCTAGTTTAATAAAAGGAGTTTCCGGTATTAATTGCAATGTTCAATCAATCAATCAAACCAACTGTATGAAGTGGTTAAGGATTTGGGCTGTGAGACTCATTCTGCTGGCTAACCAACATATTGTCCGACTAATTCAAATAAAATACCGTTGTCAAGTCAATACTTCTTGATCACAGAAAACTATTTGGAAGTGGAGGCATAATACCGAACTCTGGCCATTTCTCAATTTTTCTAACCCTAAACGATAAAGCGATTAAAATTGAAAATAATCCAACGCTAATCAATAAACTACCAGATAAGAGTTTCTACGTAGCCGAGGATATTGTTTTCGAAACCTAAGAAGCAGTTAAACGAAGCGAAAGGATACCGACTCTTGCCGGTTATGTCAACATTATTTTAAAAACTGCTCCCTTCTCAGGCGTTATCTTCTTATCATAAAAGTCGTAATCAACAGGTTTCTTTCTTGATTAAAGCGTATCCATTGCTTGATGGTGTAATTCTCTCCAAAAGGAAGATCACTTCTCAGCCATAGAAGATGCTAGAGCTGTACTACTACGGGGCAGCGTTCTTTGCCCAGTCATGTATGTCCTATATACAAATGACGTAACAGAAATAGAAAACATGCTGATAGTAACGTTTGTGCGCTGTTGTAGTGCTAGTTAGTGAGAAATAGCTAAAAAGGATAGATAAAATCGTTGGCCACCAGCGGCTGAAGTGCAATTGATAATTGACCTTAGACCTTACGATGTATTAGAACTAAACTAATCGTTAGTCGGTAAGGCTAGTTTTGCCAGTGATTAACGCTTTAATTAGAGTTTTAATAATAATAAAAAGATAAAACCGCACTTAATGCGGTAGCAACAGGCTCTCAGTTAACAAAACTAAAGTACGGTAGCTAAGCCGTTTTACTTTCACGCAACGAAGTTGCTGGAACAGAATGGGTATTTCGACTCTACTTAAAACACTTTAAAAAGAAGAAGAAATATCTGTAAAGGGTTTTACTCAGAACTTTCCTCGCAGGTGAAACTTGTGGTATTAAACAATTTTAAGAATCAAATCAAACTAGGATTAAAAATATCTTAAAGTACCTAATATTACTAAAACAATAAAAAGAAATACTTGGTAATGCGAATGCAAACTTAGCCAACCAGCAAACAGAACGCACTTATTGTTGCCCCCTTTTGTGTTTTTACATAATTTATCCTGTACCTCTTGGATTTTATTTTGTGAAGGGTAAAGTCTGAGCATGTGCAAATTATTACTTTTATCTATTTCTCAGTTAAAGCAAAAATAAACAATTGTTTTTCAAGGTGCTTATCCTGTATACGTTGGGTCCAAAATATTCCCTTTTCGTCAAGCGTAAAAAGGTTATGTGCAAAATATTATTTTTATTTAAGCAGTAGTTCCTAAGTTAAAACAATAATAGGCAAAATTGTATTTATGAGGTGCTCCTGTATCTACTTGACCAACATTTTCTCGTTTTTATGACAAGAAGGGATATAATCCGCATTCAAAATATCGTTTTTTTCAACAAATAGTTTTTGAGTTATACCGGCACAGGCAGCCAGACATACTGAATTTAGAAAACCTCGTTTTCGTTATCTAGAGACCCTAAAACGTGAAGATCTGGAAAAATCTCGGAAGCTGATTTTTTCGCGATTACAATACAGATTTCTTACAAGATTGAATGTACAGTGAACTTCAAAAACCGTTGGTCACTTTCAATTTATAATAAAATCTGTTTCTAAATCCATTACGATGTTACCTATTATGCACAGCTGCTATCGTATAAGGGTGAAATATCATTTTATGCAAAATCCGTCGGGTAGTGGGCTCAGATAAATTTCATGTGTGCAAAATTTTACAAAAAGTATCTACATAAATTAAATCTATTATCGTTTAATAGTTTTTAACGTTTATATCTTCTAGTAGTATAATTTCTGAAACGCAAATTATATATAACAAGCACACGGCGCGCTACGCGCACGTGTGGCGCACGTGTGAAGTAGGATACGCGAAAGGTCACGGTCCGAGCCGACCGCTAAGATAAGAAAAACAAAACCTAAACAAATATAAACATCTGCGAGGCCGGAACGTGATATTTGATTTTGTGCCACAGCAGACAGACAGACAAACACACATTAAGGAAAATTATATTATAGATTGCCAATAACAGTTGACACATGTAATTATGGTTGAATCTAAAAATCATTGATCCACTTTTATTATTTATTGTATGAAAATTATTAAAGGGCATCGTTTAAACTAAATGTGTACATTTTCAGAATTTTGCAGTTATTTTTAAACTAGTTTTTTTAAAATTTTTTTAAAGATTCATGACTTATAGAGCGATTTAAATATGTTTGCTGGGTATACAATTTGTTATTAAGTTTGTGTTGCAGCGTCATCTATAGATAATTAAATTACAAAACTTTCGACAACTGCATTTTCGACAGTTATTTCTCTGAAATCAGAACATATTTAAATAACATTTCATTATGCAACTTCATGACTGCAAGACTGTTAAATATTTTATTAAGTGAAACCCCCCTTAATTTTTTTTTCAAAAACATACAGACTTTGGACTATTGCAATAGGTGTTTCTTAAAATAAATAAATACTAATTTCGTAAAAAATACGTTAAGAAATACTTTTATACGGATCCGTTAGGGAATATATAATCATCGATCCCTTGATCTCTGTGCAAAGATTTTTTTTTATTTGTTAATTGGTATTTGGTTGTAGTGTTATTGTACTTTGCACATTCACTCATACTACCTAGTAGACACCATAAGTGGGGGAGGGGAGGGGTGAATACTAATAATTTTAATAGTATACCTTTAATTATAACATTAGACCTAAAATGTCAGAGTCAAAGGTAGGTATACTAACTGATATTAGCAGTGTTCACACACTAATATTTCCACTCGATATGTATTACGGTCACCAGCACATATCACAAACTGTAGCAGGTTGTCTCTAAAGTAGATATCCTACTTTGTTTTAAGCAGGTCTCCTTTCTTCTCATTAATTGTTTTGGAGCGTTATGTCTCTCTTCGTCTTCTTTAAGATTTGTCAATTTATTATATTCTATTCTTTTCCATCTTCGTGGAAATTGTTCTCAAATATTCTTCTTTATAAAAGCTTTTGTGTCATACGTTGTAATTTCATCTGCATCTGTTGTCAGTTTTCAGCTACTTGCTGGGCGAGGTTGTTGGCTACGTTGTTTCCATGGATTCCTATGTCCTTCACGAACTTCCCCAATTCGCAACCCTATAAGTATATATGTGGCAAAAGTTAGTGAACTTGTTTAGTATTTCTGATAATTATATTTTAAAAATTTGAGGTAAAGTATCTTTCTTTGGCTGTCGAGTAATGCGTAAGATACGTTGGACAAAGGTTCGTTCGGTGTTTGATCCATTTTCCCAGAATCTACATTAATAATTACCAACGCTTTTTTTAGAATGTTTTTTCATTCTATCTTTTAAAATATTTCTGAGTGTTTTAGACGTTGTATCCAGTATTGCTACGCATCCCAAACTCTCGCAATGTGTTGGGTCGTCTGTTCTGAATATCAAACAAATCTGGTATCTCTTCCTTGTTCCGCACTTATTCTAAATTTTGTTCTGTACTGTACACAAAATTATATACATATAACATTGTGAGCAATATCGGCTTAAGCCTCTGTTTTTTATACCGTTCGAAGTAAATAAATAAATAAATAAATAAGGCAGTTGCTTTTCGCCAATTTTTAATAGCTTTGATGTTAATCCGTTTTGCCTGCGAATCTTATTAATTTCAATTGTCTTGTTACTGCCTTTAGCTCTTCTAAACTTGACTCTTTCTATTCAGAATTTTCTTCACTTTCTTCTATAAGACTCTCTCTCGGTATTAGTTTTCTTTCATTTTCGAGTAAAGGATTTCTTCAAAATGTTCGACCCATCTCTATAAGGCATCTGCAACCCCTGTTACCATATTACCTTCTCTATCTTTCTACCCTCATTTTCTCACTTCACTTCCTCATAGAAGTTTCTTATATCTTTGTTGATGTAATTGTTTTCTATTTTTTTTTAAGTTTGTTTTATACAGTGTGTTTTACTTCTCACAATCACACTTATGTACTTTCCTATTTATTTTATGATCAAATTCAAATTGGGATCAATTACACTACCCTTTAACGCAATTACTTTTATCATAGCAGTCTTAGATTTATTGATAGAAGGCATTTAGGCGGAACGTTTCTCAGAATCATAAAAACCAGTCGAAATCCAAATTTTTATTGAAAAATTATTGTCGATTTCAGAAGTGGTTAGGCGTATTCCAGATATTATTTGTGGAACACACTACATACGTGGCGATGTTAGTCATAAAATTCTGAGTCAAAAATCTTAATACTAAAATGTTGAACCGGTCTTCAGCGCGGTAGATAGAAAACATTATTTTTCAAGTAAAGTACCTTTTCTGTTTCAAATATGTGCAAGTATCGTCAAGCGAAGTTCTCCAAGATGTAAAATTACGGTCGCATACAAAATTGAAGAAATATTGGTTCACTTTTATGAAACGGTGTGTACTAAACTGCTCAACAATTGAAGTGGCCCATCAAAAAATTAGGCATACAGCAGCAAAATAATTTCAAATTGAAGAACGAAAATAGTATATGTCAATATGTTTTAATATAGGGTCCGTTGTAATTAACAGTAATTTGTGTGGGACCTCCTCTTACTCGATATACTGCCTGACATCGTCTGGGCATACTATAAGGACACAAACCGCATTAAAACATTGTAAATAAATTATAAGTAAAAAATACCTTTACGATTAAAGTAATAAATATTAAGTTTTATAACCTAATAATGTAGCAATGTATTTCTAACAGAAGTTTGTATCAACAAATACTACACTTGGCAGCTACATAGGATATTGTTTTGTTTTAAAATAAACATGGTAGCATAATTTTTGATGCTGGGCCACTTCAATCGTTGAGCAGTTTAAATGAAGTACGTTTGTGGTCACACGGTTCCATAAAAGTACCCCGACATTTCTGAAATTTTTCATCGAGCCATAATTTTATATTTTGAACCCCTTTATTGCTTTACATGAAAAAAATCTGATGTAATACACGCACACGACTTCCTTTTACAGTGATCTTATAATTAATAAAAAAAATTATTTTTATATTTTAAACATTTGTCAAAATCACCTATCTCACATCAATACACATTAAAAATGTAATAAAATGTGAAGTTTGAAAAAAAACCGTTAGAACCGTTTTTGAAAAAATCGAAAAAAGCTGAAAATTACTATACTTCCGGTTATGCGATTTTCTGCAAAAGCTTGCGACAGGCATCTAGATAGTACACAAAACTTATATGTCGGTATATGAAATTTCAACGTCATAGCTCTTTTCGTTTTTGAGATATTCTGTTCACACACAAACTGACAGACTAACAGACAGACCAATGAAAAAAACATGTTTTTGGGTTCAGGAGACTCGTGAATATCTGTTGAAAACTCAATTTAAATTTTTTGGGGCAATCCAATACCTTCTTTGTTGTACAGGAAGGTAGTAATAGTATCAATGTGTGGGCTGTTATGCTTTATTTTCGAATTTTTATGTTGCAAAATGTAAAACATTTTTCATACTTCCGTACAGAGACTGAGAAGCTTCTTAGTCACGTGCTGAAGTTGGAAACGGCATTTTAGTCACGAGCTAAAGTTAGCTTCCGATAGCTTTCGTTTCATTAGCCACAGCGAAGGCTGCTATGAAGTTAGTTTTAAACAGTTGCCGACCTACACTTTTTCCTCACGTCAATTAAACCAAATATAGAGCGATTCCCGAACCGCTGATGTTGATCAAGTTGTGCTCGTAGGAAAAATACAGTATGCAACTTATTATATAAACTCGTTTTATTAAACAGTCGTCCCACTTCTGCATATTAAAACTCGTGATTAAAGTGACGTATATCAAACCTGTTGTATACTATACTATTAGAGTATTAAGAGCATACAATGCTTCGTGCTCACCGGGTGTATTATATAGTATCCTCCAAAAAGTCGGCATAATATAGAAAAAAAAATTATTTTTGATTTTTCAAAAAAACTTTTTACGTCAATAGTTTGTGCTTGTCTAAAAACCTATTTAGCCCCTATCATATATACTGAGTGATTTTTACTTGTATAAAAAATGGAGTTTTTCGAAATTGTCAAAATCCAAAAAGCCCTATTTTTCGGAAATTAAGTAAGATTTCAATGAATGTTTTTTAGAGTGTGCTATTTTTAGCTAACTGAACGATCTCAAGGCCAGAAAACCCCTAATTTTTGTTAACTTTAGCTAAAAATTAATTTTTCAATTTTTTAAATATTTTTAAAAATTTCACATATCAAGACTTAAAATAAAAATTCAAATTTTTTATGTAAACACTTAAAAAATTTATAATAGGAAAAAATAATATAAAATGTTAATTACTTCTTTAGATTTTTTATTATTTACCGAAAAGTAGTATGTTTGCATAATTTTTACGATTTTTATGCAAGGCGCTTTTTAGGAGAAATATTTTTCACTTCTAATTAATATCTCTTTAAATGGCTTCAAGAAACTCTAATCTAGCCCTGTTAATAATGGATTACTGTTACAAAAATCTTGTAAATGTTCTTTTACAGTTATCTAAATGAGGGTATTTTTTAGAACATGTAATTGGATAAAGAAAAATCTCCTCATTTAGACAACTGTAAAAGAACATTTACAGGATTTTTGTAACAATAATTCATTAACAGAGCTATATTAGAGTTTCTAGAAGCCATTTAAATAGATATTGATTAGAATTGAAAAATGTTTCTCCTAAAGAGCGTGTTGCATAAAAAACGTAAAAATTATGCAAACATACTACTTTTCGGTAAATAATAAAAACTCTAAAGAAGTAATTAACATTTTATATTATTTTTCCCAATTATACATTATTAAAGTGTTCCCATATAAAATTTGAATTTTTATTTTAAGTCTTGATATGTAAAATTTTTAAAAATATTTTTAAAAAAATTTAAATAATTTTCAGTTGATGTTAAAAAAATAGGGGTTTTCTGACCTTGAGATTGTTCAGTTAGCTAAAAATGGCACACTCTAAAAAACATTCATTGAAATCTTACTTAATTTCTGAAAAATAGCATTTTTCGGTTTTTGACAATTTCGAACAACTTCATTTTCTAAACAAGTAAAAATTACTCAGTATATATGATAGGGGATAAATAGGTTTTTAGACAAGCACAAACTATTGACGTAAAAAGTTTTTTTGAAAAATCAAAAATCAAAATTTTTCCCATATTATGCCGACTTTTTGGCAGACACTGTAGATTTTAAGCAAGCAGTTCATGTCGTGTTAAACCGGCAATAGTATCAAGGCTTCATTCAACGGTTTACTATTTTCAGGTTTTTGTAAACAAACTTCCTATTATTTTTAATAGGGATATTATCACAGAAAGCAATTACTTATTATGCCTATTGGTTGTGTTTTTTAAAACTACAAATATAAATACATTTCATTTAATAATAAGCCGGGTTCATTAATGCCTTACTAAATGGGACCCACGATCGACCACACGCTCCGCTTAAACACACCCTTACAAAACTAATCCTTGATGCTTCAGGTAACATGGCACTTGTGTGTGACAACTGTGAACTTTTTGTGTGTGACTAGTCTCGTGTTTGGTTATTATATTCGTCTTATATTTAAATGCGGCATACGCCGCAGGTTACAGCTAGTATTTAATATTTGATTATGTTGATTAAAAGTATTTATTGATCATACCCTTCTTTATACCACACTTAAACAATTTGTTAAAAATTAAACTCTGAGTGGAACTATTAACTACGTAATTTGTTCTTTTCAATATAATGTGCGTTGTTGAAATTACTGTCGATCCCAGTCTGAAAAGGCAGGGGTTTTCAGTGATTTATCGTCAAGTTTACACATGTCTTACAAAGCGTTGCTACCACTAACAACGCTCGCAATATAAACTGTCTAAACCAGCCCATTTTTCATTTCAGTTCGCAAAGAAAATGAAGAGCTCATGAACTCTCTTCATCGAGAACCCTCGGGACATCTCATCTCCCACAACTTCACTCCTGCTCAAGCTCAAGCTCAAGAATAGGGCGCCCCGGAATTTATGAGCCTTATATATAAGGTATATTGCTGGTAGACCTACTTAGTAATCAATCCCGCGCAAACAGCATTTGCCGCAGAGAAGTGAAATGTTATCGACGATTGAATTACTGTTTTCGAAATTAACATGAACCGAATTATGGTTGGCGATTGCAAATGATTTTATTACGTACTTTAAGTTAGCCTGTAAACTAGGAAGAATCTAGTAATTTATTTGACAATTGGTAGATGTAAGATGTTAATGAGGGTTGCTTCTGCTGAACGCAGGGAAACGATGTGTGGCCTCATAAATGTATCGATCGTCAACGACTTCTGCATTTCAGTTTCAGTAGATGTACAAAAATATTCCAATGCCGCCTATTGTTTACAATCGCTTTGTGCTCGGCTGAGCAGAAGAGTAGATCTAATTATATGCCCTTCGCTGATTTCCTCCTTCGTTGCAGGAATGATCTGCAGGCCTGCGATAATTAACTTAATTAAATAAGTGGTTTAGCAAACCCAAGAAACAACACTGGAATATATTAGTGCCAAGGCACGAATTTGAGCTAATACATATTGCATATTTTAACATTTTTGGGCATACAAATATAGTAAATGCATATTTCAGCATATTTCTCAATAGCTCTAAAAAATTAACAATTTAAAGTTCAATTAAAAGAAAAGGTTGGGGTTTCCGCAATTGTTCACTCGTTACTTAATTACTAATGGTATACAGGATATACAAAAGCACATGCGATAGTATTATAGGTTATTGTGCAAGGTATAAAAAATGTTCTAACAATATTTAATATCACTTGCCAGAACTCTGTTTTTTAAGGAACGTATATTACGTTCATATTTTCTAAGCTAACGTCTTTCCGGTATTTGATTTCCTCTAAAATGATACATTGCAACAAAGAAACTATAAAATGGATGCTTACATAAATAGAGGAGTTATGCGAAATGCTACCAATAGATATACGCTACAAAATCTTGATTAATGTGCCGGGCATGATTTTGAATATTTGTAGATGCAAGCTACCTAATCCATAATATGTTATAAATTAAACAATTTTCTTTTTGTACAATTATTAAACTTTTTAATTATTCAAAATATGAATTATATTATTTAAAACAGGGCCACCGTGTGGATATGAACCGCATTTATGCAAGTTTTAAAAAACCGTCTCGCCCCACCTCTCTAAAAGTTAATGAAAGTAATTTAAAAATACTTCCGACAAGTCTATAACGCAATATATTGCAAGTAAACGTTGAAGTACAGGAAACATACTAAAGAAATTCATATCTGGCTGTTTCTGGCAAAACCGGATTATTTCGAGTCGAGAAGAGAATTGCTAGTAACATTGATGTGGCATCATTAATAAATAATATTGAAATTGAAATGCTGCAAGTGTTTGAAATTATAAATAAATTGCTACTAGTAAATACAATTGAATTATTATGAAATGCTATGAAATATTAAAAAAACCCTGAAATTGTTTTTAATAATTAGAACAGATAGTTGCGGCAAGCAACTCTTGTGGCATAGCAGCTGCTTTTCAAATGTTCAGTTCTTTTGCTGGTAAAAAGAGAATTTTTGAGGCAGTTATAGTCAGATATCTTAAATCCATCACTATGTTTGAATATTCAATACTCATCAAACAACATTGCGTTGTTTATCTAGAAATAGTAAAAAAAAATTAATAAACACAGTAATATACATTTTACTACCATATGAGGCTGATGCGAATAAAAAGATATGTCACTTTAATTTACTTGATGCTAATTAGTTAGTTTAGTAGTTTGCCTACATATTTGTACAGTTGACTTATGACTTGCCACAATTGGTTGATGAACAGATCTTATACAGACAATGGATGCATCCATCAATTCGTAAATGGTACTTCTTTCAACCTGCTTTCTAGATAAAAACTTCTCAAAAAATGGCCATAGACAAACTATTTTACTTTTTGAATTTTTTTAATTGGTATTTTATTTTTACCGTTGTTCATAACGCTTATATTTGCATTAAAATTGTAATAAGAACACGCCAAGTCGAATTATTAAGATTTCCATGATAATAGATGAAGTTGTTGTAAACAATTATTTATTATCAAAATGCCTTTCAAAATGATATTGCAGTAAAATTGGCCAAGTAAATGAAATTATATTTGTTAGCAGTTATTCTGAAAATTAATTATTAAAAAACAAATGTAAATGTTTCTAAATAACGGCTAAACAAAGATACATTTAATTGCGTTATAGTAATTAACGTATTTAGAGGGGTAACCCAGTCTTAACATTCGAACATATTTTTACCACTCGAGCGAGCGTAGCGAAGCAAGAGTGGTCATTTATGTGAGAAATGTTAAAACGGTTACCCCTCGAAATGCGTTCATTAGTTTATTGTTCATTGAGGCAATAATTTTGAATCAATAATAATTATTAAGAACTGTTAAATCGAAATCGGACTATCATGAATATGTGTGCTGTTGCTATAGTGCCTGTCGTAACCAAAATAAAAATCTTAAAATGGAAACGCAAAACGAGTTCCTTGTTATCCCGGATAAAATTAAAAAGATTGCCGCCTCCACCACGGAGGAAATTGTCCCTCCAAGTGGATGCATGTTAAATGTATCTTAACATTCGAGGACCCGATCATGTTAAACACTGCTTAACATGTCAATGAACAATAAAAAGATTAAAAAGTAAACTTTTGCGCATACAGTTATGATTTAAAACTTAAAAAATTCATGATTAGGTAATTTAGCGAGATTCGAGCCAAAGAAATAATTTTATGTTACGACAATGTTTTTTTGGCATCTGCATGCGTTTGAGAAATGTTAACAAAAGCCAGCACAAATAACGTGAAAAATAAATAAAGTCATATTTGGTTAAGTATCAGTTTTATTATATTACAACCAAATATACGTGGCTGGTTCACCTGAAACAATGGTTTCAGAGGCTTTCACGGACATTGTCATTATGTAACAAAGGACTTCCGGGCTTGGACCGCATCATTACTGAGAGTGAAAAACTCAATTTTCACTTACTTTTATAAGAGTCGTCATCAGGTGGCTGCACAGAGCACAACTATCAGAAGGAGGAAAGCGACATTTTCTCTTCAAGAGCTGTCATGGTTGAGCCAAGAGGGCAGTGGGCGGGTTTTGGAAATTAGCACTTTCCACATGTAGGTACTTACTGTATATCTGTGGTATTAGTAATAATAGAAAAGACCAGACAACTTTGTTTATGTTGTATATTTTCACATATCAAGAATTATGAGTGTGTTGCTACTGCATCACATAATATTATTTTAAAAGTTTGTCTCTAGGATAATATTTCTATCCAAACAGTAGTAACTGTGGTTCGCGTATATATAATATTATTCGATTTTTAAAAAGTAAATGTTAATATTATACATATACATGCCACTCAGCGACTTTGAAACCACTGTTAAGCACCGAAAAACTGGCAAATAATCTCATTTCTTTGCAAGATAGTGCACGACCCCACGTCGTTGCGTCTAATTAAACGATTTTGGTGGGCAATACTGTTACAGTGCGGACCTTGCACCTAGTAACTTTCATGTCTTTGCTTCAGCGGAGAAGGTGCTTTAAATCCGACGTTGAGATACAGCAGGCTATCAGATTGGTTCCTGAAACAACCTGTAAACTACGTCCTAAGATGTTTATACGTCTCAGTTGAACAAGCAGAATTTCCGGGATTTTAGTAACAAAACACGTCAAAAAGTCTTGCTAAATCTGTATTTATTGTTAAATTATTACTTAATTTTGGTGGTTTAAAGTAATATTTACTCAACAAAAATTAATCAGAAACTTCTAATCTGGCTGTATGCTCTAAATTTTTTCAAACGAAAGAGACAGATTTAAGTATTTACCAATGAATCGAATTGCGTATTATTATTAATATTTATATTTTAATCGTAGTAATTAACATTCACTTCATAATGTTCCTTTAACTTCCTAGATATCAAACTAGTTTCTCATTTTGTGTAACATCAGCTGGCGTTCGCCAGAAAGAGTAACAAAGTTTGTATGTCTAAACGTAAGAATTTAAATTTAGATGTGGAATTAACCTTCGTTATTTTATAACGCCACATGCCGCACAGATTAAAATCATGGGCACGTTTTGTGTATTGTTGATTACATTATTACATAGTGGTATACGTTACGAGAATGATAAAATCAACCTTTATATTTAGATCATTACATGGATTAAATTATATCAAATTACCTATGCGACGAAACTATTTAGAAATCTTACTAAAAATGTTGAAAAATTCCAACTACTATATTTGCTGCTATTTTTTAAAAACTAATACTATTTTAACATCTGTTGTTTCAGGTGCCAGAATTGCTAAACCACTATAAAAAATCCCAATGCTCTATCGACTCTCTACTAGCCTAACTTGAACGTACAAAAAATACAATCTGTTAAACACAAATTTTGCACTTGTGCACGTCTTGCCATTCGAATTCAGAAGAAGGAACCCTTTTATTTTTACATAATTGTTGATAATGGAGAAAACAGTTTATAGTTGTGATTACGTTAAATAAATATAATTATTGTGATACCCGAACCCTCCTGATCGCACAAGTACGTAACTGCATCAGTAGCATAGAGAATATTTAATGTAACATACATGTTTAAGATGTTGAATGTTATCATATTCAAATACGTTTGTTAAATGGAACATACTACTGTGTACCAATACATTTGTGTCTCTCTCTCGTGACAATCAGGAACAATTCGATGTTTAGTGGAGAAAATGAAACTCCGAAACTTGGCCGCGACGATGCTCTTGGTGAAGGTGGAACATAAACTTTTCTTCCCTCTTGTATACGAAGAACATTGTCTTAATTTAAATGGATATGTACTTACTGTTCCTACAGGTAACATAATCAATATTTGTTTAAATAATACTATAAAGGCATATAAACTCCGTTATGCATGCAGATGGTGCTAATTCTAGGACAGCAACAAAGCCGTGTTTACATTTTTTTGCTGTAATACGCAACTGTTTGCAAGCATTTAAGAAGTTTCGAATAATTCGCGTTTGCCAACTGTAGCTGTTGCATTTCTTTCCCTTTCAACTTATTGCTTGTAAAAATACTTTATATGCCTTATTACTTATTACGTTATTACAGTTGTTATTTACTAAAGGTAGCCCATATTCAGTTTCGACTTTATTTCGAACGACTTAAAAGAAGACTGCTGAATATGAGCTCAGGATGTACGACATACTTATTATATGTTTGATAATAAATAAATTTGTTAGATTTTAAAAGTGTGTTTCATTATTTTCACTTCCATGAATGCAGCCACGAATTTTTAAAAGCACATAAATATAATCAAAATTTCAGATTTTGCCGAAAGCGGACCGTAAGTTGCTACGAAGTTTAAAGTTTGCTAATTGTTCGCAACAGTATTACCAAGGAATAAGAAAAATTGACTTAAACTTTTTTGTAATTTACCACCCTTCTTCTGCAAATCTTAGCTACGAAACGAAGCGAATAATTAGAACTGTGGTTTTGCTAAATTACAAGTTCATTAATTAGTGAAGTATATAAATACCCGCAGCTCTTCACAAGTAGGAAATAATTATGCATTTGTAACTTTTATTGGTGAAAAAAGTAGTTGTGTATTCAGCGCAATAACGACAATATCGCTCGAGGTTTCATCAAATATAAAATTATTTGATTTCTTTGAATTTCCTCGTCGTCTTTTTAAAGAAAATTCCCTTCTAACGAAATTATTGCCTTTCCAATAATTCTCCAGTTTTCACTAATACAGCCATACAAATTACTATAAATAATCCAAACGATGGTTTCCTGTATTAAGACTTAACTTTTATAAACTTCATAAATTATAACGTTGAGATTGTTATACAGTATTTGAAACTGTACATTTGTAATTACACAATATTTCAAAAGCACATTGAGTGGCTTTTTAATTTTTCCATCATTTTGATAGTAATTGTTTACACTCATTTCCTGGAAAATAAGATAAGTTATAGCCATTTATACAAATAGACACTCTGAGAACTGAAGAATTCACAAAACTTAGAATGGATTACCTGAAAATGTTTTGAAAATTATGTATATATAAGCTTCAACTCAGCAGTTCTTATTTTATTTTAAACAGGCTATATTTTAGCAATGAGATCTCAGAAATCAGCATATAAGATATCTCTGAATGAAGCAATACTATTCAATTTTCTTCTTCCATTGAATTTTTATGTTATTCCACATTACATCTCATAAGTACCCATATCTGTATTTCACATTTAACACGGGTTAAGTCCATTTCTTTTAATTGGAGTTATTGACATAAATCCCAAAATGTAACGAACGACTTCCGGGATTGAACGTGTCATTACTGAGATTGAAGAACTCAACGTTTCGCCTACTTTCATAAGTGGCTTCATCAGGAGGTAAGCAAAAGAACACGGTAACCCAATGTGTAAACCACGCCAGACGCGACACTATTCTAACGATCAAAACGAGAAAAGCGAAATGTATAGGTAAGTGTCGTCGCAGTTGAGTGAAGGTGGTCCATATTTAGGAATTTGAGCTTGCCACATAGAGGCAATGGCTTCGCGAATATTTCTGCTGGAGGCAAATAAGGATTTGCAGATAATAGAGGTTTTATCTTATGGCCGGTATTCCGTGTCCGGCGATGGCTGATGATGAAACGAGACCCGACCTGAAGCAACTCTGGTATACAGATAGTTTTTATTGAACGTCGTGTTTCACCAATGCATACAATATTACAGGAGCAAAAGACTCTATAAAAACTTTAGATATCATGGTGTTTAATTTATCTTTGGGTGAAAGAAAAACCTGTGACATCTTGCTCGGGGGTTTGCATACTTTCTTGATGTTTTATTATTTAAGACATTTTTCTACCCGATCGAAGACTTGGTGGATATAGGGAGGAAAGGCTATTTCTGCACGAGGATCGGATTTTGGAGGTTTGGGAAACCGTGGATGAAGATGGCAATTGATAGCAGCCTGTATATCCCTAGCACAGTAACCGTTGTCCCTAAAAACTTTCTGAATATGATGCAGTTCAGCGTGGATATTATGGGGTTGCAATATGGAAACAGCCCGGTGTACAACCGAATTGATGTCAGAAAGCTTCTGTGTTGAATGAGGATGGTATTCGGCATGTAGATAGCGGCGAGTTTAAGTGGGTCTAAGATTGTGGTTGGGCAGCATCTAACTTTTGAATTATGTATCTTTTCTCCCTGTACTACTCAATAAAGTTATTATTATTATTAGTATATACAGAATGACGACGTTTACCATTGGTGAGAAACATATACATCCAAGAAAAAAAGAGAGCCGTTACTTTCTAGTTTAATGATTAAGTTAATGTTTGGAGATTGACTATTGAGATAGTTTAAGAACGCAAGCACAGTGTCTTTAACATTTGACCAAATAATAAAGGTATAGTCAAACTATTTCAACCACGACTTGGGTTTCAGTTTTAGATATTCCAAAGCCACGGTTTTGAAAGCTTTCATAAAGATATTGACAACGACAGGTGAAAGAGGCGAACCTGTAGCCGCACCAGAAATTTGTTTAAAAAACTGCCCTTGAAATACAAAATACGAGGAAGAGAATATTTTTTTATAAAAGCAGGTAGACTTAAAGACGTTACCCTGTAACCTGATAACAACTGTTCGATTATAACTATGGAAGCGGGAATAGAAACTTTTCAGTAAAGAGAAAAGTGACATCGAAGCTCACAACCAAATCCTCAGGTGCAACGCTTATATTAGATATAAAATCAATAAATGCGCTGAATTGTGAACATATGATGGGGACCGCTATCAACATGCCGATTCTCATCATCGTGCAACACAACAACTTCCTGTCACCAATTCAAGTGTACATTGGGCTGTTTCCATATTCCACCCCGGTAATATCCACGCTGAACTGAATCATATTAGGAAAATTCTTAGAAAAAACGGTAACTGTGCTCGGGATATACAAGTCGCTATCAATCGTCATCTTCATCCACGGTCATCCAAACCTCCAAAATCCGATGCTTCCGCAGCAATAGCCTTTCTTTCTTATATCCACGAAGTTTCTTCGAAAACAAAACATCAAGGCAGTATTCAAATTCCCGAGCAAGATCTCATAGGTACTTCCTCAGCCCAAAGATAAATTATACAACATGCCATCTAAAGGTATTTATAGAGTATCTTGCTCCTGCAATGCTGTATGCATTCGTGAATTAAAACGTTCAGTAAAACTCCTATCTCTAAACACTAGCGTTGCTTCAGGTCGGGTATTATTTCACCATTAGCCATCGCCGAAGACTAACGCGATACTGGCCGTAAGATCTTTCTTGATAAAACTTTTATTGCCCTAATAATCTCAATCGCGACGAAGGCCTTTTCTCCATGTTTTTCTCTCAGTTTCTATCCGTTTTGGATGTTGGCAACCATATTAGCTATTTTCACTTTATTAACTGCCGCTCTAAATAACTGTCTAGTAGAGAACCAGGTTCGAAGATTCTTAAGCTAGGAGATTTTTCTCCTTCCCATGCCTCTTCTTCCAAACACCTTACCTTGCAGTATATTTTTCAGTAATTTGAACCTGTTTTCGTTCTTCATCACATGACCCAGGTACTGGAGCTTTCTCTCTTTAATTGTTATTAATGTTTATCCATGTGGCAAGCTCAAATTCCTAAACCCTGCCCACCGCCCTCGTCACTCAACCGCGATGACACTTTCCTACAAATTGCTTTTCTCCTTTCGATCGTTAGAGGAGTTTTGTTTGTGGCGTGGTTCACTCGTTGAGTTACTGTGCACTGCTGCTTACGCCCTGATGAAGCCCCTTATAAAAGTGCGCAAAACGTTGAATTATTCAGTCTCAATAATGGACGGTTCAATCCCGGAAGTCATTCTTTACATAGTGACGATGACCGTGAAAGCCTCCAAAATAAGTCATCATAAGTCCCATAATTTTATTTCATTTCAACGGCACTTTGAGTCCTAAATCGAGTATAATATAAAATCTCTATTTAACTAAGGTTTAAGTCACTACATTAGTACGATCTACAACAGTTCGAATAACCTTAAACGATATCGGCATAAAGTTACGAAAAGTTAAGTCACAGTTGACCCGTTGTTAATCACTACCAAGCTTGAAGCTAACTGGTCGTCGTTTACGATTTGAGCTTAACGGTTCAGTTTGTTTATTTTATTTGTAATTGCTAAATATTAGCAATGTCTAAAAGATCTTGACGAATACTGGAATACTTAAAATGGCCATGTCAGCGCCCATTGCCACAATATCAAAAACAGAAAATTTGTTGATTGACATGCTACATAACGAGAAAATAGGTAAGCGATACTATAACCAAAAATGCAGAGTACGTCGAACTAAACAAAGTAATAAAACGAGAGATCAGAAAGGACATCAGCCACTACAAAGACAAACTTACAAAAGATATAATAGCCAAAAACAGCAACATGAAAGTATTACTCTCACAACTAAGCCAAGGAAAGAAAATAATTACAAAACTTTGTAACAGGGATGGTCTGGAGACAACAAAGAAAGAGGAAATGCTAAAAATAGCAACGAACTTTTACGAAACTATGTACACAACACATAACACAAATAATCAACAACCGTTAGAAAATAGAAACGTAACTAAATTAAAGGAAAACATCCTAAATGTAGGGTCGGAGGATATTCCAGACATCACGGTAGATGAATTAAATTTCGCTCTGGAAGGAATGAAAAATGGCAAAGCACCTGGGGAGGACGGGATATTAACAGAAATGATCAAACACGGTGGAATTGATCTTAAAGAGAAAATAGCTGATCTCCTAAATTTATGCATCGAAAAAGGAGAGATACCAGACGGTTGGTAAAGTGCCATAATAATACTACTGTTCAAAAAAGGAGACCCCAGGCGTTTGGAAAACTATAGACCTATTAGTGTCCTGTCAAATTTATACAAATTACTGACAAAGATCATAACTAACCGTTTAACACTAAAATTAGATGAATATCAGTCAATTGAGCAAGCAGGTTTTCGTAAAGGATATTCCACATGTGATCATTTGCAAACACTCAAAACTTTAATCGAGAAGTGTAATGAATATAATATACCCCTGACTCTCGCCTTCGTAGATTACGAAAAGGCGTTCGATACAGTGGAATTATCCGCCATAATTAAAGCTATGAATCATTGCCGCGTGGATTCCAGGTATACAAAACTTATAACTCATATATATAATAGAGCTACAGCCACTGTAAAAATAAATGACGATGCTACTACAACATTCCAAATCAATCGAGGTGTTAGACAGGGTGACTCTATCTCCCCAAAGCTATTCAACACAGCACTGGAAGATGTATTTAAAAATCTAGAATGGCCAGACATGGGGATCAACATAGACGGAAAACAGTTAACACATCTGAGATATGCAGATGACGTGGTTCTAATTGGACAAAATGAACAAGAAATAAGAACAATGCTATCTCAATTAAATGAACGATAAAAACAAGTAGGCATTAAAATAAATACGAAAAAAACCAAAATCCTAACAACAGAAGACATTGGCCCAATTACAATTGAAAACAAAGCATTAGAAACAGTAACATCATATATATATCTCGGACATAACATAATGCTACAGAAAAGTAACCAAGACGCCGAAATTGGAAGAAGAATAAAACTGGCTTGGATAGCATTTGGGAGACTTTCTAATGTACTGCTCACCTACACACTTTCCAGAAAACAAAAAGCACAAATCTTCAACACCTGCATATTACCTGTACTAACATACGGATTGGAGACTATAACTTTTACCAGCAAAATTATTGATAAACTAATAAAAGCTCAACGAACAATGGAAAGACGTATGGGAGTGAAACTAAGAGACCGAAAAACCAATGAATGGGTAAGACAACAAACAGGGGTGGAAGACGTTGTAAATACAGTAACAAAACAAAAATGGAGATGGGCAGGACATATCATGAGAACAACGGATAACAGATGGACCAAAAGGGTATTAGAGTGGAGACCGAGGCAAGGAAGACCTAGTGTGGGCAGACCACCACTCCGATGGGCCGATGACATATCAAGAGTGGCTAGAAAATTATGGCAAAGGAAAACATCTGATAGAGAGGATTGGCGTATTAGAGGGGAGACCTATGTCCAAAACTGGATGGATGAGGGTTAACGAAGAAGAAGAAGATTATTGAAATGCCTCGTAGACAAAAAGTATTCCGTGTACATAGAATTCATTTGGAAATGTGGGATAATATGGAATTTATAGACAGATTTTGGCTATTAAAAGCCACAGTTTTATTAGTCGTAGATACTATCTTATATGATAAACAATATAAACTTTTGTCATAGCTGTTTTTCCACTCATAATGATAAAGCTACACTAAATATTATACTATTAAACTAACTAACAACGTTTTACTAATAAACACTATACTAATCTTATAAACAAACTATTCTATTGATAACAAATAACTAAAATAAAAATTGATATAAACATTTTCAGCATATAGAATTTGACAGCAAAATAAACGCGAAGTTAGTTATTTGGCAATTAGTGCTACCAACGTTGCAAATGTTGCGTTTAACTTTACCGCCGTCTGATAGCAGTTTGTAATACGCATTCGAGATAATCTTCAGGTTAAACTTCTGGTAAAGTTTAACTTTACTACAAGTTTAACCTTGTATTGTAATACCGGCCCTTAATTGTGTATAAGTGCCATTAAAAAGACGTTAAACGCACTCCGCTTCATGTCGTACTCTTAAACTCGTCGCACTAGCCTTATAGGGTTACTTGTACACTAGTATCATAATATACTATTATCTTACTTAGAATTCTACTATATTTTTTGAATGGCCCATTCAAAATGAGTAAATATGCACGCAATAGTACCTGCTAACCTCGAATTTGACATAGACTTACAGTGCCACCAACATAAACAGTGCCAACCTAAGAAAAAAATCACAGCCATTTATGGTCACCCGGTATATCGTATCGCTAGTTGTTGAAAAGTGGATATTTTACATTAGCCTGAAAGTTTGAGCCACAAGGCAGTTTACTATTAACGAAACCACGAGACCATACAAAAAAGTTGGAGACGTCGAAAGAATTGTACAACCTATCGAAGAAGCACCAACTTCATCATTAAGCTCGAATGTGAAAACTGAAAGAGAAAGTTTTTAAGCAAAACAAACTGAAAATCCACAGTAATAGCCAACAGATCAGAAGTGAACATTCAAATTCTTACCATCCGAAGTATACAATTGTTCAAATTTCACAATTAATTATATTTTAAAAAGTAAATTTCTAAAAATTTGTAGAATTACATACGTTATAGCTATTAAAAGTGAATAAAGGAAAATGTAATAAGTGATGGTCCCACTTTCCTGTTTAAAATAAAACCAATTGTGGTCCTCGGAAAAAAAACTTTGGATTTGTACTATACATGGTGCACACAAAAATCAGCATTTTTAGTTTGCATTACATTTATACTCATTTTAATTTTACTTAAAATTTTAAAGCTTCAATGTTCTAGTTGTTAAAGAATTCAACTTAATAAAATTGCAGAATAATAAAATTCACATTTTTATTTTTTGTAAAAAATATTTGAATTTCAAAAATTTTAAAGAGCTCTTTTTTCCATAAATTGATTATTTGTGTTGTAATGTTACTTTTTGTGCTCTCTCATTTTGTGTCTGTAAATACAATGCGTTCTAAATTTAATCGAAACGAGCCCAAACTAATGTAAATAAAGGCCGAGGGTTGTTTTTAAAATTCGGGGGCGGAGAAGCAGGCAGTCGCTAGGTGGGATCGCACATGTGTGGACGCGAGCCTAATTCTTCGTGAGTGTGTGGTTCCACCGCGATTATATTTTGAAGTGAAATGAATTGTAGATTATAATCGAGTGAATAAAACGATGAGGTCTTTAATATCTAAATAAAATACTAGTGCCTGCGTAGCTTAGTAAATGTAGCTATTGTACAGCGAAGACGAACATTCGATAGTGATTCGTACTCATGCTGATTGTAGATCGCTTTGTTAATTGGATCGCTGTTAATTGTCGCAGAGGGCGCTCTCGTACCTGGGTTAATGACTATCCGGCGAGATAGCCCACGACCCTTGACCTGATAAGCATTGTGCTTTTCAGTGGCCCCAGTTAGCGCGACTGGGGGGCTTTTGGTGAAGCTCAATTCCCAATGATGCCTTGTACCTGTGCCTTTTACAGACCATGCGGCCACTATAACTGCGGGTACACTGACATGGGTTGTACCCATTGATGCCGTTAACGTTCGGTTAAGGCATACTAGATGCGGTAAGCATCCGTGGTTTCAGGATATCACAGGCACATAATCGAAGATGCACCGAAGAATATACCTGATGATAGCTTCTTCGAGATGCGGCGCGGGACGACGCGGGGGGGCCCATACGACCCCCTGTAAGTATTATGTATTATGAGCACATTACTGCTAAAAGCTGAATGTTTGTTGTTTTGCTTGCATGACTGAGTAAAATTGGCTGGGTTTATGTTCGCGGACGGGCGTGTGTGACCACCTGCTAAATGAAAGGGCTCGCCGGCCACCTTGCGCTCCCTAGTATCATGTTTCTGATTTACAACCCAGACTGCAGGGGCGTTATGGAATTTATGGTAAGTCGCCAGTTCTTGTGAAATTTATGCATGTGACCGATCTGAATCCAGAAAAAGTAAATTAGCCCGGGGCACCGAAAAGATGTGCCTACATTTGATACTTTTTCTGAAACAACTTTTTTTGAAAATGAAAACTGTGGTAAATAAAGTTCGACCTCCTACAAAAAAAAATAGTGGTAGATATCCACAAAACACCATTTAGATTACCGCACCAATGGAGTTATGCGCAATAATAACGATAAAGCCCTGAAAATTCAGATTTTATTTCTCCTATTAATAATAGCAAGTTCATAAAAATAAAAACAAAACTCTCCAAAAAATTATATATTACTCTGATACGAGGAGGTCTCGTAAGTCCCCGACTTTCCTTCTTTAACCATACATTTGACTAAAAATCTTTATATCATACGAAAGTTTATTTTTTCATTTTGTTTTCGTTTTGTCAAAATTTCATAATTTTAGCTCACGTGGTATTTTTGTTACACAGGTCGGAAGTAAAGATGTCGCTTGATAAGTTATAGTTTAATCCAACAGAATGCCGAACAGTGATGAAATATTTTTGCCTAAACCTTTTACCTAAACAAAATCGTGATGATACGGTGGTTACATTAAGTGATAAGTTTCCTTACTATTGCACAATCCAAACCGGGGTTACATGATTTAGAACAAGGCATTTCAGCACTGAAGACGAAGAATTTTCTGTGAGACCACCAACAATGACGGTTCCAGTAAATGTAGATGCCATTCATTGCATGATCGTAGGTTCTCGAAGAATGTCGGCTAAAAAGATAGCAAAGGCCTTGAAGATATCTCAGAACGTGTTGGTTATATGATACACAAGATGCTAGATACTCTCAGCCAAATAGATCCCAAATGCAGTGATGCCGACTAAAAGCGTGATCGATTCTGTAAAATTTTTAACCAACTTATACTGTTGACTAGTACAGTATGACAATAAATAAAGGATACCGAAACTAACAAATTAATTTATTAATAAAATATCAAACTATATTTATACAGAAGTAATAATTATTGATGTATGATATGCTGAAGATTAGATACTATGCCTCTAAATAGAGGTTGGTGTAAATTTTGGAAAAAAGTTCTATTGCTGTTATTAATTCTGAAACTGTTTTTGGAACATTTTCAATGGAAATACTATTTGTCATCATTCCCCAGATATAGGCATCAGTCTTTCTCAGGCTCCTCTTTGAAGAATGGATGATTTGATACAGAACCCTGCCGTGGTTTTCATTATTCCGCACTGTTCTTTTTCGCCCAGATGTTCCTTTCCTTTGGACTAGAACACTGCCTGTACGTTGAAACTTCATTAATGTGCGCCTTATTGTTGTGTTTGTATCATCTCTTTAATATTGCTCTAAAAACTTAACTTTAACGTAATTGATATTTGGCCCATTGTTTCTGCCGATTCCGTATGAGCGATTATAGTGGTTGCAAATACAATTTTTTTGCTCGTTAGTAAGCATCTTGTGTCACGAACTTATTGCAAGGCTTTAAATACAAAACTGTCTGGTAGAAGTTAGCGTGACATTTGTGCAGTTTTTTCTTCCATGGTAACTGCTATTTTCCATTCAATTTCGGTATCTTATATTTATTGTCACATATAATCTCATAAGAGCATTAATTCTTTCCGGAAATTTTTTTGAATGCGTTCCAACAACGTCGTATTAATTTGCCCGAGCGGGACGCGAGGGCAAATTAGGACGTTGTTGAATGCAAGAAAAATAATTTCCCGATATGAATTAATGCTCGAATGCAGATTCTAAAAAGAAGTAATGTCTACCTACAAAAAATTTCCAAGAAATTTTGTTGTTGTCTTGGATACGGCTCATGAACTAATTTTTCTATTGGTAACTAATGAGTGTCGTACGATTTTCATATTGTATTTCTGCGATCAGTAGATCTCGTCCAACTGCTCTCACACGTCCCCCTTAAATATAATTCAAAACAAGGAGGAAACATACCATAAGCTAAGAAATAAAATGAAACTCGCCCTTCACATATCTCCATTCCTGGCAATTGTGGATAGATGCTGACTATATGGTGTTATTAAAGAGTAAGAGAAAAATGTGGTATATCAAAATGGTTAGAACCACTTTATATGTATAAAAAAATTAGTTCGTTTTTCGACATTTTTTTTATATATTTGGGCCTCCTCACAACGAGCGCTGCAACACAGTAAAATCAAAGTTTGGTACCATCGTTCCAAAGCTTCATAAAACATCTCTGTAGATTTTCATAAAAATCCATCTGTAACTTTAGCTGCTATATATGAAACATACATTTATGCATAGGTACATACGTAGACGAAAATGAATTTTCGCCTAGTCGTTTCGAAAGTGCTCTGTCAATGAACTATGGATTCATACATACGATCAAAGACGACACAAAGAAGGTGTAAATTATCCTAAAGAAAAGTCAGATTATTGAGTAAATACTTTGACTTGTCGAAATTAATTATATCTGAAGTTTGGCCCATTCTTTACCTGTATATCGCCTCACAACAAGGTACCAGAGAAAATTCGACAAGGAATAAAAAAACACATACAATTTCCCATTTACGAATGCACTATAGTAGAGAAAAAAGTCCAGAAAACACTTAGAATGGGACTTCCCTGTTTAAAAAATTTACCAATTTTAGAATGATAAATTCGCCGTGCAAATATCTCCTCTGAGGTTTTTGGCAAATAACTTTATCGAGAGCTATTTAACGCACACTATTATATCTTTTTAAAAATCTTCTAATAATACTTGTGCGATCTTCTCTCCGAATTTAGACTTTCTATGGCAATATTCTGATTACCTATACGTATTCCTTCTACTAATTGGATATGGAATAGATGAATAAAGAATATCGATGGTTGTTAATAATTTAGTAGACGATTAAATAAAAACTTGTTTTAAAACTGTTGATGGAATCGAAATACATGAAATATGTATATCAAGAATCTGACTGCCTATCTCAAATACCTACATTTTAAACATGATTCTGATTATTACTTCAACATTCTCATATTAGGGTTCTCTCCTTATTTTCTATTCTCCTTGTTCATGTACGATTTTCAATTTTTATGTCCAAATTCTCACACTTTATTTCAGTATTTTAATCTTGTGACTTTATCTAAAACTTCTAATTTACTATTGTGGTGCTTAATTGCATCTCAAAATGTTTATTTGAAAATTAATATTTTTCCTGAGAAAATCTTACATTTTCTATATGTTCCAATATGTGCAATGAAGCAGCATGAGCTCTTGATGACACGTACAATACATTATAAAATTTGCATCATTCTATCAATTAGTATGAGAAGGTATTTATGCCATCGGTGTAGTTTAGTTTTGGCATTACAAATAAAAATTCTTGCCATAGATAGTTTTCATTTCTTTATATATGTTCCTATACAACGTTTTAATTGAATACATTAAATACAATTAAGAATGTATATTCCGTATAGCACTGAAAATCTGCAATTAACAGTTAACATGTTGGCTGGATTTACATATCTTTAGTGGGTAGTACAAGAGAATCAGATTTGCATTTATTTTAATATGGGCTGGCTGTTAAATAACATTTCGTCTTTTGTTATTATGAAGATGTTGCTTCAACAAATTTTTTAGCGAATCATTTTAGACCCCAAACTATTGAATTACAATAGAATTTGTATCTATGGGGCAGACAATAGCATGAAATAATATTTTCCTGGGCGGTTGAAGCCATGCAAATCAATTATGTAGATGTGCATTAAATGTACAATGAACTACAAGGGCTGGAGCAACATCCTAATTTGCATTTTACAAGCATATTAGGCAGCTTAACGCGAACATTCATTAGTGGTTTCTAAGACTTTGGCAAGTCTATAGAAACAAATTCTTAACTTAACGATGCTTAATTAACGTTAGTGGAATCCTATTGTACTAATATTATCCCTTTATCTGTAGCAGAAAGTACTACATTGTTACTAATTTCAAGAGAAGTGGCACACTTTACTACCTCGAAAATTTAAAATTCCTTGGATGCTAGTACAATTATAGACGCTGAATGATATTCGTAGCTGAAACAACTTTTTAAAGCAAGCAGTACCACATAATTTTAAATACTTAATTCATTCAAAACAGCAATATTCACTAACTGGACACAAGCAAGTTACATTTTCACCTCTACTTTATAACTTTTTACTTCCTTTTGTAATAAAGGATTCACCCCAAAAATTCGAAATTGTGTTTTCAACAGATTTTCACGTTTTAGAGCCCCCTCAACCCAAAAAACATGTTTTTGTTCATTGGTCTATCTGTCAGTCTGTGTGTGTGTGTGAACCGAATATCTCAAAAACGAAAAGAGGTATGACGTTGAAACCTCATACATAAGTTTTAATATCTAGATGCGACAGCTTTTGAAGAAAATCGCATAACCGGAAGTAAGTGTTTACTCTTGTGATTTTTCAGTTTTTTTCATATTTCAAAAAACGGCTCTAACGGTTTTTTTGAAACTTCACATTTTTATTATGTTTTTAATGTGTTTTGATGTGAGGTAGGCGATTTTCCAGTTGAATGCCTCTAAAATGGGTTTCTTTTGTTTTATTAAGTCCTATTTTAAATAGAACACCCGGGATATTATTACATTTCTTGAATTCGGCTTAAAATTTTAGATAACATTTGTCTGTTCAACTAACTCTATTTCGTATGGTTTCTGTAGAAATTGTAATTCTTGAAAATTTTTGACATATGCTTCAAATTAAAATGTTTGGCTAATTATAAGATCACTGTAAAAGGAAGTTGTGTGCGTATATCACACCAAATTTCGCAATTTAACCTCCGTCCGTAACAGGACGCAAATATCGATTTTAAACTTCGTATGTATCGACATAATTTCCGCCTTTGTTCCATTGTTTTAGCAGAGTGATTGGCTCTGCATTTGCAAGTGTTCCAGTTTAAAAATGAAAGTGTTTGGTAATATACAAGTAGCACGTTTCACAGATTAATATGTAAGTTGAAACTTCTTCTTCCAATCCCAGCTCCCATTGAAGATTGGCTATCGCCATAGCTATTTGAACTTTATTAGCTGCCGCTCATGTCCAAGTAAATTATAGCCGAATCAGTCACGAAGATTTCGTAACTGATATACATCTTCCGCGTAAGTTTCTTTTACTTTTTATCTTTCCCTGCATGAGGAGTCTAAGCAGTTTGTACTTTTCTTCTCAAGTTATACATATGATCCAGGTAATGCAGTTTTTTTACTTCCATAGTTTTACGACCTGACGCGGTTCAGCCATTCGAACATAGAGTTCAGAAGAAATGTTGAAGCATAAATCTACGGGGATTCTGAGCTAACACAGCGGCCGTGAGTTTAACCCTTTACGGATTGCAAAGACTTGCAACAAACCCAATCAATTACGCCATGACTAAGACGCAATCCGCTTGTAAAAACCCATAACTGCAGAAGGTCTTTGCGGAACAATGGAGCCATTCTCGGCCTGCATTCCAAAGAGGCCACTTGCTGATTAAATAATCCCATAAAGGTTTGGCTCAACTGTCCAGGAAGTAATAAATCTGAATACCTGGGCCTCGTACCTTCTGCTTGGTGAATATTTGATTATTATATACTCGAATCATACGAGGTATTCCTCTAGCACCAGATATAGTAAACCAACCCCTTCTACTTGCGCAAGCAAGAGTATAAAATGAGAAGCAGTAAGCAGGCATTGCATATCCAGTCTGCTCACTTGAAGCGCTCTGAAGAACTCTAGTCATATCCCAGGTTATCGACTCGGTTAAGCACAGAGATTCCGGCGTTCGTTCATCTACAGTTCAGGCGGTGTCGAACTTGAGCATTTTATCATTATACCGGGTGTCCGTTCTCAAAGTCGAACATAGGCGATTAACATTGTATTGAACGTTTTTGCCGATTCCTGCTTGCCAATTCAACTTACACGGAAGGTAATGGTATCAATGGAAACATAAAATTATTACGCATCAAATGATACCAACAATAATGTTCAAGATGCAATTTTTATTTTAAAATACTAATTTAAATCTTGGGAATTTTTAAATATGCCATGCCTTGCTTTCCAAGTTCGATAGCATTTGTCAAAAAAATTGGTAATTAGTTGGCGTAAATCAGGTACTTTCTGTCAACGTCTGTTAAAATTATCTACAGAAAAATGAATTATTTCAATGAAAAACGAGTGAATGCACTAATGTTAATTGCATATGTTCGACTTTGAGAATGGACACCAGGTATATACGTACTCTTTATATAAATGTAGCATTGCTACATATAATGAATTTCCCAGAGTATCAGACATAGGGAAATTATGAAAGGATCCACTGTTGCTGTGTACGCATCGAGCAATTTTAATTTCTTTAACGTTTGTCATTTTTGACCAATCACGTACCTCGATACCTACACAGTAATAATTATGTCTGATAGTTGATAAGACCCACTGTATATGTATGTTCATGTATGTTTGTTTTATGTGTCTTCAAAGAAAAATAGATGTTATTGTGTATACCTCTGTTATCATTTACTTAAGCCACCAGTAACACTTCATCAGCAGCAACTTAATATCTTCACTTTCATCATCGTAATCATCAATGACGCAACAACCCGGGTTGGGTCAGGGCCTTCTCAATCTTCTTTCATCAAACATTCCTATTTCTTAAGTAACAAACGACTTCCGGGATTGGACCGTGTCATGATTGAGATCGAAGAACTCAACGTTTCGCCCACTTTCGTAAGGGGCTTCATCAGGAGGAAAAAAGCAAAAGAGCACGGTAACTCAACGTGTTAACCACGTCAGAGGCAAAACTCGACTGACGTTTGAACCTTTAAGCACCGCAGATTATCTTCTCTTCTAGTTGCCAGTTATCTGCTTGATATTTTGTGGACATTAGAGTGGTCATATGTTCTTTTATATTCTTCGATTTCTGTACGCTGTTCTATTAAAAACCGTTTGGCTTCCTAAATGTCTGATCTTTGGTAGATGGGTAGCAGAGGATTAAGATGATTAGGACATCTCATGCCAATGCATGAACAGAGATATCCCCGTAGACTCTTCCATTGAACACCAAATGATACAATAAAACCAGGAATACCCACAGATTCGTGGAATGGGAGCATAAGTGGAAGAGAATACTCAAGATAGACTGAGCCTGCAGTTAAGGATGGGAAGACGGTTCCAAGATGTAGATATATAAGGGTGACTCAAAAAGTATGGTCCACGCTTATGGGTGTGATGTGGAATGTTACAAGTATCAAAAGATGTTAATAACCTCATGCATTATCTAGTTAAAGAGGATTTCTTTGTTTTTATCATAGTTCCGTTACGTCAAGTAATCTAAAAAATAAGTCAAATGAACTCTAATTTGGTATGACAGAAGGCGTTTCAAGCTTGAATTATCGTTGTTTTTTAAGTGTGATAAAGGTGGAGCCTTTTTCTGTACGTGAATATGCAGAAATGCATTTTGCGTATGGCTATTGCACCGGGAATACTCGTGCAGCTCTGGTAGAATATCGGAAACACGCTCTGTCATAAGAAATTAGCGTTTGTTTGACTTTTTTCCTATATGACTTGATTTAACAGAACAATGATAAAAACAAAGAAATGCTCCGTAATTAGATACCGGTTGGAAATAAGACATGGGTTTATAATAGCTATTTAAGTCGCAAGGAATGTAAGGACCTATTAACATTTGAGGTAGGCAAGTACAAGCCAAGACGAAGTCGCGGCTTGTTGCCTGCCGAAAATGTTAATAGGCGATACATTCCGAGTTATCTTATTATATTTTTCCCGCTGCTTATTGAAATCTTCCTAGATTTTTGAAAAAATCGTTTGGTTTGTCACCTGTCACCAAGATTAATTTTCGTGAGTCGTGTTACCTGTGAGTGTCACATGTCACATAAACACTTGCAATTTATAAACAAAACGTCTAAATCTGCATCTTGCTTTGCTAATTTTATTATCCTAGGAACTTAATAATAGTATTAAGTTCCGTTGTCAAGAAAAAGCAGCAAACAAATATGTTATAAGGCTGTATCACTGACTTACATGATCAGCAGCGGAAAAACATTATTTTGCTTCTTGGAGCATCCCACATTACACCCTTAAGTTTGAACCATACCTTTTGAATCACCCTGTATATTACGCCTAATATAATTGAGACATTACGCAATTCGTGAAATGGGTAAAACTTTACATATTCCATGAAATCGGAACTGCATCTGTCAAATTTGCATAATAGAATCGAACATGGCTATGAGCAATAGGTGCATTTCGTGAAAATTGCTGCTGCCAAATTCGTGAAATTCACGGAATAGGTAACATGTTGCCCATTTTACGGATTAAGAATTTTCACAGATTTGGTGCAACATATACATTGTAAAGGCTCTACTTTGAGGGCACCTAATAATTGGCTATTATTATTAATTAATTTAATTGTTATATAAGCCAGAGCAAAATCCAAAATGCACAATTCTTTGTTTAATATTATTATTGTGTTTGAACTTTGCCTGTCATTTTATTAGGCTGGTTAAAATGTGACCTGTACTAATTTACTGCACAAAATAAATGGTCGTATGCCCTTTTTAATATTTTATTTTGCTGCAATTAATTTACAAAAACGCTAGCTTAGTAGAACAATAACTCTTTAAACCCAGGGTGAGTTCCTAATTTACAATTTATCTGGTGCGGTACTATACACCGCAATTAGTTCGAATACGCGGTAGTTAAATGTTTACCGATCTGTCAAAAATCCCACAAAATGGTTTATGTAGTGCAGTCAGCGGTGTTTACGTTAAAATGAGCGAAATTATTAACATTCGTAAGGTATTTGTTCAAATCTTGGCGCTTTGGTTGAAAACAATATCTTTTGTTTCAGGCAGGTATTTATTTCGTGACGTCAGATGGACGCTATCTTAAATGTTGCAATTGTTTAACCGGACGCTTCGATACCTTTGCATAACCTCAAAATTTGGGACACCTTGCTTATTCTTCGAACTGCGCCTTCGATGGAGCCCTGAACAAGCTGGTATCCTCTTCAGTAAGGCCTAATATTGTAAGCCCCTCGAATTCCGCACGATAACACTGTTATTTTAGGCAAATTTCCTACCTTTACTGATCAGTTGTAGCTGCCGCAATGCTCGCAGATAACCCCAGTTGGTATCTGTCTCTGGAACGACTTTCTCTGGTGTTAATGCTGGCGGTTGCACTCCTACAGTCCTGCCCGATATGTAGCAGTGAAGACCCCTGGCTCCGGACTCTTCTCTTGGCCGGAATTGGATATCGGAATCCCGAACTGAACGGCTCCGGAAATCGTCGGAGATGCTCTCGGAGAAAATTTTATTTTTATGTTGCGGAAACCTCACAAACATTCCCACATGAACTTTGACACGTGCACAACACAATAATGTACTTTTCAGGTTTCAAAATGCTCATTTATTATATTAAAACTTTAATTAAATTGGAGCACAAATTTCACAATGTCAAGCTTTATAATTATTCTTTTGTTCTTTGCGTTTTTCGTCATTTAAAACAAAAACAAACCTCGTTGCTATAGTTACAATGCTAACGGAAATAAGTTTTGATAAATTTTAGTACATATTAGAAATAAGTTTGAGTACATAATTTTACATTTTCAAATTTCGTACAAACTAAAATATTGTCTTTTTCTTAATCTAAATTGTTTCTTTGCGCCACACACATACACGTTTTATTAATTGCTCTGCTTTTCACTAACGTTTAATGCGCTGTTTATTTATAGAGTTCATTATTTCTCATTTGCTTCTTCCATGTCCTGCTGTTTGCTTTTCAAATTCCTTTTTCATGTCCTGCTGCCTGCTTTCCAAAATTGCTCTGTTGCAATGTATTGTTATTTTATTCCAGCTTTCATTACCTTTTCCGATTCATCACAAATTTCACTGACTAGCTTAATTGAAATCTATGCTTCTTTTACATGCACATAGCAAACCTTTTTGTGTCTATTACTTTCTTTCAGTTCGGCTATTCATTCTGCACAAACCTATTGTTTAATTTTTGAAACTCAACTTCGACCCCTGTGAAAAACAAGCTTTGCCCCTTGCGTTCCTTTTACTCAATTACTTTACTATTTTAGATTCGATTTAGATTCCACGACTGCATTTTGCTGGCATGCGCACGTCAGCCCTTTGGGCTTTTTGTACTGTCGAGAGTTTTCAAATTAGCAGGCCTAAATCCGTCTTTTTTACTAGATTTGCAATGTCCCCTACTAGCTTGCGGTTGTCAATAGAGTTAAGGCTCCAATCGAGTTGGTGTCTCTTACGCTCTAATGCTGGGCATTCAAAGAGGATATGATAGGCTGTTTCATCATCCTCTTGGCATAGTCTGCAAACAGGTTCATCTCTATAGATATTGATCCTGTGCATACATTCTCTGAATGCTCCAATGCCTGTTAGTAGACTGACTACTTGCTTGATTCGAGTTCTGTTCAGTCTCAACAGGGTTTTGATGGTTTGTGGATTCGGAGCTTTTAGCAATCTTTTGCAGTGTGTTGCTTGATTGTAGTTTCTCTACCTTAGTTGGTGTGCGGTGTTAACCCATTCATTAATGGCTGAGCGGGCTTGGTTTTTCTGAATGCTTAGACAAGGTTCTGGACCGGTCATTGCATTAAGGCCTGCTTCTTTTGCGAGCTTGTTCGCGTTTTCGTTTCCTTCAATACCTTGGTGACCTGGGATCCAGCATAATTGTACTGTATTTCCCTGGCTTAAGGTTTGAAGTTTGGATTTGCACTCCTTGACCAGTCTCGATGAAGTACTGAAAGCGTTTATCGCTTTCAGTGCTGCTTGACTATCTGAGAGAATGTATATGCCTCTATTGAGCAGCTTCTTTTCTATGCTGATGTTTGCGCATACGTTAATAGCTTGCACTTCAGCCTGAAAGATGTTACAAAACTTTCCTAGACTGACTTTTTCGTTGGTTCTAGGATTGGTACTCTACACACCGGAGCCTGTACCCCCTTCAAAGTTCCAACTTGTGTGTACAGTAAAGTTCTTTTCAAAGTCATAGGCTTTGATTATAAGATCAGAACCCATTTCTAATATTGGGTTGTTGATGTGTGACATGATCTTGTCATGTCCTAGATTATTAGCTATGGTCATCCAGTGACCAGTACTTTGTAATCTGTAGGCTGCCATTCTGGCTTCACCTTCCAAGAAGATGTGCAGAGGTGGCATATTTAAAATAGCATTCAGTGCTTGTCCTGAGGTGCCTTTAAAAGCTCCAGTGATGCACCGATTAGCTAGATATTGTATTCTGCTGATTTTGTGGATCGCAGTTGCTTGTTTTATTTTGGGTCACCAGGCGATTATTCCATATGAAATTATAATTCATCACAAATTTCACTGACTAGCTTAATTGAAATCTATGCTTCTTTTGCATGCACATAGCAAACCTTTTTGTGTCTATTACTTTCTTTCGGTTCGGCTATTCATTCTGCACAAACCTATTGTTTAATTTTTGAAACTCAACTTCGACTCCTGTGAAAAACAAGCTTTGCCCCTTGCGTTCATTTTTCTCAATTACTTTACTACTACTGATATCTCTTTTCCAATGCATTCATTGTTTGAACGTTGAGCTTATCATTGCAGCCACATAAAACACCCCAACTCTGTGCTTACTGAATTGTTCGTCATGTTGCACTGCTAGCAGAGTCGAGCCGTGGCCCTAATACCATTAAAACATATACCTATGTACGGATACAGTACTTTCTTCTATACAAAAAATGTTACTTAAAGTAGTTAGAAAAGTAAAAATGTAATCAAAATAATATTCCAGATTTAACACTGAAAGCCATAAGCTGCGACGAGTCACCACCTACTATATATTGCAATGGTTCACTGCTCATAGCAATTCTGATTGCCTAATTAACTAAATGAATAAGGTCAACATGAGCACAGAATTAAATATTTTATTTATTGCAAGATAATCAGTACTTTCTACTTTGTTAATAGAAGTTAAATTTTTGATGAAATTTGAGTGCTAGATCAGGCTAATTAAAAGAGATTGAAGTCATTAAATAAAATTTGTGATAATTAAAATAACAACGCAGGCAAAACGACGTATGCAAATGAGTAACAATAATGCTTAGTGATTTTAATTCTCAAAATTTAGGGGAATTATATAATGGTTCACTGCCATAGCAATTCTAATTGCCTAATTAACTAAATTAATAAGGTCAACATGAGCACAGTAATATCTTTATCGTCGTGTATAATCCAAAATATTTCTATAGCAAGACCTTTAGCAATTTCAAAAGAAAATAAGGAAAGTCAATCACATTTTAAAATCTCAGTAGCTACCTTAGATTGGGTTGCTAGGATAATACGAAGCTGTAATATTTAATTTAAATAAAAGTTAGAAAATTATATTACATTATCTACTCTTGATGTTAAAGTGCTACTTTATCTACCTTTGCTGTTAAAGTAAAACTTGACCTTTTGGTTTTGAGTCGATTAAAGCAAACTTTAACATTTGCTATAGAAAATAGCAATTTATTATACAAGACGATAAAGTTAAATTTTATCCACGAGTGAATTGTTTAACGTCGAGACGAAATCGAGACGTTAATGATTCAAGAGTGGATAGTAATAACTTTATCGTCGTGTATAATACAAAAAAAAAATCTATAGCAAGAACTTTAGCAATTTCAAAAGAAAAATATACGGTACCCCCCACCCAAGAAAAGCGCCCTTCCGTGCTTTCCAAGAATACTTCGACACTCAACATTACTCCGTTTCGCTAATACAATGAAATGTTATGAACCAGTTATTTATAAAAAAAACCCTAAAAAAATTTAAAAAACCAACAAAAAAAATTTTTTTCCCGACGACCATACCTCAAAAGTTGATGTTGCCTTCATTTTCGGAGGGCCTATCGTATGAAAACGATCCAAGACTTCAGGAAGGTTTCTGGCAACCGGAATGTGTACACATACGAACATACATACCCCGCACAGCACATTTAGGCACCCCTCAATACGGGGGAGGGATCTAGTGGGCTGGGGTCTTCACCAAAAGATCCGCACAGCCGAGACGGAGTTTTGGTATAATGAGTTCATTAGTCGGTTGGCACGAATTTTAGAGATATTTGACGCAGAGCGGTTTTCGATATGAGGGAATTTCAATACTTCGTACACTTCGTGTCGAAGTAATAAGAAAAGTCAATCACATTTTAAAATCTCAGGAGCTAGATTGGGTTGCTAGGATAATTCGAAGCTGTAATATTTAATTTAAATAAAAGTTAGAAAATTAAATTACTTTATCTACCCTTGATGTTAAAGTGCTACTTTATCTACCTTTGCTGTTAAAGTAAAAGTTGACCTTTTGTTTTGAGTCGATTAAAGCAAACTTTAACATTTGCTATAGAAAATAGTAATTTATTATACAAGACGATAAAGTTAAATTTTATCCACGAGTGAATCGTTTAACGTCGAGGCGAAATCGAGACGTTAATGATTCAAGAGTGGATAGTAATAACTTTATCGTCGTGTATAATACATTTTTTTTCTATAGCAAGAACTTTAACAATTAAAAACAAATCTGGTGTGATACACTCACACAACTTCCTTTTACAGTGATCTTATAATTGGCCAAAAATTTGATTTCAAATTTTTAAGCATTTGCCAAAAATTTTCAAAAATTACAAATTTTACAAAAACGGTACAAAATAGAGTGTTAGTTCAAGAGACAAATTTTTTCTAGAATTGTAAGCTGAATTCAAAAATGCAATAACATACCGGGTGTTCTATTTAAAATAGCAGTCAATAAAAAAAAATATAAAAAACAAAAGAAACCCATTTTAGAAGTATTCAACTGGAAAATCACCTATCTCACATCAATACACATCAAAAATGTAATAAAAATGTAAAGTTTGAACAAAATCGTTAGAAGCGTTTTTGAAAAAATCGAAAAAAACTGAAAAATTACAAGAGTAAACACCTACTTCCGGTTATGCGAACTTCTTCAAAAGCTTGCTGTCGCATCTACATAGTACACAAAACTTATATCGAGAGATAAAAAAAAACTGTTTCTCAGCGGACTGTGGAAATTCAACGTATGAATAATATGTTAGTGACACTGTACATCAATGTCAAATTCGAGGTTAGCAGGTTAGGATTTGCGATAGTTGGTGTCAAAACTGACGTAAAACCTACCCTGCTAACCTCGAATTTGACATTGACGTACAGTGTCACTAACATATTATTCATACGTTGAATTTCCACAGCCCGCTGAGGAACAGTTTTTTTTTATCTCTCGATATATAAAGTTTCAACGCCATACCTCTTTCCGTTTTTGAGATATTCTGTTCACAGGCACACAAACAGACAGACAGACACACAGACAGATGGACCAATGAAAAAAAATATGTTTTTTGGGATCAGGGGACTCTAAAACGTGAAGATCTGTTGAAAACTCAATTTCGAATTTTTGGGGTGAATCCAATACTTCCTTTATTGTAAAAGGAAGTAAAAATAAGAAAACCGAATCACATTTTAAATTCTCAGTAGCTAGATTTGGTTACTAGGATAAATTAAAAAATCTGTAAAAGACTTTACACAGAACTTCCATCGTCGACATTGTGACACTAAATAATTTTAAAAAACAAATTAAGTTAGGAGTAAATATATCTTCACGTTTCTAATAAATTAAATATATTTTCAGATAAAAAAAAATTATTTCGCTGGGGTTTGAAGCCGCCGCATCTGCAGAGCGATCGTAACCCCTGCGTAGAGATCGTATCTGCATCGATAAATCCAACTACGCCACCGAGCTTCTTCGAAATAAGTCCGGCGCGCGCCTCTCTTGAACATAACGGTTATTGTTGAAACGTTTTTATTCTTTTGTGACATTATCCTGTATTGGTTGAGTTTTATTTTCGGCAAATGTAAAGCCTGACCCATCTGAAAGTTATTACTTCCTTCTATTTCAAAACTAACCCAAAAATAATCAATATTTTATTCTTTCAAAGTGCTTACCAGACGAAGGAAGTAAAAATTAAAGTACTTTATCTACCCTTGATGTTAAAGTGCTACTGTATCTACTTTAGTATTACTTTAGCCACCCTTGAGGTTAAAGTGCTACTTGATCTTCTATTTTGAGTTGATAAAGTAGCACTTTAATATCTGCTATAGAAAAAATATTTTTTTCTATAGCAAATGTTAAAGTGTACTTTAATCGACTCAAAACAAAAGGTCAAGTTTTACTTTAACAGGAAGGGTAGTTAAAGTAGCACTTTAACATCGAGAATAGATAAAGTAATTTAGTTTTCTAACTTTTATTTAAATTAAGTATTACAGCTTCATATTATCCTAGCAACCCAATCTAACTAGTGAGATTTTAAAATCTGATTGACTTTCTTTATTTTGTTTTGAAATTGTTAAAGTTCTTGCTATAGAAAAAAAATTGTATTATACACGACGATAAAGTTATTACTATCCACTCTTTAATCATTAACGACTGCGTCTCGACGTTAAACGATTCACTCTTGGATAAAACTTAACTTAATCATCTTGTATAATAAATTACTACAGTGTGTCTAAAAAATAACTACATCTAGTGTGCTTTGAATTTCCCATACAAACGTAAAACGTGCCGCTCTCGCGCTCTACTGTTAGCTAGTAGACTCTGTAAAATGTAAGAAGTACATGATGACTCAGCCAAATCTGACCGGCAAGCTCCAGTCAGATGATGGGCAGTGGCGTAGGGTTTTCGTTGTAAAGTTGGGGTACTTGTATATTACAAAATATAGAAGTTTTGAGTATCAAATTATTGTATTTTGCATATTCTGGAGATTTTGTAAAGACAATGTATTACCTTTAGCAAGGAAAGACAAGAAATCACGTTGCGAAACAAGAATTACACCTCCAGAACAGCTAACTGCAAATGCTAGATTATAGGTTATAGAGTGCGCGTTCCGCGTGCTGCGCCACTGAATTCCAACCTCCCCTTAAATTTGAATATGAACTCGTCTAGGCGAGAATTCGTTTCTGCACATTATGTACTTCTTACATTTTACAGAGTCTAGTAGACCTAGTAGACGGAAGAATAACATAACCTCAACAACAGTCTTTGTTGACAAAATTTACTTGTGGTTTTCGTTTACTTTTAAATTAAGATATGTGCGCATTTTAACGCATTATTCAACAGCATGAATATCGTAAGAAGTAAGACAACCCTTATTAAAAATGATTAATCCTCATTGTTTTCCAGAAAATAAAACATATTTCTCAAATACAGAACTTAAAAGTAATGGAAGGAATATAACTTAATAAACTAAAGGTAGTCCTTAGAAAAGGTTTAATTATTGAGTACAACAAGTGCTCGAAGTGTCCACCATTTTGCTGAATACACAATACTACTCGTCGTTTCATGTTGTCAAAAATGTGGTGCAACATTGCAGGTGTTATATCGATGCATTTAATTCTAATGCACTCCATCAGCTCTTCCAAGTTATTAATCCTTTCTGTGTAGACCTCATTTTTAAGATGTCCAAAGATGCAGTAATCTAATGGAGTAAGGTCAGGTGAATTTGCTGCCCAAACCCCTCGACTAACTACTCGATTGGGAAAAAACTGCTCGAGAAATTTTAAATTTTCCCTTGTCGTATGCGCAGTGGCCCCGTCCTGCTGAAAGTAACCACCATTAAATTCATCGGGGTGCAGTTGATCCAAAAAGGGCACTAATAGCTATTCTCGATAACGTTGACCATTTTTGGTGTTATGAAAAAATATTGGTCCTATGATCCTACGACGTGACACAGCAAACCATATTCCAACTTTAACAGGATGTAAAGGAGCTTCAACATAGTTATGTGGATTATTGACTGACCACATTTTGTAGTTCTGTTTATTTACAAATCCACTTAAATGGAGCCACGCCTCGTCACTAAAAAAACTTAAATCAAAAACATCGTTGTTGTTTAAATTTTCTTGGAAAAAGTTGCAGTAATGTATTCGACTAGCATGGTCCCTTTGTAGAATTTCATGTACAGCAGACACTTTATATGGATGCATGTGCAGTCGCTTCTTCAAAATGTTGTGAACAGTACTTCTAGGGACATCTGTCTGATCTGAAATACGACGCACTGACATTTTTGGGTTTTCTACGACAAGAGCTTTCAATAATGTTTGGTTCAGTGGCTGGCCTTCCGGTAGACTTGCCTTTTTCTACACTTCCTGTCGCCCGAAATTTTTCAACAACGCAACGAATGTGGTGCAGCAAAACAGTTTCTTCGACAATTCTGTTAGGAAACTGCAGTCGAAACTGCTGCTTACAAGTCGCATAGAAATATTGCCATTCCCCATTTATTAACTGTCCTGATCTAAAATATGCTTCAATAATAAAAATGTTTTCTTTCACTGTGTACATTTTGTATTGTATTAACAAATATTTTATCATTAAAACTATTTATCACATAAAATTATAAATACCATTTGTGTATAAAGTTATTCATCAGTGTGCAGGGCATCTGTAGGTATAGTTTTCCAGGTTTTAAGAGTGTCAAGTGAAGCAGATTAGCCAGCAGCGGGATTCGTCCAAGTGCGAGTGACTTCGGGGGGCCATTTCCTTATGTAAGCAGCATCGCCCAGCAAGGATAGTGCCTGCTACGTGTAGAGAGAATTTTCAGGGGCTCGTACGTGTAGAAATTCCAACCAACAAGCCATTCCCAAGTGCATAATCTCCGTGGCGTCATTGAAAAGGGTATCCAGCGTCCGAAAGGCTTCCGATTAAGGTAGGATTTCACAGGAAGCCTTCGCTACAGCCCCAGAATTCACGGGGTTCGTCAAGTTGAGACTGTCTACGAGGTGTAGCGCCAAGTTCCGTCCAGTTAGCGTCCTTTGAAAATGCAGGATGACGGGGCATTTTTCAGTTTTTACTGGATATAGAATAAAAAACGATCGCGCGTGGGTTCTATGTCACACTAGAAACAAAATGAGCTTAGCAGTTGCTACGTCACAGTATTAATTACATTTACTTGATGCTTTATTGCCATTTTGGTGTTTTAAAATTCAATTTACGCTGTTTTCTCACTGGTGGATAATTTTGCTTAATCAAATTTAGAGGTTATCTATACGTCAGATTTGAGAGTAATTGTCACACAACGAGTTAGTTGTCGTACAAAGTTTTTCTTAATTTTATGAACCTACACCCTGAACCAAGTTTGTCTCATGTTCTATTAAACTAGGCGCGAATTTATTGCGGATAGATAAAATAAGAAAAGGGCAATAAACCATTTATTTATCGTAATTATTATTACACTATTTTAATTTACCCTGAGTTTGAAAGGCAGGTTCGTAATTGAATCTAATACATTTTATAAAGTGTAGTATCCCTTGCCATAATAATTTATTATATTTAAAACAATATTTATTATTTATTAGCCGGGACTATTACAATACAATATATAATGCACTGTACGTCCATGAATTGTTTCAACAAGAAGTATAATTGAAGAAAACATGTTAATTTCAATTTCACATTTAAAAATATTAAACATTACTTTTTGAGCCTCCACGTAGGTGGTACTATCCTAATTAACGTAATTTTAAAATTGAGTTGTAAATTTAAAAAAAATCAGAAGAAAATATCTTTAGCGCAACATAAAACCTTTTGCTAGATCCAATAACGGTTGAAGAGTGTTCAAAATTATGTACAAATTGGGTAAAAATATATATCTGAACATTTCTAATAATACTTCTTATTCTTATTTTCCCATCCCTTATGCCTACGGTGTCGTGTTGCTCGTCTATTTTTGATATTGTCTAAGACTGGCTGCCCTTCCTTTTGGTTGTGCTAAGTTCTTCCCTCTTGCCAATGCTATTTTCTCCATTCCTTCCTCCTATGTTTCCCTATGCCATCCTACGTATTTTCTTCCGTCTAGCCTTGCTTCCAATATCCTTCTCGGGTTTCTGTTTTTTTCCCATTCTCATAACGTGTCCAAACCACGTGAACTGTTTGTTCTCTACTATCCTTTATCTAATAGACTTGTCTGTCCGTGACGCTGTTTTGTTTGTCCGGGACGCTGTTTCAGCAGCCAAACCGTAAAAGATAGAGAAAAAAGTTATGAAAGTTATATGTTTGGAATGATCATGTCAGGTCAGGAACCGAATTTCAGTCACGTGACACTTCCGGTTTTCGAGAAATCACGTGATTTCTCGAAAACCGGAAGTGTCAGTACGCTGTTTCAGCAGCCAAACGGAGCTGCGACTCTCTGCGCCTTAAAACCTCGATCGGTTAGGCAACCACTTTGACAGCTTCCAGAATGTTCCGATGGGGCGTACCACTTTGACACCTTCCAGGTCTGGGTACAGTTTTTATTTAATACGCGTTCTATTTGAAAAACGGTCTTTTTTGTTTTTTTAAATGAGAAATTTGTCCCACTGGGTAGTTTCCACTAATAGTTATATTTCTAATTCTTCTCTAATCACTAAATTTCTGATTTTGTCACATTTCGTTCTTCCGACCATTCTTCTCAAGTACTTCATTTTCCCCGCTATTAGTTTACCCTTCACCTTGTCTTCCATGACTCAGCTTTCCGATACATATATCAGAGTAGACACATAAATACTTATATAAACTGAAGCAATTAAAGAAAACACTTAGTAATGCGCATTACGTTAATTTGCAAATAACACGACGACATAAGGAACTATTTCCGATCGCGGACGAAATGTGCGATCTGAGGCTATAAAGAAGCGGCCCACGCAGGCACAAACATGTTTATATATATTAAAAATTAAGTATATGTACATATATCAAGTAAAGTAACTTTTCTATTCTAAATAAGACAAAATAGCATTAGCAAAAAATATTCCGAATGTAAAATGTTAGCTTCTAGCAAAACTGTAGGCATATTTGGGCATTTTTACAAAATAGTAACTTTTTAGATAAAATAATGCAAGAAAATTGGAGCTGTGCTTATTTTTTATCTTAATTTGATATTACCATATCCCAAACAAATTCAGATAGTAATAGTACCTGTAATTTCCTTTAAGATATACTAAAAAGTTTGGTAAATGGTATTTAGACAGTTTTCTCCCAATAATTCATCTTAAGAAATCGACTTTATTAATCTTAGTAAACATATATAGGATTGTGAATAAATTTTTCTAGTATAACAATTGTTTACTTCTTGGAAAAACTGTAATTTTATCTGAAGAATAACTGTTTCGTTAAAGTACTCAAAGCTGCCCAAAATTTGACAATAAACCTGAATACCCTAATACAAAATGTTTTTATCTACCGCAAAGGCCTCCTTGCTTTCAAAAATTAGAAATATTGCTGTAATATTTACTTTTGTGTTCTTTGAGTTGCTTGAAAATATTATTTATTAGTATTCGTATGATTATGGACATATAATACGTTCCAAATATTTCTAGTATTAAACCCTGCCCGAAGTTATTTTAAGGGACTGGGGGTAGCTTTAAAAGTTTCGGAGGCTGGGCGGTCAATAGTGACCGGTATCGTGCATGGGCAGATGTGAAACCTGATACGACCAACTGTGCGAGCTCTTATGTGATTTTGAAGTGTTACTTGTGGTAATTAATATTATGTGGACTACTAGAGTGGATAAAGCATTAAGGTCTGTAATGAGTACTAATACTTGAGTAGCTTTGCAGTGGAATCTGTATGTAGTTTTATTGCGCATCCGTTTTGAACACTGTTTCATTCTTAGTATTGCTGCTTTGTTGTTGGGGTCATTATTTTGTTTGTTGGGTTGGTGTCCACTCGGACCCGCTTTAGTGCACTAGATGCCTGGACTAGCGATCATCCTGCTAGATGATCTCTGATCTTTAACTTGATATGCAATTATCAGTGATGCAGAAAGCGCATCTGAATAACCCGAGATGCCTTGTGATTTTATGTTTTTTGCGGGGACTGCAACCGCAGATGCGTATCACACTGACATGAGTTGTAGCTCATTGGTCTAGTTAGCATTCGCCTAATTGGCACTATATGCTGTAAGCATTCGTATTGCAAGATTATACAGGCACATAATCGGCGGTGCACCTGAAATGTATTCCTGAACGAGGTTCCTATTCTACTAGAGGCCACGTGGGAGCGCCGCGAAGACACATGAAAGGGCCCGCCGGTCGCCTCGCTTTCACCCAGTATCATGTTTCTGACCAACAACCCTTAGACCGAGGTGGCATTATGGAATCCCCAGCCTGTAAATGTATGCATGAAGACCGATCTAAATCCAGAAAAAAATAAATTAGCCCGGAACCCTGAATCTGTGTACTTACAATATATTTAAAATTAGCAGAGTTTAATCCCCAAATATGAAATTAGAATTCAAACATTTTTTTTTAATTATGTCTCTGTTGCATTCATCCGTGGACACACTATATACATAATTTTATTTTTTAACGTCTATCCCATTTACAGCAGCACACTTTTTTCTAACCAAAAAGTTTCTGCAAGAAGAAAATAATTTCAAAATAAATGTCAACGGTTTCTTTCAGCTTCTGATCTGATGTAATAATAGTTACCGGGTAACCAATCATAAAAGAACGAATACAATTTTCAAAGCTCAACACCTCACTTGACTAATTTTACATTCGTACTAGACGTTAGTTAATCTAAAATTGAAATCATGTTTCTGGCCATTACAGCTCTTTTATGTCAGTAACTGCTAATAATAGTATAATTTTATTTTTGGGTCAAGGAATTATTCACGGATCCTTTATTGTGCTACATCTTTCAGGCATAATATCGATGGACGATAACGAGAACGACGATGCCAACCCATCAATTTCCTGCAGATAATAGCGTTCTGACTGTTTTACAGTTCCAGCTGCTCATAGTTGAGCGCTTGCAAACGGAATTATTTGTAAGAGCCATAAAGTAATCCCGAATTTCCGAGCTATTCTGCTATTTATTGAATGTATTCTGATAATTTCTAAAGAAAGACAAAAATGCTTTCATATTAGATGATTACACGAAAAAATGATTTTCTTTTGATTCTGTCGAGAGTTTATGAAGTCGCTTTGAATAGTTAACTTATTTGCTTAAAATGGAGGTGGGCCCTCATTTTTTACAGTTTTCTTTGATATCTTCCGTCGAAAGGCAATGGTAGGAACAGATTTCCTGTTTTAAACCTCAATTTAACAAAGTCGGTTGCTTTAAAGTAGAAGTGATATGCCGCATCTACCCAAATAAAATTATAACGTTATAAGTAAGTTTGCATAGAATGCTTTGTTGGAAAATCGGCGGTCGTCAGTTAGTTTTAGGGGTGAAAACCTCAGTTCTCTCCCACCACCGAAATAAAAAGTGGATTTAAATTTCAGAATTAAGTAGGGCAGTCGCCAGCACAATTAAACACCTAACAATATGCGTAAAACCTATTTTAGTTGTCTTTTTTATAATTGAAATTATAACTAAAACTATACTGATCAATTGTTTAGCAATTTTATAGCATATTTTCTAAAAGCTGCGTATATAGTTTTTTTACTTTAATCGCAATTGAATTAGTATACAAAAACGAATTTATAAAGCTAAGTTTGGTAAATAATAGAAGATATCAAGCCTCGATGTCGATGATTTAAGTTATGAACGTCATTTCGAAATGTAATTATGTTGGTTTTCCATCCTAAGCATACAGTTTCTTTGATATTATGCTTAATGTAGCCAGTTTTCTTATCACGTTAATAAATCGCTAGTAAATATTTTGAACAAACTATTTACTTAAATGTAGCCATTGTCTACATACAATATCGCAATAATGAAACTGTGTTAATATTGTAATTCTCCAAAAAAGTAACGCATGATCTACGCTGAAATCATTTCTGCACAATTACTTTTACTTAATTACTTAATTTAGCTTTAAGGGTAGTCAGAATGCCACGGTCCGATTCATACTCAAGTATATAGACGAAATTCTCATTATATTACATTACATACAACATATCTATTGCTCTAAAAATTCACAAGTCAAGGTCTCTTAAATTAGAATTACTTATACGAGTATCACGAATATACAATATTCAAGAAGAAAATAAAATGCATTCGGGACGCTGTAGAACTCATCCTGGACAGTGCTACAACCCACGATACTTGGTATATTCCTGGTAGCCCGTGGTGCGGGGGACGCCGAATATACGCCTGACTCTGAGTTCTGTATATGACAGTGCCAAATGGTTCCCTTGTTTGCATTTGGTGTCCAACTGATGTTAAATTTTAAGAAACAACCCTGAAGAGCTCCTCGTAGCTAGTTCAGGTAGTACTGCTACTAAACGGTCTCTGGGGTCATTTTTCACGACCCCCCCCCCCTCCCTCCCTTTCGAGCGCCTAGATATTTAACTTTTACTTTGTCAATGCCCGAGCGTCAGCAAAGCTGTTCATAAAATGTAAAAACCTGAGCTATGTGCAAATTATTCGTTTTATTGATTCCTGCGTTAAAGCAAAAAATATACAACATTTATTTGTTTAAGGTGCTCACTTTGTATATGTTTGAAAGAAGGTCTATTCGGCTTCGAACCAGATAGACATATAATCCGCATGCAAAATATCGTCTTCATCCAGCAAATAGTTTTACAGCTACACCGCCAACAGACGAACAGACAGACAGACGGAATTGAGAAAACTTGTTTTTGTCATATAGGGACCCTGAAACATGAAGATCTGAAGAAATATCGGAAGGTGATTTTTCACGATTACAACACGTTCTTCGTCCTTCAAACGAAGGAAAGAAGAAAGTGTCAATGCATTGCTTTAGTGTTTAATTATAGATAGCCATATACAACCAACATTACACACCTTTCTGGATATTTTATCGAAAATAAGTTCCACGTAGTTCTCAAGCTACTATCATTCCGATACCACGTTAACATTTCAACTTTTTCGTCTTTGATGTATACATGGTTGTATTAAAAAATCATAGTGTTATGCTAAAGCCAAAGAATAAAAACTAATTGCGATTAATTTGACATGAAATAATTTGATTACTGCTTCCACAGCAGACTATTTTTTTTAAATTGAAGATTAAATTTAAAATTTAGTGTATAGTTGATCGCATAATCTCATGTTAAAAGGTCTGTATTGAAATCGCCTACACAGATTACTTTATTGTGAGCTAATAAAGGGTGTTTTTTTAGAGTGGGAGAACTTTAAATTGAAATAAAACACAGAAAAATGTTTTTAATATCCATGAAATTGGCTTTATTTGAAAGATAATTTTTATAATACTCGTGTCTAAGTAAATACTTTCTAAAAGCAACTAATAACATTTCAATAATTAACTTACGTTAATAAGTTTCATTATCTTTAGTTTTGTCGATATTACCTTCCCCTTGTCGTCTTTGATGTTGCTTAGAGTTGCTGGTTTCTGTCTTCTCATGTTTCCCATTATGCCATAAAATTGATTTTCTTTGTACCCTGTCTTTATTTCCTCCCCAAAGTCGGTCCCGCTTTTTTCTTATTTTATGATTTTCTCTGGGCGTCCTCTTCCTACCATAGTCTATTTGCTTTTTGTATTTAAGTACTTTTACCGCTTTCTTTTATTTCTTTACTACCGTCTTAAGCATGTCTGTCCACCAATAAATTCTTGTTATGAGAAAAGTTATTCATGACCTCCGCCGACTGTTTACGGATCACGTTATTTTTAAATTATGATTAATAAATTATTCTTAAAATGTATAAATGTATATTACGAAAAATCTTAAATTTTTATTTCTAGTTTTCATTTCACACAATATTTTATGATTTTTTTTATGACTGAAATGTGCTTTTCCAATTTTCGGTTTATGTTTAATACAAAGATATAATATTTTTTCTCCGCTTGGTGATCCCGTCCTTTCTCCGTATTTCTCTAGACACCGTGCGATTTCATTATTTTTGTTTCCCACTCTTCTGCTTAACCTACCCATAATGTGTTGTAATGTGTTAAAAAATGTATCAATACTTCAAACTTCTATTACAAGGAAAAGACACAGAAAATGCAACTGGTAACGAGGAAAATATTATGACGACGATAGAGAAATCACAGAGACAAGAACAAGAGCAAGAAGGTGACGATGATATTACAAATGAGGAAGTCTCAGACGCCATAAAAAAGACAAGAGCAGCTAAAGCATGCGAACATGTAACAAGTAACTACGGATATATTAAAAGCAACTGCGGATGATCCGGTAGATATACTACGGAATATTTTCAATAGAGGAATTGCACCAGAAAAGTGGAAAATCGGTATAATCACTCCTATTTATAAAAAATAAGATTACAATAACGCCAAAAGTATCGAGGAATTTTAGAACAGGTGGACAAATTGAAATATTTGGGTTCAATAATAACTCAAGATGAAAAGCCAGATGAAGAAATAACAGAAGCAGTAGCGGGAAGATATTTTAACAGCATCAAGAGTACAATATTGACCTGGAAGAAAATACCAACAGAAATTAAAGTGTAAATATATATTTTTTTAAGTAGCAATCCCAATATTAACGTACCTACGGTTCATAATCAACGATATCTAACAAAAATTAACGTAAAAAGCTAAGTAGCACATAAATTAGGTTTTTAAGGAAGATGGACAGTAAAAAATAAAGGGCAAAATCCGTAACACAGTATATGAAGAGAAATTACAGGTAAAGCCCACAGAAACAATTATAAAATGACAAATGAGATGGCTTGGACATATAAACAGAATGGGGAAAGAAAGAATTGCACGAAAAATATACGAGGCCAGACCACTGCAAGAGAAAGGGAAAGGAAGACAAAAAAAAACATGGACAGATGAGGTAGGAAAAGCAGTAGAGAAGAGGGGTGTAAAGCTGGAAAAGATAGGTACACTGACGCAAGACAGAAGAGAATGAAGAGAGGTGTGGACAAGATCATCAAGAGACTAGGGTAACTCAACCCACACAAACTTACACCCATAAGGGTAGAAATGCCACATGAAGTACATAGGTTCATAATTTACCCAACGGGCAAATTTTTGGTTATTTGGAGAAGGGAAAAGGGGTTACATTGAAATTCAATTACCGTCTCGTCTACGATTTGTTTGTGGAGTGTCATATCAATATCAAATCGAATATAGATCATAAGAACACCCCATACCGTCATGTGATCTACAGTTTTTGCCAACACTTTCTGTATCGAAGCCGCCCTGAGAAAAACTTCCCGTTATTTGTAGAGGGAGAGCTGTCGATATCTTCAAGCACCGCCCCAACGACCGCAACTTTTTCCTCCAGCTTAACAGCCAGCTATCCTCCCGGTCCAGCCGGGTGAACTGCATTCAATTAAGTTGTCTATTGTTATTATAATATATCGTAAGTTATTTATTATTAGTTTTGTAACGTGTTACATCTACTTACTATAGCATTTGGCGTATGTAACTTGCTGTCTATTTTTGAATACGTATTACCAAGTAAGGGATGCTTGTGAAATAAAATTTAGGGCATATCCTGCTAATACTTCATTGTCGTCTTTCGAACTCTTGGCCAAGTGTATCGAAACTATATACTCTTATGGAATTTGCGGTGTAGACATTTGTAGAATTTCTTGTAGGTTGATATCACTGTGATCAAGTATAGAACCCTACTAAGAAATTAAAGACATTGTTACGGTCCCAGACTTCAGTTGACTCCACTAAAATGTGCATGTTATTTGAAGATAAGTTTGAAATTACTCGTTACTGGTTATTTGTACAGGTCTGTGCAGTTTCACGTATTTTGCAGATAACGCATTTCAGCTATACAGACTAAGGTAGGTTCCAAGTCCGGATCTGAGCGCAGTACCATATCCTCCCGTAGCGTCGCGTCGAAGGAAAGCTTCTCCGAGTCAGAGCTTTTCCTTCCGGCTAGTGCAATGCACTCGATGGTGCCTAATTTCGCTCCTCTACCAAATTGACTTTTATACGTAAACATCTACGCTTTCAGAGTAAAACCTCGCCCATGTCCCACTAGGGCAAACCGTGTCCATTACAAATTCATTTAAAATATTACTCGAGAGCCAAGTTTCTATGATAATGTGTCTTTTGAAATTATTGTGCATTTATACCGGTTGACCGGTTTTAAAGCCGAACAATAAACAAATGATATGTCTAACGCAATTGATGTATAAGGACCTTCCCTGTCCCTATAATTTAAAGTTTTACTCTAGACAAACTTGTTTTTAAATGCAATGTTTCTAGTAGCCTTGTGGTATATACAACTGTTAAAGTGATATTGAAATTTTTTCAAACGTAAGTTTTTTCTTTCAATTTTAGCAAGCGCTGGTGAAGTTACTTTGGAACGTCAGTTTATTTGCTTAAAAAAGGTGGTCCAATTTATTTATATCTCGCATTCAGGAACAGTTAGGAACATATTTACTGTTGAAGTGATATACTGCATCTACCAAGACATTTAGAAAAGCACAACAAATTAAAAAGAGCATGGCCTAAAAGATAAATTCAAAAGGACAATGATCAATTTCGACTATTCTTGACGATTCTAGCCTTTTATGTCACAATTTTGATTGTTTATTTCGTATTGCGTCGTTTATTTCAAAAGTTTCTGTCTCAGAATTTCTAGTCGTGTAATTTCTAACTTTAATTCCTATTTATGATCTTCTGCTTCTTATTCTGGCTATATTTTTGAGAATTTTGACTATCTATTCCAGAATTTTGACTTTCCATCTCAGTTATGTTATGTTTTATATTGGTAACTGTATGTTTTATGTCAGCTGTATAATTTCCTATATAAATATTCTCAATAACAATTTTAATTTTTACCTCGAAATTGCGTCATTGTATTGCGAAGTTCTTACATAATTCTAATTTTCAAAAAAAATATCTTCTAAGTAATTCGAAGTTCTTCTTTATCTTTTTAAAATATTTTCGCTTTATTCCAAAATCTTTATATTTGTCTTAAGATCCTGACATCTTATATCACAATTCTAATGTCAGTAATATTTACCATAACTTAGAAATATTTTGTCGCGGAAATCGTTTTAAGGCTATTAGTTTTTATTTCAAAAGGCTTACTTTTTATTTCAAAATGCTGACTGGTTGTAATTCAATTCTAACTGTTGACCTCGGCATTTTAAATCTATACCGCAAAATTGTAGTGTTTATCTTTATTCAAATTTCCCCATCATAAATTCTTACATTTTTCATCATTTTTAATTTTAATCTCAGAATCCTAAAATTTTGTTTTTTATATCAGAGTGTTAACCTTTTAAATATGAAACTAATTGTCTCGTTTTAAAGTTCCAAGTTAATTTTTAGAACTTTAGCTTTTTATTACTTTTACTTTTGTTTTCAAAATTATGATATTTTATATCAATAGGCTGAAGTTTTTTGTCAAAAGTTTTACATTAAATCTAAGAGCTTCAGTCTTTTTCTTGTAATTTTAGCTTGACGTTCAAGATTATTGTTTATTTATTATCATGGAATTCTAACATTTTATAACTGAATTGTTATCTTGTATCTGAGAAAAATGACATTCTATTAGGTAATTGTAATTTCTTATCTTAGAATTCGGACCTTCATCATCATCTACGTTCAAGGGGTAGACTTTTCTGCCTGTTCTAGGGATTCTATGTACACCAATAGAAGATCCATTGGATCCACAAATCAAAGACCATGTGATTTAGCAACAATAGACTTCATTTGTTTCATTTATAAAGCATGCGTAAAGCTTGGAATCGAAAAAAATCAGGTGCTCCATGGTTTTGTGAATCCAAAACACCTACATGTCCCAACTTTTCCATATACAGAGACTCTAGCCTGTGTCGGCTCTAGGCTTCATCTTTCGCGCGGTCGACCAACGTTTTTTCTACCTCTTGGTGCGTATTGGTACGCTAACTTGGGGTACTTGCCTGGATCCATTCGGCCCATGTGTTCTTTCCAGAATATTTTGTATTGTATACTTATTTCTTTTACGTTGAACATTCCAAGTTCGTTTCTTATTTACACGTTCCTCTTGTGCCGCCGTTTACGGATCTCAAAAAATTCATTGCTGAGGCTTGAATGCTGGCACTTTCTTTCTTACATAAGGTCCAGGTTTCACTTCCGTAGAGAAGTGCTGGTACTGCCATTATTTTGTAAAACTTTAGACGCGTTTCACGTCTAGTTTTACTGCTCAGTGTAAGTTATATTGTGCCGCACATTTTCTGGAATGTACCCAACTTAAAAACGTCTGTATCCTTGTCTTAAGATATATCGCATCCAAGGTAATTGAAACTTTTGACTTGCTCTAATATTTGATTATTAATAGCTATTCTTGTTTTACAGGTTTTTTTCTCTAAATGCCTTTTTTTAAATTTCACTGTAAAGATCAGACAATTCCATGGAGTTTGTATAAAACTGTAGTTCATTTTCTGAAGTTGTCACTACTGCTTGATCATCTGCAAACAATATAGTATTTTCCCACGTCCACATACGAAAGTGGCAATTTCCACAGAGTCAAGTAGCCACCAAAAATAACATTAGGGGTTTTTGCATAGCGTTCCGCTAATATGACGTTCCGTTAAAGCTTATGTTACCTAGCGACGTCACCGATACAGCCAATCTAAATCAAATGTTTCTATTTTAACGTAACGTTATTTTATCTTCATCGGTGTTGTTATAGACTATTAACCAAATTAGTTTTAGTATCGTTAAGAGCTCCATTACAGCACTGAGTGCGGTAATGGATACTATCGCACTATTTTTATATAAAGAAATACATTGAACCAGAATTTATTGACGAAGTTAAAATATTGAACAATACACGTTTGCTTATCACTTAACGAGACTCGTTTGATTGCCGCAAAACTCGGCTCATCGTCTCTTTCTGGCAATCAAACTCGTTTCGTTAAGATGCTCATAATCCAACTTGTATCGTATATATCCATTAAAGTGGCGTTATACAAAAACTACCTAATGTCATTCATCTGGTCGTTATCATAACGAACGTGCTTGCTTTAAAAAATGCAGAGCTAAATATGTCGTTTTAACCTAAAAATTGCTGACAATATGTCATTTTAACTTAGAAACTATGGAAAATATGTTATTTTAACCTAAAAACTACTGAGGATCTTCTGACATTGTGAGTTGTCACAATAAAGCTGGCATTCATTCTTTTGTGGGCGTACATAACTCGCTGGAAAGTATATCGTACGCTACTATTTTAAGTCACTCGGCTTCGCTACGCTTCGCCTAGTTACTCAATTATACTCGCACGATATATGCCACTTTCGCAGCTTATGTAATCTACTATAATTGTCTTATTTTCTGTTTTCCAGGTTTCCAACATGACGTTGAGGTATACAGGGTGTCCAGTAAAAGTGTTCTGTAAATTTAGATATAGATTCAGCAATGAAAACCAAGCATAAAAGTTCATATCAACATGGGGGATGCGATGCTTCGTTTCAATGATATTCGATATTTCAAAGTGATTTATTAATTGGGGGAGTCCAACGGAAATGCTACTCGAGCAGTTAGATTATACAGCAAAAGGTGTTCAAACCGACGTTTACCGTGCGCTAAAACGTTTTAGAGTGTAGATAGGAGACTGCGAGAAAATGGTTCGTTCATACATCGTTCTTCTTATTGGGGCCGTAATGTTCGTCGAAATCCAGATGTTGAAGAAGAAATGCTAAATATCGTTGACGAACATCCTGAAACAAGTGTACGGCGAATTTCTGCAGCTACTGGCATTGCAAAATCCTCAGGATGAAACGTGTTACATTAGCAGCGACTGTATCCATTTCACTTTCAAAAAGTTCAAGCTCTAGTAGAACCACTTGGCAACAACAAGCGCCTTTTATTTTCCCATTTTCTTGTGCAACAACTCATTCGAGACCCGGAGTTTACTTTGAAGACTATTTTTACAGACGAAGCATGTTTCACTGAGGACGGTGATTTCAATTTCCACAATTCCCACACAAGGAGTGATAAAACCCATATGCTGTAATTTCTTTAAGACACCAGCAAAAAATTTCTATCAACATTTGGTGCGGCATAATTGGAATTTAATTTTTAGGACCGTTTGAACTGCCTACTACATGGTAACGTATACAAACGTTTCTTGCAAGAATAATTACCAATGTTATTAGAAAATGTACCTCTGACCACAAGACGTGATTGCTGGTTTATGCAAGATAGGGATCCTACCCATTTTGCGTTAAATGTACGACAGTTTTTAAATAATTATTATCCCCAAAAATGGATTGGAAGAGAAGGGTCCCATGGCCACCAAGATCGCCCGATTTAAATCCGCTCGAATATTATATCTGGAGCCATTTAAAAAATATAGTGTATGCTCGCACAGTAATTTCTGGGGAATAATTTCTGCGAAGAATACGCAAAGCATGTGAAACTATTAGAAGAACACCTGAAGTCTTAGAGAGAGTTTGTCGGAGTTTGGAACAAAGAGTACGTACGTGTATTCAAGTGGAATCGTCACTTTGAACAATTGTTAGAATAATTTATTGTTGTTAGTTTATTTTTGTTTTATTGAATTGCCTTTGCAACAGTCTGTTTTAAATAGGATGTGATAAACTAAAAAAGTTAAATGTTAAATATCTTCCTAAAGAGGCATTTAACCCTCCATGTTTATATATGAACTTTTATGCTTGATTTTCATCGCTGAATCTGTATCTAAATTTACGGAACACCGTTACTGGACACCCTCTATATTAAACAAAATAGGCGAAAGGGCACACCCTTGTTGTACTCCTTGGTTTGTCGGCAAAAATTGTGGAAGTGTTCATTTTCTCCCATGTCAATGCGGGTCTTGAGACATAAGGTTTGTACGACTGATCCCAGCGAACCCAAATCTGTGCATTATTTTCCAAATTTTAGATTTGATTACTATATCGAAAACTTTTAGGTAATCCACAAAAGCTATATGTTTTTCCAAATTTTGCTCTCTACGTTTTTCAATTATTAATTTTAAAGTGAGAATGCGGTCGATACATAACCGTCCTTTTCTAAACCCATTTTGATCCTCATTTATTATTGTTTCAGCTATTGGTTGGACCACGAAACGTGTACCGCCTGACGGATTTTGAATACAACCCAAATTACAGAAATCATTACAACCTAGCAATCTAGGTTATTCTGATGCAAAAACACATCACAGTATAGTTTGACGATCCAAATATCTTTTTTTATTTTTAGTGTTATGTGTCAAATTTGTGTCCACTCTTCGTGGAAATGTATACAAAGCATCAAACAATATATGGAATATGTGACATCAAAGCACATCAACATTATTAACCATTGCAATATATTCCTGGTAAATCTGGTAAATGTGGTTAAGATGTAGTTGAATTTTTTAACGAATACGTACCTGATAATTAACGTAGGGTTGTGTGATTCTTTAGCCTATATACTGTAATGGTTCACTGCAGATAGAAATTCTGATTGCCTAATTAACTAAATGGATAACGTCTACATGAGCGCAGAATATTTTTTTTTTAATATTATATTTATTGCCAGATCAACAATTACATTGTTATACATAGCATGGATGTTACATATGGTATCCTTGATGCAGATTAAGGTAAGGAGACTATTTGGCTGTCTCAATGGACACTTCACAATAATAGCATCAGTGATTTGCGATGTGGGCTGATATTATATCCTGTCCTCGAATCTGGTATAACCTTGGAGTAGTTTCTGATTAATATGAAAGCTCCAATTGAGACGTGTGTCCAGATGTATGGCCAGGTATTTAACTGCGGAATCGTGTGGTTTCCAGGGTTGTGTTATTAATGTGCAGGCGGGCGGGATTAGTAACTCTTCTAAGCGTGAAAATTTTGGCTTGACATTTTTCGGGGTTAATTTGAGTGTTCCACTGTTGGAACCATCGGTAAATTTGGTTTGTCGCTTGTTGCAGTGCTAATATAGCTTCAAGAGCGCAGAATTAAATATGTTATTTATTGAAAAATAATCAAAACTTTATACATTTATAAGTGCACTTGATGTGAGCAGCAATACCTAATCATTTAAAGGATAGAAGTTAGCATGAAACAAAGCAGATTTTAGAAGGGTTACATTCATAGTTTCAGAAATGATAAATGTTCGGAAGGGCTAATGCAGTTTAATTTGTAACTGACGGAATTGAGCTTATTAATGTCAGACATAATGTAAATAGAATAATAAAAAATAATTTGTTAAATAGAGAAGGAATATGAGCGTTATGTGGTAAAACTGTATAAGCCAGCAAAGGGTAGATTAGCTGAAAAGTAAACGAAATCGTGCTAGCATAATAATTATTGCAAAGAGCAATGAAAATGGAAAGCAACCAATCGAAAGACAATTAGTGAGATGTTAAATGAACTCAAAGTATCAGTGCATTATAAACAAAAGTGATTTTAAAAGCAGAGCAAGTGTTGTAACAATTATTTAAAGAAAAAGACAATATTAGTGGTTAGGTAAAGACATGAGATAAAAACTGTAATCCATAAGGTTAAAAATGTTACCAATCATAATTTCCTTTATAAATATATGAATAGCTAGTTGCTAGGTAACCAGACTGTCATCTATTAATAATAACAAAACAAGCTTGAACATTGTGTGTTGGGGCCAGATTGAGCTTCTGATTAATCATGTAAAATCATAAAATAAAAAGTTCGTAGTTACTCCAATTGTGTTCATAGTTATTCACAAGTGTCCTGTCCGTCTGTGGGTTAAATTTTCCAGGTGTTAAGAGGTCCAAGTGGAGCAGATAAGCCAGCAGAAGAATCGTCCAACTGCAAGTGACTTTGGGGCCCTATTTCCAGCAGCAAGCAGCTTCGCCTGGGCAGAATAGTGCCTGTTACGAGTAGGAAGGAGATTCATGAACCAGCACAACCATAAATTCCATCCAACAAGCGATTTCCAAGTCCAGTATTCCCGTGGCGTCATTTGGAAGTGTGTCAGGCGTCCAAGAAGCCTCCGATAAAGGTAGATTTTCACAGGGAAAGCCTAGGCGTAAGTCCATAATTTTTGGACTTCTGCAATGTAAGGCTGTCTACGAGGTAGAAAGCCATCTTCCAGTGGTACAGAGCTGTCCACTTTCTAGAAATGTAAATATCGAAAATTGAAAATGAGAAATGACCCCACATTTTGCAGTTTTGTACCGGATATCAAACAAAAACCAGTCTCGCGTCTTTTGTTACGTCACGGCTAGAAACAAAACTAACTTAGTAGTTGCTACGTTACAGAATTAATGCTTACCTGACGCGTCTTTGCTATTTTGGTGGTTTTAAAATTTAATTTACGCTATTTTGTGCACCACAGATCATCTTGTTGTTGAGTCAGATTTATAGGTTAGCTAAATGTCACATGGAACTGTGCATTTTTTCGAAAGATTTGCGAGTATTTGTCATACCAAGTTTCTCCTAAATTTTATTAATCCACGACCCTGAACCAAGATTGTTTCATGTTCTATCGAGCTAGTTCCGAATTTAATGCAAATAGATAAGATAAGAAAAAGGCAATAAACCATTTATTTGTGGTAATTTTTAGCACTCTCTTTTAATTTGCCTTGAGTTTGTCAGGTTCGCGATTGAAACTAAATAATTGGAAGGTGATAATTTCCCTTGCCAGTATTTATTTTTAAAACCCCTATATTTATATTATTACATATTAAGGTCAGGGTCATTACAATACATTTCCAAGAAGAGTGCATAGAAATAAACAAATTTGACAGAACCGTAAAAATAAAAAAACGAGATTCGGATAGATAGTCAAACTATAATATCATGGACGCTGACACATGGCAACAGTCGCAGAATTAATTCGATAACTACATATTTTTGTTTCAGTGCATGTAAAAGAAGCAAACTTAACCAAACATAAATTATATTCATTAATTTGTAAACATGTTTTTATTTCTTTCACAGCCAATCTTATAACAGGAGCCAAAATAGCTGGTGTAATGAATGCACACACGTCTACTATTCGGTCTCTTAATTCGTCTTCCAAATTGCGTTTAGAGGTACTTAACAGTACCCCATAGAAAAACAATCTAACGGCGTAAATATCGGGACTTCGTGGAGGCTAAGAGTCAAATTTTCTCCATAAACGCCATTCAAGTAATTCCTTTCATTACAAAAGTAGGGCCCACTGATGTGATCACCCACAATATACCACACCAAATCACAGAAAATACTCTCTGAAAATGTATAACACGTATCCAGTAGGTAACTATTTGCTTGGGCATAGTAATGACTGTTACATCTGTCTACAGCACCGTTGTTTGAAAATTTCGCTTCGTCACTGAACATAACATAATTTGAAAGGTTGGGTCGTACGTTAATTACTTCGACACGAAGTGTACGAAGTATTGAAATTGCCTCATATCGAAAACCACTCAAATATCTTTAAAATTCGTATCAACCGACTAATGACCCCAGTATACCAAATGTTCTTCTCGGCTGTGCGGAGCTTTTGGTGAAGACCCCAGCCTACTAGATCCCCCCCCTCGTATTGGGGGGTGCCTAAACGTGCTGTGCGGTGTACGTATGTTAGTATGTGTACACGATTCCGGTCGCCAGGAACCTTCCTGAAGTCTTGGATTGTTTTCATACGATAGGTCCTCCAAAAATAAAGGCAACATCAACTTTTGAGGGAGATATGGTGGAAGGGAAACATTTTTTTTGTTTTTTTTTTTTGTAAATAACTGGTTCATAACATTTCATTGTAAGTACTAGCGAAACGGAGTGATTCTGAGTGTCGAAGTATTCTTAAAAAGCTCGCAAAACTGTATTCTTTGTAGAAAATCATTGTCATTAGGACTTGAACCAAGGTCGGATGATAAGGATGGAATGATTTTGTTTTCAATATTTTTCTTATAGAAGTTCTGCTAATCTCCAAGTTTGTACTCAAGGTTCGCTGACTAACACGAAAATTTTCGCCTACCTCTTGTAAAACTACAATCTCAACTCCGTGAGTAGCAGGTCTTGCTCTTGGCGTAGAAGGTTTGCTGAAACTCTCATATTTGTTCAACGAAAATTCCAGACGTCTAAACATACTTTCAGACAGTGCTATGCGATTAGGATAACACTGAATGCATAAAGTACGAGCAGTCCCTGCGTTTTTTGCGTTTTTCCCTTATTCGTAAACATGATTTTACACTGCGATAACTAATTTCGAAAACATTAACTTCTCAAAATAACATGCACCACATTTGTAATTTGTTTGACATTGCCAAAGTGGCGGCGCCGAGATGTCCGGCTTTATTTAGAGATGTGGTACTTTTCTGCATTAGCAACACTTTCCTGCATAGCAACGCCGATTCGTTTTACGTTTAACAGTACTGAAGTGTCTTGTAGGTGGCACTGTAATTCTATGTCAAACTCGAGGTTAGCAGGTTAGGCTTTGCGTCAGTTTTGACACACAATCAGTGGCGTAACAAGACGGTTTGGCGCCGGTGTGCAAGAATAAATGATAGCCGCTGTAGACAAAAAGTTTCAGAAAAAAGAGAAAGGGGGGTAATTTTTGATCATGCAACACTTTCAATTTAAAAGAAAATTAATAAGCTCTTTTCTTAACATGAAAGGTTACTTACTGCAAAATAAAACACATTTAGATGTTTCAATCTTTTATTAAATACTAGCAAGATGCCCGTTCTTCGTACGGACTACAAATGTTTGTTTCTTCTAAATCTTAAGTGAATTCTGCAGTCGTTCCCCTCCCCGCCCATCACTCAATACGATAAACTAACAAAGGCTGCAAAACAATATTGTAGGTAAAAAGGAACCAATATTCTTCCGAAAAAAGTTCTGCTTAATTCTTTTATTCTTCACGTACCCTCTGGAAATGTGTATGTAATTATTGTCGTTACCCTTGTATAGATTGATAAAACTATAGTTTTAGCATAACAGTGGATACAATCAAAAATATATGTACTTATTAAATTAATGCTGTATTCATATATTATTGCAGTATACCCGTTTCCACCACAGGGGGATGGAATTTCAGAAATTCTCCTATTTTATTCTAAGAGATATTGAGAAATTCGTGAAGACACAGTTTACCCGTTTTTACCTCTTGGGGTAAAATTTCTAAAAATTCTCTTAGCCCGTTTTATTCTGAAATGAACCCAGAGGGGAAATAATTAACAATTTTAACCCCCTACCCCTTTTCAGTTTTCCCTTTTTACCGCTTTAGGGGGGAAATTCAAAAAACCTTAAAACCCCTTTCTAAAGATTTTAAAAACTCATTTATATGACAAAAAGAATGCTCTAACTCAACAAGCACAGGAGATACAAGGGGTTCTATAATTCACCCCGAATGCAGATTCCCACCTTTAAGGGTCGATTAGGGCAAAATCCTAAAATATGTTTTTAGACATTTGCCTTGGATACCCTTGCAAGCAAACACCAAGTCGATATCTTATCGCGTCTAAGAGGTATTGAGGAATTCGCGAAAACACAGTTTTCCCTTTTCACCCCCTTACGGGCAAATTTTTCAAAATCCCTGAAACCGCTTTTTAAATATTTTAAGAATACATCTATATGCCAAATAAGAATGTTCTAACTAAAGAAACATAGGAGATACGAAGGGTTCTTTAATTCACCCCGAATCCATATTTGCACCTTTAGGGGTTGATTAGGGCCAAATCCTGAAATACGTTTCTAGGAATTTTCATTGCAAATCTTTGCAAGTAAACACCAAGTCGATATCTCATCGGGTGTAAGAGATATTGAGGAATTCGTAAAAACACATATTACCCCTTTTCACCCCCTTAGAGTTAGAATTTCAAAAAATCCCTTCTTAGCACTACCTTACGTAACAAATTGAATCTTCCACCCAAATTTCAATTTCGTAGTACCAGTGGTTACGGTTCTGCGTTGATTAGTCAGGGTTGTGACTTTCCTTTATACCGGGTGTCCATTCTCAAAGTCGAACATAGGCAATTAACATTAGTGCATTCACTCGTTCTTCATTGAAATAATTCATTTTTCTGTAGATAATGTTAACATATGTTTACAGAAAACACCTGATTTACGCCAACTAATTACCAATTTTTTTGACAAATGCTATCGAACTTGAAAAGCAAGGCAAGGCGTATTTAAAAATTCCCAAGTTTTAAATTAGTATTTTAAAATAAAAATTGCATCTTGAGTATTATTATTGTCATCATTTGATGCGCAATAATTTTATCTTTCCATTGATACCATTACTTTCCCTGTAAGTTGAATTGGCGAGCAGGAATCGGCAAAAACGTTCAATACAATGTTAATCGCCTATGTTCGACTTTGAGAACGGACACCCGGTATATGTATAGATAGATAGATAACATAATAATAATAATAATAATAATCCCATTATTCCCTATTGGGACATAGGGTATATTCTCTCCAGTTGTCATTTTCCTTCGGCTTCGGCAAATTCCTCGAATGCAATTGCACGAAATCAATTGCTCGAAATCAATTGCTCGAAAATCAAATTGCTCGAATGTAACTTTTCTCGAAATACAAGTTCCTCGAACCGCAATTTCTCGAAATTGTTTTGCAAAATAAAATTTATAGATATATAAATATGTAGGTATAGCACTTTAATTAAACTCTCTTTTGCGAGACTTTGCTAAAGCTAACATATCTATCAGTGAATTAAAACCAAGAGTACTGGCTCTTACTTTCTCGATACTCAGTAATGCAAAACTCTTTAGGCGTATTTGGCTCATCTTACTTAGCAAAAAGTTTTTAATAATTTGCAATTTAGGAAAAGATCTCTCAGTGGAGGCTGTAGTGACGCGATGTAAAAAATAGGATATAAGTCGTATACAAATCTGGAAAGCTAGCCAATGGGCCATAAAAATAAAGTAAATGCTTATAAGCATAAGGCAGAATGAAAAGCAAATGCTTAGAGCAAAAGGTAGGAGTAAAAGCAATTGCTTCATTCAATATGAATAATGATTACCTTATACTTGCAAGCAAATGCTTTATAAAAACGAGTAAAAGCTCATATCTAAAATATTGGAGATTCGTAGGTACTCATATTTCCACGCTTCTGAATAACAAAATTTTGCGTGTTTAGACCTGCAGTTTACGCAGTTCTAGAGACCTGCTGCGCACATACGGTTATTCAGTGTTCAAAATGTCGTCATTCGAAGATGATGTTGCATGTGAAAGTGATAGTAAGGTGCAGGTACTGGACTTTGTAGCAAATCAAGTCAGCAAACATCCAGAGATCCTTAGATAGTCACAGACGCCCGCATCTAAGAAAAGGAAAGAAGACCCGATAAAAAAATATTAGAATTATATGAAAGTGGTATGGGGCAGTTAATAACTACAGGACAACTAATGAAAAAAATCAATAACATGAAGACACGTTTAAAGAAGAAGACCGATGTAAAAAAACCGGTAATAAGTCTATTAAACTTCTCCCATGAGAAAAAAAACTTTATACGAGGCAATGGAGGGAGACTCAAATCTAACTGTGGCGAAAATAGCAGGTAAGAACAAAAATGAAATATGTTAGGGTGCTTGGACGTACTTAGCTTTTTTTAAGGGGGGTGGGGGGAGTAACTTTCCCAAAAATATATCAGTATTTTAGGTGGTGTCACTATTGCAAACTCTAAAACGAAAATTCGTTTAAATAAAAAAGAAATTGTCTTTTTTTAAAACCGATTTAAAATATTTTTATAGTGTTACCAAATTTCTGTTCTTGTTCTGTTCTAAGAAAGTTTCTTACACACAAAGTGATATGTAAAAAATACGCAAATATATGTTGTCGATATACTTGTAAAACAAATTGATCTTTGAGACGCACAGCGTAGTCAAATCTTACCTTCATGTTTCATAATAGGACCACTATCATTAACTTCATTTTCCTAAATACTGAGAAACGTTTTACTGTATTTTATTTATTATTTGAAGCGAATAAAAATTAATTAATTATAAGTTAAATACTAGTCATAGAATCAATAAATTTTTTTTTTAAAGTAGATAAAAAATACAATTTCGTATTAAAAAAAATTGATATCAGTTGCCCAAATACAAAATGTCGGAGATCAAATTTGAAGAATCCATTTTGGGGTGCAAAACAAATTATAAAACTATCAATTTTTCAAAATATATTTAGGTATTTTTATTACATACCACCTTATATTTTAAAAAACAACAAAATTATTTAGCAACTTGGTAAAAAGACTTTAAACGATAAATGCGTCTTAAAAAATGCATTTTTTTCTGTATCACCTGTCGTTTACCTGTAATTAAGCCGTTCTGGAACATTTGCTCAAAAAAAAAACGCGCGGAACTTCTAATAGTGACAGCTCTGATGTTGCTGAATAGCAGCATCACTTTTCCACAAGTAAATACTCGCACGTGTAAGCAAATGGTTGGCTTTATTCATACGTTTGAAGCCAATCCTTTTATATCATGAGCATTTGCTTCATACTTTTAAGCAAAAGCATTTACTTACAATTTTAGTCATACCCCTTAAAGCATTTACTTTGAATTTTGCAAGTATAAGCATATGCTCCCTTTTATTCATATGGCCCATTGATGTGTGATTAGACAGAGATTTTTCTCCCACTTCCTTCACTGATAAGCAAGATTTAATACTAGTTGTGTACGAAGATCGAAATTGTACAATTTGCTTTAGTAAGCCGTCATCGAGACGCCTCTGTATCTGAGGCAATCGCCAGAAATTTGCGGTTTAAAACTTTGAATTTATAGTATGTGCACTATGCACTATGAAATCTAAGAATCACAAACACACACTAGAGCTGGAACTTCTAATCTACTGAAAAGGAGAAAAAATTGAGCACTCAAAAGAGCCCAGTGGCGCTCACGTATCATAGTCTGTTGCCGCTTTGAACCACTATGCTAGGAAAACTTTTATTTTCACTAAAATCTCCGCTACCGCGGCGCCTATATAGATTCGGCGCCGAGGTTCTTCGCACCCCCTGCACATATGATAGTTACGCCACTGCACACAATACAAGTATGTATAAAACATCTGGTGCTTCAATATTGTGCATTAACTTCTAATCAATTTCTTGGTGAACAGAATGTATTACTAATAAAATAGATTAGAAGGACCTAGAACAATACGTATTTGTATGAGCAAATGTAGAACAAATTTAACGTTGAAATTACGTAAGTACTGCACGTTGTTCTGTACACGCTTGACTGTCATGCTTGACTACCGCAAAAATTGGACAATAAAAAAAGGACTCAACTGGTGTGAACAGTTCAGACAGTAAAATCGGCATTAACAAGTTTCAAATAGTACTTCGATGATCACATTTCGGGATACAACTCAAATGTACTAAGCACAGAAACCCTTATAAGTTAGAATACTGAAAGAAGGAAAAATAAAAAAGGGAATTTTTTGGTAGCATTATTGGAAAAATCTGGAGTTCTTGAGTAGGACCACACGAAGTGTTATACTTAAACAACACTGTTCATTGTATTCTATTAGATATTACCAAGTATCAGTGTGAAATAGTATATTGTATGTTAAGAGCTGAAAGTGGATTCTTGTCGTTTGCCCATGAATATTGCTGGTTGAGGCGAAGTCGAAACCAGAAATCATGCAAAAGCGGCAACCGCACTTTTAGCTCAAAACATACATACATTTTTTCGACGACTGAGCATATTATTAAAGAAAAATATCATATTTCATTTTATTGAAAAAATTTATTGACAATCAAGTTAACATTACTCGCGCAGTCTATAACATGTGACGCGATTATTTCAACAAATGACGGGCGTTGTCAAGGAAACATTCTGACGTGGTTACCTATTTTGTTCAGGCGGAAACCCAAAACGCTCGGCGAGCGGCAAAGTGATGAAAACGCACGCTCAGCGGATGTCAACTTTCTGTTGTCAAATGACAGTGAGAAAATCTACTTTCGATGTCAGTCGTCGAAAAATAAATTTTAACTGTTTTTAGTGAAAAAGTAGTCTGATACTTTTCACAATCGAGTCTACAGTTTTATTCGTATAACGGTTTCAACATAGTTCACTGACCATTTGCATCTAGTTTTGTCTCAATATTGGATATTAAAGTAAACGTCTATTTGGTTATTTATGTCATTAAACTATATTCAATGTTGTTGCATTATAAAAAGCAGGACTCCATAGACGTACTGGCTAACCTGTATCTACGATATGTTCTCTGAATGTTATATTTTGGCAGTGGTCTATTATGATATGTTTTATCAGACTGTTTCCACTGCCTAGAGTGTATATCTCACGACGTTTCGGGAGTTTTGATCTACTCCCGTCTTCAGGAGTAGTAGGGCGGCACCTAAACTGGAGCAATCAAATTAATTGACCTAATTAAATCCGAAAATTAAATCCGCGGTTTTACCTAATTAATTCCGCGGTTTGACCTAATTAATTTCGCGGTTTGATCTAATTAATTTTCATATGTGCTACTGATTAAATTACGGGGCGGATATTTTTAATTTCCTTCTGGAATTACGAGGCGGCCATTTTCAATTTTCGCGCGAATATTTGAATTTGAAATTTTTCAGATTTTTTTAAGTTCCCTTTTTTTAATTTAAGCTTTCCGGGTGTCGGCCATCTTGGTCTTCTTGCGGCTGTCGTTTTAATTTCAATTTTCTCGCAAATATTTGAATTTCAAACTGGTAAATCTCCCTCTCTTGTACTCCTTGTCTCTCTCTTGCATTCACAGGATGGATGTTTAATTTTAAAAAATCTCTGGCGGACTTGGATTTGAACCCTCTACGTTTGCATCCTTATTGGGCTTACATCGACCGATGCCGCTGCGCTACGGAGCGGTACGGGATTTAAAGGGTTTGAACAGAACGCCATTTCACTGTTCTGACTCCAGATTTTAAAACAAAATATTATTTCAAAAATATAAATTATAAGAATGGACTTGTGTAGCCTATTGTGTTTAAAGGTTGATACAATTTTTTAAAAGTTGGCTTTGTAACTGGATTTCATGGAAATAATTCTTTTATTTTATAATTTGAGTGACGCGCATGAATGGATTGTCGAGATTTCCATTGTCCCTGCCTACTATATAGCTGGAAATTTCCTCTCGATCGTCAAAAAATTGAAAGCTATATGAATATCGGTGCATCTAATTTGTTTAGTTCTTGGTCAATTAATTTAATAGTTTCTTGAAAATACGCGTATTCCTCTGCATTACGAATTTTCGGTTGTATAACGAGGATTGCAATTTAAAACAGGTTGAGATATGCTGTTGTGACTAACAATGCTTCGTCCGTTTAAACAGCCTTGGAGACGATGCTTTGTTCGTCACGGAAAACGTAACGGTTTTGCTCTCTGGCGCCCGTTTTTGAATTTCAATTGGTAAATAAGCCATCTCTCTCTATTGTTTTAAATTATGCTCAAATTTCATTATAATACCATTTTAAACTTTGTCTGAAGAAATTACAATTAGGCGTTTTTAATTTAATTTGCAAGCCGTTTCCTTAAAATCAGTGAACATATGATTTTGTCGCTCCTGGAAAAAGCATGTTGTTCGAGGGGCAATATTTTAAAAATTTCCAACAAATCGGTGCAGGTTTGATGGCACGACGGTCTTTTTAATTTGTAACACCGAGATTGACATGATTGGCTTTTATTTTATAAGTAAGCGGCTGAAATTGTGTTATTATATCGATCAAAACTGTATTTTAGTTTTAAAAATCCCAGTATAAATGCAAATGGACGAAAATAAAAACGCAAACACTTTGTAATAAAGAAATATATTGTTATTAAAATTAATGTGTTCACAATACTCGATTCTTATTTCTAAAAAACTACATTAACCACATGTGAATAATTATTTTAAATCGCCTCACTCATCGCAGCTGTTCTCTCTCGCTCGCATTTATTTAATTTAAAAAAAGCTTTTTGCGCCGGCTCCAAGTCGGGTTTGAACCCTAGTTGTCACGAGATTGTCATGTTTGGTTTTTATTTTATAAGTAAAGCGTCTTAGTTACTTTGAAGCACGCCTTTTATAAAACGCACCAGTCAAATTTAAAATAAATCACTAGGTTTTGGCGAGGATCGACATCGAAATGACAATTTAATAATAATTTTCAAAGTACATTACTCTACCTTGTTGCAATTTTAGTAAGTTTTGAATAAAAACAACACTTTCATTGAAAAATCTTCTGCAACCATCATTTCGATAAACAAAATTTCAGTTACGTAGGCTCATTGTTCATTTTTATTACGAATATTAACTCAAAATTGAACATAAATTACGCAATTACACATCATCTCACATAAATTTTTACAAAAATCGACATCATGTCACATAAATTATACAAAAAATGACATTGACACGATGAAAATTTAATAAAAATCACGCAATTGCACATCATTTCACATAAATTTTTACAAAAATCGACATCATGTCACATAAATTATACAAAAAATGACATTTTAATTCAACACACGAAGAAAATGTAATAAAAAATATGCAAGTACACATCATCTCACTTAAAAAATTAACACAATTCGTTTTACAAAAGGATTTAAATAACGAAAATGTGGAAAACCAGTTTTAGAGTTATTTCTAAGAATAATTTGGCAAATGTTTTACACTTTTTTCTAAAATGTATCGCTCAAAATTAAAAGGAATCACAATTTTTTAAATTATATCACGCCATTATAAATTCGTAGATTGATTTTTTGAAATTTTACACTTTGTAACTGTAAAATAACTTCAAATACTAATATTTTAGCTTTAGATTTTGTAATTATTGCAGATTCGTGAAAAAACAAAAGCAGAGTAGAAATAAAAAACACAAACACCTTGCAATAAACAAATATATTGTTCTTATTTCGTATAATACTTAATAATATAAAAATACATGTACAGCCGAATGTCTTATTTTCTAAAAATCCAATAGCAATTTACAAAACTGTAGTTTGATGTGTACAACATTTCAAATTAAAAAAGCTGCAAGTAATAAAATCAGAATTCGTTTACATGGGATCGTAGAAAAAATTTCACTGTGGCAGTTTAAATTTTAAGGCGCTCCCAATTTAGAATTCCATTCGTTTTTGATGTTGAGGACCTCTGCCTTAGAGGTGTTTTTCTAACGGCCCTTTTTTGGAAGTGCCTCCTAATCGACGTTTTTCTGACTGCACCTTTTTGATGTGGACTTGGATGAGTAGCTGGTGTTTTTAATTTATATTCTAAATCGGACTCGCACTTATCAGTTTCCATTTCGGTTTTTCCTGTAGTACCAGTCGGGGTTGGCTTCTTTTGCTGTTTAGGTTTAGCTAGCAGCACATTAGCAACGTTAAGGTCTTTGATGTAATCAGCAAACTGTAGGCGTCCGGGTGGATTAATAGTTTTTCGGGACCTCAGAGTGTCGTGAACTAAATCGACTATGTTAGAATTTTACCCTTTATAGTAACGGTACCCTTGTGATCCCAACTCACATCGTTTGAAGCACTCAAAATGCGCAGGAAAACTTTAGCTTTTTTCTTAAAAGTTTTAGAAAGTGTAGATAAAATAATGGCATTTGATAGGCTGTTACTGCTTGTTTCAATAGGTATTTTGATTGGCTGCCGTGCCTGGTTTGTAAAATGAAGGTATCTTTGTAACACTTGGTTGTACTGCCCCCATTTATCATGTTCAGTTAATTTGGACTTTAAAACTTTTTGCATTTCGTCATCAAGCTGAGATAATATATTTTTCTCCTCATTATCGCCAGACTTAAGGCGTTGGACAAATTCCGGCGATACAACCAACATCTTCCGCGCTTGGTTTATTATAGTCGAAAAAGGAGCTCAGCCGTTTGTTCTGGTAGAACCGTCATAAATAAACTAACTTAAAATCAAGACTTTCATAATAAATATATTAAAAAAATATATGGCAGGTACGGGAATCGAACCCGCATTCTCTCTCGAGATCAGAGCTTAAATCTGACGCCTTAACCATTCGGCCAACCTGCCTCCCTGTATAAACGAGCACTCTCTGCATAATTGAGAAAGAAAACATATAGTTTAAAAACCTTCTATTTGCAATTTCATACAATATTTCATATAAATTAAGTCATATACAAATTTCTAAATCGGGTTTGATATATATTTATCGAAGGAGTTGATCCTCAGCTGACGTTTTATTGTTATTTGTCGTGATTTGTTATCGCTGAATTTTACAAGAACCAGCCTGTCAGCTATGTGACGCACGCAGTGTTTTTATACCTTTTTTATTAAAATTTGTAAAACCAGAGGCCCAGGATGCATCCGCACCAGGTAGCAGACTACAATGGTTTAAAACGAGTTAGTGCGGCAGCAGTTTGGACCTCTGGTTTTATACAATTTTAAAATAAAAAGGGATGGAGACATTGCGTACGTCACACAGCAGACATGCTGGTTCTTGTAAATTCAGCGATGACGAATCACTATAAATAATAATAAAACGTCAGATGAGGGACAACTCCTTCGATAAATATATATCAAACCCGATTTAGAGATTTGTATATGACTTAATTTATATGAAATATTGTATGAAATTGCAAATAGAAAGCTTTTAAACTACATGTTTTCTTTCTTAATTATGCAGAGAGTGCTCGTTTATACAAGGAGGCAGGTTGGCCGAATGGTTAAGGCATCAGATTTAAGCTCTGATCTCGAGAGAGAATGCGGGTTCGATTCCCGTACCTGCCATATTTATTTTCAATATATTTATTATGAAAATCTTGATTTTAAGTTAGTTTATTCATGACGGCTCTACCAGAACAAACGGTTGAGCTCCTTTTTCGACTGAAATGGACCAGGCGCGGAAGATGTTGGTTGTATCGCCGGAATTTGTCCAACGCCTTAAGTCTGGCAATAATGTGGAGAAAAATATATTATCTCAGCTTGATGACAAAATGCAAAAAGTTTTAAAGTCCAAATTAACTGATTACGATAAATGGGGGCAGTACAACTAAGTGTTACAAAGATACCTTCATTTCACAAACCAGGCACGGCAGCCAATCAAAATACCTATTAAAACAAGCAGTAACAGCCTATCAAATGCCATTATTTTATCTACACTTCCTAAAACTTTTAAGAAAAAAGCGGAAGTTTTCCTACGCATTTTGAGTGCCTCAAACGATGTGAGTTGGGATCACAAGGGTACCGTTACTATAAAGGGTGAAATTTTACCGGCGTCTAACATAGTCGATTTAGTTCACGACACTCTGTGGCCTCGAAAAACAATTAATCCACCCGGACGCCTACAGTTTGTTGATTACATCAAAGACCTTAACGTTGCTAATGTGCTGCTAGCTAAACCTAAGCAGCAAAAAGTGCCAACCCCGACTGGTACTAGAGGAAAAACCGATATGGAAACTCATAGGTGCGAGTCCGATTTAGAATATAAATTAAAAACACCAGCTACTCATCCAAGTCCACATCAAAAAGGTGCAGTCAGAAAAACGTCGATTAGGAAGCACTTCCAAAAAACGGCCGTTAGAAAAAGACCTCTAAGGCAGAGGTCCTCAACATCAAATACAAATGGAATTCTGGATTGGGAGCGCCTTAAACTTTAAAATGCCAGAATGAAATTTGTTCTACGATCCCATGTAAACGATTTCTGATTTTATTACTTGCAGCTTTTTTAATTTGAAATGTTGTACACATCAAACTACAGTTTTGTAAATTGCTATCGGATTTTTAGAAAATAAGACATTCAGCTGTACATTTATTTTTATATTATTAAGTATTATACGAAATAAGAACAATATACAGTGTGTCTGCTTAAGTTCGCACCATATGGAAAACTTTTTTATTATTAATTTTACGAAAAAAAGTTACTCTTTATAAAAAGTTCTGCATGGTCCAAAACTTAAAATGCAATCATCAGATATCAATTTTTTAAGCCGTATACGAGAAATGTTAAAAAATATTAATTCTGCTCAAGAGTAAAGTACCTTTATTTGTAACAATATTGAAAATTGTTATTAAGGAAAGTTGATTAGAATCGAAAACTACGTTCAAATATCCAATTATACTTATTTACAATGAAAATCAGGTTTTGTTATTTTTCAATTTTTTTAAAAGTTGTTTCATATGGACAATCATCAAAATAATTCAACATAGAGGCTACGAGACGTAAATGTTATCAAAGTTTTAACGAATAAATAGATAACTGAAAAAAGTTTCCGATATTGTCAAAAATAAAGTTTTCCATATGAAACAACTTAAAAAAAATGTCAACAATAACAAAACCTGATTTTCATCGTAGATAGGTGTAAATGGATATTTCGATTCTAATCAACTTTTCTTAATGACAATTTTCGATATTGTCACAAATAAAGGTACTTTACTCTTGAGCAGAATTCATATTTTTTGACATTCCTCTTATACGGCGTAAAAAATTAATATATGATGATTGCATTTTAAGTTTTGGACCATGCAGAACTTTTTATAAAGAATAACTTTTTTTCGTAAAATTAATAATAAAAAAGTTTTCCATATGGTGCGAACTTTAGCAGACACACTGTATTTGTTTATTACAAAGTGTTTGTGTTTTTTATTTCTACTCTGCTTTTGTTTTTTCGCGAATCTGCAATAATTACAAAATCTAAAGCTAAAATATTAGTATTTGAAGTTATTTTACAGTTACAAAGTGTAAAATTTCAAAAAATCAATCTACGAATTCATAATGGCGTGATATAATTTAAAAAATTGTGATTTCTTTTAATTTTGAGCGATACATTTTATAAAAAATTGTAAAAGATTTGCAAAATTATGCTTAGAAATAACTCTAAAACTGTTTTTACATCATTTTCATTATTTAAATCGTTTTGTAAAACGAATTGTGATAATTTTTTAAGTGAAATGATGTGTAATTGCATATTTTTTATTACGTTTTCATCGTGTGTTGAATTAAAATGTCATTTTTTGTATAATTTATGTGACATGATGTCGATTTTTGTAAAAATTTATGTGAGATGATGTGCAATTGCGTGATTTTTATTAAATTTTCATCGTGTGTTGAATTAAAATGTAATTTTTTGTATAATTTCTTTGACATGTTGTCGATTTTTGTAAAAATGTATGTGAGATGATATGTAATTGCGTGATTTTTGTTCAATTTTGAGTTAATTTTCGTAATAAAAATGAACAATGAGCCTACGTAACTGAAATTTTGTTTATCGAAATGTTGGTTGCAGAAGATTTTGCAATGAAAGTGTTGTTTTTATTCAAAAATTACTAAAATTGCAACAAGTTAGAGTAATGTACTTTGAAAATTATTATTAAATTGTCATTTCGATGTCGATCCTCGCCAAAACCTAGTGATTTATTTTAAATTTGACTGGTGCATTTTATAAAAGGCGTGCTTCAAAGTAACTAAGACGCTTTACTTATAAAATAAAAACCAAACATGACAATCTCGTGACAACTAGGGTTCAAACCCGACTTGGGGCCGGCGCAAAAAGTTTTTTTTAAATTAAATAAATGCGAGCGAGAGAGAACAGCTGCGATGAGTGAGGCGATTTAAAATAATTATTCACATGTGGTTAATGTAGTTTTTTAGAAATAAGAATCGAGTATTGTGAACACATTAATTTTAATAACAATATATTTCTTTATTACAAAGTGTTTGCGTTTATATTTTCGTCCGTTTGCATTTATACTGAGATTTTTAAAACTAAAATACAGTTTTGATCGATATAATGACCGTCGTGCCATCAAACCTGCACCGATTTGTTGGAAATTTTTAAAATATTGCCCCTCGAACAACATGCTTTTTCCAGGAGCGACAAAATCATATGTTCACTGATTTTAAAGAAACGTTTTCCGTGACAAACAAAGCATCGTCTCCAAGGCTGTTTAAACGGACGAAGCATTGTTAGTCACAACCGCATGTCTCAACCTGTTTTAAATTGCAATCCTCGTTATACAACCGAAAATTCGTAATGCAGAGGAATACGCGTATTTTCAAGAAACGATTAAATTAATTGACCAAGAACTAAACAAATTAGGTGCACCGATATTCATATAGCTTTCAAATTTTCGACGGTCGAGAGGAATATTTCCAGCTATATAGTAGGCTGGGACAATGGAAATCTCAATAATCCATTCATGCGCGTCACTCAAATTATAAAATAAAAGAATCATTTCCATGAAAACCAGTTACAAAGTCAATTTTTAAAAAATTGTATCAATTTTTAAACACAATAGGCTACACAATTCTATTCTTATAATTTATATTTTTGAAATAATATTTTGTTTTAAAATCTGGAGTCCGAACAGTGAAATCGCGTTCTGTTCAAACCCTTTAAATCCCGTACCGCTCCGTGGCGTAGCGGCACCGGTTGATGTAAGCCCAATGTGGATGCAAACGTAGAGGGTTCACATCCAAGTCCGCCAGAGATTTTTTAAAATTAAACATCCATCCTGTGAATGCAAGAGAGAGACAAGGAGTACAAGAGAGGGAGATTTACCAGTTTGAAATTCAAATATTTGCGCGAAAATTGAAAATTGCTACCGCGTAATTCCAGAAGCAAATTAAAAATGGCCGCCGGGTAATTTAATCAGTAGCACATATGAAAATTAATTAGGTCAAACCGCGGATTTAATTCGCGGATTTAATTAGGTCAATTAATGTGATTGCTCCAGTTTAGGTGCCGCCCTACTACTTTCAGGTGTTCCTGATTAGTCCTGAGAAGGACTGATAGTGTACGTCTTTATATGTAAACTCGTGTCTCCCCCGGAGTTTTAACCCGTGACCGCTGATCGCTGTGATTACTAGTCTGTCACTCTTACCACTAGGCCACCAGCGCGGTTATATATTTTAGTTATAAACTTAGATATATCTTACTGCTGTATGCGCAGCAAACTATTTTTGTAATTCTCTGCGCAGAAGTGGCATCCAAATGGGCTTTAGTTCTGCGCTAGCCTGGCTAATTAGTTCTACTGCCAGCGATATGTATGTAGCTTCTTTCAGCTTCCTACTAAACCTGTTTTCCTCTTTAGCTACAATTGATGCATTATCCCATTGCATATGGTGGTCTTCGTTCCAGACGTGTTCTGCGAGCTTGGATTTGATGGTTTCGCCCTTTCTAATATTTTTGCGGTGTTCCGATAATCTCACTCGTAGGGCTCGTTGTGTTTCCCCTATGTTGTTGTGGACTTGAAGGCAGTTCTTGTATTGAATCTGTTTCCGATTCTTCTCAGTTTGTCGGAAACTCCTCGGATGTATGGTATTACGGCCGTGGCTGTTGGCTCCGTTTTCTCATCCCCTGCCGATGTTGTATTTCTGTCCATCTCTTTTAGCGTTTGGTTTAGAGTTCTTTTTGGGTAGCCATTAGCCTGCAGCATTTCTGTGATTATCTCAGCAGTAAGATATATATCGAGAGATCCAAAAAAAAAACTGTTCCTCAGCGGGCTGTGGAAATTCAACGTATGAATAATATGTTGGTAGCACTGTACGTCAATGTCAAATTCGAGGTTAGCAGGTTAGGATTTGCATCATTTTGTGTCAAAACTGACAGAAAACCTAACCTGCTAACCTCGAATTTGACATTGACGTACAGTGCCACCAACATATTATTCATACGTTGAATTTCCACAGCCCGCTGAGGAACAGTTTTTTTTTGGATCTCTCGATATGTATAAGTTTACAACTAAAATATATAACCGCGCTAGTGGCCTAGTGGTAAAAGTGGCAAACTAGTAATCACAGCGATCAGCGGTCACGGGTTCAAACTCGAGGAAGGCAAGAGCTTACATATAAAGACGTACTTCTCAGGACTAACCAGGAACACCTAAAGACGGGAGTAGACCAAAACTCCTGAAACGTCGTGTGATATACACCCTAGACAAAGGAAAAGTCCGATAAAACATAACTGTATCTACGACTACCCCAAAATATCTTACATGAAATAAAAAAGCTCTTGCGTACAAATTTATTTACTTACTTATTAGCAGCCAAATATTAATTTTATATAAAGTGTACTAGTGTAATTCAACTGCAAAATAGAAATAACGATAGTTCAATTATTTTAATAGTTATTTTTGATTCTAGATTGCGAAATGCTACTTTTGCATTCGAGAATGAGTTTTTTTGCGAGCATCCCGAGCAAAAAACCATTCGAGTATCAAACAACGTTTTTTCGAAAACTGCACAGCTCCACATTAGCGGAAACTCAAAGCAAATTTTGTTTACATTGTGACCTCTTCTTTAATAAAAAATTGCTGAACGTAAAAGTCTTTTTTGTTCTAGATTGTAAAAGCCCTTTACATCTACGCAGGGCCAAGGCAAATAAACCATATGAGGGATAAAAAGGAACTTCAGTGCCGAGGAGTACATTATGTTTTATTTGAAATCGAGAAATCGTGAAATTACAACATTTTAACCAACATTTGTAGGTTATGTTAACGTCGGTTGACGTTTATCTGTTGCCTCGCCACCTACAAAAAAGTCGTAAAACAATGGATTACTTTACTGCCGATTTCTTGTATTTTAATGGCGATTTCGAGGTACTTTAATGCCGATTTCAAATAAAATTATTTTTCGTATTTTAAGCATTAACCACATCAATACTAATTTAGTTTTAGGTTAGTGACTGTAGGACGTGCTTATTCTGTAAATTTAAAGCATATTTACATTACTACATTTATTATTCGAGTACCGTACCGTTTGATTGTCACTCTATACAAAAGGTATTCTTTCAAATTTAAAATACATTTTCAGTCACTTACCTTTTTTTAGTAGTGCTAGTATAGAAGTCAGCAGATTATCATCGCCGAGTTGTTTACTTTTTCTAATTTTATTGAAGAACAGTCTATAAGAATAACATGTTATGTTGTGTTAAACTTAGAAAGTAAACAGTTCTCAAAGATGGGTTTAATAACGACGGAAACCAGGCCTATAACGAAGGCGTACTACGTGTATCATAACGTAGAAAAAGGTTATTTGGATTATTCAGATTTACAGCTCTGCACATTTCTCGCTTGCCTTAAACAAAGAAAAACTCAAACTTTACTAAATATATGTTTATTATAATCATATAAACCCTATAGCGTTAACAGACAAATTTTACTACTCAAGGACACAACGTCATCCTGCGTACGAGTAGATATTTCATTATTATATTCATATCATGCAGTACAACGGCAATTACAGATCCAAGTACCCTTAATCATAGAAAGGGACAATCTGAAGTATCAAAAATCCAGTAACAGATATTTATTACAAAATACATGTCAATCGGCATATAAAAGTTCGTAAAGTTCAACTCACAAAGTCGTTAGTACAAACAGGTTCACAGAACTCTTCATTGGGATTTGAAAACGAAAATAACTTATTTTTCGAATTGTATTCTTAGAAGCACACCTCATCTTTGAAGCTGGGTAGGCGTTCAGGAAATCGATTTGCCTATTTTCAGCCATTGTACGTAGTTCGCAAACAGCGAAAAAACCCAAACTAAAGCAGCCGGCTAATCAAAGGCGCTTCCAAAACTGATTTTTCGAGTGCTCTAGACATAAATTTTTCAACGCACTCATCATATTTACAGCTGGGAATTGGAAGGATACGTAAATATTCAACAAGAAAGTCCAAACGACTTCATGCACACAATCTTCTAATTCAGGCAGAATGTGGATAAAAGTTTAGTCGCTGTCGTCGTCATTTCTGCTCCTGTTCAACGGCCTTCTGCTTTCTTCGTCGGATCCGTATATCACATCTTCGTCGGAATCGTTTATCATTGAAAATGCAGGGTTGTCTTTAGTAATTGAGGTTTCTGGAAATGAAAATTATGTAAATTGTTTGTTGATTTGCAAAATAATATTTGCGGAGAGAATTCAGAAATCCCTAGGACAGGCAAGTCAATTGGACTATTATTTATCAAGAAATTTAGTTCTTTAACTTTTATTTCTAAACTATTTCTACACTGCCATCAAATATTAATCATGGTGCCGATATATTACATCCCGCATTTTGATGTGCACCTCTACGACTAACTCCTTTTAAGCCTGCTTGCGCCATTTGAACTTACAACTCTGGCTTAGCGAAGTACTACTAGCAAACCATAGATTAAGTGAAAGACTTCCGGGATTGGAGCGTGTTATTACTCAGATTGAAGAACTCAACGTTTCGCCCACTTTCATAAGAGGAAGCAGGAGGTAGGCAAAAGAACACGGTAACGCAACGTGTAAACCACGACAGAGGCGAAACCTTTCTAACGATCAGAAGAAGAAAGAAGAAACTTATATGCAAGTTTCGTCGTAGTTGAGTGAAGAGAGCGATGGAAGGAATTTAGAAATTTGCGCTTTCCACATTGCGGGAAGGTGACAACCTTCGTTTCGATTGAGATTATTAGGGTGTTTGTAAATTTCAATAGCTTCGCGAATATTTCTGATGAAAACACGGGAATTAACTACATAGAGTTTTCTAATAATTATAGAAATGTTCAACATTAATAAACAGTGTACCATTTGGCGATATATTCGATTACTGTTTACATAACATAATTATAAAGACAATAAACATAGGAGTAGTTCCCAAATTTTTTTTAATAATTAGTGACAAATGAAACCTTTCCACTTTCAATTTAAACACGAATGACAAATTTAATCATGATCCCAATTTGAATTCCAATTTTAAAATATATAAGCATAGCATGTATGTTATAGCATTGCTAAAAAAGTTAATTAATCACAAAATCAAATCACTATGGCAATTTTTCGGCTGTTTGTGGGAATACAATTTTGAGTTTTTTAATAGCTAAAGAAAGTAACCCCATAGAAAACAATACTAAAAATGTGGAAAAAACTTAGTCGAGCTAATTGATTTAGGTCTTCCAGCATTCGAAACAGTTTTTGAATATGTTTATATCATTGAACAATCTCACATTCAGTATTTTTCTACATCTTCGTCAGCTGAAGCTTCAGTGGACGAATCTCTGCAAATATAAAACTGAAATGCATAAAAACATAGAAACAGCGAAAACAGCAAAGATCTTCGAAATGTTGCAACAAACATACTTAAAACATGAGAAGGCGATACAGGTACACATAATAAGATAATAATTGTCTAATCTGTATTTCTAAATAAAATATGTGCGTTAGATGTAGTTTCAATTACAAATAAAGAAAGAGCGATTTTAATACTTAAACTTCTCGCATGACCTGGAAAGGGAGGTATATAACATCAATAGCACGATTGAATAACGCACATTTTTAAAATTAACAAACAATAAGAATTAGTTTATCGGTAAAGAAACTAATGCGAAATACCTTGATTATACTTCCAATCCACATTAAAATTTCTAAATAAATTTAAAAAAGTAAATTGAATTTCAAGATATCCAATTCAATAAGTTACTCGAACAGATTTAAAGTCAAAATAAAAAACGAACTAGCAGACATGCTAATAATAGAAAATAAACACAAAAAAAGAAACTTGCAAAGTGAAACTAGAGATACATATTACGAGGGTGCATTAACAAATATAGTTTGCCAATTAAAAAATTACGAGATCTATATAGCAACAGTAGAAAAACCATAAATGGAAGATTATATATTCTTCAGTTATGGAGGAGAAAACAATCTTTGGAGTAAATTTAGATGGAAAATGAAGTAAACGCGAGATATTGCATTTTAAATCAATTAATAAAAGTAAACATAAAAATATAGCATTTTATACATCCATGCGCCAACGCAAATCAGAAACATTGAGGAAAAGAATAGTTTCTAAAATTCTATATAAGTATAATATCAAAAGCTGCTAAGACGAGATATTAAACTGATACTAGAGGATTGGAATGCAGAAATGGACAGAGGAGAGGAATATCAATTGACTATAGTAAAGTATAGTTTGCATAAGAAATGTAATAAAAATGAAAATGCGTAATAGATTTTGCTGCAGATAGGAAACCAAAAATAGTAGAAGAAATATATGGTTCAGTCCTAAGGACATCAAGGGCAGCTACGTGGCTCCAAATAAGAGATATGTTAACCAAATTGATCATATGCTGGTTGAAGAAAGAGATGGTAGAATAGTTGATGGTAGCAGAGTATAGGAGAGCCGATGAAGATACTAATCAGATTTTGATAGAGATCAAAATTAAACAACCTGTAAGACAACACATTGAGAAGGAATGGGAAAAGATCACAAAAAAGTATGACATAACGAAGTTCAAAGAAGAAGCGTTTAGAACTAAACATTGAATCAGGAGTTAAAAAGTAAGAACGAAGGCAAAAGAGAAGTAAAAAAGCAGTGAAGACAAATAAGCCTAGCAATTGCTACATCGAGAACATTTTATTAATCAAAAGAGATATATGTTATCAAAGCGAAAAATTCGAGAAACAGTACAAGAAGACAAAATAAGAAACTTCTATAAAACATCCCCAGAAGGCACTAATGGGAAGATGGGCAAAATACGTTGCGTTAAACATTGAAAACCAAATGAGATGATGCAAGAGATACCACCAGTAGTAATACTAGAGAGAAAAGCAAACAAAGAGGAAGTGGAAACATCTACAAAAAGATACAAAAGGTAATGAAAGAGCTAAAACGTAATAAAAGTACCAATGGAATAGTCACATAACAGGTAAAGATTAAGGAGAAGCATTGATGGAAAAGTAATATGACTAATAATGGAAATATACAAACGCAACAGATACCAAACGAGTGAAAACAGATCAATATTTACCCAGTGTACAAAAGAAAGGCAATAAGGTTAATGTTTAAACTGCAGAGAAATTGTACTTTTAACTGTAGTGTGTAAAATACTGGTTAAAAAACATGCAACTGTATCTGTTGTTTATAAATCCTAGATAAACCTATGATTCGATAAATAGGGAAATGTTAGTTGACACTAGTTGTGCAGAAGTTCAAGGTAAATAAAGGGATAAAGCAGAGAAACTCACTATCAACACTGCTCTTTAACTTAGTGTCAGAAAGAATAATAAAACAAACTCGAATAAATCGTAACTCAATAAAAGAGAGTTGGAGGTTTCTTGAAAGTGGCGATAGAGGGCAGAACATATGAGTGTGAAAAAGTATACAGTTTTAACTATTTGGAATCTGTAATAACTAATAATAACAACATTTTTAAAGAAGTAGACATAGACACTAGCAAACGAAACAATCGGAGTTAAAGTAAATGGAATACCTATCAACAATAATAGATATGCTGATGATACACTACTAATAGCCACTAGTCTAGAAGAGTTACAGACAATAGTGAATAAAATAACAGAAACAGGCGAAGAATATGGACTAATAGACATAAAGAAAACTAAATTTATGATAATAACTAAAGGGATACAAAGTAATGGAAACATCTATATACATGATTAACGTATAGAGAAAGTGGAGAAATACAACTACCTAGATACAATTATTAATAACAACAATAACTGCTCTGACGAAATAAAAGCACGAATCGGAAAAGCGAGGTCAACTTTTATCAAAATAAATCAAGTTTTATGTGGGAGAGACCTCAATCTCGAATTAAAAATAAGATTAATCAGATGCTATGCAATATCAGTGTTATTCTATGGAATGGAGGAGTGGACATTAAAGAAAATAGACAGCAAAAGTTAGAAGCGTTTGAATTGTGGATGTATAGAAGAGTATTGAAAATACCATGGGTGGACCGAATAACGAATGCAGAAATAAAGAGAAGAATACACAAAGAAAATAAAACTATCATTACCATCAAGACAAGAAAACTACAATACCTGGGACACATTATGAGAGGCGAGAGATTCCATTTACTTCAAATAATAATACAAGGAAAGATCCAAGGGAAAAGAAGCGTCGGAAGAAGACGCTACTCATGATAATAAATTTAAGAGAATGGTTCGACTATAATACGAACCAACTATTTAGATCGGCTATCTCAAAAGTTCGCATAGCTATGACACACAACCTAGAGAAGATGGAACAGGAACACACTGCGACAAATATAGAAGCTGATATTGCACTTACTATCAAGAAACAATATAGAGAGAATGGGACGAGAAAGAATAGCAAGAAGAATATTAGAGAAAACCTAAAAAATTGAAAAAGCGATGGAAACCCAGAAAGCATGGAGAAAATGTGTAAACAAGAACTTACAAATAATGGTGATACAAAATTGGAAACAGAAAGGAAGGAACAGGAAGAAATTGGCAAAGTTGGTGAAATCAGCCAAAGGCCTTGAAGACCTGTGAGCGGCTACTTCTATTATTAAAAGACATTAAATTATTCCAAGAAGTGCAAAGAAAAATATAGAAATACCAATCACTGAAAATGGAAATATAGTCTGATCTCTCACTCCGAAATTGTAGAAAAGGCAAATCAGCGCCTGATCCTTAAGGAATATTTTAGCAAAGACAAAGAATAAGGAGAACATAATGAACAAAACTGAGAAAACACAGAAACAGTCATAGTTGTATAATATCCGCCATTTCAATAAAGCAACGAATGCTATCGCTCTATTAATGCTTACAACAAAAAGTTTCGCAAGAAGTTGTAAAAGAAGAACAAACTCAATTTACATAAAGGCCAGTGAGGCCAAAGAGATAAGTATAGATGTCTAGAATAACTTAATGGCATCCAAATTTGAAAAAAATTATCGTTGGACATTAGAACAGCATAAACAAGGTACAACGTGACTTTTGGCCATAGCAAACGAAATAAAGATTTTAAAAATAGTTTTACTTACAATTATATAATAGTTTTCTAACCATTTGGGATTTTTTAATTATACGATTAATTAAATGAGATATTTCCTTTATTAGCAAACCATATATTTTTTGTAACTACGCTATCTCCGATTAAAATTATATCAGTTAATGTTGATATCTAATGCTAGTGAGATAGTTACAGCTTAAAATAGATTTTGCTATAGCAAATCAAAAAAGAATTGCAAAAATAATATAATTCCCGTCTTACCATGAATTGGTCTGTTTCCAGGAGAGTACACATACGCCATCGTATAGACGTAAAAATTCAAAAGCCCATAAAAGGACATAAACTGCGCAGAACTATTGTAATGAGTCGAAAGCTGAGCTACGAAGTTGTCTTCCAAAACTCCGACGCCAAAACGCAGGACGGTAATTATTAGGCTAATCGTTAATACCACTAGCATTAATAAAGTTAGAAACTTTAGCCTCTTATCTGAAAATTACACATTTTATAAAAAATCATTAAATATTTTCTGTAAACAGCCATACCAAAGAATGGCATTGACCTCAGTTCACTGTACGCCCTTAAGAGCAACAGCAATAAATACGCTAGATAAATCCCGCCAGACGTAAAGAAGAATACTTTCAAAGTCTGGAATGAAAATTAGTAATTAAGATAATAAACCCCTTTGAGGCTTCTGCTTACATAGTAATTATACGTGTCCACAGCGTGGTTGTAGGTGGGGTCCTCCAGCTCGTTGCACTTCTCCCACGTGGCCATTATGATTGCTGATAGCCACAGCATTCCCACGACGAATACTTTTGGAAAATAGAAACTCAAAAACTTCCTTTCATTCTGCAACATAACGGGCCTTCAATTTGCATTATGTTATTTTCAAATGTTAGATAAACCGAACCTGTCTCAGTCCATGGTAGACACACAACCAGAACAATAACAAGCCACACAAGAACGTCGCCTGTCCAATCGCATCAATCATCCCCGGTATCCAAGAGTTGATGAGGAACATCATGGGAAATATCGGATCTGCAAAAGCCCTAAGTGGTCTACAAAGGTATTAGATTTCTCATAAAACTCACTGTTGTAAAACAGCAGAAGTGGCAATAAAATTGACATCCACTTTTGTTCGATCGACCAATCAAACATCGTATACTTTCGCAACGTGTGAGCGAACCAGCACTAAAAAAGGGCTTTTATTAGTTTGCGGAATTTATTGCTGGCATCGTGTGCTCACCGCAATTATAAAGGTGGACAACAGGAAAATAAACCTAAACCATATTTCTATCTGGGTGAACGCGGCGTTGTACGTCTTGAACTGCCAGAACATAATATTAAGGTTTTTTTAAACAAGTAGGAAAATACGCACATAAAAAGTGAGCTCCTTAATGTTATAGCGTTGATGAAAGGATTCCAAGTCGTAAAAGCGCACCGTAATTATGTAGTGCGTGTAGTCCAAGAATCCCAAATGAAGAACGATGAACTCGTCGCACTCCTGCTTTACGCACCGCAAATGGCGAGTTCTAAAAATACACTCACCTGCATAATTTAATAACATTTACTAGCGGGAAAATTACCTATTCTTGGAGTTACTGCTGCTTAGCACTGTCACCGGTTTGTGTTCTTCCGTTAAACCATCTATACCGACACTTACTTGGAAACTTTTGTCGAAAATTTCATCTGAAAACAGAAATCAAAATCATACTAACAGTTGAGCAATTAAAATGGTCTGAAAATATTTAAAAATACATAGGGTAATCCTAAAATGCGTGTCAAACATTTGAAGGCGAGTTGATAACCTTGAAACAAATCATAAAGTTTCGAAGACGATTAACCTCCCTGAATACAAATGACAAGAGTCCAAGTTTAACTGAGTCTACAACTAAATTCCCTGTTTATGTTGTTTCAAACAACTTCTTTGAGTGTCTTTCTATTTATATAGCTTCATCTATCATTTGTGGAAAATAGTGGGCCGGTCACGTACCACCAACTCCTAGAGCATTACGCCTGCGGCTTATAAGACGTTAGTTTGTATAGCTTCATAAATAGTTTCCTTAAACATTTTGGAGTTAATCGATTACGTTAATGCACATGCTTCTTGTGCTGTTTTTTTCTCTCTGTTAGTATACTATTTGAGCAAAATATGTTCTTTTCTTTCTTATGTCTATGATATTTCTTTGAATGCTTAATGAGCACAAATGGCAAGATTGCAACAACTTCTTATGTTTGATTAAAAAAGTAGATTTTGGAATGTACCTATTAACATCATTAATGTTAGATGTTTGAACGCTCCTCGAATAAATGTACTTGTAGCGCTAATAGAAATTCTATGAGAATATAGCTGATTGTTATAAATTTGAGATGCGAATCTGCAATCGCATTACACGTATGCTCTACTTTGGTAAATCCTTAGGCATATGTATGTGATAAATATTTGTATTTCTGAAATTCTCATTGACAACCGACTTTTTTTCTCATCACCGCAATAGGTGTGACATAGCTAATTCAAGTTTAGTGTGTATGTAAATTTCGAGTGATATAGGTCGATTTAATATCTCCATAGCATATTCTTTATAATAGAAATTCTCTTTGGTACAAGACAAATGTGAGTGTACCAAACTCTGAGAGAAGAAGGACTTAAATTCAGCAAGCACTTTGTCCTTGTCCTAGCCGATAGAGATAACCGACCCCAGGAGGTTCTTACAGCAACGGTTCCTGTGACGCTAGACGGGAGAAGCATCGAGACGAGCTTCCTGATCCTCCCAAATGCCACAAACCGAACGCTCCTAGGTGACAACTTTATAGAGGACGCCGGACTGAACCTGAAGGAAGGTGCGGAGTTTCGTGGACTAGCCCGAGCTCGTCTTCCCCTTTGAGGCAGAGAAATTGCAGGATAATTATAAGTTGAAAAGTCGCACCTCAAAACAGCCCTTACACGAACGTAGCGGAAGGGTCAGTTAGTGCAGATCCCCGATAGAAAGCCAGCCGAGCTAGACAGCAAATGGAAGCTTCCCCGGACACGCAAGTTGAAATGAGCCTAGACGAAGTTGAGAACATGGAAGTCGAAAACCGTCCTTTCCGATACGACCCAGTCGCTATCAATGCCATCTTCGAGAACGCGATATCCGACGTGTATCCACCGTTCCCAGAGTCAGCCGAGCGGCCTACTCACACTCATCCCGGAGAATCCCAGCAGTGAACATCGCTCTGGTGAGCCCGGAACCTCTCGAGCTCACGCCCATCGAAGGGGAAGCTCTTACCCCTGCTCAACGCTAACAAGTAAACAGCCTGCTCAAAGCCCATAGAAACCGCTTTAATCCAGAGGGAAAACGCTACGGCGAGCATTGCATAGAGACCGGTGCGCACCCTCCTATTGTCCTTCACCCGTACCGGATGCCTCCACACAAGCAAGCCATCCTAAAGAAGTAAGTCAACAAGATGCTATCCTTAAGGGTGATTCAAGAATGTGATTCCCCCTGGCCGCCCCGGTGGTGATGGTCCCAAAACCAGATGGGTCAACATGGATCTGTGTAGACTACCGCAGACTGAACCAGATCACCACAGTAGACTCCTATCCGTTACCTAGGATAAATGCCCTCCTGTACTCGAAATAGGCCAACGTTATCTCTACTTTGGACCTGAGGGCCGGATATTGGTAAATATCGGTGCATCCAGAGGACCGACACAAGATGGCCTTTAATACTCTATTCGGATTGTACCGCTTCAATCGGATGCCATTTGGACTACGAAACTTCCAGCTACCTACAATGGACCGTTTCCGGGCAGAGATACCAGAAGTAACCATCCTCGCTTACCTCGACGACATTTTGTTATTGTTGGTCGATAGGGAACAGCATATCCGGGACCTTAAAACTGTCCTCAAACAACTAGAGCAATCTAAACTGCATGTGCGACGAAAGAAGTATCTGAGAAATTATATAAGCTCAGAGGGACTGCAAGTCGACCCAGAGAAGACAGCCGCCACCTTGAAGTTTGCGACGCCGCGAATCCTCAAGCAGCTACGGTCGTTCCTCCAGACGGCGTCGTGGTACCGTCCCTTTATCCCAACTTCTCCGCTGTCTAACTTCACAAACAAGACGCAGGCATGGACATGGGGACCTCCACAAGAAGCCGCCTTCGAGGAGCTGAAACGTCTCCTCGCCACCGCGCCGGTCCTCAGACAGGCTTACACCAATCTCTCTTTTACGTTAAGGACGGACGCCAGCCGCTACCCCCTGAGTCGCATCTTACCTCAAAGAATAGGACCAGACGAACGACCCGTGGAATATGCCAGTCGCCTACTCTCGCCAGCGGAGCTTAATTACTTCACCACGGAGCTTGAAGTTCTCGCCGTCATCTGGGCCGTCACCAAGTTCCGAGGATACATAGAGGAAATCCCGATCACCCTCGCCACGATCCACCACCCCTGAAGTAGCTCCTCACTTTGAAGTCGCCTACAGACCGCCTAGGAAAATGGGCTCTTCAGCCCTACAACATCACCTTCACCTACACTCCAGCGAAAATCAATGTCGTAGCAGATACCCTATCCTGGCCAACCTGCGATAATCCCGTGGAGCAGAAGTGTGTACAGTGTCCATCAACATTCCGAGCCGGTCAGCCGAAGATATCCGCAAGCGACCACTCCAGGACCCGGAAGTCAAACAAATCAATGTTTGCTTTAAGAATACGACGCCCGCAGCCATCAACTACCCCAAGTTTACCTCTCAAGGCTACCTGATAAACAGTGGAGTACTATACCGCTACTCCCCCGATATTGACGCCGAGGAAGCACCACAGGTAGTACCCACCCAAGAAAGGATCGAAATCTTACCAAAGTTCCATGACGCCCCTAAAGCAGGTCACTACCGGGAAGAACGGACCCCCGCATCTCAGCCCTTTACTACTGGCCCGGCATGAGAAAGTTTATGGCGGACTACGTAAAGCACTGCCACGAAACGCTTCAAGGCTACGAACCTACAAACGTCAACGCTGGCCCAGAAGTTCGAACATCTAGCCATAGACCTATTCGGTCCCATCCCAGACGCACCCACGGGAGAAAGATGGATATTCATCATTGAAGACATCGCCTCAAGGTGGATCGAACTTTTTGCACTCCGCAAAGCACACGCAGAGAGCTGTGCAAAAACGCTAATAAAGGAAGTATTCCTGAGGTATGGAATCCCACGGAAAATAAGTAGTGATAATAGCACGCAGTTCGTGAGCGGCATCATGCAACACGTTGTCCACTGCTTAGGGATCAAACAAACCCTCAACCCCGTCTACTGTCTACAAGTAAATCCGGTTGAGAGGAAGAATCGGGATCTCAAACCACAACTCGCCATCCTCGTTCGAGACCAACACTACCAGTAGCCAGACAAACTAGCTCCGGTTTGTTTTGCCATGAATACCAGCATCTGTCAATCTACAAGACACACAGCGGCATTCCTGACATTCGGCCGATAACTTAGGTGTACCGATGATGTCATCCGTGACCAGAGAAGCATCATCCTCGCCGATACGTTTGTTTCCGTGATAACCCAGCATTTGTTAAAACTAACGGACACCATCCGTCAAGCTCGGGAAACGAGAGAACAGTAGCAAGACAGAGGAAAACGCTACGCCGACCAAAATCGACGAGACGTCTAACCCTACAAACCAGGAGACTTAGTTTGGGTAGACATCCACACCTTGAGCAACCCAGCAAAGGGAGTCTCAGTAAAATTCACTCCCAGAAGAAACGGGCCATACGTAGTACTACAAGAGCTCTCTCCCACTTCCTTCGAGGTCGGAAACCCATGAGATCTAAGAAGTGACCGACATGTACCACATCTCCGCCCTCACCTTATACCAAGGAACCACTGAGATACCGCCCTAGGCCATTCAGCCCATAAGGAGAAAAGGTCGCCCAACAAAACAATAAGATCCCATTCCTATAGCTGGACCCTACATCGGGACGCCGTTGGATCCAGAGGGGAAGCCTGTAACAAAGTGTCTTAGCCAAGACGCACCAATGCGTCCCCGCTAAACCACAAGTATGCACCAAACTCCTATAGAGGCCGCTCGCAGTGCCTCTCGCTATCGAAGTTAGGGCCAAGCGCACTTCAATACTTCGCGAGCCTGTAGCCAAAACGAAGGGAAACCCTAGATAAATTAGGGGAAACCAACCAAGGTGCTTTCGCTTTACTAGTATCGACATGCTGCTGGATTCGTACACAAGCTTTTTGGAGACTTTACTTAGTTGTATTCGATACCTAAGAACGCAGTGGATTGTTAATTATTAAATTTTGTGTTTACATTGTTTTGTATTATTTTGTTACTCTAAAATTTTGTTACCGAGACCAGGAATCTCCGAGAATCTAAATAAATATTTCTCTGGGAATTTCATCTACCCTCACAACAATATTATTTATTGCTGTATTAAAGGGTATGGTTAACTAAAATTATAAAAAGAAGAAACAAAATAAACTTATAAAAATACTGAACAATAAGAAGATTATAAATGGTACAAAGAATAATAATAACATCAAATAACAATAAAATAGTATGCATGGAATAAAACTACATATAACTCAATATTAGGTATTCTTATTGGTTTAGAACTTCACGTGGGTTGCTGTCAGCTGAATACGTCTACAAAAGAGCCGGAGTTGGAAGTATACTTCCTACATGTGAATGAGTATTTGGGCTTGAACGAGCTTGTAATCAGGCAGATTTCTACATCTACTTTAAATTTTGACTTGGGTATCATCAGTGTTCTTGTATGACGTCTTAAGTATCCTGTAATAATTGGAAAGGGTTAAGAGGAGGAGTAGTTTGGATAGTTGGTGGATTGGCACCTGTTACAAGAGGGATGAATTCGGTACACGGGGATAGTTTGCAGTAGTGGTGACTAAGCTGGAATTCTGCAGGAAGTGGTCAACATATGCATCTGAGGATTGAATTGGATTAGGATTGCAGAGGAATATTTACTTGGAGTTAAAGAGGAAAACTTGTCTTCATTTAATCAATTTATTTGGTTGGAGTTTTTGCCGCAGCTGTAACTCGGGTCGTTGCATTTAAGGAACTAACCATGGAGTCAATTAGAAATAGCTATCGTTATGGATATTGAAGTAAACTTATCTACTTGGCAGTGCTGATGGTGCAGTGTGGACAGCTTACTTGTAGCGCAACATCGAGCAGACATATTAAGTGGACAGGTATATAAATAAAATATTAATAAGTTCTAATTAGTGAATGAATTACACAGTTGAAACAAATACTTATTTTGATAGATATTGTAAGTAATAACATACGTAACAGATATCATTTGATTGAATCTTCACTTTGATAAAGCTAGCAAAAGACAAATAAGTAAAGATATTAAATTTTATGATAGGGCAGATATCTTACATTAGTTTATCTAAGCAAAAATAATGACAATATACTACAAGATAAAATAGTCATTGATTTACTTAAAGGAGGTGCATAATAAAGAAATAGCACAGTGACGTGTAGCTATAACAGTATATTGAAACTATATTCATGAGGTACGACCATAGTCGAGGGGGAATTATTGGAATAACACTACGACCAGAAACTTTAAAATGTTGGGCTTTAAGTTTACACATATGTAGTCAACTAGAGGAAGGTATAGATAAGCTATGTGAAGAAAATAAGGAGGTCCTACAGGAGAAGCATAAAGAAGAAATGCTTTCTAGAACTGCAGCTGATGCTAACGATCTAGAAAGAATCAAAAGCAATGTAAGACTTTTCATTGACCCGATGGACCCAAGTGCTCATCCGGATAATCTTATAAACATAGCTTCGAAGCGCGTATTGCCACCAAATGTTAATGCTCATGATGGTATTTGTATTGGAGCACAACTAATGAAAACATTTGAAGACAACTTTCCAAGCTACATTACCTAAATTTGTGGGCAGCATTAAGGTATTTGATACAAGCATCATTTACTCCCGAGTTATAGGACTGCAGGCTAGTTCACGAAAAGTGGATATTAAACGCATTATTTTTTAGACGACCACGTATGAAAGTAACATTATCGCGATAGCAGCCTACTACAGAAAGTTGACAATTTCATACACTAGCACGATATTATATCGTGTTAGTCATATCGTAACGGCACAAAGTTATTCACATCACGGCCTGCTTAATTGTGTGACAAACGTCACTTTGACGTTTGTCACACAATTAAGCAAACCGTGATTCAAATAATACATAGTACAGACGCTTTTGCTTTATTCGCTGCTCTGCTTCCAACAAGCTCTAATTTTTTATAATTGTACCAATAATAATATAACGATAAATTTTGCAAACGAAATAAAAACAATTCTTAAAAATAGAATTTACTTTGAGTGGTCGTCTAAAAAATAGCGTTCATAACTCGCCCGAAAGTGCAAAAATCTGTGCTCGTGTTTTAGATCCACTCGGGCTTCGCTTCGCTACGCCCTCGTTTGTCTAATCAACACTCGCACGATATTTGCTACTTTCGACGCTTGTCATGAAAATAACTATTCCATGGACTTTCACCCGTACCCACACCATTGTTCACAGATTCAGGTGACATAAGATTCTGTAAGTCTAAATCTAATATGACGAGACTTCTTCAAGTTATATCTTCAGCCAGAAACAGAGCTAGTGAAAATAAAGTCATCATTGTTGATGGGTCAGCACTTTTATGGTGTATGCTTTGGCCCGAAACACGTGCGTTGGAAGATTACATAAAAGAAGTTAAAACGCTTGTAAGTAAACATTTATAACTTAAAAATATGCACTTTGTGTTTGCTCGTTATAAGCCAGGGTGGCGAACCTATGGCACGCGTGCCAGGAGTGGCACGCGAAACAATTTTACTGGCACGTAGAGAACGTTGTATAATATATATATTATATTTTTCAAAAACTTTTACATAAATATTAACCTTTAGTAACCTTAGCAAATTTTAGTTACTACAAATACTACAAAAATATTTTTCAAATGTTTCGTAGAGGTCAATGATTTTAATACGTGTAATAATGCACAAGTCAGCTTTAGTTTTCTACTGCAAGCGTAAGATGATACTTTTATTCTACTCTTGGTTATTCGTACGTGTAATAATGTATGAGATCAGTTTTAGGTTTCTACTGCAAGCGTAAGATGATACTTTTATTCTACTCTTGGTTATTCGTATTCGTACATATTTGCCATTGTCCTGTAATTCGTAGTGGTGTGAGGTGTGTGGTTGTGCTTCCAATAAAATAGTCTTTGGTGTTCGAAATCGTTAACGAGAGGCTTATTTTATCTAGACAGGTAATTACATTTGTACTTAAAGCCTAGTTTCGAAAGTGATTATTATTTATTTGATTTTTCGTACAGTTCCCGTTAACATGGCTAGTTCAAATAAAAAACAAAGATTATCTTTAGAGTCAAGTAGCAGAGAATTTCAAAGTTGGTGGACTGAAGAGTATGGGATGATATACACAGGAAATAAAGCTATATGTGTTCTCTGTTCAGGGTCAGTAGTATGCAGGACGTCATCTGTTAAAAGACATTTTGAAACAAATCATGCATCTCTTCTTGAAAAAAGTAAAGAAGAAAGAAAAGAATTTATTGCTCGGGCAATTAAAAATAGAAATGCACAGTCAACATCTTTAATGAAATACGTCTCCAGTGAATCAAATATAACCGCTGCCAGTTTTGCTGTCTCTAATGTAATTGCTAAACATGGAAAACCGTTTAGCAGTGGAGAATTTTTAAAAGAGGCATGGTTGAAATCCGCGCAGTATCTTTTTGACGATTTCGGAAATAAACAAAAAATCATTCAAAAAATACAAGATGTACCTCTGGGTAGAAACACTGTAAAAGACCGAATTTTAAAAATGGCGGCAAATATAAGTCAACAGCAAAACACAGAAATAATTTCTTCAGGCCTGTTTTCGCTTTGCCTTGATGAGAGTACTGACATTTCCGGGTCAGCACGTTTGGCAATTTTTGTCCGATATTGCATAGGGAATTATGTTAAAGAAGAATTAATAGACTTAAAATCTTTAGCAACAACAACAAAAGGAGTGGATATTTGTGAAGCAGTTATAAATGCGCTGTCCGAAAGAAACATAGATCCCTTCAATGTTGTATCGGTAACTACTGATGGTGCTCCCAGTATGACTGGCAAAGAAGCTGGTTTTGTCAATTTGTTTACAAAACACATTGGACGTTCACTTTTGGGTTTTCACTGCATTATACATCAGCAAGCTTTATGCTCAAAGACTGGTTTCAAAATTCTAGAAAATATTATGCGCACGGTAACAAGAGTAGTAAATTTTATATCTGCAAATGCGTTGAATAAAAGAAAATTCAACATTCTGTTGAGTGAGATAAACTCGGTCTACAATGGTTTACTTATGTACAATAATGTCCGATGGTTAAGTCGAGGTAAAGTGCTCCAACGATTTGTTGAATGCTTGGATGAAGTTAGACTTTTTCTACATAATGAGAATAAAACTGAACAATACCAAGAATTGATGAACGTTGAATGGACCTCAAAATTAATGTTTTCGGCAGACTTATGCCTACATTTAAATGAATTAAATGTTAAATTGCAAGGTGTCAATAAGACTATCGTCGGCATGTTTGACCTAATTCAAGCATTTGAAGCAAAATTGCAAATATTTTATCGAGACATCTCTTCCAAAAGCTTCAAATATTTTCCAAATTTGAAAGAATTCTTCTTCACAGATTTGAACTTTCACGAAAAACCAGATGAAGCTAAACTGACTGAAGAATTTTTAGATGTAATTAATTCCATAATCAGTGAGTTTTCATCAAGATTTACCCAATTTAGACAATTTGCTGAAACTGCAAAATTTATCATAAACCCAGATACAATGGGTGCAGATAACCTGAACTTAGAAGCATTTGACTGGTTAAAGTTAGACGAACTTGAAATGCAATTAACAGATTTTCAGTCGAGTTCCATATGGAAGCAAAAATTTGTGGATTTACGAAACGATTTGGAAATAATTGAACGCGAGCGATTGTCCAATATATTTAACAAGAATGCAGAAGCGGAAATCGTAAAAACTTGGAATGCCATGCCGCAAAGCTTCCATTGTTTGAAAAAACTAGCACTGGCAATTTTGACAGTTTTTTCTTCTACATATGCTTGTGAATCTTTGTTTTCGGAAATGAACTTCATAAAAAATAGTTTCAGGAACAGATTGACGGATGAATCTAGTTTAGCATGCGTGTTGCTGAAAGTCTCCAAATATGAACCAGATATAAAGTGTTTGTCATCGAATATTCAGCAACAAAAATCCCATTAATAAATTATTGGAATATTTTTTTTACATTTTTCTATTTCAATATGACAATAAACGTTAATGTAAAGTAGTATGACAATAAAATGTTGTTACAATGAATTATATTGTGTTAAAGTTTGTCCTTTTTTAAAACAAACTAACTGGCACGTCAGCACATTAAAAAATTTATTTTTTTAAATTTTTGGCACGGTAACAGAAAAAGGTTCGCCACCCCTGTTATAAGCAGTATAGCACCAAAGATTGCATTAGAGCAGGGAGAGCCATAAGAGCCAGCAGAGTTTACAAACTTACACTTACAACACCACTTTCTTTTAGCTGCAGCATTGTCAGTGATATCACATACAATGCCGAGTATGCGTACAATCACAAATTAGTCTTAATAGGTGCAGATGCAGAACCGTATGAGCTTTATTGTAGTGAAATAAAACTAATGCCAAACCTAAGAACAATACATAAGGAAGCTGACACGATCCTTGTTCACAAGCAATCCAGGAAGCTGCTGATGAACATGAACAGGTAATTGTTATATCAAATGACACTGATGTTTTCTTGCTACTTCTGTAGTATTATAACTTGAAGAAAATATCTACTTCGATTTTAATGAAATCGCCAGTCCATGGTCGTTCAGTAATAAACATTAAAGCATTAGCTATGAAACATAAAGACATAATATTTGCCAATCTAGCAGCTCATGCTATTAGCGGATGTGATATAACATCAAAACATTAAAAAGTGGAAAATGTTTGTTCATGGTAGGAGAGCAGCATGCTAATCTTTCTGATGTTATACAACAAGCAATAAAGCTCATGACTGCATGCTATGGTACATCTTCGTGCAATTCACCCGTGTGAAACTATAGGGAAATAAAATTGGAAGTGATAGGTCACAGCTGCCCCTTCTATGCTCGCTACCTTCAGCAAATGTGGCTTTCGCAGAGAATTTGGAGCGTGCTCACCTTCACACGTGTATTTAGAACCACTTACTGGAATCTGATACCCCAGATTTTGATCCACTACTTTACGGCTTCAATAAGGATTAAAATTCAAGATGTTTAATGCTCACAACTTTTCCGGAGAACACAGAAGTTGCACTGACATTTTGGAACTGATTAAATACTCTCGTAAAAGCAATGCTCCATGCAAGACTATAAGGTGCGGCTGCAAAAGTGCTGCGTTGCCCTGCACAGTGTTTTGCTTATGCAGTACGAATAGTTGTTCTAATGACTTAACAAATGCTGTTGAATTTGAAGAAAATAATGATGAAGACGAGGGTGAAGATCAGGATGACAACCAGGATGACGACTATGATCTTGATGATTCCATTGAAGATTAGTGTGCTTGGAAATTTTTTCTATAGTATTTAAACTTGAAACTTATGTTTCTCCATTTGATTTTTTTTTAATTTCTGCTCTATTTAAAAAATAAAATATTGTTTATATATTAAAAAAATAATTGGTCTTTTTAAACAGTTTCTTAATGTTCATTGACGATTTAACCTTTAATATTCAAATACTCATATTCACGAATTTTAATATTATTGAAAATAGTGTATATCTTCAGTTGCCCAGAGGTGACAGTTTGCCATCAGTCAGATATGTGAAACAAATTGCGTCAAGAAAAAACTTAATACGATTATTACACACAACTGGCACATGATTGATATTTATTTATTTATTTATTTATTTATTTATTTAATTCTCAAACAGGCATTGCCTAGTTACATGAGAATGAGTATTCTACATTAATTAAAATTAAAACTAAAATTAAAACTAATTAACATTATAAAAAACTTAAGAACTAAAAAAATAGCTAACGGCTGAATGAAATATGGCTGAAAAACATAATATAAGTGAGCTATAAATCAATAGTTTAAGAAGGACTTAATAACTCAAAATGACATTTAAGAAAGTTTGTGAATGTTTTTAAATTATAGGCAAAATCCAAATCACTAGTTACAATAACTTCATTAGCAAGACTTAGAAAATTGGTTATAGGTGATCTTCGCGTATATGTTGATTGAGGCAAGGCAAATATTGAGGTAGGTCTTAAAGGTCTGGCAGGAATTTTGAAATTTAGTAGAGCAAGGAGTTTTGAGTCATTGATTTGATTATTTAACAATTTATATCCAAACATTATCATACTAAAATTTCTGCGGTTTTCTAGACTACACATTTCAAACTCTTCACGGAGATTAACTGTTCTCACGGTACGATAATCGGGATAATTATTGTATTTTTTAAAGTATAAATATCTTAAAAATCTATTTTGTATTTTTTCTATCTGTTGTTTGTGTCCAACAGATTGTGGATACCACACGATAGATGCATACTCCAGCTTCGGCCTTACAAAAGAAATATATAAAGTTTTTAATGTTTGTATTTGTTTAAAGTTACTTGTCTGCCTTATAATAAAGCCCAAACTGCGCAATGCTTCACCTCTTATTCGTTCAATGTAAGAATCAAATTTCAATTTGGAATCATATTCTATCCCTAGATCTTTAATACTCTCGACCCGAAGAATGTTCATTCGGTTCATTTCATAATTATAGAGTATTTTGTTTGATTTCATGGTTATGGTCATTTGTGAGCATTTCGCAATATTAAAAAACAGCTTATTAGATAGACTCCATTCATAAACATGTTGTATGTCATTTTGTAATTTCTCGCAATCATTAAGTCCTTCAATTTTACGATAAAACTTCATATCATCTGCAAATAACAAGCATTTAGGATTTTGTATGACATTCGGCAAATCATTTATAAAAATTAAAAACAACAAGGGTCCTAAGTTTGAGCCTTGCGGAACTCCCGAATTTGCTTTAAATTTGCCGGATGTATTGCCATCGTGTTTCACAATGAAGTGTCTATTTTGCAAATATGATTTAAGAAGTTCTAACGTGTTAGTAGTAAGTCCATTTCGGTATAGTTTTTGTAGTAGAATATCGTGATCCACTCGATCAAAAGCTTTTGAGAAATCCGTATATATTACGTCGGTTTGATATTTATTCTCTAAATTGCCCATAACATCATGCACAAATGAAACCAAATTTGTGCTGACTGATTTTTTTGTAACAAAACCGTGTTGACAGTCATTTATATAAGGGTTCATATGATTCCAAATCTTTTGGTATATGATTTGCTCGAACACTTTGGCGATAGCTGACAACAACGCTATGGGCCTATAGTTCTCGACGCACGATCTGTCTCCAGATTTGAATATAGTTGTTATTAGGACAGTTTTCCAGCTCTCAGGAAAAGCAGATTGTTGCACAATCAAATTGAATATATATAAAAGAGGTTCTTCAAGCCAGTCAGCATAACCTTTTATTACATACGGTGGAATTTTATCACTACCGGCTGACTTTTTAGGTTTAAGTTTTTTAATAGCCCGTTTAAAGTCAAGTTGCGTAATCACCTTAATGTCTAACAAATCATGACTATTAATGATATCATCACATTGAACGGTATAGGCTGCTGGTAATTTGTTATAGACAGATTGAAAGTAAGTAGCAAAATTATCTGCAATTTTATTTTTCCCTATTTCTTGGCCATTCTTTTTCATTGCCACATATGTATTATTTGATTGTTGGTTTCTTATGTATGCCCAAAACTGATTAGGATTATGAGTTAAAGATTCTTCAATATTATTAAGATATTCATTGTGTGCATCCCTTATAAGTTTTTTTAATTTGCGCCTTTCTGATGAGTATCGATTATAGTGCTCAACAGAACGATTTTTTACGCTGTTTAATTTATTCTTTTCCTTAATAGAGTTTTTGATTTCATTAGTAAACCAGACAGGGAAATTAGATGCCTTTTTTATTACTTTCGGTACTGCTGTGTCCATAATAGAATAAAATATATTATAAAACTCTTGCAACGCACTATTTACATCATTTTGATTCAAGACTGATGTCCAGTCTGCTGTACTAATAAGGTCTGTGAAGAGTTCGAAATTGCTACGTTTGAAATTATATATAATTATATATCATCCAATGGGAACCATGCATTTTTTTTTAATCGACCAATCCCGAACTGATTACCTGATAAGCTCCCTAAGGATGCTTATCAAGCGATAAGCGCCCTAGAGCTGATTATCGACCCCGTAGATGGTGTCATAATTAGAAGTAAAAATGTCTAAGCAATTTGAGTTTCTTGGCATTATTAGATCAATTTTAAATCATAATTCGTATACGGGTTTTGTGTAATAATTTTCAAAATTTAAAGCGAGCGACACACTTACATATAATTTTGTCCGTGGCAAGAGTCACCGTGCTGGTTGCCCCTCGAGGAAACCCTCGGGACAGTTTTCATTGCAACCAGCACTCGACCCTTGGCGTGTGCAAAATTATCGGTAAGTATGGCTCGCCCTTGTTATATTAGTATTAATACTTTTGGCTTTTTTTTCATTTGGCGGCTGGACAAATATTCCAAACTCATATAAAGGTTACACCATCAAGGAATTTGAATCTGTTCTGAATTTTTAGCAAAGTCTGAGAAATGACGAATAAAATCTGTTTATCTTTTGTAACATAAAAATGCGACGCTCTATTTTTGAGGTTATTAACGTGAGTTCCCTTTTAGTTGTGTTCTTGTTTCTAGTTCATTAATCTATGAATCTATAATTTTTTTATATTAGAAATTATTTTATGGTAGACAGTTTTGATTGCTTGATGTTCTGGGGATCCATGTAACATTGCAGAATTATTTAAGGTTTTTATTTAAGTTATGTAATGCAAGTTGTCAAATAAATGGATGCCTCAATAATAAATTACTCTACGATTGTATGAATTGTACGGATTCGAAACTCGACATCCGACAACGAAATGTATAGGTAATTATTGGGCCAGAATAACCTACTGTTTCACCCGCTTTTCTAATCAGCTTCATCAGGAGTGCGTGGGGCCAGGAAATAGGAAGTCAAAGGGCAGAAAGTACAATAACTCAATGTGATAACTCTGCTGTCGAATGAAGGAAAGGAAAAGGAATTTATCGTCAATCTTTTCAGGGTCGATCAAGCCTGGCATTGCTGCACCAATCGGTTAAGTAATTTTGAAATCAATTAAAAAGAATATCAACGTAGAAGGTTTTTCCAAGACTAATGCATAAATCTCGTTTTGAATTAGAAAATTCTAAAATAAAGTTAGGCAGATTAAAATATGTCAAATTTAATAATCCAGTGTAGGTAGAAGGTAGAAAAGGGCCAATTTCCGTTGGTCCTGTATTATCACATGAGATGCTATTTCTGGCATTCATCGATCCTGAAAGTGAACTTACTACGTCGTCGATGTCTGTCACGATCAGAGATTGAATCCTAACATGATCTCATATTAAATATCTGACTTTTACGCCTACTAGAATTTTTACTAAGATTTCCCCTATAACTTAGTAATAGTGAACATATTACAAATAATAATATCTTTTAGGAAACGGCGGCATGATATATCAAAATCAATTTTCAGTTTTGGTAGCTGTCCAGTCCATTTGCTAAAACGATTAAATGCCCATAAGATGACACCTACATATGCTATGGGGAGGTATTGAAAACTTAAAGTATTAACTTTTAATTGCTACTTACCGTCGCTATTATCAGTTGCTAATTTGGCAATAACCCATAATTGTTGGCTGTACGTGCTCATTGCAGGCGTCCGCATCATGAAAGGACCTGTTGCTATGTCCGAAGGGTTGGAATGGTTATCCTTTGGCAGCAGCGATTTGCCATCTACTTCGGTTGTACTCGTGATAGGTGGACCTGAGACAAAATTTTGTTTAAAGTTAGTGTGGGAAGGCGAATTAAATTTCTTCTATCTTTTTCATGGATAGCTGTGAGTAAAAGTACAACATGGTAGGCAGTTTCTACCTATAAATGCGAATCAAAACAGGAATCTGCATACTTCTTCGGAAATTCCACTAAGTTATATCATGAAATTGAATCTTCCTCCTCGTTTATGCGTATACATAATTAACAGCTTTCCCTCGCAGGAAAACTGGGTCACTCAGTTTGCTCCTACGTATGGCCTTATTCCGAAAGGGGATATAAATAAAAACGACCTTAACAGTTTCCACGTTTTCGTTGTATGTAATGCGAAGCACACCAGAGTACATTTTAAAAGAAATGGGACATATTTAAGCAACCCTAAAATTTAATTAAATTTTAAATATAAAAATCACATTTCAGTTTAGATTGCGTTGTTTTTGTAGATAAACATCCAGCAATTTTTGTGAACCCAATCAAGTATTCTTGTAATTATGTATGTTGATGTCTTATAAACCTTGACAAGCTTCCCATGCTTTTGTCTTTCTTGTTAGAGTACCTTATGAACAAGAATACTTAGGCAAAGGAGATCTCTTTACTGCAACCCATTGCAGCTTGCATCGTCAAACTCTAAGTTGGGCTATCTACCTAAACATAGACGGCTTCATTAGAGTGAAAAGTCAACAACACAAATAATTATTATAAAAATCCTTGTTTCTATTCGCAAAGTGTAAGGCATACAACATCAAAAATGACTGGGTGGCTACAAAGACAATGCGGTCTAAGCAGAAATTTTATTTTGATATTGATAATTCAAGTAAATGCGAACGCTTCAAACAATACATTTAAATGAAATTTATTTTGAGTTACAAATAAGTGCACCCTGTCGATTTCCATTCCTCTCGTTTTAATAAGCTGAAGCAATTTCATTATTCAATGAAAGCCTTTCGCATACATAATCACTATTTCTCTTGTTATAATTAGTATTTTCAGTAGAGTTTCGTATAACACAAATTCTTACTTATTAAGCAATTATTCTACATTATGACTTACCTGCTAAACCTATAAACATGGCTAAACCGAAGCATCCAAAAAATGCTATAATAATCATGACGAACTCCCTTTTGTGCATAGAGTATAAACGCATTTGAACAGATCTGAAATATGAGACGCACTGAAAATGCTATCTGCAATCAAAGACATAGGTATCCATACCTTTCGCATCTGTCATGGTGATACGCAGGAGCGATGTACTTATTAAATTCGCTAAATAAATCGCTAAACTGTGATAAACTATTCCGGATCCTTAGACTCCATCCTGCTGTGGGCAAATGGTACGAGTAACCCAGTCCAACACCATCAATTTTCGTCATATTCCTCTTATCTAGTACAAACACTTCGATGGACAATCGTTCTACTGAAACTGTATTTATTTTAGTCCAAGCTTCAAACAATTATTAATAGTGTAACCGCAGGCCATTGAGTTTTGAATTACAATCTCAACACACAAATCACATTCAAAGCCGAAAACGTTTTTAACGACCTCTAGACATCAAAGACATGCGAAAAGCTAGTAACCAAGATAACTGGGTCATTGCTTGCTGTCATAATTTCCGTTCTGCCTAAAGATTTTCGGGTCGTTCCAGTTCTTAAGAATGTTTACAAAGGTAGAATTAATGCAACCCTCAGCTGAGCGGATGGATAGTACAAAACACGTAACTACCACAATAAAATTATTACCTACCTAGCCTATTAGTTCGTTTATAGTTGAACCGCAATAATGGATGATAAAGTTTTATGTGAAATCTATTAGAAGCGTAACGATACGATTTAGTTTGAGTACTAACAGCAAAATAAGGATGGCCTCGTGATTGTACAATCGGGCGTATTGATCTGCGCGTCGCGACGCCAGGTTGTGCTTCGAGTGGTTTGGCCATTTAAACTGAAACCGTAGTTTGGCTATATCGGTCCAAGTGCTTTTGGAAATTTTCGGGTATCTGAGTATGACTATTTCCCGCATCTCCTATATACCAATCAAACGCCATGATTTTCCAAAATTCAACCAATCAAGTGGTTTTATAGTGGCAAAAAATCAAAATTTTCCCTTGGGATTTTATCAGTTTCTCTTGCCACTTGTATCCATGGCAACAACCGAATATGTTGTTTTAATCAAGGTGGTATTTCAAAAACATCATTTAAACTGTCATTATGCATCAGTATGAATGTCAAAAAAAACCGATATTTGGGAAATACTCCACTAAATGTATTTCGGGCTAATTATTTTGCTCGGAAAATGTTTTACTCAAGATTTGTTGTTTTTTGGCAATGCCCCTCGACAAACGAACTTTGACAAATTCCCTGGTCTTCGGCTCGGGAATTTGATCACGTTAGTTTGTCTTGTGACATTGCAAAAACAAAATACTTTCATAAAACATTTTTACCGACAAAATCATTTGCCCTTAATACATTATTATGTACCGATTAATACCTTTGGTGCTTCTAGCAATTGTTTTAGGTATTTTCTCTGTACGATAAAAATAAACAATTCAGAAACAATTGCCAAGACCATTGTTAGTATGTGTAGAAAACTACTACATTACTACACCTTTTCCATTTGTAAATCAGAAAGCGTCAATTGTAAATCAGATTAGTCAAGTGAATTTCAGAAAAGGTCAGATGTAATTCAGATTTTTTAATTGTAAATCGGAAAGCATCACATGTAATTCAGATTGATCAATTGTAATTCGGAAAGCCGCAGGTGTAATTCAGAAAGCGTCAGGTGTAATTCAGAAAACATCAATTGTAATTCAGATTTATTAAATAAATTTCAGAAAAGGTCAGATGTAATTGAGATTGATCATTTGTAATTCAGAAAGCGTCAGATGGAATTCAGAAAGCATCAGGTGTAATTAAGGAAGCATCAACCTTAATTTGAAACATTTATTATTTTTTTATCTTCGCAATAAAACTTATATTGTAATGACCCCTCCACTGAATTTGTGGTTAATTAATTTATTTAAATATATAATTTTAAATGTTATAAAAATAAAAATGGTTACTACACAATATTTAGATCTATTCAACTCGAATTTTGGTTGATTAAATAATTTATTATCATTTCTGGGTTCTCGTTAGGAATGTTATAAACGGTAGTATGCCCTCAAATTAATATTTCACTCATCTGTACCTTTTATATTAGCTATCTCGGAAAAATAAGCATGAAACTCTAATCTCGGGTTGGGATCCTTGATTTGTTAAAATATTTTAATTTGAAACGGTAAGCCACTGCATATAAATGAAATCGAAACTGCAGCGCGCAGGTGCTGTCTGTCTGTCAATTAAACTGGCCAAAATAATTCGAACTAGGCTGACAGATTGCGTATTATTTTAACTTTAAAAAGGAATTAATGAACAAATTATCCGGTAAGTTTGTAATTTTCGCGCCTTCAAACGGCGTCACTTGGTTCTTTTGTTTCAGGCTAAAACCTCGATTAATTTGTTTGGAAAGGACGTTTAACGTGCGTTTGTTTTTTTTTCTAACCTCCAAATGACGATTAAAATTACAATTCCTGGACAATTGGTTGCTCATGGACAAATAAATTCAATGGAATTCGCTTCTTTGAGTTGTGCTTTAGGTATGGTACTACTTTCTAAGCCTCTAGCTCCGGTTACTTACTTTCACCCACTAACCTTAAAATTTCTTATATCTGCTGGTACCTCCGACCCACTCTGCGCTGCTTGCTGTGGAAGGTGGAGCCCCCTGGTCGTTGGAATGGCTACTGCTTGTGGCCCCCACTTCGCTGAATGGCTGGTAACCCTCGCATAAGATCCGGAATCCCTGCAGTACTCCCAACTTGCTGAATAGGAAACTGAAGGGTACTGAAGCCGGAGCAAAATAATTTTAGGACGTGGATTTTGCTACCTTCATTTGTGCTGGTACTCTTCAAGATTCTCAACACACTGGTATCTTTTATAACTCTCTATTTTAATGCTTACTATTTAAAATTTTATTTTATTTGGAGAGCAAAAACTGGTCTGTCATTCAGAAATTTATTCAACTATTTCACCGCTACTGGTCGTTATAAACAAAACACTATCTAAACAATTTTAACAAAGGAAATCAACCAAGTACAATAACATTACTTTTACAATTAAATTGAACTTATGCTATAAATGTTTACAAATCCTTAATATTAAAATAAATATCCTTTGAACTTCGGATTTTTCACTGTCTTATCTCGTCACTTAGTTTGTTTTTCAATTTTACTGATTGTTCAAACCGCCACTACACTGATTAGTTTTCACATCACTTTTGTTTCATATCCTGTCATTTTATATTCTGCAATTTCCACCAAAGCTGCTTCCTTTTTCTCAATTCTCACATCTTGCTGTAGCATGTAGTAATTTCTTTGTTTGCCTGATCCATGCATTCTGCACAGTCCATCTATGATCCTTTTTATTCTTACCTCTTATTTTAAAATGCTAATAAAATTGTCCACATGTTAATTACTTTAATTTCTACGCTTCTTTTATACTGAATATATTTCGAATCTTTCTGTGCCAGTTCTATTCAAATGGGTTTAGCTTTACGTCGCACAAATATTTTATATTATGCTAAAATTACATGAATGATTCCAACTTATGAAAATTGAGTTTCTTTCTTTGTCTATGTGTTCTAATAATCTCAATGCTACTGGCCATTTTTGCCAATGTAATTACGGGCTGACAATTTATGTGACATTTTACAGTTGTGTGAATTATCCCACTTCTGTGCTTTTTGTGATTTGATTTATAATTTGTTTGCACTGCAACTAGTGTTGAGTGGAGGGCTAAATACCATCTCAATATATGTATTAAACTTTTGAAAAACTTTAACGGCCTACTGGCATATCTTCCATTGCCAAAGCTGCAGCGTGGTAAACTGTGGTGCTGTGCCGCTCGACCACAATCTCCTTCCTCAATGGAATTTTTCGCCGGGTCGATAATTCCTTCCAGATAGATGAGCCTTTGCTCTTGAACTCCAGGAGCTTTCTAATCTGGAGTGCCGTGGTGCATTGTCGCACACTACCACTAAGTTCATTGCCCATCTCTTGCCAACGATGCAAAAGGCTTGCCACCCAAGCATTTTCTGACACAACTGTGAATAAACTCCTCCTTCTCTCCATCGCCACAATGCCTACTGCTGAAATCGCTCCAATAAGATGAACATTTGGGCCTCTTCCTAACGGCATTTGCTGAACGGCTCTCGAACCAGCAAGAGCGCGACCCTTAGTTCGTCGACAAAACAAATTAAAATTGGTTTGGTCCATCCAAACGATTTGTCTACCCTGTTGAATATGCCTGTTTAAAATTTTTCACATATTCCGCTCTCTTGCGTTTATTTTGAACCGAATTCATTGTCGTTGGTTCGCGATGTACCTGCTTCAGCGTAAACATCTACCTTCCAAATAGTTTCCAATTGTAGATATATCGACTTCTGTGTGGAAGTTCTATCTTATCTTTTCCTGTATTGTTTTAAACGTAGTGTGACATTCAGCTTATATCCATGAAATTACTGTATCCATTTCTTCTTCAGTTAAAATTTTAGGCTTTATCCCTCCTTTTCTGAGCATTGTAGGCCATCCAGATCGAATCCAATGGAATGCTGTTTTGTATTTTATCCCCAACATACCTGCCAAAGCTACCCAGTCATCTGCCCTGTTGGCGCATTCTACAATTCTTCTTCTGTCTTCTTCAGAGTGTTGTTTCTGTTTTCGCAGAACAAGCTCTGTTCCTGCTGTCATTATTCGGCACAGAGGGCAATTGACTTGTGTTGCATTAGCGAGTACAAACACTTTGTGTAAAATAAATAGCGACACGGAAGTGTACGTAATATTGAATGCCGTGCCATACATACACGACAAATTCCGCAATTATTTTTGAATTCCATACCTATTAAACTCTTTCACTTTGACAATTATAATATACAAGCACATAAACCAAAACAGTTAGTTGTCATGACCAAACTTTTCAACGACATGGTAACTACGTGAAATAATATGTTGTTTCTTCAAGGGTTTAGTATTTAGGTTCTGAATTACCACTGATGTTTTCTGAATTACATCTGACGCTTTCTGAATTACAATTGATCAATCTGAATTACATCTGACCTTTTCTGAAATTCATTTGATTAATCTGAATTACAATTGTGTAACGTGCTTAATCTTCGCATTTTCAACAATCGAAAATTCCCAACCCGCTCGAGCCGCGAGTTTATCGTTCTGCGCTGATGATACGACAGATCGTCCAGTGCGCATTTTTCCCTACCACCGTGAAATGCCTGGCGGACCGACGGCAACATATAAAATAAAATTGTTTTTCAAACTCGGGGAGATTTTCAGAGAATAATTCCAAGGAAGCAAACCTCGCTTCTCCAGGCCGATCCTGAGGCTCCAGCTGAAGAAGGCTTCGTTCCTACCTCAGCTGGACCACCCGAAATAGACCAGTCCGAGAATTAATCCGAAATTATTCCGGAATTATTCCGACCGTTCGGCCCAATTCCGCCGCTTCTCGCCCACCAGAAAAATTCGAGACAATCTCAAACTAGTTCCCCAGGTACCCGCTTAAATTCAAAAATCAATCAGTTTATGACTGGAGATCGGAATAAAATGTATTGGACAATTTAAATTTCTCGAAGCATCGCCTGACCGTTTAGATGAAAACATCCGTTCAAAATTCAATCAGTTTATGACTGGAAATCGAAATAAACTGTATTGGACAATTTTAATTTCTATAAGCCCCGTCCGATCGTTTGGATGCAATTAATTTATGTCTGGTTATCGGAACAAATTAATTGGGCTCATTTACCATTTCAGCGGCCTCTAGAGACTCATGAAACTTCGGAGTTCGCTAGTTGAAATTATTACCCGTTAACAAAATCTACTTAAATATCAATCATACCCGAGTATTGAAGTGCGATAATTCAAATTCGTGCAAAGCACTGAAGCTCATACAAATGATTAATTACATTTACGTACATTTGAGTACATTATTGCTAAATCTTCCTGAGTTTAGATTTTAGGGCCCTAAAACCCGTCCCGCATTTCACGGTGAAATAGGCGGTTTCTAAAGACATAGCAAAACCACGTACTTACCCTGGGGAAATCTATTTTGTCCGTCTTAGAGAATAACTTTGACACCCGTTCGAATCCAGATAAGGTTACTTGGAATTCGAACCTTACACTAGGTCAAATCTACACCCGTGTGTTTATCGCAACGACACTCACTTGCACTGATAGTACCCGTGTAGTAACGAGCTCATAGCTTTAATCAATTCCTTTTTAATTGAAATAAACCAAAATGATCACGCGTATTTACAATAACTAGAGCTGCCATTAATTTGTTTATGTTCCAGTTCTACCAACACTAACTCTAATCTCCCGCTCGTTCCAACGACCGCTCATAACCAAGATATGTCATACGCCCATGCAACTGAGGTGGCCTAGCTCTCTAGTACCAGCTCCAGGGTTCGGGTCAAATAACATAACTTGTACATAATTCTGCAAATAATTCATTTAGCATTGCAATTGACGTTTTCTGAATTGAAATTGATGTTTTCTGAATTACAATTAACGCTTTCTGAATTACATCTGACGTTTTCTGAATTACACCCGACGCTTTCCGAATTATAATTGATCAATCTGAATTACATGTGACCTTTTCTAAAATTCATTTGATTAATCTGAAATACATTTGAAGCTTTCTGAATGACAATTAATCTTTTCTGAATTACAACTGGAAAAGGTGTAGTCCAGTCAAATGGTAGAAAATAGGGAACGTTTTTATATTTGTTTTCTTATGTTTTTTGGGTCGCTGTACACGAATATCAAGTTTTTGTTGCTGAACCGGCTTGCTGTCCAGATAACTGTCAAGTTTAAAGTCAAAAAGTAAATTCATCTGTTTCACTGTTCCTCAGTGAGTTTACCGTTGCATTCTCGTTTATCGTTGCATTCTCGTTTATCGTGATGGAATGGGGTGGCGCTCAATCAATTTAGACCTGTTTACCGTTTATTAGGCCGTTGCCCTGGTGTTATCTCGTGTTTGACCACCCCTCGCTCTACTGTAGATTAGCCGGTATCTCTTGTTACGGACTGGGCAGCGGTCCTATGTGAGTTACTTTCCCGATTTTGGGAGCTTTTTCGTTGCTTTTTGTGTGAGCTGGCGCGCTGTCGTTTTACACCGTAACATAATGAGACAAATTTAAGTACTAGATATTTTGAGAATCCAACATTCTCCCATCTTTGATTTAAAATCATTTTAAACGTAAATCAGCCTATTATACAAACTTCATTCCTCTCAGAACAAATTCGAGTTTTTACAAAAAAACTAGACTCTATTTTCAAATCTTTAACTTTCTCCAACTTCATCTCATCAAATGGAAAGGACATTTTAAGCGGAAATACACGCTGGATAAGACGAACTGGTTTCACACGAACTACAAAAAACCACGTTTCCTTTACCAGGATATATAGCAATCACTTTCGCCAATGGCCAATGTATCGTTGCATCACTCCTCAACAAGACTTATACTGGGTAGGATATAGGTCAAATTACCATTGAAAAATTAAATAACTTATTTATTTTTTATTTGTTTGGTTTTTTGGTTGTCTGCAATAAGTAAGTGGCAGTTGGAAAAGTTATAATAGAGAATTTCACAACGTTCACAAGTTTTATTTTAAAGATCGGAAATTTTTGGAGAACTAATAATTTGCAAAACTCAGCATTCAATTGCTGCCACATTTACCCAACTTGATTATAATCGACTTTTATCTTTGGTCTTATCAGCCAGAGCGGGTTTATAACAAGTCCCAGACAATCCAGGAGCTCAAAGACAATATCCACGCAGAAATTTGAACACTGCAGTCAGAAATATTAAGATCTGTAATGAAAAATGCTCTAAAACGAGCTTTCCTCTGCAAGACCAAAAATGGTCAACACTTAGGTGACATTGTCTCAAAGTGATAATCTAAAAAAATCTCCAATCTTGTACTATTATTTGACTTATTTATTCTTAAAAATAAATAGGTTATTCGATTTTTCCGA